>OY796659.1:37345529-38545529 GCA_963680705.1 Rhagium mordax | reverse complement strand
TCTATCATTTTCAATTCCTTATTTGGTATGCAAATTACCTCATGCCAATGAAGACAATAATCTCTTAAAATGATTTACCCTCTTTTTTTTTTCGTTTATGAAATAACTCGTTTCTTTATTATTCATTATATGTATAATTTTCCTCCCTTTAAAATAGATATCAGAAGTATTTCAAGTCGTTTCCAAGTTAAGTTAAAGATTTCGCACCCTTTGTTTCACGAGGGGTAGGTATGCTTCTCGTGTTTTGATATGTTGTTTAAGACCTTTTGATTTAACGATTCTTACTGATCATTTCAGTGAATTGATTAACAGTTAAGACCTATTTTGGTCGACTTATAAATGAGTTTTATATCGTGAGCTTTACCACGTTAAAGTTGCCGGACTGTAAGACAGTTTTCCCAAGGAATCCAATAAAAAGTCTAAATCACTCCAAAACTTTTCTTTTTATATAGGATAATGAAAGACAAAACAAATAGCCCATTTTAAACAAGGCAAACTTAAACTACGAACCAGAAAAATTATTTAAAAAGAACCAATTGCCTTAATTTTCTCTATAGATCTAATCCACATTATATTTTACATAAACCTTTGTTTTCATTTTTCGTTAACCATTAACAGAAACATTTTAAGATTTATAAATTGTATTATAGTTATACCCAGGCAACACATTTCACTTGAAAAAACGTTTTTTTTATGTAGATCATAAAGTATGGATACGGTTTAGTATTAACATATATAATATGGAAAAATGTCAGTCTAAAAAACGTTTACTATATAACATTTAAAAAACGTTTACTATATAACACTTAAAAAACGTGTATGATAAATGTAGGATATATGTATAGCGAAAACATATTTATTATGTAGATTGTAGACATATATTGTACGTATTTATATTAAAATTAAAATACGTGTGGCGGAAACAAATATATTACGTAGATTATAGACGTATGTTATATGTATTTATTTTAGAATTAAAATACGTATAGCGAAAACATATTAAATACGTAGAATATAGACATATATTATACGTATTTATATTAAAATATTAAATACGTATGTATATCAAAAATACATTTACCTCGTAGGCCACATACAATTGAATAAGATAAGTTCAAAATAAGTTCAGCATAGACGTATTTATTAAGATTAGGTAAATATTTTAAATTAAAGTTAATTCCATACATATCGAAATCCTGTTAATTTTTATTTACTTAGTAGTTAATACGGAAATAAATTTAGGTTTAAAATACAGAAATAAGTAAACTTATAGTCAACCGGATTTAGTATCGAATGTGAAGTAAATACTTGCTCCTTACATAACAATAAAATTAATGCAGCAAAAGTTGTAAAATACTAAACATAAATGTTCAGAATTATTGTAATAAGTAGGCAATAAAAAATATTTAAAACAAATAATTATCCTTTATTTAAATAAGTAACGATTTCCACCAACACTACACAATAGCAACACACAAGACAGTCATAGAGAAACTAAACACTAAACTAGCACTCACTAGAAGTACACAGGGTTCGTGCGGTCTACACTGCGTCTGTATGTCACGTGTGTACGCGGGAATGAAGGGGTGGGACAGCCTATATTTTACACTTTATGTATGTACATACGTATATTACAAACTAAGATATAGGTAGGTATTACACCATAATTCAACCAAGTCGATTTCTATCACGTTTATTAAACGTATTTTATACTTTAGTTTATAATATGTTTACATAGAACCGAGCATAGAACGTTTATACAAAAATTATTAAAAAACGAATACAATATTACAAACTAAGACAGTTATATTACACCATAATACCACCAATTGCTGATTTATGTTATGTTTATTAAACGTATTTTATACTTTAGTGTACAATAGGTTTACGATAAACGTATATACAAAAGTAATTTAAAAAACGAATACAATATTATTAATTAAGAAACTTATATCACACCATATTTCAACCAAGTCTGATGTCTATCACGTTTATTAAACGTATTTTATATTTTAGTTTATAATATGTTTACGTAAAACGTCTATACACATATAATTTAAAAAACGAATATAATATTATAAACTAAGAAACTAATATTATACCATAATTCAACCAAGCCTGATTTCTGTCACGTTTATTAAACGTATTTTATACTTTAGTTTATAATATGTTTACGAAAAACGTCTATACACACATAATTTAAAAAACGAATATAATATTATAAACTAAGAAACTAATATTATACCATAATTCAACCAAGCCTGATTTCTGTCACGTTTATTAAACGTATTTTATACGTTTGTTTTATTTTTTGTTTACGAACAACGTATATTTATTATACTAGACCAACTTTTATACCAATTTATATGTATATAAACGTATTTTAAACCAAACTGTGTTGCCTGGGTAAGTTGATACTGAAAAAATAAACCAGATACTGGCAACCTTGCACATGTTTAAATAATGCATGGCATTGGTTGTTGCTTCTTATTGCATTCCACAGATTGTTTGCAAATGGATCGTTGACAAATTGATGGTTACATACCACGTAAAATATTCGGCTTTTAAAACAACGTAACTCTTGCATTGTCCGTTTTACTGGGATACGATTTCTTGATAGTACATTTTTTATTTAAGTAAGTATATACAAGTAGTTTATAAATAGTTTGTTATGCAAATATTTAATCATTCTGTTAATATAATAGTATATTAACATACTAAACATACTATGCGTTGTATAATTTTGGTACCCAGACCAAAGGAAATTTAAGTAGGTTAATTCGGATATGAAAAATGTGTTCATATTATTTTTTACCGTTGTTAACAACGAATTAAGAGATGGGTACACGAACAAAATACATATAAATAGAGGAAGGTTCAATACCTACTTAATATTCAAATTGAATAAAAATAATAATTAATATGTTTCCTTAATCTACTTTATGGGAATAACGAATTAAATCTCGAATTAACATGTATTCTCAGAAAAAAGAAGCACAGACAAGGGCAAAACCCATAGATCAAATTCAATCGTCACTGACACCAACCACCGCTCTTTAATTAGGATAAGGGACTGATACTCTTACTATGGTAGTCAGCAATAACACTAAGTGGTGCATTAAGCTATAAACTAGGATTAATTTAACGATTTACCATCTTTACTTTACCAAAAAAATTGTGACACATTGATAAAGAAAAAGACTAATTTCTTCTACTTGTCCCAGTCAACAACTTATCCTTATCCTCTACCATGCCCGTTTGGAACTATCCAAGTATCAAACCAAAGTGCCTTGGTCACGTACATTCTCGTACAACTTAACCAGTTTAAACTGATGAGCCAGAAATCACCCCTAAGGACTAGTTAAAAGAAGTTCATGATAGATGAGCTCCAGAAGAGACCAGTTAGCAGGGTGGGATAGCCAGAACATCGGAGATGAAGAGGGCCCTACTTACAGGGGTTTGCGGTTTGCTACACACGACAGCGACGTGATAAAGATAAATGCTATAACTCCGCTTGGCTTCTGTCATCCCAGTCGAATATGAAATCAAGGATATTAATACGCTAATTATTATATTATCCTTATTGCTGGTGCAGTGTGCACCTATTTACTAATAGATTATAGAAAAAGATAGCTATGGTATCTAGGAAAAAAATAAAAAATAGAAACCAATATAAGTCAAGATAGAAAGCTGGCATCCTGACATAAAAGTAATCCTTGTAAGTAATTATAATATGAATTAAAAGCATGTCATCCATGGTGTTTTTCTGGAAAACCGTGCGCCGTATGTAAAAATCAGAAGATTACTTTTTTCTTCTAATTGGTACAAGTTATAATTAAACTAATGATTAATTTTTTATGAATATCTCATTGGCGTACAAATTCTGGGCAGAAAAGGATTTGCAGATCCCAATTTCTACGCAACTGGATATTGAGACAAAAATGTGTCGTATTGACAAAAAGATAGTATGTATACTATTGAAGTAATACACTTGTGTCAAATTTCAAATCGAAAGCTAGTGTAGTTTTTTAATAACATTTTTTTAATAGCCAAAAAACTTTATTTTTCTTTAAACTTTAACACTCTGTATCTCGACGAACTTTTCGACACTTGTTGAATAGAACTTTTCACCTTAAAATGACGTCCGCGATTGGCGAAGTCCTGCTAGTATAAACTGAGACACCCTGTAGACAGGGTGTCCATTAAAGAAATTGGCCAAACCGTAACAGTTCCTTGAGTAAAAGTAAATCAATTAGCGGAACCTATCTTAGTACCTACCATTTTACTTCCTTAAAAAGTGATGGACCGTCAAAATTAGTTATTTGTGTATCAAGGCCAAAAAGTTGATCTTTCTCGGCCGAATCTGAAGTTTGCGGCCGAGGCGCAGCCGAGGCCAAACAAACTTCGGATAAGGCCGAGAAAGATCATTTGGCCGAGGTGCACACAACATTTTTTAGGCAGCTGTCTCAAAAAGTAAAATAAAAATATTTTTAAAATTGTTTCCTACAAACTACAAACTACTGCAGACATGGACAAAATTTTGCGAAAAGCCTAGTAGGCTGACATTTTTAATTCGTTTGACAAATGAAAACGTCACTGGATATTTTATTGACAAACCGTGCCGTTCCTGTCATTAGTAAAAATGAGTGATAGTGATAGCGATAATCCACCGGAAATTTATGAATCTGCAAATGCAAGGTTGGAAATCTACGTCTATTTTAGTTTTTCTTTAAGCCTAAATCCATTTCAAATATTATTATTAATGATCAATTAATACATGAGCCCGCAAAGAAAATGCGGACGTGAAGTAAAAGCGGACGTGAAGTAAAAGCGGCCGTGAAGTAAAAGCGGCCAAAAAAACATAAAATTGACAAATGAGTACAAAGAGACGACACTTTAGGAACGCTGTCAGATCCGTGAAACGTCACTTTTTGTGACAGCTGCCTAAAATAGTATATTGTTTTATTAGGAGTAAAAGTCATACTTTTGTGACGAGTCTGTAGGTTTGCCGGACGAACGAAAGTGAGTCCGGCAATTACAGACGAGTCACAAAAGTGACTTTTACTCCGAATAAAACATGCTATTTTTTCTTCAAACGTCGATTAACGATAAAAAAATAGAGATAAAAACTCGAATTTCACCACCAAAAACGCATTGTGTTGATACTGTTAATATCGCATGGCCGGCGTATTAAACAAAATACGCGTTGCTATGGATACCATATTATTATGTACAGGGTCATCCAACGAAAAGGCCCACCCTTATATTTTCTTTATTTTTCGAGTTAGGAAAAAATGTTTCAAATAAAAGTTGTAGTGAATCAAATGAACTCATTTAAAACCCCTACAAAGAGTATACAGGGTGTTCCATAAAAGCGGGACAAACCTAACTTACATTTTTTTAAATGGAACACCCTATATTTTTTTTCATTTTTCAAATCTGTGTATTTTTGTGATTTCAAATATATATATATGTTGTATCTTATCTTTTACTGTTTTTTATTTATTGCAAATTTCGTGAACAATATTATTTATACCACCAGCATCTGCATGCGTATCAATCAGGTTAGCCATGGATGAAAAGTTTGCTTTTTGAATTTATTCAATTAGTCTGTAAGGCATAAGTGTCAAATTAATTGTTTTTCATCCATGGCTAACCTGATTGATACGCATGCAGATGCTGGTGGTATAAATAATTGTTCACGAAATTTGCAATAAATAAAAAACAGTAAAGATAAGATACAACATATATATATATATATATATTTGAAATCACAAAAATACACAGATTTGAAAAATGTAAAAAAATATAGGGTGTTCCATTTAAAAAAATGTAAGTTAGGTTTGTCCCGCTTTTATGGAACACCCTGTATCTTCTTTGCAGGGGTTTTAAATGAGTTCATTTGATTCACTACAACTTTTATTTGAAACATTTTTTCCTAACTCGAAAAATAAAGAAAATATAAGGGTGGGCCTTTTCGTTGGATGACCCTGTACGCTTTGCTCGATTCTCGATTTGATTTGACAAGTGCACAAGTGGCAGTATAAATAATAATTGTACTGCGAGTGTCTTCACGATTTGTAAATATTTTAGTAAAGATTCTTTTGATATTATTCTTTTAAATCACACTTATTCTAGATTAGAATGATAGACTCCTAGTTTTTGATTGTACGCCCCCTGAGGTTGCGGAAATTGCCGCAGATGCCATGAATAATTTATTACCTATACTAAATAATTATTGTTCTTTTAATATATATAGTTAATAATTAAAGCATATAAGTTTTTTATTATTTAAGATGTCTCCGTTATTTATAAGAAATCAGTCGTACTTTTTCTTCCGCTCACAGCGTAAGACAAAGTACTTTTGCCTCCGCTGCTAATGGCAACGCACAGCCGTCTAAAATGTCAAACTTTAACATCATGAAATGGGTTAAGAAATGTCATGTTTTTCTGACGTTTGAAGAAAAACAATTTTTTTGTTTAAATTTTTTTAATTTGCTTAATTTGTTAAATTAATAAAATCTCTCTTCTTAAAAAATGCGTTTTATCTGTCATTCTGAATTATCTTACTGTCAGTTTTAGTCGTGTACCTAGTAGATTAAAAATAATTAAAATGTCAACAAAAAAATATTACATTTACAATAATTCTTTTTAAAATAAATATATGGATGTGGTAAAAACGATTAAAAGATGAATATTCCTAAAATAATTGAGAATCACAAGTTAGTCATGTTTGTTATATAGGCCAGTCAATATCGACACCAGAAAAGGCAAACATCGCAAACGCGCATGTATCTACGATTGTTTTATATGTTATTAGGACCCCTGAGAGTAGTTTATACCCAAGTTTGCAACCCTGAAAACCCTGTGCTACTCCCGTGGTGCTCGAAAAACTGCGAAATTCTGACACTTGTTGCATTTTTTTTGAAAATAATAACTTAAGGAAGCGTTTTTAGGGTATATTCATTCAATACTTCTGTAAACTAAACTAAATGTGCTACAATTTTAGCCCAACCACAGCTCTCTAGGTCCATTGGTTGCGGAGATACAGCCAGTGAAAGATGGGCAATTTTTTCTAAAAAGTGAAAATTTATCGGTAGGGTCAATTTCTAAGACACGTACCGGCTAAATTAATGCTCCTAGAGAAAAGTCAAGAAAAGGAATTTGTAGAGAATTGATTTAGCTTCAATTTGATCTCAAAATGGTGCCTCTAGGCCTCATAGTTTCCTCAAAAACGAAACAATAGTATAACATCGGATTTTCTGAAAACATTGTACTGAATAATGTTGGTATATATTTCTTTAAAAAAACGTGCAACAATTTGAATTTAACATTTTAGATGTAACATATGACTTCAAATAAACATACATTAAACAAATACTAAACAAATACCGAAAATTCATTAAACAAACAAAATTACATACCGTTTTTCTTGTTTTATTTACAATGAAATATGTTGAATATATTTATATATGATTCAGTTAGAGCCATTGTGGCGGGTTACGTCAGCTACGTTGTCTACCACTTTGGTAAAAACGTAGCTGTGGTTTTTGATGGATACCCACAAGATGCAGCTATGAGGAGCACTAAATCAGCTGAACACCTGCGACGCTCTGCTTCTCTCTCCTGCAGTAACATTTTGTTTGATGAATCAACACCCATCAAAGTGCCCCAAGCAAAACTGCTCTCAAATGAATCTAACAAACGCCGACTGATCACCATGAATTTGTGAGGTAGGGTATCGAGGTACATCAATCTCAAGAAGACGCCGATGCGGATATAGTGAGGACTGCCCTCTCCAAGAGCTCATCGTTCTACCAAGTTTTCATCATTGGAGAGGACGTCGACCTACTGATCCTTCTCAACGGCTTAAGCTCTCTACATACGAACGTGTACTTCCAGAAAGGCGGCAGAGATGGGTCAGAGTGCGCCCAATATCCAGCAAATTCCTTCACATGTGGAGAAATGCAGGTACCACAGACGGTTTTGTTCCTGCATGCCATCAGTGGGTGTGACACCACCTCTGCCCTTTTCTGACAAGGCAAGATGAAGTGGTGCAACGTCTTCAAAAGAAAACCCACTGGATAGACCTTGCCAGCATTTTCCTTGATCCAAACTCCAACCAGGAAGAAGTAGGAAATGCTGGCGAGAAAATCTTGATGAACCTCTACGGAGGGGATCAGGGAACGCTGAACACCCTACAATACTTAGCATTTGTAAAATTCCTTTTCATGACTTTTCTCTATGAGCATTAGTTTAGCCAGCACCTGTCTTAGAAAATGACCCTACCGATAAATTTTCCTTTTTAGAAAAAATTGCCCATCTTTCACTGGCTGTATCTCCGCAACCAATGGCCATAGAGAGCTTTGGTTGGGCTAAAATTGTAGCAAATTTAGTTTGCTTTACAAAAGTATATAGTGAAGATACCCGAAATACGCTTCCTTAAGTTATTATTTTCAAAAAAAATGCAACAAGTGCCAGTTTTTCGCAGTTTTTCGAGCACCACGGGATAGCACAGGGTTTTCAGGGTTGCAAACTTGGGTGTAAACTACTCTCAGGGGTCCTAATAACATATAAAACAATCGTAGATACATGCGCGTTTGCGATGTATGAGGATTTTATTAACCGGCCTAATAAAAACAAAAACATATTGCCAATACATTTTTTTATAATATAGGCTGTTTTAGAAATATTCACTTATTGCTGGCCAGTTTTGGATGATTAAAATAAGTTTTATGATTTTCTACACTAGATATTTTAAATCTCCATTTTTGTTATTGTAATTTTTCTAGATGTATTGTGTAGCATCAGAAATGGTACAAAACAAATATTTTGTGAAAAAAATGTTGTAAAGTTTATGCTGCTAACTTCAAAAACCATTCTTCTGAAGTCGTTCCAGTATATTTCTTTTATGGACGGTTACATAAATTTGTAGTACAGATTTTTTAAATTATTGATGATTTATTTTTTTTTATTTGGCCTGTTTTAAATCAATATGATGCAGTTTACTGGTATAGTAGCTTTTTTAATTTAGCAATAACTGAAAATGAAAAGAATGAAAAAAACTAAAAACTATTCTATCTTTTGTGAGGATTATATGAGAAGTTCTTTGACATACTAGAGCTTGCGGTGTATACAACGGCGAACTCTCACGCAGGATATTTACCTACACCGTCCCCAGAGTGCGGTCAAACAGCAAAATTTGCATAAATAAAGCATTAAATTTAAGATATTTAAAATATAAAATTTAATATACAGTGATTTTCTATTTCTTCGTTATTCTTGATGTGCAGTTTCTTAGGATTCTTGGTCATATAAGGAAAAATTATCTTTTACTTTTTGACTTTCAGTTGCTTTAAAGATCTCACTGTATGTACAGGGTCATCAAGCGAAAATGTCCTTTTTTGAAATAACTCGGCCATTTTTCATGTTATGACATAGATGTAAAGACATTCTGAACTAGTTTTTTCCACAGAATCTAAATTTTCAGTCAAAAAAACAATAACGAATCGCATTTCAGAAATACGACATAATAATTTCTCTTTTAAATAGAACACTCTGTATATTTTGAAATATTTCGATTCTGCCTCTCTTTCTGAATTCAAAAATATCAACATATCTTATGTTATTTCAAATGGTTTTTTAGATATTTAGATTTGATGATATTAAAATCTGATATATATAAATCTGACGATATTAAAATAACGTGACCGATTTTGTTAAATAAATTTTGAAAACAAAGAAAACATTAACCATAATGTGAAAATGACCTCTGAGAAACATAGAATGTTGATTTCATACATTTAATTAACAAAGAAAATATTAATAAACATTAAAAAAATAAAAAAATATTAACAAGGAATTAACAATATTAAATATTACAAGGTTAAATATAATAAATAATTTTAGATACATTAATGCATATATTCAATTTAGTAATTGCTCAATATGTCTACCTCTATTTTCATAACAAAGTCTAAACCGCCGTCGATAAATCACCTAAACAATCACAATTATTAGATCAGGAATTCTCTAAACAATTTAAAACGGCGATATAGACTTTGTTATGAAAATTGAGCAATTACTAAATTGAATAAATGCATTTATGTATCTAAAATTATTTATTATATTTAACCTTGTAATATTTAACATTGTTAATTCTTTGTTAATATTTTTTTATTTTTTAATGTTTGTTAATATTCTTTTTGTTAATTACATGTATGAAATCAATATTCTATGTTTCTCAGAGATCATTTTCACATTATGGTTCATGTTTTTCTTTGTTTTCAAAATTTATTTAACAAAATGCGTCACGTTATTTTAATATCGTCAGATTCATATATCAGATTTTAATATCATCAAAATATCATCAAATCTAAATATCTCAAAAACAATTTGAGATAACATAAAATATGTTGACATTTTTGAACTCAGAAAGAGAAGCAGAATCGAAATATTTCAAAACATACAGAGTGTTCTATTTAAAAGAGAAAGTATAATGTCGTATTTCTGAAATGCGATGCGTTATTGTTTTTTTGACTGAAAATTTAGATTCTGTGGAAAAAACTAGTTCAGAAAGTCTTTATATCTATGTCATAACATGAAAAATGGCTGAGTTATTTCAAAAAAGGACATTTTCGCGTGATGACCCTGTACAGGGTTATTCATTATAAATTACCCACCCCTTATCAGCGTTATTATTGCCTATAGAAAAAAAAGTTTTAAATAAAAGTTGTATGGTTATGACTGAATTTTGTTAAAATGCCATCAAAAGTACAGTGGCGTGCAGATTTCAGGGGATACAAAAAAATTATACATTTTTTTAAATGGGATACCCTGTATATTATTACATTTTTGGAATGATCCTTTTTTTCTGATTTCAAAAATATACCATATGTTACCCCTACCATATACCGTTTTTGAGTTATTAAACGTCGAATATCTTAGTTAAACTAGTTACTGTAAATATGGAAAGTTAACATTATTAATGTGAGCTATGAAAATGACACTGTAAACCATTTTGATAATTTCATTAAAGAAATGCCATTTATCAAACACTCGATCAAACATAACAGTTGTCATTTTCATAGCTCACTTTAACAATGTTAACTTTTCCATATTTACAGTAACTAGTTTAACCAAGATATTCGACATTTAATAACTCAAAAACGGTATATGGTAGGGGTAACATATGGTATATTTTTGAAATCAGGAAAAAAGGATCATTCCAAAAATGTAATAATATACAGGGTATCCCATTTAAAAAAATGTATTATTTTTTTGTATCCCCTGAAATCTGCACGCCACTGTACTTTTGATGGCATTTTAACAAAATTCAGTCATAACCACACAACTTTTATTTAAAACTTTTTTTTCTATAGGCAATAATAACTCTGATAAGGGGTGGGTAATTTATAATCAATAACCCTGTACATAAGCATAAGCAGATATAAAATCTAAGTAACAGTTCTGTATAATTGAAGATACAAATTTCTCTGAAGATGTTTGAAACGAAACGTCAGAAAGTAAAAAATAATTTTCATTTATATGACCAAGAATCATAGCCAACTGCACATCAATTATAATTACAATTATATTTTAACATAATCTTTGTCAGATAAGCCCTTATAGATCATTGCCAATTTCAGAGAGGAAGTTGGTTAGTTAATACAAAACTGCCAGAGTAGAAACATTTTGATTATATATTATTTTGCTTTAACATTTTTGTTTTGTTTTTTTTATTGCAACAAAGTACATATTTTGATTTGGCGGAGTGATAAATATTTGTAATTTTCTTCAAAAGATTATATTTAATTTATAATAAATTTTTATAAACATGTAAAATATTGTTTTCCCTCTTTTCTTATTTGAGATTTATTACCACATTCTTGAATATTTTGAAGTCCCAAATAATTTAAAAAGTATTTGGATTTTACAAAAATAACCTTTACACTTGTGACTTTACGTCAAAGGGATAGTTAAGGTTGTTTTTTTTTTGACAGAATGTAAATAAAATAAAAATAAAAATCAAAATAATATTTCTCAGACGTTTCGGAAACTCGATCTCTTCCGTTTTTCAATGCTAAACTTCCGAAACGTTGCGAAAAATAATTATTTTTATTTTATTTATATTCTGTCAAAAAAAAAACCAACTTATGACTGTTATATTGACGTAAGGTCACAAGCGTAAAGGTTGTTTTTTTTTAATACGATGTTCTTAAAAATGTTTTTTTTATATACAAAAATTGGCGAAACTTACAGACAAGAAATTTACAGAATTTATACGTTAAAAAGTAACAAATTGTATTTAAAAATCTACGCCATTCAAACAATTTTTTGTTACTCTATTTAGTTATTTTTTTTCTTGGATGGTTGGGATAGGTCATGAATCAAATAATAAAACTGCTTTTTTAAATCAGTCGACGTTTCGCTTAATTTATTAGCATCTTCAATTTATACAAAAGAAAAGTGATTGGACAAACATATTGTGTAAAAACAAATAAATACATAATACATTTTAAAACTGACGATAAAAATAAAAAATTAAGGTATTTATAATATTAAAAATTTTGAAAAATTGTTCTAATTTTATAGATACTAAAATGAAAATATTTTGGAAAGTAAAAATAGAATATGAGATTACTAATTTAAAATAAAGATGTATATGAAAAAAGAATTTAAAAACTTACGGTTAAATGCAGTCTTTTTGTTGTTGCACTTTATAATAATAAAAAATTTTAAAAACAAATTCAGTAACAAGCAAGGGACACTTTTCGTATACAACATTTCAACTTGAATTACACAGGAATGACAGTGGGTATTTACTAGCTATCATTTTTATTTACCTATTTGATTCCTTTCTTATATTGTTTTTTAGTAATTGTTTTTTTTAAGTAGGTATATTAAAAACAAAACATTGCATTATTTTTGCATAAAATTTATTATGTTATAATATGCCGAATTTAGATTTTCAATATCTGTGCGTTTGTTAACTGAATTATTCATTTTGATAGCTACCATTTCATCAAAAATTCTTTTTTTATAATTATTTTGCTGTCCAATGATTTTCACGTTGTCAAAATTAAAATTATGTCCTTGTTTTGTGTGACTAACCAAAGCTGTCTCATTTGACGAATTCTTTTGTAAATTCTTTTGACCTATCCCAACCATCCAAGAAAAAAAAAATATAATTATAGGTCACTAATAAAATTGAAAATTGAAAAACTCTATTTAGTCTATTTGTAATAATTTTATCCTATTTAAAATTTCATTTTGCTAAATTTAGCCATTACAGAGTTACGGATGCACTGTATAAAGGAAATAATCTAGTTTAACCTTTTACAGACTTAATTGTTACGGATCTGCTGTTACAACCAAAGAAAGGGTTCAGCATAAAAGCAATTTTGCAGAAAACAAAATGTATTCGCATACAAGAAGTGATGGCGTCTACGGTCATGATCAGTTAGTAATTCTTGGAAGTAGTAAACTTTAAGAAGCAATTCTGAGTCTATGGATGGCAAGGCAGGAAGTTAGTTACCTTGTTTTTGTTGTACCATTCCTGGAGTTGATTGGACGCTGGATCTCTCTCATTAGTCGGCATCTTTACGGATCTCGACTAACTTCGAAATTAGAAGCGGCAATGTATGTCGACTCTGTCCCGAATTCACCCCAACGTCATTTTATATAATGTGCCATGCCGGAAACCGCGGTGCACAATCTTCATACTGTTTTTGTTTTTATCTAGTTACCTGCCTTCCATGCACAAATGCAAGGTCAATGTCATTGATGTTGCATTATTTTTTTGTCCTGTTGTTTTTTGCGGTAATTCGTGCAGACGATTTCCTGCTATTTTTTTTGCAGTTATGGAGTGTGTTCTGATATAACTTAACCGTAGCTATATTGACATTTTTCACAAAAATATATAATGGCTAAAGCACAAAACGATATTGTTTATATGCCTTATTCTACAAAACTAAACAGTAAAATCAAAGTACATTTTGAAAATAGGATTTGCAATTTATTTAATTTTGTTTTCTAACATTTGGTTATTGTGGTTATTTATCTGAAAAGTGTATTCTGTTAACTTTTATTAGCACTTTACCTGAACAGAATCGGCCAAAGGGGCTCATAACATAATTTTTTGCAAGCAAAGGATAATTTTTGGGTGACATTGCACACTGATAAATTATCAAGGATTATATATATCCCGAGGCCTCTGAATTTTATTGGATAAACTGCGGGTAGCTTTTTTTGCAAAACTGCTTAGAATATGTTCGACACTTAATAATTTATTGTTTAAAAGTTAATTGTGGAATTTCATAAATTATTTCTCTTCCTTTTCTTTTTGGGGATTTATTACCACATTCCTTGAGATTCCTATCCAAAAAAATTGTTTTATCTAAAAAATATTCAAATTAACCAGTTTAAAACTGGGAAATAACCGGAGGTCGACGCTTTTTAGGTAAATTATTAAATCGAGAACATTTGCTTGAAAGCAAGATTTTCCAAAAAATGTAGCTACTCGCAGTTTGTGTGATAAGATTTAGATGTCGAGGGGTATAAGATTATTTTCCAAATTAATAAATTCCTTCCTTAACTTTCAAATAAACTCCTATCAGTTCATTTTTAGGTCATAGCGATTTTGAACATTTTTATTTAAAATTGATCAGGGTTACAATCAGTTTTGATATCATTTCCCGTCTTGCGCACCATTGTGGTATATCAATAGAGCAAACTTGATTTATTCTCGAGCTTCAATGAAAAATTAAATATTTTGGTTTCATTCATTTATGTCGAAATTTATGACATCGAAATAGCATGTTCCTAAAATAGACATTTCTGAACTATATTAAACAGATTTTTCCTATTTGAAATCGTACATACATTATGATTTATGAATTATTCAGCTTTTTTGAGAAGCATATATGGCCTATGATTTTCCAAAAGACTATTTTTTCGAAAAAATTCAATATTCTTTGACTTTTTGGTAATAGACTTCATTGCCTTTTCTATAGAAATAGGCACAGAGAATCTTTCGGTCTGTGTCGTTTTTAGGTCTTTGAGTTATAGCGATTTTTATGAAATTTTCAAATGCTAGTATCCCCACCTCTGGTTGGCTGACAAGTTCCTCCTGGAAAGGGGTGAAACCTTTAGTGTGACAGTAGCACTGGTGTAGTTTTCACTTAATACCAAAACACTAATACTGCATTCGATGCACGTTTCGCCAATCATCCGGAGACGATTAAAACAAACCTTAACCTTAAACTAGTTTTGCTAACCTGCTTTCAAACAAACTCATTATTTAAGAATACGTTTATATATTTTTTTCTACAACTGTCAAAAAAAGGTTATGTTTGCGCATTAACGTCAGTGTCTAAAATGAGCCAATTTTTCATTGACATTATTTTTTTTACGTTACCATGACCCCGTGCGCCAAAATAATTTGCGCATTAGGGTGCAAATATTTTGTACATCACCTACCTATTGATCATATTGCCGTCTGAATTTTTCTGGTTAGAAGATTGAGTGTAACAAGGTTAGCTGCATCTGATAAATCATCTTCAGTTTCGAGACTCTCCATTATTATCTTATGTGTTATTTTACTTTAAAAATCTCACAATATTCAACTCACAATGCCGAAAACGTCAGTGAAAAATACTTGTTGTCAAACATATTGGTTTCCATAGTTACCTGAGATATTTGCTACTATTTCTTTTTAAATTAATTTGCAATAAAATTAAATATTATATTAAAAGATATTGTTTTATAGTTTTAGATTAATCAAATTAAAGTCGTTGTAGAAAAAATATTGTTTGCAACTCGTGTGCGAAATACTTTGGTCATCTCGAACGATTTTTTGACTTTCGTTCTCGATCACCAAAGTAGTATTTCGCACCCTTGATACAAAAATAACTATTTATTTTTAATATCTACTTTTAGGTTTTATAATGCCACTATATTTCCCTGGATGTATTGACAATAGCCTTTAAAAAACATGATGTGTACCATTATGACTTTGAAACTGTTTTAAAAATGTATTGCTTTTGGATTTATTATTCCCTCGATTATTCCCAACCAATGTTGAATGTAGTTACCCCGAAATTTTCTAAATATTAAGTTTTCGGATAAATATGTTCTTTATATCTGTTTCCGAGTCTGTTTCCTTATTCACTATTACATCTTTTGTTTCATATTATAGTATCTTTCTTAGTGCTACATGCAACTTTAACACTTGACAAGCAAACAACCGCCATTAATACCCATTGATGCCACGTTTTTTCTCTTCCTTGTTTTTACCTTTTCCCTCTTATAATTTGTTTTTTAGTGACACTATTATTTTCCGTGTTTGAATAAACATGACAAAAATGTGTGTAGAATGCCATTGGTATGCTCAATTCATATGTTTATGTATTACTTATCTTTATATTATTTAATTTATATTATCGCATACAACCGAACATACATGTATTGTATATCTAAAGGCAACATGTTATTGGAGTATTGCTTTGGGCATAACTTCCAATATATCTACATTTTATTACTGCTTGATTCGAATTACTTGATGGTAGGTGTCCTAATGTCAATGAATCCATCCTGTATAGTGTACTTATACAAATAATCCACGAAACAAATCTTTTTTATGTGTTGTGCGGAGTCATCACAGTGAATTGAGGCTTGTTCTGATGCTTTTTAAAGTTAAACAATTTCTCTAATTAGATAATTGCAGTTACCATGCTGTTCTTGTAAGTGGTAGTTGCCAATTAGTGGGTATAAAAAAAATTAGTGGGTATAAAAAATATCTTCAGGTAATGTAAGTGTCAGACCAGGCTACTGACTAGAATTTTAAAGAAACTACCCATTTAAGAAAGTGAAGCAATATTTGACAATTTTTCTGAAGTAGGTAATGTATTTTCAACACTTCCCAATCTTAACTAAAGCCAAGGATGAACATTATAAGTAATCGCCTATACTTTACATGGGAAAGTGCATGATTTTTCTCAACGAAAAACACTAAATAGATAATAGATAACTTGATTTTTCGAAAATTGTCATGCGGATGTAGTCACATAGTAAACCATCTATTTTGCTGGTAATTTAATTTATTTGCAAGCAGTCTTTTCTCATTTTCCAATAGCTATTAGATATACACAGATCAGTAGTGTCTTCAAGAAATTCTAGTTTCTTAATACTTTTAACTGAAATAGAAAAGAAACCAACAATGTGTTCTTCTAGAATACTTGAGTTTTTGTGGATGTTTAGTTTTTCTAAATAAATTCAGTTATGTTTGTATACTTCTCTATTCAAATAAAGGTATACTCACATTAATACAAACAAGTTTACACTGTTCATAAGGTTATATCATAATTACACCAGATAATTTTTCATATTTGTCATATTATTTAATTCAAGTGAAATTTGTTTATAAAAATTCTCCATACGGTAGATACTTAACTGAAATTTTAACGTGCCCCCCACCAAACCAGCTACTCCAACAACTTCATCGATTGGTTTTCCTGGTTTGTTTGTCGTTGATCCAGTTGAATCATGAATGTTCGCATTTAATTTGTAACACACTGATGGACAATCAACTTTTCGAAATAAAGGCACGTGCCGTAGCTCGTGCATCCATTTAAAAAATAATTATGCCTAATCTTTATTCTTTTGACAGTATGCTGTGCATTGTTGTGAACCAAATTGACAATTTATAATATCAGAATAAACCATATGAGAAAAAAAATAACGTTCTATTGCGAAAAACATTTTTAAATATAATATAATAGTTATTTTTATACCAAGGCTGCGAAATTCTTTTTAGCGTACCGAGAGAAGAATTATCGCCGAGGCCGCTTGCGGCCGAGGCAAGATAATCTCGAGGGCGCTAAAAAATTTCGCGGCCATGATATAAACACTATTTTTTGTGCAGCCATAAATTAAAGTTAAAATTATGGTGAAAATTACACCACCGTTTATGCTATATTTAGAGGTGGTTTTAATGTTACAGCATTTCTATGGAAATGGTATATTTTGTACGTATACAAAACACTTTGATAGTAAAATGAATTAGTTGCTTCGGCCTCAGGAGTAAATATCAATAATAATAAAAACGGTACAATTTAATGTTAATATGTATCCTAAATAATTAATAATTCTGTTTAATAAAAAATAAAACTTTCCGTTGGCATATTTTAGAAATGCCAAATTTTGAAGTGACTTAAACGTCACTGATATAAGTGACTTTTGGTTACTAAGGGTAACGGCCGCGAAATTGGATTTCGCGGACTGTTTTGCGAATGCGAAATACTCACTTCGCGGACGGCTGCACAAAATAGTAGTTTATGTCATGAGGACGAAAAATATAGTTTTTTCGTCATTGTGTCATACAATATTTTTTATTCAAATGTGCTTATGGATATTAAATATAGGGAAAATTTAAATATTATGTTCTTAAGATTTACGTGCTACCCCGCAAATGATGACAATGAAGGACAATTTTCAAGTTTTTTTGTACAGCTGTGAACTAAGGCCAGATATATAAATAACAACTGCACAACTGCTGTCATATCAGTTTGCTTGACATTAGTATCGATTTCAATTTTTATATATTATAATATGGAATTTAATCGAAAATATACTACATAAAATAAATACAATAAAAGGAATAGTGAAGAATTTTTTGCGGGAACACCCCCAGAAGTAAGAAACCTAGCAAATTTGGCTTCGATGGATTTAATTCCAGAAAAGTCAAAAATTATTTTGTCTGTCACTTTTCCGACCTTGGCCTGAAAAGTCTTTTCAGGTCGTTTACTTGATTAACTAGAAAAGTTCTACCTTTCGTCTTTGTTATCTGACCGAGAATAGTACATTGTGTGCCTAGTAGGAAAAGCCTAACATTCCCGGACGACTGTGAAGATTGCTTGTCGAAGCGCAGCCGAGACAAGCAACACGGACTCCGGGAATGTGCTTTTCCTACGAGATACACATACTATTTTTTCTGAAATCGCAATTAATATTATTATAAATTAAGAAATTTTTTATTAATACATAACTTTTTTCATTACAATCTAATTGCTTATGAAATCGTTCCCTTAGCATTCACTGTTTATTTATTGATGTGAGTGCTTATTTCATTTTAATACGTGCTACAAATTAAAATGGACAATGATGAGTTTGATGATGACATCCAGGTGTCTGGGACACCACCAGAGAGTAACGGCTGCAAATAATGTGACTTTAAAGCCATGATCTCCCGATCTGAAAATGTCATGATTTCCAATTTATCTTCAGTTGAAGGCGTCTCTACGTTATAGTCAAATTACTCCCATGGTGAGATCAACACTTAGTACAAAGGAAGACATTGATATATCAAAATATTCGAAATTACGTGTTTTCCTAAAACGTCAAGGTGACAGCTATAAACCAAAGAAGCCAAATGAACAACTTGAAATATTTATTACTCAAGCACCAGATTATATGTACCTAATAAATAAGGTACGTTTAAAATGTGAGAATTATCTAGATATTTATGAAGTTTTTACTTTTTAAGTTGCCTTAATATTTGGTGTGGCCGGTGCATATCGTCGTGATGAACCGTGTCAATAATTAAATTTGTCTGCGTATATTTATTTACTGTCTAAAATGTAGATAGAAAACGAGTCCGGGAAACTTACTTTCCCGGCCTAGGCCGGGAAAGTACTTTGCCGGACTCGTTTTTTGATAGTTGCTTAGCAATGGACTAAAATTCTAGAATACGCTATTTTGGGGTCTGAAATTGCGCCGAGAAAGTAGACATTCCTGAGCGATTTCAGAAAAACGTTATTTTTTGACACATTCAAATAAAAAAATATTTTTAGACTTCAAAGGTAAGAAAGGAGCTATTCCATTTTTTAATTAAATATGTTTTTCAATCAACAACAATTCGATCTGGATCTACCTACGTTTTCTTTATTTTTAATTGATTAGTAGGTCTTGGAACTCCCATTTATGTGAAGTAGTTTAGGTATGGCAGAGAATCTTATATTATTTTATCTACGATCGTGTAAAAAGTAACAGTTTTTTGCATCATTTTCAGTGTAAAAACTTGCATTTTAGAGGAAATTGTGCAATATAAATTTTTATTGCACGATTTCAATACTATGGCAATTTCTTCATATTAATAATCGTTTCCTACCATCATCACAGACTTTCAGTCACGACCATAAAGTATCATAATCAAAATGGCGACTTTAACTACAACTTGAATAATACTATAACCGTCAAAGTGACATTTACAAGAGGATACAGGTGAGTTTTACAAATATTCATAAAAAATCACCCATTTTTTACAATAATTGACACTATCGAAGATAAAACGTTATAAGGCACACACACACGTGTAAAAAGTCTCTTTATTACACTCACTACTTTTAAAAACACTCGCTTTGCTCGTGTTTTTAACTTTGTATCTTAAATATCTATTTAACTGTTAGCTTTACATTACTTTAATTTTCAACAAAATAAACTTTGTTTTATTTTAAAAGTCTTGAGGTTTCTACAATATTTGTTGTATCTAACTTTCTGTTAAAACTTGATGGTTCGTTAATGCATCATATTACTTCCTCTTCTATATTAAGGAACGTAAAATTTCTCTCGGAAAGCTAACAGTTACAATTACTAAGAAATATCTGGTTAATTGTCTTTTTATAATTAACTATGTTGTTATGCGGTAGGAAATCTCGGTTGTCTTGTCAAGGTAATTGCTACCACGGTACTTCCACATCGTTGATAACGATAATATCAGAGTTTATGTCCTTAACTAGTCATTTCGAAAATTATTAGGTATAATTGTACGGAAATACTTATAACATATATTTATCGATTTGATTAGGTATATCTATAATTAATTATATAAAGTGAGGTCGAATAGTAAGGAACAAATCTTCAAAACGACTAAGTTTTGGGAAAATCGCTCGGACAGGTCGATTTTGATTTCATATTAGGCCTTTTAAAATATTTTTTATTCTACAAGGAGTCCTAAAAAAGCTGGGCTGTGATCAACGTTGATGTTTCAAATGGCAACCCGCCATTTTTTTTGCAATTTCGAATTCCTTGTAAAATTATATCCTATATCTAAAATCAATCGTTTGAGTTGTTAACATTTTTATTTGCATTGCATGAACAGGCTATAACGCCATAGACATGATTAGAAAAAATCAAGAAGAATTTATCAGTCGTTTAGGTTATTGTCAAGTAGCCAGTGGGAGGTATTTTGGACACATGTTGAAATAATTTTAATGTGTTACTAACCTAAAAATAAAATACATTTAATATTAAAAATATTTTGTTTCAAAAAAATTTATTATACAACTCAAAAACAAAACGATTGATTTTAGATAAAGGGTAGAAAATGTTTAGAATTTTACAAGGAATTCGAAATTGCAAACAAATTGGGGGTTTCCATTTGAAAAATCAAAGTTGATCACTGCCCAGATTTTTGGACACCTTGTAGAATAAGAAATGTTTTTAAAATAGGCCTAATATAAAATCAAAATCGATCTGTCAGAGCGATTTTTCCAAAACTAATAGTTTTGAAGATATTGAATTTGTTCCTTACTCTTCGACCTCACTGTATGTATACCGGGTGGCCACGAGTCAATGTATGCCCCCAATTTTTTGGTTGCTTTTGAATTTAAAAATTTTGTTTTTGGTATACGTGAATAGGACAAATGTGGGCTATTTTTAGACTAACAGGAGCGAAAATATCACTTCCGGTTGAATCGGAAGTGACATCAACTTTTTTTTTCTTAAATTGAATGACCGTGTTTTTTTATGGTGTTTTATAAAGTATGAAATTCTAACTGCAACAGTTTTTTCCAATTTCAAAAATTCCAAAAAATAAGTGAGATACCTACGATTGATACGAACGATTTTTTATTTTTTACAAAATGGCCGCGTCAAATATATGCGTAAGAAAATTACTAAGTAGGCTATGGAAATTATTAGCAAGGTAGTAAGCTTGTCTGTAAAGAATAAAATAGTTATGTAAATTACTCATAGATATGACTATTTTTAGGTTTTCCTCAAAAAACTAAATTTAATTTTCCTTTTCATTTCCGTAGGGGTCCTATGGAAAATTTTTAAATGACACCGTATTATTATTTTTTGTTAATCGGATATAATGATTCATAAGCTTTAATTTTTTTGCCAACCGGTCTTATTCACCACAATAAGGCTACCGTTGAGATTTCCGGGCGCCGGCGCCGCGATGAAATTTTGATTTTGTTCATTGAACAAAAAATTAACCTGCCAGAATCGTACTCTATAGTTTTGTATATTTAATTTTGATTACTAATGATGTCGGTTTTTAACAGGGATTCAAGGATTACGATTTCGGTTAATCGTAGTCGGCGATTTACGGCATTTTTTCAGATTAACCGTAATCGTCGGTTATTGGTATGACTAAGTAATCGTTGACTTGCTATTATTATTATATTTTCGCCAATTGATTTTATCATTCACTCTTAACTTAAAATCCCACATCTTGACTATAAGCATAGACCAATCCTGCAATGAAACAAGCATAGCGGGTAATTTAAGTGATCGATTTGATGGAGATTAATTGAGTCGTCAAAAAAGTTTTGTCTTGGCAGCGAAGCGGTCGCTTTAGAAGTTTGACAAACAAATATCTAATTCCAATTTATAACTTCAAAACTTATTACCTAGACCTAGAATTGTATCTCCAACAACATGGACACAACCGACTGTGGGATTTTTAAAATAACACCATCGGTCGTGTACCATCATAATATTGTACTTAGATGAAATCTGTTTCTAAAAAATTATTCTAAACAATAATTTTCTATTGCTCTTCTAAGTGAAATTTGTAATTCAAGTCATTTAAAACTATTTATATTAATCTTCCTTAGAGACAATATTTTGAATATTCCCATACTTAGAATTTGAACCAACGACCGTAATAAATATAGAATTGATTTAAATTATTGCCAAACATTAAAAAATTACGTAACACCAATATACTGTTGAAATGCAATATATCTGTCCCCATCGTTGGAAACAAGTTTTCTAATGTCAACGGCATAACAACGTCATCTTCTGTTGATAAAGAATCAATAGACAAATATACTCGCCAGTGATTTTCTGCCACAAGTTTCGTTTCTTCAATTTCTCGCAGTTTAGATTGAAATACATCGCGAAGTCGTCCATGTTTTGATCTAATTCTTAACTGTAACTGTGTAACTTAACTGGATATTTGATTAATATTCTGTGTTATATTTCAGGTTAAATATATAAACTCAATTTATTCAGCAATAGAAGAAGTTTTTTTTGATAAAAGTGTGGTGTTTACGCGAATATAAGAACTTCATTGAGCATTTTTATTTTTGGAGTTACATCAAAATTTGTAGACAACTATGTACTTATATTTTCCAAGAATCATGTCAGAGAAGCAATTTAATGTCGCATTCCATAAATATGATTCAAATTTATGTTTTTTAAATGGGAAAGTGTCCCGATTTTAATTCGAATCACCCTGTATAGCACATGTAGTATGTGACTATTTTTAACCAAATAAAATATATAAGCCAAACAAATAATGATAAACGTATTATCAGGAAAAGTTTGTAAACACACATTTAAAATTTTGTTAAAATAAAAACATATGTGGTGGATGCTGGATTGGCGCTGGTTTGAGTTTTTAATTGCTTATTTAAATATTATGTTGTAGTCTTTTTTTTTCATGACATATAAACCGAGAAAAAATGGCTGACGAGTAACCCAAAGCCAAAAAGGGGGGGGGGGGGGGAATGTTGTTAAAATAAAAATCAAAATTACTTAAACAATATTTTTGTTTTATTTATAAATTCCGTATGTTATATTTCTTAATTCACCTCCTGTTCTCATTGATATTACAGTAAAAAGCTGAACCCTATACAGTAAATTCACTTTTAAACCAAAGCAGTTTGTGAGTGAATAGGAGATAGTAGTAAAGCGAGAGCACTATACATGCGTGACTGCATGTCGATCTTAGAATGTTAGCGCTCTCGCTTTATTGTCTCCTATTCACTCACAAAGTGCTTTGGTTGGAAAGTGAATTTACTGTATACTCCATAATACTACAGTTTAAAAAAAAAACTAATTTTATCAAAAGTAGATGAAGTAATTCAGTTCGTTTCGTTTCTGATTTTAAATTGTTTTATGATTTGTTTTATAATTAAATTCTTCCATTATGTTTATTACTTATAAAGATAATTATTTTAACTTCTTGGGATATCCACTGTTCATATAAGTAAAATAAAGAAATTAGGCCGCAACTCGATAAACTTATTAGTAATTTACTGTATGATGAGTGTAATTAACTCAGTTTGATTAATGGGGTAATTAAACGTTATTACATGTGCTTAGTTTATAAATATTGCTCATTTAATAATGGTTATAATTACTAATACAGTATAGTCCTCGACTTTAAGAACATGAGTCGCAATTGACCAACGAAGTTTACAACACGTGCGCTCAAGAATTGTCAAACGTTAAAAATTTTAAACGTTGAGCGTAGCGAGAAACACTTCGTACGGCCATTGATTAAGGAATGAAGAAGATACGTAATGCAAATGGTAAAATACGAGACCTATTCTGACCGCGAGATTATCAGTCAGTTGCTGGCATTCCTGTGATTCACGTAGTATGCTTTTCATAAAACTGTCGTGTCTGGTTTTATATCATTTATAATCTAGTGGTAATAATAATTTAATGTTCAGGCTGATCTTGGTTTAAAATTATGTGACGGTTAAAAGTCACATAAACGTTGAGAAACAGCTGGCAGAGTGAACATACTAGGTGGATAATTTGAAACTAAAATTAATCTTAACATTAAAATTTGATTACCACTAGATTATAAATGATATAAAACCAGACACGGCACGGGTTTTTTCAAGAGCATACTACGTGAATCACAGGAATGCCAGCATTTTACCATTTGCATTTCGTATCTTTTTCATTATTTAAGCAATGGTACGGTGCAGACTAGAATTGCAGTACAATATTATCACATCGATGTTTTGTTTTGCATTTTCAGGGACTGTACTGTATGTTCAAATAGCAAAAATAATAAAAATATACATTAAATTTAACAAAATTAAGAAAATGATAGACCAATAAGATTATCGCGCTTAAAAGTGGTTTACAGTTTTCAAAATAGAAATTGCCACTAAAACTCTTATTTGGATATTCCATGCATTCTCCGATAAAGACTAAGTTCGAACAACTTAGGAAGTCGTGGTAAAACCGAGATTTAATTAGCTTCCAAATTCCCTGAATGTGCATTGTTGTGCATAAGAATTAAGTGTGTACCTACCAAAGTAGCTGCCTGGGAGAGCACTAGTGGAAGAATCTTATCCACACAACGAGTTGATCAACAAATTCTGCACCAAAGTAATGTTCGTTCTTACGCCAATTCTAATTGCAAGTCTCTTGTAACCAATGTCCAATTATTTTATAAAGGCGAGCTCGGCAGGAAGTCGTCAGATTTAGAGAAATGTTTATCTTACCTTTTTCCACGCAAATGCAATTAAAGACATGCACTTCCGATACATTCCCCATTACACTATGTAGTCTAGATATTTTTCACATTCATACCCTTCTAGGATTAGCCTAAACCATTGTGTAAAGGAATAATATAAAGAGGCGCAACCGAGCAGATTTTGAGATTTTAGTATTGTATTTTTTTGATAAAGTCCATGCTGGTTTGTTGTGGAACTTGGTGGCTCCATCATAGATGGAGATAAAGGAAAAGGAGAATACACAAGACCGATGAATGCAAATTTTAAAATCACAGAATCTATAATAATATGTTGCTATGTTTTGCACAACTTTTTATGTCTGGAGATTCTTGTAAATATGGATAATAGAACAATGTAGGTATTACCAAATATTGATCACGAGGGAGAAAATCTTTAGTCACACCTTGCTCGACAGACCCGAGATGAGTTTGCGGACTCTGTTGTCAATGAAGGGGATATCGACTTTCAATAGGTGAAATTTATGGTTTTAATTTGTGTATCAGTATAATATTGATTAAAAATATGTAAAAAAAATAATAATAAAAAGAACTCTGTTAGTTGGGATTCCAAATTCTATACAGTTCTACGAGCAATTATAACATCAAGTGTTCAAACCATGGCACTGTTGGACAGTAAAGCATATAGATCATTGGTGCCCGTTCCTGTACGTAGGCTATTACTGATTTTCTTCTTTTCAATCAAATACGTTACTCTTATTGAAGTTTTTTTGATGATTTCTTCATTTAAACCTATTTTTTCAGCAATATTTTTACACGTGCGGCTTTTCTTTTCATGTTATTTTTGCACTGTGGTGACTCATGACCCATAAACATTCATGTTATCGATATAATTCGATCGATAAATAAATTTGTTCAACCTAGGACACAATAGGTTTAAGAGATTTCGCCACTTTATTTCTTTAAAGCAAACGACTTCGATGACAAAAGTGGAAATTTTTGTAGTTATCGCAGTAACTGGCAAAATACTCAACTGTGTACTTTGGAAATACTTATTTAAAATATTGCTAAAATTCCACTTTAGAGGCAAATTTTTCATTGTTTGTATGATGCCATACATTCTTAATACACGTAGCCTTTAGCTTTAAGATAGAACCCTGAAGTAACCATTAACTGTTAATTAAATATGATTATTATTTTTTATTTCAAACTAATGATCGACATACGTTATATACATTTGCTGAAAAACTTCGTAAAAGTTATGTTTAATAATATTTAGGTCTAAATGAGTATATTATATTACTCCGAATTTAATGTTTTTTTTATTACTTTCCAGGTACGTACATAATGAAGACTCATTCCACCGGCTTAATTTCCGATTACGCCAGAGGATGAAACTGAAGGCAAGGTAACATTTTTAACACTTAACTTTACTTATTCGATTTGTTTTTGCAAAAAAAAATCGAATTATCGTTACAGTTTCGGCATTTACGCAGATGTGTTTGATCCGACTAATTCGTAGTTATTTGGGGTTTATGGTGTGTGTGGCAAAGAGAAGAGGTTGTTGATAATATTCTACGTGAGCTTTTAATACGGCTCGCGAAATTGAGTTGCATAAGTATAATGGTTAGTTCTGGTATAGTTATTTCGGCCGGGGTAATGAGACGCTGCTGGTCTAATTGCCATGTATGTGGAATCATTTTATAACCGAACGAATGTACGTTGATAAGTGTTGTGTAAAACGTAATTATACGGGTATCCGCCAGAGTTATAAAATCGTAATGTAAATGAGGTGGTGCAAAAATTCTTAATAATAGTTGAAGCTGTACAACACAATTTTAAACGCCAAAGGACAACAACATGCCCCCTTTATGTTACAGTTGAATTATAAAAGACTCAGAAAGCGTGCTTATCAATATTAGAAATTGAAAATACAAGTAATTTATTTTTCATGATGGCACGCCATACGTATTCACTCTGGATTTATCGTGCATTTGATTTTGAAGGGAGATTCGTGTCAAGAATCCTATAGATTTGTTTTTGTAATCGTATAAGAAAACAACGATATAGATTTACGAGCAAGAATGTAAACAACGTGACACATTTTAAGTTGTCTTAATGTTAATATTGAACATTGAACAGAAGCACAATAAATCACTCGATCTTCTTCGAAGTGGGTGATTTATATTAGGTTTATATTTTTATAAGTAAGTATGAATTCCCGGCAGAGGTACTGGAATTTTTCGAAAATAAACCTTTTTATAAATTTTTACCCGAAAGCATTTGTACACAATGTATCCACTAAACCGTAAACGGTAGATTTCCAATATATGTTGACGCGTACTCCTGAGTTTTGAGAAACGGAGAAACGAACAACAATTTAGCTACCTACTCCTACGTTCTAATTAAGTTTCTAATGAAATTATAAATACATCTTCAAAGGAAAGAGAAACAGATGTACATCTCGACTAACCCAGAAATGTTGGCAGTACGTCTGATGCAGGCATCAATCATCAAAGTAAATCAGAAACGAAGTCAATAAATAATTAATTTGAGAAAAAAGTCACATGCAATTGGGACAAGAATTGTATATAGGTACCTACAATAATAAATACGGGTTAACATATTGGTGGATGATTCTCACCAAGGATGATATATATGATGATAATACTCTTTGTTCAATAATGATGACAGGTAAGTACACCACGAAAGAAAAGGCGAAGTTCAGCTACGTACAGCCAGCTATACAGCTGTTCTTCCACTTAACCTATAAACAGAGGAAAAAAAGAAAACATTAAACATTATATAATATTGTTAACATTAGATGTTATAAGTACAAGAAGTATAAGATAATAAAATAATAAAATATGTTCCCAGTTGCCAAGCAAAAAAGAACCACAAAAAAAAATCATAGATAGATTCTCATCTTATCGGGAACTGCCTGAACCAATTTGACAGTTTAAAAAAACACAAGAAACAAGTGCACTTAACTATTAAGAAATATTTTTTTAATTTTTTTTAATAATTCAACATCGATTTATTTCCGTGACCAATCTTCGACACATGAGGCGAGCTGCTGGCAACCTGTAGATATGTTTTGCCAAACCTATTTGTAGGGTAAGGGTAGGAATTTTTTTCTTGCCTAAATAGACAAGAGACCAACAGCTTTAGGTACATGCTCTCCGAGAATGGTATATCAGCGGAATAACTTTGGCCTAAAGTTGAATAGCGTCTGCGTATATACTGATATACTGTCGACTAGAAGGTGATTGCTGTGTGTCTCTGTTCTTGATCACCGTATAAACAAAGTAATTTGGAGTTATATATTATTTATTGGTTCTCTTTGAAACAGGCGCCCAAAAACGAGATTTTCCTAGTTATAATGTAGATTAGTTTTATTTTGTCTAGTGGCCCCGAGAGTGGCCCATCCTGTATTAAGAACAGTAAATAATGTTCTATGATAAAACAGTAGTATCATTCCAGCCTTATTTTGGACTTATGTAAGAATTGGCATTTAATGAAAATGAACGTGAGATAAAAAAAAAACTGTAAACCAATATATCTACTATACGGCACAATTCGCAATACCTATACTACATGATCTTTGCCTATACAAATACATATTATCATTGTTTATAAAGTATATAGTTATTCAACCTCTTGTTAGTACTGATGGATCATTGGTAGATGGCGTGCTGGATGATGTGTGCCCATTATTACGACCGTAGCCCCAGGTGTCGTTTACGTTACGACCATTGTTTATTATAAACAATGCTACGACGCATGCACGAATTTCGTACATCCGGTGCATCTACGTCACATGACATTCGACGAGGAACTAAAGTCATAGATCGAAACTTGACCGTATATTAATAACTTTTGACAGTTTGTCAGTTTTCTATTTTTATTAAACTATTGGATTTTTTGTTCTAAAATGAATCATTTATACATCATATGACTATCATAACCTAAAATGTTTAGTTTTTGTAAATTTATTTTTACTTTAATTATAATTTTGTAGCTTAATCAGCTTGGATCCATAATAACATTTAAAAACGCTCTAATAAGACAGTAGATATATAAAGTTCCAATATTGTACCTACGTAGATTATTAAAAATGAATTGCTATTTATAGGTTGGATTTCCAGTCAACAAAGAGCATCCCATTTCATTAGATTAGGACAATTAAAACTTCATTAGTAATGCATCGAACAAGATTTTGGATGATAAGTACAGGAAACAAGCAGAAATTTTGATAAAAATGACATAATATAGAAAAATTTTAAAAAGTGCATATTTTTGAGGTTAGTTGAAAGCTTCATAGTCGCGAAATTGTGAAAAGCGAAATGCGAAACGTGTTGCTATTGGTTCATTTTACATTAAAATTTGGAATTGACCAATAGCAACACGTCTCACATTTCGCTTTTCGCAATATCGCGACTATAAAAATCACGAATAGTGCTGTAGCTATGTGTAAAAATCATAATAAAAGTAAAAAAGGTATCAATATAAGATATTTCTACTAAAAGACAAAATAAATTTGAGGAATGGCAAGTAAGTGTAGGAACATGATGTATTGTATTTAAAATCTAGTTTTTATAATATATAAACACCTCAAATAATTATTTCATCTTTTAATCAGCGTTTATGTGAAAATAATCAATCACCGAACGTTTAAATTTATTAATAGCCCTAAAGCCGTCAAATGGATCATGTGCATCATATAGCATATAGGACTGACATAACCTCAAATTTAGAGTTTTTTTAAAATTTATTTTCGATTTTAATTTTTGTAGTTTCAGCTTGAATCCATTATAATATGATTATAACATATAAAAATTATCTCAATAAGTTTCAATATTATAGAATATATTTAAAATAAACTGCTAATTATAGATTGGATTTCCAGCCAACAAAAATCATTTTATTTTATTAAATTACGCCAATCAAAACTTCATAGCCGCTTTCCAGTGACTTTCTTGAGTCACTCAGGAGCAGCTCAGGAGTACGCCTCAACTACTCTACGCCGTTCTAGTGCATCCGAATGCATCCGAAAGTAGCTAGCGCGTACTCCTGAGTTGCTCCAGAGTGACTCAAGAAAGTCACTGGAAAGCGGCTCATTAGTAATGCACTGAACAAGATTTTAATTGATAGTACAGGAACCAAGCACAGATTTTGATAAAAGCAGCTTAATATGTGAAAGTCTTTAAAAATGTATTTTTGCAAATGTATATCGAAATGGTGACTTTACGTATTTGTGCGCTGGTATTACTTTTTCTACTAACGCGTCATTTGATGACGTGCAAATCATATTTTTGAGGTTAGTTGCGATGTCACGTACACGACAGATTCATATTTTTCTCGGCTCGACGTCACATCCGGCTGCGCAATGGCCGCATGTGTAAATGTATCGTGAAATGTATATTTTTTTAATGATAAAATATTTTAAAAACAAAAGTCAAAAAACTGTAAACGTAGTCATAGAAACTGACTAGTATGTAAATTACTCACAAGTTGGCAGCACATACTTAGAAATCAGGTTGAATAACTATAATACTTTATAAACAATGATATTATATATACTATATATATTTTTCAGTTGTTTTTATTAAAATAATTATTTAAATGTAGTAGCATGGTAGCTCGCTATGTAACTTAATAGCTTTTTAAACTGTGTCCATCAAACTATCAGATTACACAAGACATAATATACCGGATATGTCGACAGTGCCGCCAACCAGTGCAATGAAAATAGTTATTTTTGTATCAAGGGTGCGAAATACTACTTTGGTGATCGAGAACGAAAGTTTTTTGACGAGGCGCAGCCGAGTCAAAAAATCGTTCGAGATGACCAAAGTATTTCGCACACGAGTTGCAAACAATATTTTTTCTACAACGACTTTAATTTGATTAAACTAAAACTATAAAACGATATCTTCTAATATAATATTTAATTTTATTGCAAATTAATTTAAAAAGAAATAGTAGCAAATATCTCAGATAACTATGGAAACCAATATGTTTGACAACAAATATTTTTCACTGCCGTTTTCGGCATTGTGAGTTGAATATTGTGAGATTTTTAAAGTAAAATAACACATAAGATAATAATGGAGAGTCTCGAAACTGAAGATGATTTATCAGATGCAGCTAACCTTGTTACACTCAATCTTCTAACCAGAAAAATTCAGATGGCAGTATGATCAATAGGTAGGTGATGTACAAAATATTTGCACCCTAATGCGCAAATTATTTTGGCGCACGGGGTCATGGTAACGTAAAAAAAATAATGTCAATGAAAAATTGGCTCATTTTAGACACTGACGTTAATGCGCAAATATAACCTTTTTTTGACAGTTGTAGAAAAATGAACATTTATTTTAAAGACGTCAGTGAGTCAAATAATAATATTGTTGTCAAGAAATATTAGATTTTAATTTACACAAATTTAAATCCTTAATTTTATAAGTGACTGGAATGTATATCATAAAGGTGAACTAACGGTAGACTGTTCACTTCGCTACCAATTGATGTATACATCATCACAAACGGAAATTAGTGTTCTATGCCCCCACCAAAAAAAAAACATGGACATGTTTCCAAGTTGTTGCTGTTGTATCTTGTATCTTAGGTAATGATGAAAGTACATTTTCCATATAATTGTTGCACGTTCAATAGGATACCTACCCTTAACAATTTTTTGAAAATAGTCTTAAATGTTTAAATAATGTTTGTAAAGGAGTAGCGTGTTTTCCAAATCAGATTGTTTAAGTAAGCGCTTTAGAATACTGTGCACAAACATTTATTTTATTTGTGACAACTTCAAACTTAAACTAGTCGACGTTAACGAGAACTCCGTTTCAACTGTTAATGGCTACTACTGTACCAATGAGGCGATTCGGCGATTGCAAATTTTTTGACAGGTTTTGTTACTAGAAATTTTATTAACCCAAAACTTCGAGTCCCCACGCATTCACACAAAGTTTTATCAAAGGTAACCTCTATAGCAATACTTTTCATATTCAGATAACCCTATTCTATGACAATATAGGTATAGTTAGAAAATAATGAAGAAATATTAGTGAGTGGCAAATGAAGTCATGTTTTTTTTATCGGTTACAAATGAAGATGCAAATCGCTGGCTAACGACCGTTTTATTACCGGATTGTTATTATTATTGATGTAATAATCTAAATAGGGAAAGGTCACAGCAATTCAACAGTCAAATCAAATGATGAGAAATAGGCTCTTTGCTTTCGAACAATTTAAAGTATCGGCGGTATACTTCAAGTTAGAGTATACATGAAAACTGTTGTAACTAGTGTTAGGATTAGCTGTTCACTGACAAATTGAGTTTTACATTGTCCTAGATGATAAAACTATAGTGGGTACTAGTGCGGAGAAGGTGACTTGGAGGCAGATCTTTCTGTGTGTGAAGTGGTACAGCGACCAACTCCACTATTGATATTCATCAATGAAACGATAATTACCGGCTACCTAAATAAAATCGATCGTTTTATATGCTTATATTGTTTAGGAGTGACGTAATTTATATGATCGATAACCTAAACCACACAAAGCCCTTGAGGATTTTTCGTTCGCGACAGTTTTTCAGTAAATGGTTTGATTTGTTATATCAGCAAACGTTAAATCAATAGATATGAAATTGAAGAAAAATATCGAAATAGCAAGTTCGAGATGACACTCTTGAAGAATTAGTCACTATGTTGATGGAAAAGGAGGCAGAAATTTCAAAATAACAGGGGAATAACTTTATTCGAGAGCATACCTAGCCACTGTGAAGCAATTTTGAGGAAAGGATGACCTACACGTTATTAGAAGTTAATGAGCAATTTTTCGTTGTTTGTTATGGTTAGTATACTAATACATATACCCTACACTACGATACGTTGTACACTCAGTTGAACATAAAAAAACATTAGTTCATTCATATGATATATAGTTAATATAGTTAGAGAATAGAGCTATCAAAGTAAGTATAATAAGTTTTATTGATGGGTAAAAAGTTACACTTAGGCAATTTTCTGAGTTAAATACTTCAAGTTTTGTACAGGGTTATTGATTATAAATGGAACTCCCTTAACTTCGTTAGTTTTTTAAATAAAAAAAATTTTTCAAACAAAAGTTTTTAGGCATTCTATGCATTTTTATGCTACCATATTCAATAGTATACAGGGTGCCTCATAAAAGCCGCACAAACCAAATTTGTGTTTTTTTAATAGAGCACCCTGTGTATTTTTGAATATTATGAAAGTCCTCGTTTTCCTGATTTCAAAAATGTATAATATGATGACATTTACTGTGGCCTTTTTCAATACACAGCGGCTTCTATTTAAATAAAAATCGAATGCAAAACAGTATGCCATGATTTCCAAAAACAAAGGGTTATAGAAAATGTATTGATGAAAATGGGGGACATGTTGAAAATTTATTACAATAGTTTTTTAATCTTTAGTATGTATAGAATCTTGTTATTAATAAAAATTTCCGAAAATTTCGTACTGTTTTTGTTTATTGCAAAACTGAAATATTGATCTAACCTATAGTAATTATTAGGGATGCACCGAAGCTTCGGTTCGGCTTCGGTATTCGACCGCTTCGGCCATATTTATATTCAGTCACAGATATTCGGTATTCGGCCGAAGTGGTACCGACGCGGACGCTGCGTCGAACCGAGTTATACAAAAGACGTGTTTAGACTTGTTATTTACTTGTTCTGTAATTTCACGTTAAGCATTTTAGTCGATCATCGTTTGCTTTATAGTTTATAGCTCGGTTTATAATTAATAATTTATTAGTGAAAATGAGTAGTAGAAAACAAGTTTTATGACAGAAATAATAAATATAAATTATTTCTGATTTAAGCTTATTCATATTTTGTACTGTAGGTACCTAGTGGCTTTATATAATAATATAAAACTAAAAAAATTTTGAGTTTTTCCCTTGTTATATGATTCGGCCTTCGGCCGATGACCGAATATTCGGTATTCTGTTATTCGGCCAAAACACTGCTTCGGTGCATCCCTAGTAATTATGCATACCTAGATATAATAGTAAACGTCAACATATACATTTTTGAAATCAGGAAAACGAAGACTTTCATAATAGGTATATGCAAAAATACACAGGATGTTCCATTTAAAAAAACATAAGGTTGCTTTGTGCCGCTTTTATGAGGCATCCTGTATACTATTGTATATGGTTGTAAAAAAATTCATAGAATGCCCTAAAACTTTTCAAAATTTTTTTTATCTCATAAAATGACAAAATGACGAAATTAAGAGGGGGTTCCATTTATAATCAGTAACCCTGTACGTTAAATTCAGTTATAAATCAATAGAAACAAAGTTTCTACCATTCCTGATACCACAATAATAAGAAAAAAAGGTTAATTTGAGTGTTTTGACCTATACAAAATCAATAGCTTGTTGTTTTAAAGCTATGCAAGGCCAATCTCATTAAAATCACAATTATCCTCCTCAGCTCTTCACACAAGAAATGCAAAAAAGTTTGTGGTAAAATTAATGCATGTGCAATTTTAATTTCAGTTCTTAAATTCCACTAAGTATATGATCCAGTAGCCACTGAACGATCTATTAATAATCATCACGTCTGCATTTGCCTTGGGGTATTTGCTGACCTGAATAAGTGTGGGAAATTCCATTTAATTCTGCAAAAGGAATGAATTTATGAATGATTAAAAATACCAGTTTGCGCCTAGCAAAACTATTACTATGTCATTTGGTTACCGTACCTTTAGAATAAAAAACGATTAATCAGTAATTTCAGTTGCTCATAAAGAGCAGTAGTAGTAGCTTGTCCTACTGGGCGAACATCGAAAACTACCTACTTCCGTCTTTGTGTCAAAAACGTGGTTTTGGAATTATTTTTGTGTTGTAATCGTTTATCCGTTGTATTTTTTTATCCCAACTACAGACCTCACTTGAAATCTTCATTATAAACACATCTCCTTCATCTCTAACGATAATAGTTTTTGAGTAAGCTAAATTTCCTAAAGAAATTACGTTGAATCTAGATTATAGTTACGAGGATGATAACATGGCCTGGCAGCCATTTTATAATTATAAAATGGCTGCCAGGCCATGTTATCATCCTCGTAACTATAATTTAGATTCAACGTAATTTCTTTAGGAAATTAATTACTAAAGTAATTACTTGTGGTGTGGTGTGATTGTGTGATTCATGTTAAGATATGATACATTTCATCTCAAATAAATCATATTTCGTAACTTAAACAATAAACAACTACTTAAATCATTACAACGACGACGTTGCAATTTAATACATGGGTATCCAGAAATATACAGTATATTACATTACAAGTCATGAAAGTGGTCTGTTGCAAGATGAGGAGGGTTGTTGAAAAACACGAGGACCGCCTTAGCGTCCGAGTACTACTTCTTCGAAGCCTCGGATTCAAGCAGAGACACTTTAATGACGTGTGATGTATACTAGTTTTCCGTAACCACCTTTTAAAAATCTAAAAATTAAATGCACAAATAAAACGTCACACTGACAGTTTGCCTTCACTTGTGTCTACAAAAATAAATATATAATGTTTATCATTTGTTTTCCATATAACTAGGTACATGGTTTTCAGTTTCTAAATAAAAGTCTCTGATAATACAAAATGATTTAGATTTAATAGTCCAGTCAACGAATGTCCCAAAAGGGGGTGTAGAGTGCGTGAGCAGGGACCTAAGCGGTTTCTTCAGAAACTTGTTCAGGGTGCTTAGGGAGTTAACATACTAAAAGTCCTGACGTCTAAGAGGTGAGCCGGAGGAGGGGGGGCACAAAGAAGGTCCCACTTTTGGATTTTTCGCTTATATCTCGAAAATGATGCGTCGTAGGGAAAAATTTTCTTATACGAAATGAAAGCTCATGAAATTCTACAACTTTCATTCTATATACTTTTTTCGAATTCGCAACCGTTTTTGAACTACACGCTTCGGAAAAGTGAAAATTTTCAAAAAACAGATTTTTACGTCACATTTTTCATCCAACATATCGTCTAAACTATTCATCTGAGAAAGAAATTCCCTTTGAGGAAGTTGTAGAGAATTTAATTCCCTTTAAGAATATATATATACATACCCAATCTCCAACCGGTCAACAGTTACACCAATTTTAAGATTTTTCGTAAAATTTCGTCATTTTCAGAAATAGTATATTGTTTTATTAGGAGTAAAAGTGATACTTTTGTGACAATTTTGTAGGTTTGACACAAGAACAGAGGCGACGATACAGACTGAGGAGGTTGGCTGACATCAATTTAACATGGAACACATCGATACCTGTGAAACAATTAAGAAGATTTGTTGTCCAATCCTACCAACAAAAGTCAGTTCATCTCCTTACAACAGATAACGCTTCAGGAGAATGGGATACAGACTCCCCAGGCCACCAATAATGCTGAGGTCCTTATCTATACTAAAAGTCCTGACGTCTAGGAGGTGAGCCGGAGGAAGGGGTGGCACAAAGAAGGTCCCACTTTTGGATTTTTCGCTTATATCTCGAAAACGTAGGGAAAGTTCATGAAATACTCTCCAACTTTCATTGTATGAACTTTTTTCGAATACGCAACCATTTTCAAGCTACACGCTCCGGAAAAGTGAAAATTTTCAAAAAATAAATTTTTACCTGAATAATGGAAAATTGTATTTTAAAAGTGATTAAAAAAAGTAACATATAAGGTAAGTAATTTTATTCGATTTCAATAATTCTGTTGTTCTCACTGTCAATAACTTCTCAATGTTAAAGTCTCAACTTTCTCTGGATTCACGTTTTCATCCTCTTTAGACGTGAGAGGCATCTTCATCCTCAGTGGTTCTTGCTGAACGGCTCTACGTCGTCTTCTTCGCCGTCCTCATCGTAAACAGATACGCCGTTGAGGCATTTCCCTTGGCAGGTTAGGCACGTCGCAGAACAGATCAGCATTGCTTTCCGGCATCCACATTTGCCACTACCACAATCCTTTGTGCAGCGGCAAAATATCGTTTTCAGTAGAACCTCCGGTTCTGGTGGATCTTCTGTTGTAATTGGCACCAGGGTGTCTCCTACATGTTTCCACCTCCACTCTTGAGGGGGCAGCTCATTCCCGAGCCACTATTGCACTTGGTAGTAGGTGCGCCGGGAATTCTGTTTAACTACGCTCTCAGTTGGTGGGAGGGAGCTGATGTGAGGCTTAATATTTGCCACTGACCTCATGAACGACTGGAAGCGGCATCTACTGGTTGAGGGAGGTCTGTCTTGCTGGTGCCCCATACCATTTGAGGAAGCAAATCTTCCCTCAACCTCGCCGTGAATGGAGGAGGGATTATAAAAGAACACTGCCACATCCTTGATTATTTCTGACTTCAAGTACAATTTTTCCTTAAAGTTACAGATGTTATGTCACAGCCGGTAAATGAATATAAGAACAGGATGTGTTCAAATCCATGCTGTTGCATCTATCAAAAGGACAGCGAGGCCCACATCCTCACCAACGACGGCCACAGAACTGTGAGTAAATTGTTCCACAGAAGTATTCACGATAAGGACCTCAGCATTATTGGTGGCCTGGGGAGTCTGTATCCCATTCTCCTGAAGCGTTATCTGTTGTAAGGAGGTGAACTGACTTTTGTTGGTAGGATTGGACAAATAATCTTCTTGTGACAAACCTACAAAATTTTCACAAAAGTATCACTTTTACTCCTTATAAAACAATGTACTATTTCTGAAAATGACAAAATTTTACGAAAAATCTTAAAATTGGTGTAACTGTTAACCGGTTGGAGATTGGATATGTAGGTATATATTCTTAAAGGGAATTCAATTCTCTACAACTTCTTCAAATGGAATTTCTTTCTCAGATGAATAGTTTAGACTATATAAAGGAATGAAAGAATGTTTGATGAAAAATGTGACGTAATTATCTGTCTTTCGAAAATTTTCACTTTTCCGGAGCGTGTAGTTCGAAAACATTTTCGAGATATAAGCGAAAAATCCAAAAGTGGGACCTTCTTTGTGCCCCCCCTCCTCCGGCTCACCTCCTAGACGTCAGGACTTTTAGTATGTTAACTCCCTAAGCACCCTGAACAAGTTTCTGAAGAAACCGCTTAGGTCCCTGTTCACGCACTCTACACCTCCTTTATTGACTGAACTATAATAGTTTCTAATTTCTTAATAAAGTATATATTTGTTGCATGAGGCTTCGCTCGTGCTGCAATCATGCTGAGTGCAACAAATTCACTTTTTGCAAGTGTTGTACACTACATTTTTTCTACGATCGAATTAAATAGATTTTTTTAAAAATTTATTGAACAGAACACAAAATATTCAAATGTCAAACTGACAACTAGAAAAATAAAATTGTCTCTGTCAAACGCCATCCATAAATAACTATGAATAAACTTTCGTTATCTAGTAACAAACTTACTTTTGGCACAGTAATACACATAAAATGACATTAGAGTATTTTGAAAAGTCACATAAGAGTATTGAAAAGTGATATTAGAGTATTGAAAAACACTACTTTCGTACCTACCGCAAAATGAATCACGAAAGTAGACACTTTCTTAACGGTTTCGAAAAAAAGAAATATATATGAGGAATTTATCAGTAAAGAGGTTCATCGATAAGTATATTTATTTAAAATATTGAATTTAAAAAAAAATGTTGTAAGGTATGCTCCTGTATCATAAAATATTTGTTGTCTGGTAATGTGCTCATTTATTATTACCACTCTGGTGTCACCTTGTTATTAAAAATGGGCGCCCGTGCCGCGATTATTTTTTGCGAGCAGATGCGCTCTCGAATTTACCTCCGCCTAGCTACGGTACTAAATTGTGTCCTAATGAAATACGACCTTATTATTAAAATTAATAACTACAGATTAAGTCATTTCAATTTACAACTTGAATGAATTAAATATAATGCGACCAGCCAAACGCGGCAATTCATAATCTCTAAAATATGTAAATGTAATCGAAAGAAAGTGCTGAGACGGTATCGAATTATAAACCCTAAATTTAAATTTTAATACAGTTTTATGGTTTGTTTTGTTTCGTTATTATCTTTGATTTACATCCGCTTGCAGGGAAGTGATGTAGATATTTTCTGTGGTTAAGACAGTTACTTCATTCCACAGTGGCAGCCCGAGTGTAAGGTTCTAGGTAGGGATTAATAGAATATAATCACAATATAATATAAAAAATTATTTTTGTTGGCTTTTTGTGGTAGAGATTTCGAGACGCTTTCTTTTGGCAACATGTATTCTGTGACTAATTTTAAAAGCGAATAACCTATGATTTTAACAATTTTGAAGAAGTTTTAAGAAATTTTGGATGAGGTTATCGAAGTTTTTGAATTTTTCGTTGGTGTGTGGACTAATATATATTTCAAAGTATATAAACACCTCTGAAATGTATGTAACATCTTGGCATTGGGCATGGGCATACGTAATACTATGATACTAGTGTATTGTGTATTTATGCATACTCATTTCCCATTCCTTATGATTTAGTGATATTTAATTAAGCCGATTGATTTTGCTGGCTAATCGATTCTTCGGATTTTATTCGCCTCCAAAACATCGCACTTTACTGCATAAATATCTGCAATGACCTTAATTAAAGATGAATTTTTCATTTCATTGTGGTTTGGCTTATAGGTATTTTAATATGCTACTAATGGCTTAATAAATCAAGAAGAACATGTTGAGTTGTCAAATAGTTCAGTTGTATCTCTAACGATTAGTTTATTAGTTTCATATTTTTTCGCTTTGCATCCAAGAACTCGTCAAACACCGGAGAAAATAAATTATCACGGTGGTCGAAATTGGAAAATGAAGCATCCAAAGAATGTGCAATGGATAGGTTACTAGTGTGAAGAGTCAGACAAAATGCCATTAAATGCAAGATATTCAGAAGACACCCTGACCAGACATATCTGTCGACAGGAGTGAACAAAAAGGAAACCAAACAACCTTTGCCTTTTTTATATACTTAATACTAATAAATATTTTCTTCATTTTTAAAAATCGCTGCATATATGTATAGCCATTCACATTTTATTTACATTAGGGTAGGCTATGATATGTTTTTGTTGTCTCCGGGTTATCTACTATTGACAAAATATTGAAGTGTCAGATTTAATTGATTGTCACTGCCATCTACTTTTGGCTCAGTTGCCAAATTTTTTATTGATAACATTGCCGTGCTTTCTATAGGGTCTCACTCTGGCAACTATGTAGAACCAATTTGAATTTATGGTTATATTTTTGACTTTTTAACATAACCTCAGTAATTAAACATTCATTCATACCAACAGAATTCAGATTTTCCAAAGCTTACTCTAATTTAATATGACTGATGGTCGAGATGGTAGAGTACCTGCCTCTCACCCAAAAGTCCCGGGTTCGAATCCCGGTCGTGGCAATGGAAAATACTGTGAGAGGGATTATACACGGATATTGGATGTGTATCTTGTCTTTAAATGTGTAGCCCCCTCCCGCACAAGGCTCAGCCTTCTGGGATAAAGGGGGTCGTAATTACATGTGGTGGTGGTGTGTATTTAATTTAAATAAAGTGTAAATGACATATTATATATTATGGTTTTGGTTTACAAAGGAAAGTCAAATAACAAAATAGATTAAATGAAAATTAAATTTTATTAATATTTTAAATCATTCATAGAAATTTAACCATAAGCGCCCTGGGCGTAAGACAGAAATTAGGATTTATAAATATATAAAAAATTGATTTATTGTTACAAAAATAATAGTATCTTCAATATTGGAATGGTGGAGCTAAGGGAAAACTTAAAAAAACTGTTACATTGCATTTCTCAGGTACATATTTTGAAAATTTACTTCAGTTTCACAAAAGTGTAAACAAATTGGGTATTCTTCACATGAACCATTTTCAATTATTTTTTTGCATTCTGTATCTCATAATATATAAATTACTTGTATTACGAGGTCTATAAACATGTCTGCTGATTCGAATTCGAGTAAAAAAAACTTTTTTATTTAGCTGCTCACTGAAAAGTGACAGACTATAAGAAAGTGATTTCGAAAATGAAATTGTATTTCTAGGAATAACATAGGTAGCAAAAATGTTTTTCTAAATTTTGTCATTGATTATTTTAATGAGAGGGATAAAAACTACACTTGTTCGAAACCTTTTTGTAACTAATGAAATGATATAGTAAATCGATGGCATGGAACAAGGAACTTCTATATCAATAACTGCTATTCTCAGTACAAAGATTGTTTGCTACCAACTTAGTAACATTAAAACGTTTAAATATAATAACATTCTACAGGCAATAGTGGCGGGTACGTGTAAATGGGTCATAATTAACGAAAATTAATAAAATTATAATGGCGAAATGGTACTAACCAATAAGGAACCTGTAGGATGTTTACAAATAAGGGGCCTTAGACTGTGAAAGTATTGACAGCGGTAGAGTAACGGACAATGGTGTTTCTAGAGGATCCTTCATCAGAGAGTAAACCAGTTTATCCAATTATGCAAAAGAAATTAAGACGAGAAAATCTATCATGGCATGGTTAATGTTGTCTATTAATAAAAGCAGACTCTTGTATTATAGGCAAAATTGTATAATTCTTACGCTATGATTTGCAAACATTAGTTTTACCTATGTGTTAATTGGGTCAGTATTCAATTTCTTTGGATATCTTTATATGTATGGTAAATGATATCAAAATCTCGGAAAACATACTACTTCGTATCGCATTCGTTGTTTTATTAAGTTATTTAGCTTAGCAAATCTTTTAAAATTTAAAATTTAAAAATGATATAAAACACATTTCTATTGGTTGATGAGATACAGTGACGTCACTTATCAGTAATCAGCGAGGTGGTTGCTGAGCGACGGCGTTTGACTGATTGACAGTGATTGATTTGGTTGTCAATTATCATCTCGATTATCATTTTATATTTTATTCTGTTGATGGTGAGCGCGAAGTGAAAAAACTGTTTGTGTTAAAACAAGTGATAAAACGCGAATTAGTGCATTAAAATGACTTGTTAAAAAGTTTTTTCGAATAATTTGCCAACTGTAAATATTTTTATGGTTATGGAATTTACTTTCAATAATCAACTAAAATATTCTCACTTAAGCTTCAGATTATTTAATAAATATATATATGGCGCCATCTACATAGTACTACTTACATTGAAATGATCTTTACAACAGAAAAAACCACTTACACAGATTTAGGCAAATCTATTTCTCTTCTTGCTGTTTGAATTTACCAATCACAATTACTACCGGGTAGTAAGAGGTATATGAACCGAAAAAACTTAATGTTTCCAAGTAGATGACGTCACTGTGATTATGCAACCCGACATACTCCAAAAATTTTTTTGGCCAGAATTTTGGTGCAAGAATATTAATCTTAGATTATGACTTCTAATATCAGTGCTTGGGACGTTATAGCTGAACATTTCCATTCCCATAGTGGTCGGCATTTACTTGCATCGTGTGTCTATTGTCAGATATTCATTATTTTTTAATATGAATGTCATTTTAATACTTTTCTATTAAACCATGTCAGAAAAGTGTGGATATAATTATTTGCTGAAATGTTTATATATTTCATTCAAGTAATAGTTAACTTTGTAAGAGTATAAGATTATCCATCCCTCTTAGCAAGAATTTCCGTTACTAAGTGTAGTTATAAAATACCACCACTTTCTATCTCATTTAAGCGATTATGTCGCCCGTAACCGACAATTAATCAGATTAAAACATGCAAATAACGACACTCTCTTTTATACCCACAGTTTAATCTACGAGAGCCTCTGCTACATGACGATAATTTACTAAAAGAAGACGTTTTTATCCTCCCATCTTAATTTAATTGATGGGCTCTCGCTGGAACAAAAAACCGTATTTAAGATAAGGAAGAAAATGCCGGACATCACAGACATTGTCGACGATGAGGTGATCGTGCTGACCATTACAAATGCGACTCAACTTGAAATTCGCTTTTTCTGCTTTTTTGTAATAATTGAATATCTGTCTCGAAGAGTGTGATTTATCTGGGTAGATAATCTTAATGTATTAATGGAATATTGTATTACTTTTATTTCTAATAGCGGAAATAATCACCGCCGGTAGTCTTTTAATCCACTTACGTGACAACGATAAAGCAAGCAATATTTAAATATACAATACACTATACAGTAGTGTATATAACATGAAGTAAAGAAAAACAAAGTTTTGCTAACGGTCTACTACTATGATGATTTTTTGACAGCATAAAGAAGAAACAATATGTTTTATTATGTAAACAGAGATAAAAAAATGTAAGTCGTGTGAATCCGACCATACATCCATCATGTTCTCTAACTTCTCTCGAGAATTCAGAGAGTTTCAGTTTTCACAGTTTTTTCAAAATTATCTAAGGGTGTACGTACAGTGTACACATATAACATTACAGTGAGCGGTCAATGTGGAAAAAAACAATTTGGAGAGTATAAATTGGTTATATTTATGCATATTTTGAAGTTACTCTCATATTTTTCTTCATTGTTATGTATGTATAGTTTAATTAGACGATTTTAATAAGACTTATTTGAGTAGAACTACTCTACTCAATGAAAAGTATTTCTTCGTGCACCTTGGTTTCCTTACACATGAAATGAGACTCGTGAATAGATTCCCGGAAATAACCCTATGTATTAAAAACATATTACCAATATTCAGTGAAACTTTTGAGGTAAAGTCCAATTCACACAATAAGTTGCGGTGGTTTTAATTTGATTTTGAAACAATAAATCATTTGAACATTAAATCCCTGAAAATAATAGTTACAGAGATATTCAACGTTGTCTAAAAATCTTAAAGTCGACGATGGATTTTCTCAAAAATTAGACGTTTCAGAAAAAAATGGTTCATATAAACGTTTCCCAGTTTTTGAAATCTACTAGATAACCATATCAAATTTTCGACATGTGAAGAAGTCATTTGAAAATCAACGTTTTTTTTTTTCATGGGTTGGTTAAGATTAACTGTTAGTTAATGCGTGGTTGTGTTTATCATAAACACATATTAGGGCCCCGTGGCTCGTCACTTCCATAGTATTTAAAGACTCCAAATCCTCTACACTCTGTAACACACACGTTGACGAAGTAATTTACTTGAGTAGGTGTTCAAACTGACGTCCCCCAAGAGTTTGACAATGTGCAAAACGTTGATAGGCTTCATTTAAGACATTTTGTAACTACTGTGGTGGAGATATTTGTCCAGCCACTTCAATGATACGATTTCTTAAATCGTCTAGATTTTCAGGTTTTGTCGTATAATCTTTAAAAAGAAGTTCAAGGGGCTAAGTAGCTACCTGGGGGCTAATCTATGGCACCTCTTCAGCCGATCCAACGGCCTGGAAAAGTATTGTCATGGATAATAATACCAAAGTGTGGAGGGGCTCCATCTTGCTGGAACCAAATGTTGTGGAGGTCTGGGCTAAATAGTTGTAGGCAAGGGACAATTTGATTTTGTAACAGTAAATATGCTGCAGTGGTGAGGTTTCCTTTGATAAAAAGTGCCCTATTAATTGGTAACCACAAATGCCAAACATTTAATTTCTGTATGACTTTCTCTCATCCAAAGAGGAGTGTTGTCAACCCAATACCTACAGTTATGACGATTAACGTTACCATTTAACATGAATGCCAAACCAAAAACTATATAGTTTTAGAAGTTTTGATTTTCATCAAAACGCGAGTCAAAACGCGTCATCATTTCGTTGCAAAACTGCACCCTTCTGTCAAAGTCATCCTCCGCTAGCTCATGCACCAAATAAATTGTATACGGATGATAGTTCTGGAAACGAACCATTTTTTCTCAAAACGTGTGTAGATTTCGAGAAAATCAGCCATTTCCAGACTTTTTGGGGAACCCTGTACCCACACTGGGTATGTACCCTACTTATATACATTTGCTTCTACAAGTGAGATATAAAAGAAAACAATTCGTTACCACGATATGGTTTAACATTAACCCATAGATTGAACATTTCTCTCGAAATACACTTCGCACATAAATTATGGAATAGGTAAAAAAATGAGTCAAGTTTATACATTCATATTTTTGTTAATATCATAGCAATTTCAATAATTTTTTTACTGCGGATAGGTCATTTCTTCTGCAGTTTAATACCGTATGTTCGATTTAACTACGAGTTTTGTTATACAGGGAAACGTGAAAGGTATGAGGGCATGTAAATTCCCTAAAATTTCAAAATGGTCTGTGGCAATTAGGAGCCTATGAAAATTTATTTTTATAAGTGTTTCGGTTACGGCCTCTCCTATTGTACTCACTGCGCCAAGCAATTTGCCATACGGTTGGTTCTTGGTAAATAAAAAATTGGCAATTCTTTGAAAATTTTTTTGTTGCGTGTTAAGACTAATTGTGTTAGAAGCCTTCAAAAATGTCGATCAAATGTTTATTCCAGATTTAATTTTGGGTATGTCCAATCGATGCCAAACTCTAGTGAATGCCAGGGGAGGTAATAACCGTTATTAGTTTGCATTATTGCTTAGATTTTTGTTATTGCTACCGTTCTTTTTCCTGTTAAATAAGTTTATTAAGTTATTTTTATTCCAACTTGTATTATTAACCTCGATATTGGTTTCATAACTCTTTAATGAGAGGATAATGAAACAAAATCCACTAAAATTATTGTTTTTTAACAGTTATTGGCAACAGAACAATTTTCAAAGAATTGCCAATTTTTTGTTTACCAAGAACCGTATGGCAAATTGCTTGGAGCAGTGAGTACAATAGAATAGGCCATAACTGAAACACTTATAAAAATAAATTTTCATAGGCTCCTAATTGCCACAGATCAAATTGATATTTTAGGGAATTTACATGCCCTCATACTTTTCGCGTTTCCCTGTATAACAAAACTCGTAGTTAAATCGAACATACGGTATTAAACTGCAGAAGAAATGACCTATCCGCACTAAAAAAATTATTGAAATTGCTTCAATATTAACAAAAATATGAATGTATAAACTTGACTCATTTTTTTACCTATTCCATAATTTATGTGCGAAGTGTATTTCTTGTTTTTAATTTTTTTTTCTTCGTTACACAAAATATTGAATTTTATCATACTAGCATCGATGGCAAAATCCGTTTCCACACATGCTTAATTGTCAAAAATTTATTTCTTTTTTTAAATTTCCCTCTGCAGGTCTTATTGGAGTTTCATGCATAGTACGTAGGGCCTGTTTTTAAATTACAAACAATTTATTTTAGTTGCTTCAGCCCAAAATATAATTTCGGATTTGACTTTAGATATAAAAGATACATAACATACGGGTTTCAGTGTTGAAATGGAAACGTACTTTTGAGAGTCTGTTTATTTTAAAAATGATGAATTTTATTTTTTGTAAATTTAACATTAACTTATTTTCTAATAATCTCTTAATACGCCCAGTTAGCTCCATTTAATAAATTTTGAATATTTTGCCCTTAATTAATAATGAGGTATCGTCAGCATAGTTTATTATACTATATCGTGTAATCTACTAGGTACATAAATAATGAATGTATATTGAATAATAATATAAGAGTATCCATTTGAGAGCAGTTGTTTTTACTCTTTATCTTTCCTTTTCATTTACGAGAATATTGTGACTTATTGAATCATTTGCCTTTGATAAGTCGAGAAATATTTCCAAGGGATTATTAAACGTTCGTCTACATTCAATACTTTAACGTTTTAGGCAGCCATGTTGATTATCGCTAAATAAATAATTACTATTTAAAAAATGTGAAATTGATTATAAACAACTTTCTCAAACATTTTGGAAATATCATAATAGTAGATAAATGTACAGTTCGCACTCCTTAGAACATTGAAAATGTGAGAACTGCAGTAAGTACAACAATATTCAACTGAAAAACATCATCTAGCATTGAATATTTCAGACAGAAATCTTCGACGAATTTTACATAAAGATTAGAGCTTCCATCTTTACAAAATTCTAAATTATTAACATTTTAAAGTGGAAGATAAAGCGGTGGTGTGTCTAAATTTCTGAAAACGATTCTTATAAATTCTGACGAAATAAAAAATTTGGTAATGTCGGATGAGACCTAATTTCACCTGAAGAAATACGTGAATAAATACAATTTTCATACTGGTCTACAGAAAACCATTTGCAATTGCACGAAAAACTTTTGAACCCTAGAAAAGTAACCATTTTTTGTGACGTACCTATGTGTTTAGGGAGCCAATGGTCCTTATTTTTTCGAAGAAAACAAGTAGACCGTTAAAATTAATTTGGAAAGATACGATAAAATAGTGCACGGTGCATACAAAGTGCTTCACTCCGAGTGTGCCAAACTCAAGCAGGTAGGGGAAGTTATTAAATAAAAATCATCAAATCAATAACCATACATTAGAATTTGTTACTGTTGTCGATTTCAAAGATTAACTTGCTGTGTGGTTGATATGACGATTATATATGCTTGAGAATAATCTGAAATTACAAAACCTAAGTACTATTATTAAATAATATTGTTACCTAGGGAAGTTTCCTTGTAACCACTTTGTAATACATATTATCATTATTTAAATGTATACCCTTACAGATACCTACTAATAACTAATAACTTATGCGGAATAAATATACAATATTCAAGTGCATAATCTAAATAGAATTCATAGAAATTAACATCTGATGTATCTTATTTGAATACCTACCCAGACTGTCAAAAACTTTTCATTCAGGAATTAGATAAATTTGAAAATCGTAGATATTATTAAAATGTTTTCTTCGGAAAGCACTTATACTAGATCTGGACATGATTCCAGTTTTGCAACTAATTTGGTTATATTAATGTTTACGTGAAAATATTCCATGGCAATTGTTTGACGGCGAGGTAAACTTAAATTTACCGATGGTACATCAATCATCCTGTCTCAATTTCATGATATTAATAGTTGCACCCAATAAAGGCAGGGCCGGCCGATGCATCTCGCAAAGGTCCACGTTGACTTAACGAGTGCTGTAATCCTTAAATCACGAATAACAAACGAAACATCTAAAGAATGTGTCATATCTATACAGCACATAAAAAGAGCCGGCTTGTTTGAAGTTTTTATGGGCATCAAACAAGCCGTCGGTTTTTTATGTGTCTTACAAAACTGAAGTCGACCATACCGTTTTTAGCATATTCTAAAGTCGATTTGGGTTAAACAGGGATAGAGAAATAAGTTTATTTTTTATAATTGACTAGAAATAATGGATAGGGAAATCAGTTTTTGCAACGACACTCTGTTGATAGCTAAAAATCCATCAGACCATATAACCAGAATACTTTGGATCTTGGGTATTTATTGGCATGGTTGTACCTATTCAATGTTTGGATTTATCTTACTAAGTAGTAGGTAAAAGTGCAGTTATGAAATAAGTTCAAATTTTACCAAGTATAACAAATTTACCCTGTGCCAGCCATGTACCAGTGCCCTGCGTATCTAAATTACGGATCTTAATATGTATATGATCTCATTATACCTGAATTTTTTTGTTACAAAACATCACTACCACGCTATACTTGTTGGACAATCAACGTCAAGCGATAAACGTGCAATAGGAGATATCTTTATTATTTATCATATTTAATCAACGCAATAATCGGCATTGTTCCAAGTTTAATTATTGTTATTACAATAGCGAGCAGACTGTAATTTGGTAAGTGCGCTATTATTAATTAAAAAGGCGGAGTTGCCTTGCAGTCGCTCTGACAAATCTCGATTGCATATATAATGCTTTCACAGGTAATACAGTATGGCCAGTGTATTAAGAAATTCTGCATTTGGCAAGTCTTCATTCAATAATAATGATAATAAATTTACAAATTAGCACTTTAGTATTGAAACTGTTTTCTGTTTATGCATATTTTAACTGGGGCCAAAAGTCTAGGCTGTTACGATGTATTTTTATATAATATAAAACCGCTGTATTAAACAACTACATGTTACCAAATATTGAATTAAATGACAAAGTTGATATCATACAAAGTAAAAAATAATTAAAAGCACTTTAAAATGAAATATTTTAATTTTTTTGCCTCAGTGCTGTGAATTATGAATTCTGTAATATTTTCAGTTTATCCCGATTAAGTTAAAACATAAATCTGTGTATGGTAAATGTGATGCGTTTATAGCTGTTGTGCACATAATGTAAATGTCCTCTAATTATTTTGGCATGCCACAGTTAAAAGTGCAATCAGGTTGAAGCTTTATTTGCATGAGTACAATAAATTATTTCAGGACAATCAACTATCTTAGAGCACGTTCTTGTACTTGCATTCCTAATTTCCGAACAAATCACTGCCATCCTTTGTCTATTAGACTAACAGATGGTATGTTGTACATTATAGTATCGTGCTTGTTTGTCAACTGAATATCTCGAATGCATAAAAAATAAACCAAAAGACAAAATAAATAGAAAATACCCCACGATATGGATAAACAATTTATAACAATTCTGTATCCATAAATGCTTTATTTCCTGTAATATGTATATAGATTTCAGAATTTTAACCCCATTCCAGCATTTTTTATTTGTATTTATTTAACAGTTGTTTAATAGATGGTAAAAATATTAAAAAATGTTCCATTATTTTTTATTAATGTTTTGTTTCTATGCCAGTCAATTTAAAAAAAATATATTTAATTTGAAGCTCTTAATAATTTATATTAACTCCTGCTCTAATATACAGGGTGTATTAAGTATAAGTACCCTTACTTTAACAGGTGATACATTGGCCTAAAAGGAACAAAAAATTCTTATACAGTATGTGTCGAAAATTGAACGGTTTTCCCCAAAAAAAAAATAGTGGAACTTTGATTTTCGAAAGTTAATTACATGGAAAATAATAGAAAATAATTTAAAAAAATTTAAGAGAAGAGGTCGAGTATGCAAATAGAAAATTGTAATGAGAATTTTTTGTCCGGTGGAGGGTTTTAGTGTAATTTAATAAATTTTTAAAGAGCGCTCTTTAAAAATTTATTAAACTACACTAAATTATTTCACCAAAACCCTCCACCGGACAAAAAATCCTCATTACTATTTTCTATTTGCATATTCGACCTGCACCTTCTCTTAAATTTTCTTAACTTATTTTCTATTATTTTCCATGTAATATAACTACCCTTGAGCTGCAATTTTAAGTTCAATAACAGGATAAATAAGTCGCTCAGCCTTTGAAAAAAGACGTGAGTCTAAAAGAGATCCTTAACTTAGTCTCTCAGAGTTGTTTCAGCGACATATTATTCCAAAAAGCACTGGCCCTTTAAAATGGCATACTAGTAATAGTCGAACTAATCGAACTCGTTTTTCAGGAAGGGGTCAATTTTTTTTTTAGGTGGACGAAGGGAAACCCAAAGACTAAACCCACACTAAATAAAAGTGCTATACTATATAATAATAATAATAATAATAATAATAATAAATTGACTTTATTTAGGCGGGGCTCAGCCATAGGCTGCTCAGGCCCAACCTGTAAAAATTACAATGTTGAAATAATACATTTACTTCTAAATAACTAAATAACTACAAAAGTAACAGTAAAATAATTATAGTATGTAGTAGTAGAAAATGAAAAACAAAAATAAAAAAAAAATAAACATGAGACTGGTAGCTGAAAATGACGGTAGAGATTTTATTAAGTTTTGCTGAAGTATTTTTTAACCTCTTTTTTAAAAGTGTTATAACTAACAATATTTTTTATTGGTAGTGGAATGGAATTATATATGAACGAAGCATAATATGTAAAAGATCCCTTGAAAGAAGAGGTAGAGTGCTGTGGTACATGTAGTAAATGAGTATTTCGCATATTTCGTCTATGTATCTCATCGCCAAAAATGAGTTTGAACCAAAGGTATGGTGGATTATTTGTTTGGATTATTTTGCGAACAATACAAGAGTAATGTACATTCCTCCTGATGTTCATTTTATTAATGGAATATTTTTCATAATAAGGTGTAATATGATCTCTCTTTTTTACATTACAAGCAAACCGCATGCAGGCATTTTGTAGAACTTGAATCCTTTGCGCATCATAAACCAACAAACACGGTCCATAAACTACGTCACAATAGTCGAACAGAGATAAAATAAGTGACTCAATTAATTTTAATTTTATTTCTGTACTTACCACGAATTTGAATTTATACAGAGATTTTAGTCTAGAATATGCAATTTTTAAAACGTTGTTTACATGCTGAGTGAAGCTTAATTTATCATCTATAGTGAGCCCAAGGTTTTTACAATCATTGTGAAATATTAAAAAAATATTATTAAGAATCAACTGATTTTCCACATCCAGTTTTGCACATTGTTTTGCGGAGCCTATCAACATGGCTGTAGTCTTTGCAGGATTTAAACTTAGGGCATTATTATTGGACCATTTATTTATATTTTCCAAATCATTATTTAATTGTTGAAACGCTAACTGAGACTCATTTGGGACAAAAGACAGATACAATTGCTGATCGTCAGCGTAACAATGAATTTTTGATTTAATTTCCTTTGTAATATCAGAGGTATATATTATAAATAATAGAGGTCCAAGAATGGACCCTTGTGGTACACCAGTAGTTATAAGAGCAGTATCTGAAAAAATTTTACCTTCCTCAATTGAAAGTTAGACCTGTTGGAGGCGGCCACTTAGATATTGATTGAACCAATCTAAAGCATTTTTTGACAGGCCATAATAATTTAATTTTGCTAATAGTAAGGAATGATCTATACTGTCAAATGCCTTAGAATAGTCCAACATTATGGATATAGTTACTTCAGACTTATCAATCGCCCCCAACATGTCATCTACTACATCGAGAAGTGGTGGTACTATGACCAGGTCTAAAACCAGATTGCCTAACTGGTAAGACATTAGCATGATCGACATGTGATTTTAGTTGAGAGTATACTATTTTCTCTATAATTTTAGACATCACCGGAAGTATACTAATTGGCCGAAGTTCATTTAATGCTGATATCTTATCTTTTTTTGGAATGGGTGTAATAAGGGCATGTTTCCAACGTTCAGGTACAACACTGTGTGTCAAAGAAAAATTTACTACATGAGTAATCGCATTGCAGCAGTATGGAAGACACATCTTGAGCATTTCAACTGAAATACCATCTACTCCTTTTGCATTTGTATTAATTTCAAAAACGGTTTTACGCACCTCATCAGCAGTAACAATCTTAAAATTTAAGTCCTCTTTCAAGTTGTTGTATTTATTTGTTTTAAAATATTGTATTGTGTCAATATTAGCACTATTATGACGTTTTGTGTGTATATTTAATTTCTCTAAACTATTCCATAATATTTTAGAATTGTTCAAAATATTTTCTATATAAGCTTTTTTTTTCGCGCCTTATTGACGCAGTAACAAAATTTCTCATTTCTTAATAAAACTCCCATTTAGCATTAGTCTGTAAAAGTGTTGCATTGATGTTTTTTAAAGATATTTTGTAATCCGATAATGCCCTGTCTCTTATAACCATCATACGTTTAATATTAGGAGTAACCCGAGGATTGAATTTTTTTGTGACACGTATTTTTCTTAGGGGTGCGTAAATATTAAACAAGGAAGTTATATTATTTTCAAGAAATGCAATTTTTGTATGTATGTATATATATCCTCAAATCTGGAGAACTTGGAATTACGAGTTCTTAGTCTCGGGATGTTTAATTTTTCAAATTTTCCATAAAATATGTTTTCTAGAATTTTATTAAATGTCTGCCTTTTGTGGTTTCAATTGTACAATTGCTTGTTTATTATTATTTTATAGTGCATTGGAAGATTACATTGTTTACGTTTAACTGCACTTTTGATTTTTGAAACATATATTACTTACTTTCAAGAAACATGCACAAATTCATGAAAAACCTGTTAGTCTGTGCTCGTGTGAGAAGCAAAAAGTAAGGAAATATTGCTAAACTAACTAGTGAATTCCAAATACCTCATGAAAAATGCAAACAAATTATTTTGAAATCTCTTACATAGTTCATTTCATTATTTACATGGTGATGCAGCACAGTTTTTAGAGCCCACTGTACTTCTACTCCGTTGAGGGACGATTGTACGAAAAATCGTATATATCTTTCGTCAACGGTTTTAGATTCAGTAATAATCAAGTTGTCACATTAACATACATAGTTCTAAGAACAATTTAATAATAATATGTAAGTATTACCAATTATCACGTCACTGAAAAACCCGTAATTATAAGGAAAACCAGACAATTTTATAATATTTATGAGGATTATTTACGAAATTTGTATACAGAATACAGGAGTAACTTCAAAAGAAATTTAAATGGCCAGTAATTATTAGATATTTTATGAATAATCTTTAAGACAGTAATATATCTAGTTTGCCTTTTATGCTTATATTTTTTACTAAATTTACTACTAAATTTAATCTTATATACTGACGTCATGTTAAATGTTTCCGTATTTATTACTTAATAATTGTTTTGTACCGCACTTAAATTGCATACGATAAGAACGTGTTCTAACAACTAATTATAATGTTAATAAGGCTATAAATTATTGTATAAATTAGTTTGTTATCGAGAAGCATTTATTTTCGTAAATAATATGATAAAATAATGTTGTTTTTCTTAAACTATGGTACAATTATTATGTCGTCATTACTCTAAATATTAATAATTATTGTGCCATCTATATTTGTTTTCGCAAAACTCGAAGTTAATATTTGAGAAATTTCATTTTTAACAGCGCTGCCTCGTAACAAGTAAACGAAGTTGTTTTTACCGGCCACCGAGAGTTAGCAGTTAACTGTTGAATTTTAAAACGAGATAAGAAATAGGAATGTACAGGGTGTCCCAAATTGCTTGATTTTGGCTGGTTTTCCTATTTCCAGACCAGGTAGAGAAAAACTGACATATGAGTCTAGAGCTCGATTTTTGTGAAACGTCGATTGGTGAAAACCACATTTCGATATCTCTAACCGTTTCCAAGATATCGGCAAAAATTGACATTTTACAGATTCCGAAAAATTGTTTTTAATGTTAAAAAATGTCATTTTTGTTTGAAAAAATATCCACAAATAAAAAAGTTGACAGTTTTTCGGAGTCTGTAAAATGTCAATTTTTGCCGATATCTTGGAAACGGTTAGAGATATCGAAATGTGGTTTTCACCAATCGGAGTTTCACAAAAATCGAGCTCTAAACTCATATGTCAGTTTTTCTCTACCTGGTCTGGAAATAGGAAAACCAGCCAAAATCAAGCAATTTGGGACACCCTGTACAGTATCGGAATCATTAGTTATTTACGCTGATTAAATGATAAAATGTGGAATAAAATTTAAATAGTTCAAATTGTAAATCTGTAAAATTAAATAATTTTTTTTAAATAAATAATACCTCTATACGTTACAAGACGTATTCGAATTGATTTTTTTACATGGACCTCTTACAGCGTGTCAACTATAATTTTGCCCGCCCCTCTATTTCCTTATTTGTGAAGATATTTTAAAATTTTAAAATGTAAACTTATCAGACTTTTTCCGAATTTTTCAAATACAATATTCAAAATTACCTAGCGCCAATACATACAGGGTGGTGAAAAAAAGTTGTTTTTTTAAATGGAATACCCTGTATATTTCTTTACAGGTTTGTAGTACTTTTTAAGCTGATTTCAAAAATGTATAACTCTAGTGAGTTTAGATCAAAATAGGTCGAGATATTCAAGGATAAACATGAGAAATATTTGTTTTCACACTTTCGAGGTGGCTTGGCATTCTGACTTACTTGTTGACTTTTAGCTGTCAAAATAATGTAAAGATCAAACATTATTTTATTAACAAAGAAAAGATGTTAAGAAAATATAAAAATAACAATTAACCGAAAAATGAACTTCACATAATTTAACAAAATACGAAACAAAAACCATCATGATTTGCTCGAAATTTATTATACAAATTTTTTAAAGGGTGTTTTGCAGGGACCCGAAGTCTGGGGAGTCTTTTAACAAATTCCCTACATGCTGCAGCATGATTTTTATTAACAAAAGATAAATTTCGACCATTGCACATCTTTCTTCTACAGAATATCCCATTTTGCCCGTTAATTATATACAAATTATACAACAAAACATTTAAACAATATTAACAACAAATTAAAAATTACATTCACAATAACATTCACAGTCAATTATTTTGACAGCTAAAAATCAACAATTAAGTCAGAATGCCAAGCCACCTCGAAAGTGTGAAAACAAATACTTCTCATGTTTATCCTTGAATATCTCGACCTATTTTGATAAAAACTCAAGGGAGTTATACATTTTTTAAATTAGCTCAAAGAGTACTTACTACAAACCTGTCAAGAAATATACAGAGCATTCCATTAAAAAAAAAAACTTTTTTTTCACCACCCTATGTATTGGCGCTAGATAATTTTAAATATTATATTCAAAAAATTCAGAAAATGTCTGATGAGGCTACATTTTAAAATTTTAAAATATCTTCACAAATAAAGAAATAGAAGGGGGGGGGGCAAAATTAGAGTTGACACCCTGTACATGAAAAAAAGAAAGAATTTATATCAGATTTTTATTACAGCCATTTTAATTGACGTATCAATACGCTAATTAAAAAACAATTTGCCAACTCTGCAGTCTGTACAAAATCATCTGCTGAAATTTAGATACAAGACCTCCTAAAAATGATTACAGATTTTTTTGTCGTACCCACTGGCCACTATATTATAATATTTTATATAGATACAAATTAGTCGAGTTGCATACAGGAAAACCCACATAGATTCGAATATAAGCATCAGTGGAATCGATTTACACACGGCCATTACACATTTTTGACTCATCAAACGTTGGGCGTAGGCATAGTTTGATATATTAGTACTCCCATCTGATATGATATTAATATTACTCGACTGTCAAATAAAATGAAACAGTAAAAAAACCATCGACGACGGTCGATCCCACTCCGTTAATAGTCATAGGACAAACGGACAAATAAATGTATCCTACTAATACCTATATTCGCACTTGGTTTTTACTGTGTAAAAATAACAACGGAATTTTTATGAAATAACCAGAAATTTGACTATTACAATTTATTTTATTGTTTTCTTAATAGTGAAAGTTTGATGTGATGTGTTTACTAATTTTACTATGATGTGCCCATCAGCTTTGGGCAGCATAATATATATTATATTATTATTATAATGTAAAACATCATTTTTCTATTTCATATTAAAGTTCTGCTTACGTGTCCGTAAATATTAAACTTTATTTTTGACATAGACTTGACATAGGAAGAAGATTCTCAATTCGACCTTTATATTTTTTAATATCGTTTCCATCGAACTAAAATCCTTATCTTATCGATTGGATTATGTATCAACTACCACTTTTTATAGGCGGCTGCAACATATAATAATTAAAAGAATTCCAATTTCTGCTGCTCTTATCAACATGAATTTGTTTTCAGTTTTGAAATATTAATTTGAAGTGACAGGTTATAAAGATGTGGAAGACATTGAACGTAAAAAGGGAACACCGGTTAAACCGCTGCCAATCGGTCGTACTGAAATGGAATGTACCTACTTAATTTTTGTATCGTGTTTAATTATAAAAGAAGACAGTGTTAGCTGTTTTTATTATATTATGCGTTTTCAACCATAAAATTCTAAATATCGATTTCATAAATTTTAATTTATTTTGTTATGGATGAAGTGACGTTAGATCCGAGGTTAAATCAAATTCCAGCTTATGGTGTGTGTTCTGAGTTCCAAAAATAACAAGTACCTACAATACTGTTAAAATAAGCATGTGTCTTTAGATGAAATGTTTTTCACTATGGCTCAATATGAAATTCTAACATTTTGCATGGAAATTTTTTTTATTGAAAATATGAACTATGGAGAACAGGTTGACAAACTCATAGGTAATGAGTATACAAATAACTACGAGTAGTAGCCGAAGTAGAGAACAGTCCTTATGACTTGATGTAAATATTATCCGAGCTCTTATTTGTCTGTGTTTTTTGCCAAAACCGCGATTCGGCTGCAAATCTTAGTCGTGTATAGTTGATATTTTCTTTAAATTTCAATATCATCAATGTATTGATTTATCATATGAGTAATAAAATGCAGTTTGATTAGTTTATTTTTAAATAATCGCCTTGGTTTAATTGGAATAACTGTTGAAAAACATCGCCGTACTTCCTTAAAATAATTATTTATAAAAATTGACACACGCAAATAATAATATATTTCGAAACAGCTTATTTTAATACAAATATGTTGACAAAATGTTTGTGTTTTTATAATATGAAACTCGTGTTGTTATAAAATTAAATAAATTACAATTTGTACATAACTTTTCTTTCTGTTTTTATTTGGGATTTACGGCCACACTTCTGAACATTACCCAGATAATCTGAAAAATATCTGGATTATTTAAAAAATAACCTTTACGCCTGTGATTTACGTCAAAGGAACAGATAAAGGTTGGTTTTTTGACATAAAATATAATTAAAATAACATCATTGTTTTTATTTTATTTTAATTATATTTTATGTCAAAAAACCAACCTTTAACTGTTCCTTTGACGTAAAGTCACAGGCGTAAATGTTATTTTTTAAATAATCCAGATATTTTTCAGATTATCTGGGTAATGTTCAGAAGTGTGGCCGTAAATCCCAAATAAAAACAGAGAGAAAATACAGAAATATGCCACAAATAACTTTTAGACAATATTTGTACATAACTTGTAATTTGGCAGTTCTATACATCTACCAGATTTAATCAAAATATCTGGAATCGTCAAGTTATCATAACAGAAATAAATTTACAAATTTTTTATTCCATTGAAATTAACGTTTTAATTTTTCCCACCTTTGTTTGACCTTTTTCCCCAACATTTATTTACAGATAAATCATGATAAACACCACGAAGTTTCATCAAAATATATCTAAAAGGTATTATTAACAACACATTTCAACCACCGACACGATGTGAAGAAAACGTTTATTTGTATTAGAAAAGTTTGGGGATTTTCTTAAGTTACACACTACTGTGAGATAAATATGTACCTATGAAGCTTTTGACCATTTCAAATATCAAGTAATTATAAAATAGAGTTGGTATGTAGACAGTTAACGAAAAGAGAACCTAAATCATTAATTGTAATTAAGAGTAATTCGTATTGTTTGAAACTCGTCAAATAAACATTTGACACTTATAAAACCATCACTCTGTATAATCTTCATGACAAGCAATGGGCTTTCCAACTGTGAAAAAATATACAGGATGTTCTGTTTGAAATAACAAAGTTGCCTTATCCCCGAAAATACGCTGTCAATTCCGGTTAAACCGGAAGTGAGCAAAAGGGATGGGCACTCAGAAAAAACTTATCAAAAATAGAAGACTGGCGAAAACTGCACTTCATTATCTTAACTAGTTCAAAAGTATAGGTTGAAAAAGGGTCCAAATATAATGGGGTACCCGGTAATAAATCTGTTGAATAAAATTATGAAATTAGCGCGTATAACGCTGGTATGGATAAATAAATGCCGGGCGTCAATTTTTGTGTGATCCTAAGGATCAGAAAAAAAAAATCAGTCAGAAATTCTTGCTGTTTGCTGTTTTGTAATTTAGCCGTATTGAATTGTTAATACAGCAATGCTAAATTGCTATTTTTTTTATTATATTCAAAACACTCTCTTTGCCTTTGCAACCAATTTAGTCATATTCGATACAATACAAAACAATTGAGAGATCTCTGTTAATTATTAGGAACAGAATGTACCGTCATCAATATTGTCAGTATTTTTCTGCTTGTTTGGGAGAGTGCTAACTTTCTACTGTCAAATTGAAAAGTTCGAGTTGTAAATTTCTATAATTTTGAAATTTGACCAACTTGATCTTGTAAAAAGTTGATATAAATAAAAATTCTTATTAATAATCTTCAAATACACATTTTTTGGCAATATATCAATTAATTAATTAATTATGTCGGGCCATTTTTTGTAAAAAAAAAACAAAATAAATATTCTATGATATTTAAGGAAGTAAAAATTAGTCAAAGTGAACTACCTATTCAATAAGAAATGGACCGTGGCACATAGGTTATATATCCTGAAGTTGAAAAACAGGTAATACAAATTTTATAACTTATCTATTGAAAAACATGTTTTAAAAAATATTTGTTCATTGGTCTGTTTATCTATCTCATTATGGTAACTGGACGAAATTTCATAGAGGTATATATACAGGGTGTTAGGAAAAGTTTTAGGCAAATTTAAATGGGTGGTGTAGAATGATCCAACAATGAAAAAAGTTTTTTTTTCGTTTTTCTCTAATATGAATTTTTTTTCCCTATGAATAATGCAAGCGTTTCCAATTAGGATACAGTAATGTTTGAATAATCCGAACAGAAAGTTGCCAGACCCCATTCGGATTACTAAAACGTTCGGATTATAGAATACATAGTGCATGGTATCTATAAACCGAACATTATAGATAGCTTATTAAAACAAAAATAATTCCAATACACAGATCGTTCACCATTCTGTCGACATACAAAATCTCCAGATTACACCTTTTCCATGTAACATCAAAGAGACCATTGAATTGACACTATTAGTGACGGGTCAACTCTATATAGCTGTAATCTGTAATACAATATATTATTGAAGCGTGTAAATAGCTCACATGATAATATAAAGATGTTCAAGGTGTAATGTCGCTTCATTTATAAACGCAAGAGCATGCACGCCTTGAGGGGTTTTTGAAAAGATTTTCTTGGTAATAAAACTCAAATTTCTGTAATTTTAAATATACTTGTACAGATACGATTATAGTATGGTATAATAGTATGTTGTATAAATAAAAACACTTCTAAGTATATGCAAATGTTTATTGGAAAATATAGATCGACAAAAGGATGAGCGGCATTATTTAGTATAATACAGTATAAGTCATCGTTGTATCAAAGGTTGTATGAACGATGTAACTATACATGGTGTCCCGAAATTAGTGGGCAATATTTCTAGTACAGATTGTAGGTACTTTGGTACGTTTGACGCTTTTATGATCTTACACATATTTCTTGTTCCAATTTTCAAAAATTTTTTCTGGATCGTCTTGTCTTATACAGGTGAGTGCTAGGTAAATTATGCTCCATATATTTTGTTTGGATAATTTTTGAATATTTGATATTAAATTGTGGAACTTATTCGATCTTTGTATCTTCACCCGATTTCGGGTAAAATTGTTTTGTAAAAATCACGCCTCTTACGAAACCAAATAAATTGAAACGAAATCATTGTGACAATTTATGTATTTACGGGGTAGTAATGAGACAAAAAATACTATTATTTATTAAAATTAGTTTGGAAGAATAAAATAAATAAATAAAATACACAAAAAGAACTACTTTTTTAGAAGGTAGGTACTCGAATAGACCTCCGTTTTCTCTAGCACAAAATTTAGTTCTACGGCGAATGTTATCTACACATATGGCCCCAAAAATAATAATCGAGTGGACTTAAGCTCGGCGATCGTGCTGGCCAGGACACTGGTCGACCTCTGCCTATCCACCTTTCAGGATAATTCTCATCCATGCAACCATAAGCAGAGGCACCGTCGTGTTGGAAATACATCCCCACCCTGGACCTCAAACGAACATCATCCAATAATCCTGCCAACTGATTTCGAAGTAAGTTCAAATATCTCTCATTGTTTAAATTATTTGGCATTTCAATTGGATCAACCAATTGATTTCTAATTATTCTCGCCTACACATTTACAAAGAATCTTCACTGAAAATTAGTTGTTTGCACTACCAACTCTCGGATTTTCATTGGCTCATAAGTGAATGTTATGGTTATTAAACACTTTACGCCTATTAAATGTGGTCTCATCAGACCACAAAATGTGTGCTAACAAATGTTGATGTTGTAAAATTCATTGACAGAACTCCTGATCTTGAGTGGGAAATCTCTAGGCATCAACTCTTCTGAATCCTCTGGTTCTGGTAATGATATGGGTGAAAACCTTGCATATGAGTCATTCCTCCCACCTAAAATAAATATTCGATATAATTATTATGGATAATAATATGGTACATACTTATAAATATATACGCATAATGCGGCATAATTGATTTAGGTATGTTGTGTGTTCAGCCAATGGTCTGTGTCACACTGTATATGTATAGAATGATAGTCTCCTACACTAAGCTTCGCATCGTCTTTGCTAAACTAAAAGGAAATAGGACGATTTTTATTTAAAACCGTTTTCTTACCCTTCATCACCTTTATCAATTCTTTAAATTGTTGTATATATTTGCTACCTGCGGTCAACATCACTTTGACATTGCTTACACTTAAATCAATGCAATGTCAAACACTTTAATTATTTCAACACCACTGCAACATTTTGGACTCACTGTACATATAAAATTTATTTTAATAGCACCAAAAGTCTTGACATATTAATGTGACGTTGATCTATACTGTATGTTTTCCACTGACAAGGAAACTAATAACTAGCTATTTTAAAATATGACACTATTTCCCATCTCCCTCAACATTCAGCTGCAAATACTAAGATATTTGTCATGTAAACTCGGTTTAATGTTATGGTGGAGGCGATAAATTGACTCGTTCCAGAGGTCACAAAGAGGTGCATAGGAAGACGTTGTCTGGCTAGGCGTTCCCAGAGCAGATGCTCACTGTCACTACATGGGGCAATACATTATTCATGGATAGGTTGGGGACGTGTCGAGTCTGTCGAACTATTATAGTTGCCAGGTAGGTACATTAGTACACCAAATGCACGTCGCTGAATAATCAGAATGACTTTACTGGACTGGGTATTCTAATTTGCGAAGTTAATATGTATAATATTAATCTATTATAATAAATCGGTTTGTTTTTTTTTTATATAAACTTCTATTAGGCAAATTAAATATAATATTTGTCCACACTCAGAACATAAGAATCGACATTCGTCACCATTAGCTCATAATATTTTCCAGATAATGCCGAAACTTCCTAGAACCCAAAGAATATTATAGAAATGGACGTAAGGCAATGAAATTGGCAAATTGTTCAGCTATAAATCGTGGGACGAAAATCAACCGGAAACACGTTATTTTATCATATTTGGAAGTAATGAGCAGTATTCATTGCCTATTAGATTCGAAAATACGTGATGAAAGTGCCGAAATAGTGCCTCCCTCAACGTTTACTTACTTGGAAGGGTTTGTCGGTAGTTGTAGTTGAATTTATCTTGATCAGCGGTCTATAAATAAAAAACCGTAATATACAGGGTGTTTGGTAACTGGATTGCCAAAATCAAATGTCATTTGTAAACTCGAATTCTAAGCATAAAACAAAGAATAACTTTTTTCAAATTGTAGTATATGGATATAGTATATACTTTTTCTACATCTTCACGTAATATAGATACTATATTATTGATATTGCTTTGAATACATGAAAATAGAAGTATATACTATAAAATAGCTTCCTACCTATACATTTAATCTCGCATTTAATAGGTATATCGATTAAAGTTAAATGTGCAATGATTAAAATTCATCCCATAAATATACAGCATGGAAAGCAATTGTAGTGCCCGATTTTCATACTGTAAATTTATAGGAAACAACTACGAAATTATTCTCAACCTACAAAAATATTGAGAGAAACAAACCGATTACAATAATTCATCTCTGCGTCACTGGACTTCATTATCAGTGATAATACGCCTTTATTTTACGATGGTGTCTTTGGATCGAACACGAAATGAATTAATTTTTTCTACGATCGTGTTAGTTACTTTTAAAGCTCCCAATACACTACAATTTTACTCGACAATGTTAATTGTTGGGGTAAAATTGTTTCCGTTGAATGCGCACACACTGTCCATTCATTTCGTCAGTATCATTATACTACAGCATATGCTGTGATTATAGTCAGTGGCACGATGCAATGACAACAATTATTAGCAGTGGCGGCAGATAGCTGTTAAAAACAACAACAAAAAATACGCCATAGGAGAAAACGTTCTAAGTGGGCAAAGGAGTATATCTTCTAAAAAGGGCACGATACTCTCATGTAAACTTGTTAGAAGATCTGAGGCTTGAAAAGATAGATACCAGCTTGTTTTGACGAGTCGTTAAACTCCCAAAGCCCACAAACACGCCGACTTGCACGAAACTGACAGAACGACAGTTAAAAATAAATTTCAAGAGCTGAAAATTCAAAATTGCGCGGTAACATTGTCGGTTTTGGTTCATACACTACAATTTTAACCGAACAATTTTACCCGAACGGTTAAAATTGCTGAGTAAAATTGCAGTGTATGTGGGCCTTTTACACTATTTGCGGCAATAAAAAATTCACAGTCCTTCGCAAAGATGCAACCGGAGGAGACATTGGAAATGACGAAGTAGAACGCAAATCTTGTGATATTTCGGATGTGATAAAAATGAAAATTTGTTGCAAAGTAGTAAATAGTTATTTCATTAACACAAAACATTTTCAAAAAGTAAAATCTTATTATCAGTAGTTTTATTTAGAAATAAAAATAAAAAGTTATTTTATCAACAAAAGCATTCTCATAATGAAAACTAAAATGGTAGTATTATACAAATTTTTTTCACTAACAAACATTTTTAATGTTAAAACCAAAATAATTTCGTGAAGATGAAAAGTGATTCCTAACAATTACAAATACCGATATCGATTAATTGCAAACTATTAAACGCATCTAATAGTACAGGAAAAGTGTCCAAACTGAACAAGAACATAGTGAATTCGTTGAAACTTGACATATACGTTTAAAAATACATACCTATGTTTCAAGAAACTTAAGAGTCCCGAACCGTAAGGTGTGTGTCGGAGTTGCCTACTTGAAAAATCGTGGGATGAACTAGGATTTCACATGCATAATAAAAATTGGCAATTGAACCATGAGAAATTTTCAAAAAATAAGAATATTTTCATTTATAGAGAAATATTAATTATTGACTTTTTTATTAAATTTTTTTACCAATTTTACGTTTGTTTCCTTCATTTTTTGCTTGTTTATCTGTGAGTATATTCTGCAAAATGAAAAAGTACATAGGTACATAATCATTGTACAAGTGAGGATTATCGAGTTGTTTAAAATTTTATATATATTGAATGAAACACACTTTGTATCTAAAGAAGATCGGAATCGATAGCATATAAATGAATAATTTTATCCATGTATGAATTTAGACATCGTACTCCCTGACAATTTCCGTAAATTTGTAAGCATCTTCAACCTGCTTTTCTGTTGCGGTTGCAGGAGATAAGCTGCAATAAGCTGCAATATTGATTCTGCTGTTGGCACAAAAAGTGTTGTCACAGGTTGTAAGGAGCCGTTAATTTTTTTCTATCCCCACTGTTGTGGATTTTTTTCATTGCCAAGCCATTTCTGAATTTTGTAGAATACTCGTAATGAATATTAAGCGACTGCCTCTGAAGTTGGTGGTAATATTTCCAACTTTGATTTTTGTTCGTGCAGCGATTTTTTGAATTGATTAAACCTGTATGAGTTGAGTGAGACATTTGTGATTTTCCTTGCACCGTATACAAGTAGGAAAAGAGTTTCACCAGCCTGTTTTACTTGTGGGGTTGAATTCTTGCCATTGAAAGTTCCTAACATTAACCAACTGCATTTCTTTCTGAAGAAGTTTGATGACTTTTAATTTTTCTTTCTGAAATATTCTAGACGTGGTATCATAATCACTGAAGGCATGAGTCAGTAAAATTGTATTTTTCTACTACCGTCTATATAAATGAACTTTGTAACCCTAGCAACACGCGCGATAACGAAAGTAAACACTCCAGTTACCTGGTTGCTAAGGCGTTGCTATCTACGAAAGTAAAACTTATGCGGCCAGGACAGAAAAGTAGAAAAACAAATTTTAAACGAAATTAATTCGTTCTATTTGAACAAATTAATACTACTAAACAATTTTTTATTAGTAAAGAAAGGTCTTTCTAGGAAGTACGTAGTACCTACCTACTCCATTTTAAAAACGCTTCATAAGTTTGCATATACCTTGCTTTGGATTTCTTGGGGTACAACAAGGCACAAACAATATTCCCATTTATATCGGCACAAAATATATGTATTTGTTTATTTTAGTTTGAAACCACCAGAAATTAAAATGTGTAATATTTGGTTGCCATGGAAACTATAAAATTTATTAAAAACTTCAATTAATTTCATTTTATAGTTTTAAATTAGTAAATCGCATAATTTTTTTCGGTATAGTAGAAAAAATATAATACATTTCACGATGCGAAAGCCCTTTTAAGTATTCGGTGTTTTTTGAAAGGTCTCGGCTTTGCCTCGACCATTCAAAAATCACCTCACGCCTTAAAGTAACCTTTCGCATCTAGTAATGTAAATAACTATTTTTATACGTTCTTGTCATTTCTGGATTTCAGACGAAGAAAGAATTTTCCATATAATTTTTCCTGTTCCTGGCCTTATGAAAAATATATCTTTTTCTTCTGGAATTAAAGCGATTAATAGATCAAGGAGATCAACTCATCAACTAAGTACAAATGTTCTTCTATTATTTAATATTTCAATTGCTATTTTAACAATAGGTGAATCTACATCATCTACAGCTTGTTTTATAAACAATCCTTTGTTTTAAAGAATTTTTGGCAACATTGAAATTAATCGAATTTCGTTTATATCATTTGACATAAACTTTTCTTGAGGGAGGGCTACGATTACTGAATTTTGCCTAAATTTGGTTTTTACGTAGTTAACATACGTCGTGCAAATGTGGATGCAATAAAAATCCACCTTCAAATTACATAAATAATAAGTATAGAGTTACAAAGATTTCGCAATTTTCTTGCTTATTTGATTAATTTCGGTACATTTTGAATATACTGTAACCGTGTGACATACCATTGGATCAGGCATTGAGAGAGGAGTTGAACATATATTTTATTTTGCTTCAAGTCACCGCTATCTTTGTAAATTGCGAAAAACGACAAAATTTTAAGTTACATATGGTTTTCGGCTATACATATTTCGACGGGACAAAAGGAAATAAGCTGTTCGACGTGCTCCTCGATGTTAAGTTGTCTTGGAGATTGTTGGGCGTGACTTTTCTAACGCAGCGATAATTTTTTTTGTTTACTTTTGCTTAATCTACCTCATGTTAAAGTAATGGCACTCAAACCTAGTCTAACACTCGGTAATACGTACAAATCAGATATCAGCAACCTGCCAGAGCAACCCCGATCCTAAATCCACCCCTATGATTTGTCAAATTGCAAGTCATTGACAAAATTGAAATAATTGCAAAAACGGGAAAACTTCAAATACTATTTCCAAACGAATTTCCGAGAGACTGTTTTGGTAAGAAATCCAAGGTAGAGGGTCGAACTTAGAACTACATCGTGAATTGCACGGTCACGCTCTGATTTTAGGCTCAATAGGAGTAAACGAAAAAGTGTAATTTTGACATCTATCGTTCTGAAACCACTGAAATCTCACGCGTTACGTCATTTTGCCATGACACTGATTTTCGACCCCCTACTAGGAAACTAAAAACATTTGTTTAATCCTGCTCTTGAAACATGCAGTTTCTTACTTGGATGCAATACTCGATACAATTAAATGTCAAAGTGAAGGAAAGGCACTATGGAGAAACAGAAAATTGTTTCGGGGTCCTGAAGTCGTCCCGAGTCCGAAACTGTAATCGGTTCCTTCCTAGGACCGATATTAAGAAATCATTAAATTTCGCTGGATCGACTATAGGTGTAATCTATCGGATGCACTATGGATTTTTTGGCAAATTTTGCGAAAACACGAAAATTTTAAACCTTATTTCCAAACGAAAACAGACCGCCGGGCCGCCGTTTTGGCAATACATCCAAGTTCGAAAGTCCAACTTGAAAGTACATCGTGAATTGTGCGGTCCAGCTGCGATTTTGAGGTCAGCAGATCCTAACTAAAAAGTGACATTTGTGACGTTAACGAAAGATTTTAAAGTTTTGACAAGTTCTGCACGCGCATAAAATTTGGAGGGCTCTGCGCGCGCATTCGGCCTTTTTAATTTCGCAAAATTTACAAAACTCTTCGACATGGGGTATTGAAACGCTAATAATTTTTTAAATATTCAAAGAATCGCAACGAGATATAGCCGTTGGGATTTTCTCGACAAGAAGACGCCTATAAAAAAATAATAACATGACTGCCGGTACACGCGATTTAGACAACCAATCAAAAATTGGTCACTCTGTTGTCGCCACTGTTTCTATAAGTCATGCTTCATAATATGCAACATGAAACTGATTTTCAACCCCCTATACAAAAACAAAAACATTTCCAATGTTAAAAATTATTTGAATTATGTGTAAAAACGTGGCAACAAGCGCGACTGACTTGGTAATTTGACGTTGCACAGTTTACAGTCCTATTCATAAGTCAGCTAAACTTGATCTGTGCGTTTTAAAACCTCCAAATTTACGATAGCCTGTTTGCACTTGCACGCAAAAATGTCATTAATAAAATGTTTTGAAAATGTTGGGTTCGTGTAAAAGATGGAAAGGAATGTGGGTTTCTGAAAAAGTTTGTAACAAACGCTTGACACAAACCAAAGCGAGGCTGGAAAACTGTATTTTTAATATAGAAGTGTGCAGCTCCACTAAACGGTATTGAAGAAGCGTTTAAGAAAATAAACGTACAATACTCCTAAATAAGTATCTAAATAAATTCTGAAAAAAGTTTTATCATTTACTATACTTTTAGCATCGAAACTTCATAAAAGGTCTAAGAGAAGCTCCAATTTGTCATCGTTAATACAATTAACAGATTCAAATTGTTTAATATTAATCCTTAGTATTAAGTTATTGTGTCCTGTTTCACATTTAAATATGCGCGCCTTTGCGCTGATAATGTAGAGTCCAATTCATACGGAGAAAGTGGGGATGAGACGTTGTTGGCTTGGCGCTTTTAGCAGCGTTGAGCGTTGTTGTAATGAACCTCTAGTCTGAGTAAGACGTAAAATTATCATTGTAAAATCAAGGCAATAAACCAAAATCGAGTTGTATTATTACCAAACATAATGGTCCTTCAATGAAAGCCGGATGAAAGTGAAATCATTTTGCCTTACAGCCTTATACCTATTTCAAATGATCGAGAGTTGTTTAATAGTGAGGTTTATTAGTGCCAAGAAATCCTACTTATTCTTATTCAGTATTCTATTAGTGCCAAATGACATCTAAGTTAAAGACATTGTGTGTGTGTGGTAGTAACAAGATAAAATCAATAAGTGAAAAAAACAGTACCTAGTTGAAAAGTTATCATTCAAGCGTACCGGCGTACCGGCAAAGTCAACATCGTTTGGTGTGAACACGTGAACAGCGAGGGTACAGCGCACAGGGCGCACACCAAGTTTACACGACGTTCGTTCCAGTAGGCCAGAGACGAAGCTTTGCATTCTGTTCTGGGTTCTGATTGGTGGAGATTGGTCGGGTGACTAAACCAGGACATTTACTGGACTGGGCGGCTGCATCAAATTGTGAGTAGTCGAATTTCCAATTTAAAATCCTTAAATTCCTTCAAAAGCTTTCCTATTAAAACGAGAAAAAAAATGTCTGCTGAGGAAATAACAGCGGGTAAGCGAAAACGCGACTTGGTACAAGCACGATTTGTACTTTTTAAAACATATTTGGCAAATCTAAAAGGGAGTGACAAGAGTTCCGAACGGTCGGAACTCGTACAATACTGCAAGAGTTCCGAACGGTCGGAACCGCGTATTTAATAACAAGGTTTCCGAACGCGCATGCGCTTTGAAAGTCGCAATAGACCTCATATGTCATGCCTGATGCATTTATTATAATAAAAAAAATTCCTTTAATCTAATAAAAAAAATTCCTTTATCAGGGGAATAACACACATATCTAACCTGCCTCCGGCTATCGCCTCCGGCTTCTAACTCGCAACAGACCTCATGTCATGCCTGATGCATTTAATTAAAAAAAATTCCTTTAATCTAATAAAAAAAAATCCTTTATCAGGGGAATAACACACATATCTAACCTGCCTCCGGCTATCGCCTCCGGCTTCTAACTCGCAACAGACCTCATGTCATGCCTGATGCATTTAATAAAAAAAAATTCCTTTAATCTAATAATAAAAAATCCTTTATCAGGGGAATAACACACATATCTAACCTGCCTCCGGCTATCGCCTCCCGCTTCTAACCCGCAATAGACCTCATGTCATGTCTGGTGCATTTAATAAAAAAAAAAAACAAAAACACGTGTGGGATTTGAACCGGGAACCTCCTGCTTGCCAAGCCCGGATCGTTCCCGCTGGGCCATCGCACCACTGACAAAACGCGAGTCAAGCAAGAATAAGTTCAGCGTCGGACCGTCTTTCAAAGCGCATGCGCGTTCGGAAACCTTGTTATTAAATACGCGGTTCCGACCGTTCGGAACTCTTGCAGTATTGTACGAGTTCCGACCGTTCGGAACTCTTGTCACTCCCAATCTGGGAAAAACAACAATTAAAACCCCAGGTGTAGAAATTCATAAAAATTTATATATTGAACTTGAAAGTAGGTTAGAAAGAGTAAATCATTTATTAAATGAATTTGAACAAATACAAAATGAATTAGAGGAGATTGTCGGTTTAGATAAATTTCAGGAACAAGTGGAAGAGAGACGTTCGTTTGAGGATGAATTCTTTAAAACAATTGCTATAGCTAAAGGTATACTTTCGGATGCCATTCTTGAACAAAATAAAAAACATGACAAAATTCCATCAAAAAATGATTCTTTGAATACTAACGTGTTGGGCGGACTGTCAGGGGTACGGTTACCACAAATTAAATTGCCAACGTTCTTGGGAAATTTCGATACATGGTTGGAGTTCAGGGACACTTTTGAGTCTCTAATACACTCTAACACAGGTATTGGGGATATACAAAAATTTCACTATTTGCGTGCCTCACTTGACGGTAGCGCTAAGCAGGTAATTCATTCATTAGAATTAGAAAAATTATAACGTTGCCTGGGACCTTTTAAAACAAAGATATGATAACCTAAGACTTTTAGTACAAAATCACATAAGAGCTATTCATGAGATTCAGCCTTTAACAAGGGAGTCGTCAGGGGAGCTTAGGAAAATGGTGAATACTGTTAAAAAACATTTGCGGTCTTTAGAAAAGTTAGGGCAGCCTACTGCAGAGTGGGATACTTTACTTTTATATACTTTATCAGGCAAATTAGACAAAATAACATTCCGTGAGTGGGAGGAAGAAAAAACTCAGAACGAATTGCCAACCTTAGACGATTTTTACGCTTTTTTAAAAGGAAGGTCAGACCTTCTAGAAACACTTGAAATGAACGCGTCGGGTTTAGCATTAAAGTCAAAGGCAAAGGAATCCCAACGGGAAACCTTCCAAAAATCTAAGTCATTTGTTACCACGGGGTATATTGTTTCTTGTCAGTTATGTAAGGAAAATCATAGACTTTCGTATTGCACTAAATTTCAAGAAAAAGCAGTACAGGATCGAATATCCTTTGTAAAAGGTGCTCGATTATGTATGAACTGTCTGAAACCTAATCACACGAGTAAAAACTGTACCAGTGGAACTTGCAGAAAGTGCAATTTAAAGCACCATACTACTTTACATCTCACTTACAGACAGAATCAAAATCATTCAAAAGAAAATGATAACAAGTCCGAAACTCAAACCACCACACCTGATCAAAATGTTACGCAAACCGCTACTCAGATTGATCAGTCACAAACCTTCAGTTGTCAACTCAACACGGAAGTTTTGTTGTTAACAGCCGTGATACTTGTAAAAGATTGTACAGGTGAATATCAAGAATGCAGAGTTTTATTAGATAACGCTTCTCAATCCAATTTTATTACGTCATCATTGCTCTCACGTTTGGGTTTGAGAACTTTTGATGTTAATATCTCAGTTTTAGGCATTGGGCAAACCACGTCCCAAATCAAAAAGCGGTGTAATGTACATATTAAATCTAGGAAAAACGCATTCAGTACAGAGATATCTTGTTTTGTAATACCGCACATTACAGATAGTATTCCGATAAAGAGGATCAACATTGATAACCTTAAATTACCGTCAAATCTTTCCTTAGCGGATCCGACTTATTTTCAACCCAGTAGTATTGACATGCTGCTCGGGGCAAATCTTTTTTACCAACTGTTATGCATTGGACAAATAAATTTAGGTCATCAGTTACCTACTTTACAGAAAACGAGATTCGGGTGGGTAATATCCGGTTCAGTAAACGCAAATTCTCCTTCTCAAGGTACTATCGTTTGTCATGTTGTAGAAAAAAATATTGAAACATCTAGTTGTGAAGTACAAGCGCAATTAGCAAAGTTTTGGGAGCTTGAAGAAGTTTCCATAAATCCTCAGAACTGGTCTGAAGATGACAAAGAATGCGAAAGATTATTTCTAGAAACATCACGTGATGTGAATGGTAAATTCCGGGTAACAATTCCTTTTAAACAATCCACTTCATTACTTGGTGAATCCAAGGAAAATGCTTTGAAAAGATTATACTCCACTGAAAATAGACTTTTAAAACATCCTTCCCTAAAACAGGCATATCGTGAATTTGTGGAAAATTATGAAAAATCCGGACATATGTCACTAGTTAAAGACGCAGATGATCGGTTGGCTTATTATCTCCCCCACCATGCGGTAATTAATGAAAATAGCTCTACAACGAAGGTGAGGGTAGTTTTCGATGGTTCGGCGTCAACAGATACCGGTGTATCTTTAAATGAACTTCAATACATAGGTCCTCCTCTGCAAGAGGATTTAGTATCAATTTTGCTAAGATTTCGCTTGTATAATATTGTTTTTTGTGCTGACATCGCGCAGATGTACAGACAAGTTTGGGTTGCAGAACATCAAAGGCCTTTACAAAGAATTCTTTGGAGAGCAAATACTTCTGAGAAAGTACAAATTTATAATCTTAATACCGTCACATTCGGGTTAACTTCAAGTCCTTTCCTTGCAATAAGATGCTTAAAGGAACTAGCCAACGAGTGCGCAAGGTCTAATTCAATCACTTCAAATGTAATCTCCAGCAGTTTTTATGTTGACGATTTGGCCTCGGGTGCTAATTCTGTAGGTGAAGCGCTTAAAATATGCAAAGACGTGTCAAATATTTTGAAATCAGGGGGATTTGAATTAAGAAAATGGAATTCAAATAGCAACGAGCGAGGGGTAAACCGCCGGCAAAAATCGTGTACACCTACTTCCACTTTTAAAAAAACTTCCACCTACTTCCACCAAACTTCCACGTACTTCCACCAAACTTCCACGTACTTCCACCTACTTCCACCAAACTTCCACATACTTCCACCAAATTTCCCTCAACTTTCTTTCGAGCTTTCTTTTGAACTACTCTCGGAACTACCTAATAATAATAATTTTTTAATTATTATTATTAGGTAGTTATTATTATTATTATTATTAGGACTAAATAAGGCGAGTTTTCGCGCTCGGCTCATAACGTTTATTTCAAAAACAAATAAACTTAGCGACCCAAAAACAAAAAACATTTGAAAACCAGTCTTGTTTCCTAGGGCAGTCGTGTGATAGTTTTTCGAACTTAATTTGTAATTATTGGGAATTAATTAGTAAAATATGCAACAAAATCGCATGTTTTCAATTTTTTTCCGTTATTTAAAATAGGCTTTATTAAAAAATCGGTAACACGAGGGAAGTGTGCCACATTACCTTTGCAATGATACCAAAATATTATCGATTTGATAAAAATACTCAAAATTCTATGCTATATCCCGAACTCGATCCCGAACGTCTGCAGCACTCGAAAAACCGAAATAATAAAGTACAGCGGTCAATTAATTTCGAAAAACTATTACACTGCCTCGTACACGGCAACCCTAGGAAAAAAGAGCCTTTGATTGTTTTTTGTTTTGAGTCGCTAAGTTTATTCGTTTTTAATATGTGTTACGGCTGCCGATCGTTAAAACGGGGCGAATGAAGGATTTGGTGATAAGCATAATCTAGGGTATAGATAATAGACATCAAATTGAATAAAATGCTTTATTTACATGCATTAAGCAGTTTTATTATTATAAATGCAAAACAAGTAAATAAAAATACCTAGCTCTTCCTTCTCTTTGGTTATAAAATGAAGTGCTAAAGTAAAAGTAAAGAGAATGGCCCAGCTCCCTGTAATATTATCGGACCATAATATTATATATACAGTGTGTCCCACTTTTCACCACTACACCCCAATATCTCGGCCATTTGTTGATCGATTTTGATCAAATTTGGTATACTTCTTTTCTTTCAGATTGTGTTTAAAAAGTTATTAATAAAAAATTTTTTCAAACTTAAATACGCCTACTATGATCAAGAGAAATTGGCAAAAATTAGGAATTTATATTAGCGATTGAGATAGGGTTTTGTTTTTACAGATTCTTGTTCAGCATGACCTAAAACGCCTGTATACCAAATTTCGTTAAAAAATATTTATAAAAAATTGATAAAAATCTAAGATTTCAATAATAAAAAATAATAAAAGTTGAGTTATTTGATATTTTCTAAAAAAAAGTGCTCTAATGCTTAATTAGCGTCATTGTATCACCCGACTACCAAGTTATGTAAATATCCGACAATAAATAATTTCAATAGTAGGGTAATTAGTAATTATTATTGAAATCTTAGATTTTTATTATTTTTTTTTTTGAAGGCATGAATATTGGTGACTGGTGCATATTCTACAACATTTCCATTTAAAATCATCCCTTTCTTCTAATTTTACAACGGGATCAACCATACGATTCTTCGACATTTCGATCGCAGACTTACTATCACATATAAATCTTCTTAATAGATCGGAACTTACTCTTTGGTTTTCTGTGCTTAACAACCAACACAATGAACTTTTTTTGACAACAGATATTTTGTCCTTGATAAAGACGCGTGCAAATGGCCCCTTAACATAAAAGTTACCTCCTTTGCCTCTGTCTGTATAGTCTTTCAATAACCAACCTTTCAGATACTTCCACCATACTTCTACTTACTTCCACCAAACTTCCACATACTTCCATATACTTCCACGCACTTCCACATACTTCCACATATTTCCACATATTTCCACCTACTTCCACGTACTTCCATCAAACTTCCAGTGGGTTGTACACCTACTTCCACTGGCGGTTTACCCCTCGGCAACGAGGTATTGGATAAACTTCATTACCTACACGAATCACCTCAAGTAATGCAATTTGGGGAAAAACCACAAACAAAAACTCTTGGTCTTTATTGGTCAAGTGAACATGATGTTTTAATGTATAGTATTGGCAATCTACAAAATTCAAGTTCAGTCACAAAACGTACTATCTTGTCTCACATTGCACAAATTTTCGACCCGTTAGGGATACTAAGTGCCAGTATTATTATCCCAAAAATTATCCTTCAACATTTATGGTCGTTAAAGATTACGTGGGATGAGCCAATATCACATGAGCTCTTTACAGAGTGGATGCAGTTCAAACAAGAACTTCAAATTTTAAATTCTTTGAAAATTCATAGACAAGTTGTTTGCGAAAACCCTATTACGGTTGAACTTCACGGATTCTCAGATGCGTCAACGAAAGCGTACGGTGCTTGCGTTTACGTACGAAGTACTGATTCAACAGGTAAAGTGTATGTAGAACTTTTATGCGCGAAAGGAAAGGTCGCACCATTAAAAACGATCACAATTCCAAAACTGGAATTATGTGGTGCTCTCCTTTTGGCACAGCTTACCCATAAGGTTCAAACTTCTTTACAAGTTAAGATTGATTCAATTCATTTGTGGTCCGATTCTACAGTGGCCTTAGGTTGGATGAAATCACAGCCAAATCTCTTTCAAATATTTGTAGCAAACCGAGTGTCACAAATCCAAAGTCTTACACAAAGTGATCACTGGAACCACGTAAGCACAGATGATAACCCTGCAGATCTTGTAAGTCGGGGCATCTATCCATCACAATTACAAAATAATACCTTTTGGTTTCAAGGTCCACCTTGGCTATCACAAGATAGTGAATTTTGGCCATCAAAAATCACGCTTGAATCAAATCTTTGCCACGTCATCATAATGTAACGTTTTCACCTAGCCAGTCGGATGACATATCTCAGGGTAGGTTCTTTCGAGTCCAGAGACTCGTGCCAAGTTGTACTGCTTAAGATGAGACCCTAAATAAGTTGTTATAATCAGTATATCTAGTTTATGGAAAATTATATTAATACATTACCGATAAATAGGTAGGACACTCGTAGAGAAATAAAAGAGAACAATCAAGTCGACATTATTATTTAATAAAGCATTTAAAAAAAAAAGAAATATTTATATAATAAATATTTGTTTGATTAAAAAAAAAAAAATGTTCAATCATATAAGATATTATTATAGCGCTTCGAGCTCTTAAAATAAATGAAATATAACAGGCATATTTGTAAAGGTACCCATTGCAATTGCATTAAGCTTACACATCCTTAATTACTAAATTAATTTTATATATTAATTTTATATATAGCCGTATTTATTAAAACATTATTTACTTAAATTACTATTCAATGGGAAAATTTATTTAATCAAAATATTAAAAAAAAGAAAGATTAATTTAACCGATTACCAAAACCAATTTTTGTGCATATACAAGATCTATCGGTCATAAACAATATATTTTACATATGAAGTAACACTTATCTGATCATCCAAATGTATAGGTAATTTGGCAACGCTCGTACCCATATCCAAAGCAAAACCAGTCCTCGTACAAGGAGTCAAAGGTACATGAAGGTGTGACGAGGGAACGCCTTACTTTAGGGAAAGACTAAGACGTCACCAGTATCATAAAGGAAGCGGTGAGATGTTCACAATCCTATTCTCCATAGAACGAAGACCCTTTCTGCTGCTAAACTAGATGATCACGACAAACTGCCTACATTACTTCAGAATCAGGAATAATAATCCAATATTCGAAAAAGAAAATACCCATCCAGAAAAACCTATAATTTATAATATAACCTTATAATCTATGCTTATCAAAAATGTGAAACATAATAAGAACCAATAACTTACCCTCTTGGGGTTTGGGGAACAAGTTAAGTTGATTAACCACGTGTGGAGTCAATCCAGCATTTCGCTGTATAAAAATACTATAACAGCATTTAATAAAATCCTTTAAAGAATCAATCTTCCATAATACAAATCTTCGATGATTTCACTTTATCGTGATACAAGCGGAAATAACTACAACATTCTTCAGGATACCACACTAGAGGTTAAGTTGCCCTAGGTCAAAAACAACCTTGTCTTGTCACGGCTCTCGAACAAAAGGGGCGAGAAGAATATTTACAAAAGGAATCTGCGCAATTCTACTAAGCGCATTCAATTCACCTCGGAACTACTCCGAACGGTTAAGTGCATTTGATTCACAAAAGAACCGATAACTACTAACTCTAAAAGAGAGTAATCTATCTAAAGAAGATCGTTAAAATATGCTACCAATTCGCTAAGCCTGTCATGTGGTGGATCTCAGATGAAAGGTAATCACACCAAGTACTAAAGTGCGCTATCTTGATTTGCAGAAGAAGCCTCTGCATTAATACCTGCAAAATTAAGCCCATGATGACAATAGACAACTAGCAAGCGTTACCACTTTTCGAGACAGATTACTAAGAAGAAGAAGAAAATTTAACTAAAACTAATATTACCTAATTTTATGTGGCTTGGAACACCTAGTGAACAGTATACCCTAAACTGTCACACTTGTGAAAGGATTTAATCCACAAAGAAAAATTCAAAACAAAGGCTTAAAATGCTTGGAAGTGATTAGCCTCCAGATCACCCCACTTGCAACAATATTTCGAGTGGAGATACTCCTCGACAAAACATATTTAAATACTATCGATACATGTCATAATTGAAACGAAAATCTATCACAAGACTTAATCGGGTTTATTTAAGAAGTGTGTGTTCGGAGCAAGTAAGTTCGAACGTATCAGCTAAATGTTTCATGGCGTTAAGTTGGCAACAACACTATGGAATTTACTAACATCTGATTTCTGTTTTCGCAGAATTGTTAATTAGGCTATGGATAAACAAATATAAAAATAATACTTAATAACTTATATGAAAGCCAGTTGTTCTCTAACTAGGATTTATGTGGTAAGTATTCTAATCAAGTTATTTTAGTTAAAATATAGTATTAATTGTTAGGTTAAAAGCAGTTATTTATTTCCGGCAACAAAAGTTAATTACTGTTTTATATTTCAGATACTTGGAGAATTGATATGGCTTATACTTGTTTAAAGGCATTACAATTACAAAGTACAACTGTCTGTAAAATAAGAAAACAAGATGTGAAAATTAAGAAATGTTTCTAGTATACTCGTACAGCAATAATTATGCCTACCGAATACCTGTGTCACCTTTTACAGTAACCAAGCAACAACCTATTATGATATTCAAATTCCATATGCCTTCTTTGTGACACCCAAGTCTACTCGTAGATAAATCGAAACAATTACAATTATTCTGTCATTTTATTTTCTTTTTTACTTAACGTTCGACATCATAATTACTTTATGGAACTAAGCTGATAACCTTGTATTAGTGCAATAAGTAAACTAATGAGAAGATATAATCTAAGGAACTATTATTAAATAGAAGTTAAATAATGATTCAATTTCTGAGATGCATCGATATGTATACAGTGTGATGTGCAAGTTTTATCAAATTTAATATAAGCTATATTTTACTGAAATGTGAGATATTTCTGAATAAATAGGTTATAAATTTCAACAGATTGTTTTATTTTAATGTACTAGAGTTATATTTTAAATTTTGACAGTTCCAACCGTAACAGATACTCCCCTTCCGTAGTGAAAAAAAAAAATCGAAGATTTTTTTTTTTCTTTTTTTTTTGTGTATCAAACCCCTTGAAAAAAAAAAAATATGATTTACCAGCCGAAAAATAAAATGATAAGCAAAGTTTGCTTGCAGTTTAACAACCGAGTGTTCGCTACAAAATGTACTGTAACCCCAACTTAAAAAGAATTATCCGGAATTTTCTCCAGATTAAACAACAATTCGTGTTAGAGATTAGCCTAACTCACTGTCCTAACTTAATCCTATATGAAGCTAAAAAGCATAATAGCCCGCCTCCAGCTATTATTACGCCTATAAAAAAAAACTGGACTAAAAACGCATGAGTAGTCAGTCCTACGACTACCCATATAGCGACGACGACGACGGTGGGAGTACTCCCCAAATTGGCCACGACGACGACCCTTCCGACGACAACCAGCAAGAAACCACAGCAGAACATTGGACCGGGACACGCAACAGTGTTAATCAGGCCTCGACCTGACTAACCAAACCGGTGACCTGCTACGAGCCTGGGGCCGTATTTTCGAGCTTGTCCGAGGCGATGTCGTGTACGAAAATGTGAGATTGTCGCATGAAAATATACGTTTCGTATTTTCGAGCATTATGAACTCGTATGCGAACCTTCCGCATGCGACTGATTTCGGGCGAGATGCAACGGATGGGGGTTTAATACACGATAAAGCGATTTCGTGTACGAATGTAGGCAAAGGGATCGTTTTGTTTTGTTTTATTCCTTACAACATAACCTCAATGTCTCAAGTTTAGGTGTTTGCTGTGGTTTGTTTATTATTTAGGGAGTTTAAAGTAGACTTATTCGAACAAATTTTTGTTAGTGAAAGTTAGTTCCTTGGACAATGGCAGCGTTAGATGACTTAATAAATTTAGCTGCCATCGACGCCTTGGAACAGGTAGAAATTTTGGCAGAAAACGATCATGGAAGACAATTCCATGCCTATGATAATCCATTTGAGGATTTAAGCGATGACAAATTTATCAAACTGTATCGTTTGACAAAACCAATGACAGAAGGATTAGTCGACCTAGTAGAACCGTTTATGGAGGCTCCTACAAGAGTGTCAGATCTTACTGTATCAAGAAAGGTAGGTAATGGATAAATCTTGCACAATAATGTTAAAGTCCATAATATGAATAATGATAACACCATTTTAGGTACTAACTGCTTTAAGATTTTTTGCCAGCGGTAGCTATCAATTAGATATAGGAGCAAATGTAAATCATTCTATTAGCCAAGCGTCTGTAAGCAAATCCATTAAAGAAGTCACAGGTGCATTAAATAGACCTCATATTTTCAATCAGTACATTAGACTTCCAAGAAACATTGATGAAATAAGGCATATGCGTGATAGGTAAACGTGAACATTTATTAAATTACGGATAATTATTATAAAAGTAGTTAATTTCCAGTTTTTATGAAAAACATCAGTTCCCCGGCGTTATTGGGTGTGTGGATTGCACACACGTTGCGATTTTTCCTCCTCACATTAATGATGCTTTGTATCCAGAAAATACATATGTAAACAGAAAAGGATACCATTCAATAAATGTTCAACTGGTAAGTAACAGCAGCTTTGGGTCCCCTGTAGTCTGACAGCCAATTTTTAGATCTGTGATACAAACTTAAAAATTATGAATGTATGTGCGAGATACCCAGGTAGCACCCATGACAGTTATATATGGAATAACAGCAATGCTTTCCAATATATTAAGAATTTACACATGAATGACCATCGGTCTTTCTATTTTTTAGGTAAGTAAAAATTTTTGCCTCTAGCCCATTCGTGAAAAAAATTACTACTTTGTGCACTTGTTGCATAAATAACTATTATCTGATACCTGTAGGTGATTCTGGGTATGCCCTTAGACCTTGGATGTTAACACCCTTGGGAAATGCTCCACCCAACACACCAGAAGCTTCATACAATGAGCGACAGAAGAGCACCAGATCAATAATTGAGAGATGTAATGGCGTCTTAAAGTTACGCTTCCGATGCTTATTAAAACATCGTGTTCTTCATTATGCACCGACCAAAGCATCGCACATTATTAACAGCTGCACTGTGTTACATAATATGTGCATTGACAATAATCTAGCACCAGTTTACTTTGGGTATGAGGAGGAAGACCGAAATCTTGATATTGATTATGGAATCTATGACGTTGCGATTGGAGAGGTAGAGGAACGAGCCAGAGGAAATAGAGTTAATCCAGAATTACTTGCTGGTAGAAGGTTGCAGCAATTACTTGTACGCAACCATTTTAATAATTAGTCTTTTTCTGAATAAATAAACTACATGCTATTATAAATTATGTTTATTACAACTTCTATGATACAAATTCTTGAAAAGTTTAAGCTTAAGCTAAGCAGATATTTATCTTTACACTAGCGATTAGGCAATTCAATATACATCAAATAAATGTTTTTGCTTATAAATAAATATTACAGGCGTACATTTAAAAAAAAAGCAAATTCGTCTCACGAGCAAAAGTACCTACATAATCTAAAATTTGCAGTAATCAATAAGCCGTAAAATGTGGGATACCTTGCTATTTTCTTATTTAGGTGTGCAATATTTATATATCAGCAAAAAATTAATTTAATGAATATTGGGTTGCCTAAATGAACAAAAACTACGAAATGGATATCTTAACTTTAAATGGGAACACAAACGAAACAGATAACTATATTAACTTGAAATGGTAAACTATGGTAAACGATTTGCAATAATTTCCAGGGCACTGGCAATTTTTTCTTTGGCTATGACGTCTCTCTTGTATAATTCGATCTTCTCTTGATAATATGCAGCTTTTATAGCAACTTTTTCTTTAGTCAAATTTGCCAATGTTTCTGTCACTTTTATAGTTTCATTTAACCGTTGTACTCTTACCACATTTTTCTTTTTCTTTGACGAAACTGAATTTGCCATCTTGCTGGTATTTGGTGTTTCCACAATAATACCATTTTCCTTTGGTGTTGCTAGATTTGCCATCGTGATGGTACCTGACGTCTCCATAATAGTATCCATATGAGCTTTATTGTTATTATTATCCAGATTTGCAGACAGATAATCATGATCTACGTTCATGCTATCATTTCCAGCAAAATCTATTAGTACTTTGTACTCATTGCCTACAGTCATGTCAAATGGAGCGTGTGACTCAATCACATCAGGATCGCCTTCAGTGGGAACAGTTCCAATAAGGTCCACTATTTTTAATTCCACGTCAGTTAATGAATTGAGAATAGGTGGCCCGCCTCCGGTTCCCTGCTGGTGCCTTTTAATTGCAGAATTTTTTTTTTTTGCACCCCCTTTGAGATCCTGCCATGTCTGAAAATATAGGTAGGTAATGTATATCCTTATGTAGGGTGTAACATAATAGATTGTCATAAATAAAAGAGGGTATTTTGTCCAAATTTAAAAGAACCGGCATACCCCATGGAATGTCACTGGTTAAAGTTTGGTCTTAATTTTTTACATTGAATGCCATTTTCCTTATGTGTTGTACATTGTACACACAAAATTCCGTTGTAATTTCTTTATTTATTCAAAACATTTAAAGAAATATTTTTTTAACCTTTCTGTATCTTGGAAACGACGACTCTAATGACAAAAATGTTTAAATTTGGGCAAGGCATACGCTCCTTCATTTATGACATTCCATTACGTTACACCCTGTAGAAAAGCATATTGTGTATTGCCGTTATGGTATACAAAAAAAAACAATTCTATGGACTTACTTTACGCCACTGTTTCCATTCTTTTTGTGCTCCTGGGAGGGCATTTAGTTTCAGGGATAATTGTGCCCAGAGGGCTTGGCCCTGTTTGAATGTGAAATTTGAGGTAAATTTACCACTTTTCAATTCCGGGTGAGCCTCAAGAAAATCCACCATTTCTTTTTTCTGGTCTGCACTAATATATCCCACCCGCTTATCCGCTGATTGCTGGTGCATTGTAATATTCATTATTCAGTCACAGAATTATTCTGTGATCCCGAGTGTGATCCAGTCTTATAATTCAATCAAACCAAAATCTAGCATTCAATAATAACAAGCAATTTCATAACCTCAAAATATCGCCGAATTATATATAACAGCTGATTAGTGACATTAGTGTTTTCTAGGGGTTTCAAGTCCATTTGGTTGCACAATACAGCGTTGTCACATTTGCCATACGACATTTTCACGTGTGCGAAAACCAAATCTCGGATGGTGTTCGAAAATTCCACCCCACAGCTACAAGTGAAATTTTTTAAACGATTCGGGTGCCTAGTATTCCGCATGCGACAAATATCGATTGAGCTCGAAAATACGGCCCCTGATCCAATCCGACGTTCCAGGCACTCTCCCCCAGTTACACATTTAAGTGAGTCGCCGAAATGCCGCCGCCCCTGGTCTACCTAGAGTCCCTCTTTGTCTACAAGTGGCCATACTGAGGACTCCTACCTCACACAGGTGAATGCCGCGGTGACAGTATTCACAAAACCCCTATCACAGGGCTCGTAGTTCAATACATAGCCAACCTAAACTTTTATGACCACATACTCTGAATAAAAAAAATTCTCAAACAATAACGACTAAAATAGGAAAATGTCAAATAGATTATGGAAATACTAGAACTGGTTTTATACTTATTAATCATTAATCGTCTTATCCAATTTCAAATCTTTCACATGCCAACATCCTTTTGAAATACCGTTTTCATCTTCTAGTTCATAAACGTTAATACCAAGTTTCTTTTTAATTTTGTAAGGACCAGTATACTTTTTGCCAAGCTTAGCTGCATAATTTTTAGCAGCACTAGACTGACTGTATTCCTTTTTCCAGACAAAATCTCCTTCTTTTAATTGAACAGGTCTATGTCGTAAGTTATAGTTATGTTTTGTTTTCTCATGAGCTATTTTCAATTTTTCTTTAACAAATTTTCTTAAATTAGCAAGTTTGTTTTGATGTACATTTTCGTCAAGATCATTATTATTACTATTATCGCCTACATTAACACAAACGGTTTTATTTCTTATTTGTTCATATTCAGTACCATCTACTATCATTTCAGACCCAAAATTTATAAAATAAGGAGATTTTTCCGTGACTTCACTCTTAGCAGTTCTATATGCACACGCAAGCTGCGACAAACACATATCCCACTTTTTGTGATTTAATCCCACATAACTAGAAATCATAGTTTTAATAACTCTATTGGCTCTTTCTGTAAAGTTTGGTTCAGGGTGATACAAAGGATTAAGTAATAATTTAACATTATATGTCTTAAGTAATGTATTAAATTCTTTGCTTTTAAACTGTACTCCATTATCACATTTCAAATATTCTGGTACACCGAATAGAAGAAAAACTTGTTCTTCCATGATTTTAATAATTGAACTTGCAGTTGCTTTACGTAAGGGAAAAAGTAATGTAAATTTACTAAAATAATCACAAATAACTAGAATATATTGATAGCCTTTTGTGCTACGTGGTAGAGGACCAATTAAGTCTGTTGCAATATATTGCCAGCATCTTTCTACGTTTGGTTTATTTCCCATTAGACCAGCTTTAAGTTTTTGTTCTGGTTTTTGTTCCGAACAGATTTTACATTTATTTACATGTTTAGAAATATCTGTTTTCATTCCTGGCCAAAAATATTTTGATAGAATCCTATGGTAAGTTTTAAATATACCTAAGTGACCACCTGTAGTAGGTTCATCATGATATTTTTTTAAAATGTCATTCCGTTTAGATTTTGGTAGAACAAGTTTCCATCCATCTGTGTCTGAATAATCTTTACCTAAATGTTTATACAATTCGTCACTATCAGATACTCTAAAATTAGGATATTTGAGAGGATTTGAGCGAATTTTTAATATCATATTTTTATACCATGGTTCGTAATCATGAGTTTGTAAATTAATGGTTGATATTTCTGGTACTGCACGACTTAAAAAATCTGGTATAATATTGAATTTTCCAGGACGGTGAATGATTTGAAAATTATACTGTTGTAAGCGAAGTGCCCAACGTCCTAAACGTCCTTGAGGGTTTCTAAGGTTATTTAGCCATATTAAACTATGGTGATCAGTAATAACTGTGAAAAATGTGCCCTCAATATAACAACGTAGTTTTTCTACACTCCATAGTACACTTAAGCATTCTAATTCAGTTACGGTGTATTTTTGTTCACATTTAGTTAGCGTTCTTGATAAATAGCATATTACATGTTCTCTACCGTCATAAAATTGAGTTAATACTGAGCCAAGGGCTTTAGAACTAGCATCACATTGCAAAATAAAACTATGGTTAAAATTTGGACAAGAAAGTATAGGAGCTGTAACTAATAAATTTTTAATTTCCGAAAAAGATTGTTCACACTCTGGAGTCCATTTAAATTTTACTTTTTTACGTGTTAAATTTGTAAGAGGTTCAACTATGTTAGATAAATTTGGAATAAATTTTCTGTACCAGGATATTGTACCAATAAGTCTGCGCACTTCCTTTGGCGTTTTTGGTCTAGGAAAATTTACAATTGCACTTACTTTTTCAGGATCGACATGTAGTCCATTCCTATTTACAACGTACCCTAAAAATTTAAGTTCGCTTCTACAAAATTTACATTTTTCTTTATTTAAAGTCAAATTTGCTTCCTTTAGTTTAGAAAAAACTTCATCTAATATTCTTACATGTGTGTCAAAATCGTTAGTAACTATTACAATGTCATCCAGATATTTTAGAACGTAGGGTTGTAGTTCAGGACCAAATAATTTGTCTACTAAATTTTGAAAAGTAGCGGGTGCATTAGTTAAACCGAAAGGCATTCTTGTAAATTGAAACAAGCCTCTACCTGGAATAGTGAAAGCTGTGTACTTTTTACTGTTTTCGTCCATTTCAATTTGCCAATATGCGCTTTGTATATCTAAAGTTGTTAAATATCTACTATTACCCAATTTGTCTAAAATACTACTCATAACTGGTAATGGATAAGCCCATTTTTCTGTGACAGCATTTAATTTTCGAAAATCGACACAAAAACGGTATGAATTATCTTTCTTTGGGACCATTAATATCGGTGAACTCCAACCACTAGTACTTTTTTCGATAACGCCTAATTCTAACATTTTTGTGATTTCATCATCAATTTTATTTTGCATATATGGACTTACTGGATAGTATCTTTGTTTAATTGGTGGACTGTTAGTGATAATACTATGTTTTACAACTGAAGTGCAACCTAATTTAATGTCTTTAATGGAATCAAAATAATCATTTACTGTTTTATTTAATTGCTCTCTTTGTCCTAATGTCAGATCATCCGCAGTTTGAATAAAGTTAATTTGTGAATTTTCATTAATATTTTCATCACCAAAAATCCATTCTCCTTTTCTAAGGTCAGGTATGAAGTTCATTTTAATCCAAAATATAGTACCTAGTACTAGATCATGGCGTAATTGAGGAATTATATAAGCATTAAACATTTTAATTTTATTTTTTAATTTGATTGGAATTTCCATGTATCCAACAATATCTAAATTTTGGTTATTTGCTACAGTACAAGACATATTACTTAAATTGTAAATTTTAACCCCTAGGTTTTGTAGACATAATGAATTTTTTTCATTTATAAAAATACCATTAGCACCGGAATCCAACAGTCCTTTAATTTCCCTACCATAGATAGATACAGTAACATAAGGATTTTCTCCTTCATCAACATTTTCGATTAAATAATTTAAAATTGGTTTAGCTGTTTTATTAAAATTTTCTACTTCTAAGTCTGTACACATAAAATTAATATTATTACTGTGAAAATCATTATTTAAATTAAATTTATCACTTGCAGATGTTTGGTTATGTTCTTTAACCGATGCTACCCGAGAAACTAAGGCTCGGTCTACACCTAGTCTCTGTGGTAGTTTCCCTGTGGGTTACATCTTATACAGGTGTTACGTGTATAACCAACTAAACCACATGTATAACATTTTAAAACTTTTACTGTGCAATGTTTAGCCAAATGATTTTGACCTTTACATTTGAAACAGACAATAGAGCTATTGTGATTATTATTTAAATTGGAATAATGTGCATTAAATCTGCTATTTCCTCGGCCTTCAAACTGAGTTTCCTCCCTATTTCCAGAAAAACCTTGTCTATTTACTAAATTCCCATTAAAAGATCTATCCCTATTATAATCCCTTCTATCTCTATTAAAATTTCTACTTAATGAATTGTCTCTACTTAAATTTCTGTTTGCTGAATTATCTCTATGAAACTTTCTATTAAATGAATTATCTCTACTATAATCTCTTCTATTGGATGAATTACCACTATTAAAAGTTTTATTAAACGAGTTATCTCTACTACTATCTCTCCTATTCAATGAATTGTCTCTGTTAAAATTTCTACTAAATGAATTATCTCTATTATAAACTATACCGTTATTTGATTTACCATCTATGTTAAATTGTCTATTTAATGAATTATCACGACTGCTATCTCCCTTATTTAATGAATTATCCCCTGAATGACGTTTAGTTTTACTATTGTCTCTACTACCATTATCCTTAAGTTTATTATCCTTGAATGTAACAAATTTATCTGATTGAATGTTGTCTAATTTCTTTTTATGTGAGCTACTGGCATCTTTATATTGTAAATCAACTTCTAGGAAATTTTTATTGTATGATGGAGGAACAAAATTAGAAATATTTCTGTGAGTATCTTCAATCCGTCTACCTAATTGAATCAAATGATCGAGTGAACTAATTTCTATGAGATCTAGTTTGTTTTGATACTCTGGTCGAATTCTTTCTTTAATAATTTGCAATTTCATTCCTTCGTCAACAACAATTGATAATCTACCGAATAAATTTAGCATGTATGCTACATAAATCGCGACAGTCTCACTTGAACCTTGTGTACGAGCTTTTATCTGCTCCCAAATTTTTTCATTTCCACCTCTAAAAAATTCTTCCCTAAAAAGACTACATAATGAATTCCAATCATGAGCTTTATCTTTGACAGCTCTGTAATATACTTTTGCCTCCCCTTCAAAAAGTTCAGCTGATCTCTTAAAAAGTTGTTGCTCTGAGACACCCTTAGATTTGCATAACTCGTCAACCCTTTCCAAAAATGCATTTAAACTTATTGAATCTGATTTTCCGGTAAATGTTACTCCCCATGAAGATATATCAAATTTTTTATCTACAGTTAATGTTAACATTTCCTTTGTAGGAATTTCTTCATCGCCATCATTATTAGTTAAAGACTTTTTAGGAGTGGAAGTGCTTTGAGATTTATCTAAAAGATTTTGTTGAAAAATGATATCTAATGGAATAGATGGGTCATCAGATTTTACTTGTACCGATTCTTGTTTTACTTTAAAGTCAGTAACAATTCTTAAAGCTAAAGTTAATATTTCTTTCCTTGTCTGTATTTCAGTTTCATGTAAAGGTGTTATTCTTTCAATTCGTCCTAACAAATGAGCAAGTTTAGTTTTTATTTTTCTGGTCGTAGAAGGAGTAAGTTCAGTAGTTAACAGTTTTTCTATTTCTTTGATTTTATCCTGACAAATTAATAGTTCATCCCCAGATTTAAAGTTATACTCAGATTTGAAGTTATGTCCCTCAGATTCTAAATTAATTAGTTCTCGTAGGGTAGAAATCAACTCTTTAACGTTACCTTGAGGTGTAACACCTCTAAGAGTTATCTCGTACTCCAACTCTTCCTTAATTAATCTATCTGGTTCCACTTTAAACATTTTGAATGAATATACTATATTTTAAAGTAAGAGATATATAAATTGAAAGTAGCCAGTGAGTTACGTATTTCCCAAACTTGACTGTGCAATAGATTATTTATTTAAATTTATAGATTATGCAGCAAAACCAGGAAAAAAAATATAAATAGTTACCAAATAACATCAAACGGTGTTGGCAAATGAAGTTCAATGAAGCTGAATGAAGTGGAATGAAGTTGGGCGCCAATTATGCCACGTCATCATAATGTAACGTTTTCACCTAGCCAGTCGGATGACATATCTCAGGGTAGGTTCTTTCGAGTCCAGAGACTCGTGCCAAGTTGTACTGCTTAAGATGAGACCCTAAATAAGTTGTTATAATCAGTATATCTAGTTTATGGAAAATTATATTAATACATTACCGATAAATAGGTAGGACACTCGTAGAGAAATAAAAGAGAACAATCAAGTCGACATTATTATTTAATAAAGCATTTAAAAAAAAAAAGAAATATTTATATAATAAATATTTGTTTGATTAAAAAAAAAAAAATGTTCAATCATATAAGATATTATTATAGCGCTTCGAGCTCTTAAAATAAATGAAATATAACAGGCATATTTGTAAAGGTACCCATTGCAATTGCATTAAGCTTACACATCCTTAATTACTAAATTAATTTTATATATTAATTTTATATATAGCCGTATTTATTAAAACATTATTTACTTAAATTACTATTCAATGGGAAAATTTATTTAATCAAAATATTAAAAAAAAGAAAGATTAATTTAACCGATTACCAAAACCAATTTTTGTGCATATACAAGATCTATCGGTCATAAACAATATATTTTACATATGAAGTAACACTTATCTGATCATCCAAATGTATAGGTAATTTGGCAACGCTCGTACCCATATCCAAAGCAAAACCAGTCCTCGTACAAGGAGTCAAAGGTACATGAAGGTGTGACGAGGGAACGCCTTACTTTAGGGAAAGACTAAGACGTCACCAGTATCATAAAGGAAGCGGTGAGATGTTCACAATCCTATTCTCCATAGAACGAAGACCCTTTCTGCTGCTAAACTAGATGATCACGACAAACTGCCTACATTACTTCAGAATCAGGAATAATAATCCAATATTCGAAAAAGAAAATACCCATCCAGAAAAACCTATAATTTATAATATAACCTTATAATCTATGCTTATCAAAAATGTGAAACATAATAAGAACCAATAACTTACCCTCTTGGGGTTTGGGGAACAAGTTAAGTTGATTAACCACGTGTGGAGTCAATCCAGCATTTCGCTGTATAAAAATACTATAACAGCATTTAATAAAATCCTTTAAAGAATCAATCTTCCATAATACAAATCTTCGATGATTTCACTTTATCGTGATACAAGCGGAAATAACTACAACATTCTTCAGGATACCACACTAGAGGTTAAGTTGCCCTAGGTCAAAAACAACCTTGTCTTGTCACGGCTCTCGAACAAAAGGGGCGAGAAGAATATTTACAAAAGGAATCTGCGCAATTCTACTAAGCGCATTCAATTCACCTCGGAACTACTCCGAACGGTTAAGTGCATTTGATTCACAAAAGAACCGATAACTACTAACTCTAAAAGAGAGTAATCTATCTAAAGAAGATCGTTAAAATATGCTACCAATTCGCTAAGCCTGTCATGTGGTGGATCTCAGATGAAAGGTAATCACACCAAGTACTAAAGTGCGCTATCTTGATTTGCAGAAGAAGCCTCTGCATTAATACCTGCAAAATTAAGCCCATGATGACAATAGACAACTAGCAAGCGTTACCACTTTTCGAGACAGATTACTAAGAAGAAGAAGAAAATTTAACTAAAACTAATATTACCTAATTTTATGTGGCTTGGAACACCTAGTGAACAGTATACCCTAAACTGTCACACTTGTGAAAGGATTTAATCCACAAAGAAAAATTCAAAACAAAGGCTTAAAATGCTTGGAAGTGATTAGCCTCCAGATCACCCCACTTGCAACAATATTTCGAGTGGAGATACTCCTCGACAAAACATATTTAAATACTATCGATACATGTCATAATTGAAACGAAAATCTATCACAAGACTTAATCGGGTTTATTTAAGAAGTGTGTGTTCGGAGCAAGTAAGTTCGAACGTATCAGCTAAATGTTTCATGGCGTTAAGTTGGCAACAACACTATGGAATTTACTAACATCTGATTTCTGTTTTCGCAGAATTGTTAATTAGGCTATGGATAAACAAATATAAAAATAATACTTAATAACTTATATGAAAGCCAGTTGTTCTCTAACTAGGATTTATGTGGTAAGTATTCTAATCAAGTTATTTTAGTTAAAATATAGTATTAATTGTTAGGTTAAAAGCAGTTATTTATTTCCGGCAACAAAAGTTAATTACTGTTTTATATTTCAGATACTTGGAGAATTGATATGGCTTATACTTGTTTAAAGGCATTACAATTACAAAGTACAACTGTCTGTAAAATAAGAAAACAAGATGTGAAAATTAAGAAATGTTTCTAGTATACTCGTACAGCAATAATTATGCCTACCGAATACCTGTGTCACCTTTTACAGTAACCAAGCAACAACCTATTATGATATTCAAATTCCATATGCCTTCTTTGTGACACCCAAGTCTACTCGTAGATAAATCGAAACAATTACAATTATTCTGTCATTTTATTTTCTTTTTTACTTAACGTTCGACATCATAATTACTTTATGGAACTAAGCTGATAACCTTGTATTAGTGCAATAAGTAAACTAATGAGAAGATATAATCTAAGGAACTATTATTAAATAGAAGTTAAATAATGATTCAATTTCTGAGATGCATCGATATGTATACAGTGTGATGTGCAAGTTTTATCAAATTTAATATAAGCTATATTTTACTGAAATGTGAGATATTTCTGAATAAATAGGTTATAAATTTCAACAGATTGTTTTATTTTAATGTACTAGAGTTATATTTTAAATTTTGACAGTTCCAACCGTAACATCTTCCAGAGATGAAAAAATCTATAAAATCATTTGTTACGTGTGAAATCACAAACGTTTTTCCCTTTGAGAAAATTTCAAATCTAAAAAAATTAATCCGAATTATGGCACTCTGGCTAAGATATTTATCAAATTGTAAAATTCCTAAAACGCGATCTAACGAGAGGTGTACAGGGTGTCCCAAATTGCTTGATTTTGGCTGGTTTTCCTATTTCCAGACCAGGTAGAGAAAAACTGACATATGAGTCTAGAGCTCGATTTTTGTGAAACGCCGATTGGTGAAAACCACATTTCGATATCTCTAACCGTTTTCAAGATATCGGCAAAAATTGACATTTTACAGATTCCGAAAAATTGTCAACTTTTTTATTTTTGGATATTTTTTCAAATGGTGAAAACTTTTTGACGTAGAATAAGATGCATTTGTCAAAAAAAAATATCGCTTTTCGATTGTTTGATATCGAAGCTTACTTTGTTATTTCAAATGGAGACCATAGTTTTGGTTTTGACTTTAGAAAATAGGAAAAAAAAATAAGCTTTCCAAAAATATATATGCCAAGATATGTCTAGTCATCCTTGCTGCCAATATAACACATTTCTCTTTAAAAATAACATTTTTTAACATTAAAAAAAGTTTTTCGGAATCTGTAAAATGTCAACTTTTGCCGATATCTCGGAAACGGTTAGAGATATCGAAATGTGGTTTTCACCAGTCGGCGTTTCACAAAAATCGAGCTCTAGACTCATATGTCAGTTTTTCTCTACCTGGTCTGGAAATAGGAAAACCAGCCAAAATCAAGCAATTTGGGACACCCTGTACAGGGATATTAACTCCGGTCGAATTAAATAATGCATTAAACCGGTTGGCTTATCTTTCACAGAGAGATATTTTTATGAATGAATTACTTACTTTAAAACAGGGTAAACACATAACGAAGGGAAGACTCTCCAGTCTTAATCCTTTTCTAGATACCAATGGAATAATCAGGGTTGGGGGTCGTCTTCAATTCTCTGAATTTCCTTATGACAAAATGCACCCAATAGTTGTTTCTACGAAACATCCTTTTTCAAAATTATTATTTAAGCATGAACATGAGAATCTTTTCCATGCAGGTCCACAGTTATTACTTTCATCAATCAAGGACAAATATTGGCCTGTCAGTGGTAGGAATTTAGCACGGAAAACTGTTCATGACTGTGTGAAATGTTTTAGAGCGAACCCTTTAATTCAAACTCCAACTATGGGCGTTTTACCCAAAGAACGAATAGAACCTAAACCTGCGTTCTACACCACTGGAGTGGATTTCGCAGGGCCGTTTCAAATTAAAAATAAAATTGGTCGGGGAAGTAGTTTAATCAAAACTTACATTGCACTCTTTGTTTGCTTTAGTACCCGTGCTATTCATCTAGAACTCGTTACTAGTCTCAGTACCGAGGCTTTCATCGCTGCATTTCGCAGATTTGCTTCACGTAGAGGTAAACCTCATACTATTTATTCCGACAACGGAAGGAATTTTGTTGGAGCTACAACAGAATTAAAACAGTTAGGTAACTTCTTAATAAAAGAAGAAAACACTTTAAAGAATTCATTTTCCATCGAAGGAGTACATTGGCGTTTTACTCCCCCTTATTCCCCACATTTTGGCGGCATTTGGGAGGCCGGGGTCAAAGCCACAAAGTATCACTTAAAAAGAGTAACGACAACACCTAATTTAACATATGAAGAATTTTCTACATTTCTAACTCAAATCGAGGGCATCTTGAATTCTCGTCCACTCACTCCAATATCCTCACATCCTTTCGACTTCGAAGCACTCACACCTGCGCACTTCCTGATTGGACGTAGATTAACATCATTACCAGACCCTAGTGTCCTTGAAATTCCTCAAAATCGACTTTCTAAATTTCAACAAATTCAACATATGCAACAACGCTTCTGGTCCCGCTGGTCACTCGAATATATTAGTAATATGCAGCAACGAGTAAAATGGAAGTCTAGCCAGAACAATCTACAACCAGACACCCTGGTGGTTATCAAGGATGATAATTTACCACCCCTTCAATGGCAGCTTGGTCGCGTGATTAAGGTGCACCCAGGTCCAGACGGCATCAGCAGAGTAGCTACTATCCAAACCCCGCAAGGCCCTGTCAAGAGGTCGTTTGCAAAAATCTGTCCTCTACCCGTGGACAATTCTGAAGATGATCTCACAAAGCTTACAGTGTCGTAAAAAAGTGCAACGAGTGAACTTTTCCAAAGTGAAAGTGTTTATTTTTCTCTTTTTCTTTTATCACCTGAACTATAATTTCATGGTGAATATGTTTTAATTTGTTAAGTTGAACCTATGTTTAAATGCATGAATAGGGCATTCCATTTGTATAATTACTTGTCCTCTTATGTATCTATTTTTTTTTGTAAGGGAACCTTCCAAGGAGGGGGGTATGTTTAATATTAATCCTTAGTATTAAGTTATTGTGTCCTGTTTCACATTTAAATATGCGCGCCTTTGCGCTGATAATGTAGAGTCCAATTCATACGGAGAAAGTGGGGATGAGACGTTGTTGGCTTGGCGCTTTTAGCAGCGTTGTTGTAATGAACCTCTAGTCTGAGTAAGACGTAAATTTATCATTGTAAAATCAAGGCAATAAACACAACAAGAAACCAAAATCGAGTTGTATTATTACCAAACACAAATTTTTCCCTAACACGATTTACGCATTTGACATGTGGAATAGTTCTCAATAAATCTATTTAAGGAAATGTGTATATATTTGTTACAAATAGGAGACTTTTTATGATTTTAACAGAGGCTACATTTGCAGCAAAGCAAAGCAGAAATGGAAAATAAACTGCATTACACGTTTGTATAATTATTGTCGGCTCCATGACCATACTCTGGTGCATTGTGCTGATGTCATATTTCATCAATGCTCTGTGGAATTGAGAACTATTTTTCAATCTATTGTATTGTATTGTGTATATAAGCTGACTGTACCGTGATATGTTTGTACAATTTTTTTAAATTGTTCAGCTATCATATAGGTTTCACTCGAAGTTAAATAAACGATTTTTAAATTTTTGTCCGACAACAAGAGATTGGAATACGCCAATAAACATGTATTGAATGTCTATAGGTAAACAATGTTTTTTCTTTGATTACGTGCTTTAATTTTTAAATGTTTGAAACATGTTAGAAGGAAAAATGTTAAATATTTTCTTTAACAACTATTATGTTACTCATACTTTAAAATTTTCGACCGGTCATAATAATTCAATAAATTAAGCATTTTAAAATATAAAAAAGGCTAAAAAGCTAAATTTTGACTGAGATTTGTAAAATCTTGCCTAGATAACTATAGCACAAAATCTTATGTAATCCCACCGCCACTAAAGCCATTTGGAAAAAATTTACCCTAATTCGTATCTTTTACATTTAGGCGAAATATTCGCTTACAACTCAAAATACGCAGAAAATTCAAGATACGTTCTTTTCGTGTCGCATTTTAGTTTGGGCCTGTAACAGATTAATAAGCCAACTGAACGAAACCCCGCCTCCTGGCGATGCATAAGAAGAGAGGCTTCGATCAACATTAATTCCATGTTTTTGGACAATTTATTTTTATTTTCATAAATATGCCACAAAAGGTTTAGCAAAAAACTCCATGCCAGCCAGAGTAATTTCCCCATCGTTGCATATCAAATCATATTATGCGACCGACGATGTAATAGAAAATGGTTGATATGCAAATAATAACCGTAAATTCATCTATAATGTACAGGGTGTTCAACGTAACTTGCTACCCCCCATAATTTCCTTATTTTATAAGGTAATAAAAATATAGAAAATTTCATCTTATTGCATTTTTCATGTACTTTTTAAATATGTTATCAAATCATATCCATGTCAGAAAATATACAGTGGGTGCGAAAAAATGTGTTTTTCTTTAATGGAACACCCTATATATTTTTACATATTTTGATTTGCCTATTTTTTCTGATTTCAAAAATATATAATACTTGTATATTTCGAGTAATATTAAGGAAGTTATTAATAAAAATCCGTTTGCAATAACAGATAAATTATATTTATTTTATCTTTACAACAATCATTATTTGAAGAAGGCGAGATATGATCTGATAACATATTTAAAAAGTATGTGAAAAATGCAATAAGATGAATTTTTTTATTTTTTTACTACCTTATAAATAAGAAAATTATGGGGGTAGCAAGTTACGTTGAACACCCCGTACAGTAATATGCAAAACTTCATTCTGATGCTACACTGCTCTTTTATTTTTAATTTTCTGAAATTTATCAATGTGAAGTTCTTATACATAAGAATTTTAATAATGAACGTATTTAAAAAAATTGCCCAACTTATTCAATTATTTTTGCTTTGTCGTACTAAATCCTATATGTTACCTAATTCATGAATTTGTAAAAAAAAATGTAAATACGTGTTCCAATTTTAGCAGGCCGTTGAACAAGTTGGTTACAAACCATCAACATCAACAAAAAACAATATTCCACTAAACCAACTAGCACTGATTATTTATTACTTATTATGTACAGCTACGTCTAAATTAAATGTCCGTTTGGGTATTGGGATATTTGTAATGTGGGTTCAAGGATACAATTTAAAAAGATAAGTGAATAGGCAACCATTCCAGAGGTCCTTTGTCTTGTGCTTACCTATGCAAGTATTGACATTGTATGCAAATTATATCCAGTAAATATATTTATAAATGTTCGGACATTTGATTTAGACGTCGCTGTACATGTTCTGAGGTCATCTAAATCAATTCCACACGAGAGGTGCGCGTGCTGCGCCTCTGATAAATCTTTATCACCATTCGAACTCAATCCCGAACACCAAAGAGAAGGTTAAATATACATTTTATTTATATTTCTAGATAGGTATAATTTATATTCCGAACAAAAGCAAATGCACGGTTCATCGACAATAAAGATATCGCAGTGCTGATGTATAAATAAATTTAAAAAGTCGTGTAAATTGTTGTTTATTTAGCAAAAGATAAATGAATATACACACCGGCCAGAAATAAATAATATATTATAACGCTAATGCATCCGACTGCGTTTATGCACTTTTAGCTTCCTGTATATTTGTGCTCCACACTACACATCATCTTATGAAAATTTATTGAAATATTGTACTGAAAAGTATTATTGCGCTTGTTACGGTCGTGTTTCCACTGACTTTAGCTTTTCTGAAATTCCTATCCTCCAATGGCCACCCTGCATTGGTGCTTTTAATACTTGGGTCATTGTTCTGCAGCCGGAGAAAGTATATTTGAACATTTGTTATGGGGTAATGCTACCACAGTAAATTATGTCTTCTATGCGAACGGCTGGCCTACCAATACTTTTTTTATGAGTCCAAGAGACAGTTTTGAAAAACACACCAACACAATTAATTTGAAACTGTTTTTCAATTATGTAAGTTTTGTGTTCTGTGGTGAAAACCATAATAAAATTGATGCAAAAATTGATTTGAAGATTAGAGTCATATTTTGTAAATCAAATGATGATTGATTGGCAAAATCATTGCAAAAGAATTAAATAAGCTAAAATAGCAGTTTTTAATTCCATGACCATTATTGACAAGATAATTTTTTATATCCCGGCCTATGCCGGCACCTCCTTCAACTACGTACCACCGCAGTGGATAGGTACGATTAAAAATTTCAAACTAAAACTAGATAGCTAAAAACGATGAAACGAATCGTCTTCCACCACAATGATACCAGCATATCCTCACAATCGCTGGATGCCTCCTAGTCTGTTCTCAACCATTTCTCGTGTGCATTTCTTGTTCTGTTTAACGTAAAAGTTACTCCTAATTAGAAACTACACCGTGTTTATTCTGACAGGTATTAAGTAAAAAGGTGAAATTAAAACTTAAAATTCTTATCTTTGAGAGAATGAACATTGAATTTGGAAAGAACAGGCCATGATTGACCTCTTGCTTTGAACGGGCACAGTTTTTTTTTTAAATATGAAAACTTAAGAAATTCAAACTCGATAATAAAAAACTGCATAATTAGAACTAAAATAATAAGAATAATATTCACACATACATACTTATTTAACCGTTATTATTAACGTGAAGAATATTACGTTTTCATTTGATATGAGAAGACACAGGAAGGTTTCTATTTATAAAATAGATTTTGTCATTGTATTTTATGCTATATTTATTACCGTAAACATGTTTCGATCTTCCCATTACCTACCACTTTGTACTGGAATGGCATTTAAGGCTTTTATTACAATCTTGCTATATAAAGCTTTCACCACATTCACCCCAAAAGCATTTAGCGTCTTTGATAAATTTAAACATATAGCTTGCAATCACTTAAGTAGGTATCATCAAAACTTCAAAGACGACTTTATTTAAATTAATATACTGTGAATCAAAATACAACCACCTAGAAATAACAAGGTGTTTTATTAAATTTTAGCAAAATGTTTGGGCGTGAAAGTGATTACGTTGTCATGAACTTCACAGTGACATTATGTGTCGTAAGCTTGTACATTTGTTAGCTTGTAAGGTTTGATTTAAATTATTCATTTTCTCATGTGGGATTTCTTACCAGAACCAGTCGGCGATTATGTCCTACACATACTTTATCGGAAAGAAGTCTGATGAATTTAAAGAATTTTAATATCAGGATACCTTCTTGTTGCATTATCAATATGCGATGATGCATTATTGTGTTGAAAAGTTAGATTATGGAAGAACTTGGTCATATTTATAAATTTAAAATAATGGCAGAACGTTATGAACTCTCCATAATACTACGGAACTTTTTGGCCTTCATAATCAATAAACAAAAGCAAGGCTCATTATATGATTGTCTTCATCTTAGTTTCCTCGTCGTTAACTCCACATAAAAATATATTATAGGAATATTAGGAGACGTTAAAAAATCTTACTAAAAAAATTATATTTTTCTGTCGACATTTTACAAGCCATTCCGAATAACTTTACTAATGTTTTGTAACTTGAAACATGTCAAATCTTTCAAAGCTCTACTATCAATACAAAATGTTTTCTTAACCACCTCTCAAGTCACCGAAGTAATCCCCGGAAAATCCTAGGATTTTGTGCTAGGTAAAGAATGACGAAGCCCTACAGTTGATTGTTGAGTGCGAATAAACCACATTTAGGGCATCGAAAATTCCATATCCCAATCTAAGTCCGCAGTAAATTAAACAAAATTTTTATTTGCTTTAGAATGAAACCGACCCATCGATCGTGGCAACCGAGTAAGTAGGTATCAACGCATTTACCCACTTGGCTACCGTGCCCGCCATAAAATACACTTAATTAAATTCTGTGTTGACGAATCCAAAAATAGTCTCCATTCATTAGCTTAGATTTCATGCTTAATCTCAAAAAAAGTGATAAGAATCACAAGAATCTGCTCTAAAAAGGTGAGATGATGTATGACCGTGAAAGCTGGTTTGTATGTTTTTGAGGTCGCTGAATCTGAATTCGGTGTCCTTTTGATCTCATCAGGTCAGTTTTTATTTGTAACTTTGGGAAAATTGCTGACAGTATGAAAAACTTGGGATTCTTGGATAAATCTGAAGAATAAATACTTCCGAGTTTACTATTCCAAACTGTAATGTTCACCTGTTGTAAGAATCAAATAGTTCGGGATGTCCAAAATTGCAGTGAAAGCATCTCAACAGGAAGCCCTGTTAGTTCAATCCCAGTATCAAACGACCTCATGTGTCCTAATTCTTAAAAAGTAAATAAAGTAAGCAAAGCATAAAGAAGCTATTGAAAGAAAACAAAGGAGATTGGAGATCCTCAGTAAAAACGAGTCTGCAGAGGATGGGGATAAAGGATTCATAAATGGTTAGAAGAGAAAACTAGAAGCTAGAAAGAATAAATAAGACAAGGAAGTTACATGTGAAATATGCCGATTTGTCTCTTATATGAATAGATTTGTATTTGCAGGTACTAGGGTAACTTCTTCAATTAATCTGTTTTTATTAGCATCAAAGTAAATTAAATATTGTGAATAAGGCCGTTTTTAGCCTAATCTGTAATAGGCCTTAAGCCTTGAGAGAAGGAGTTAATTCTTCACTCAGCAGATTTAGCAAATTTTATGAATAAATATTGTTTTCCATTTTCTTCTTTACGTTTTAAATTAATAATAATTAACAGTTAAACAGGTCCTAAGAGCGTTGCCCTTTGGTTGAGAAGAACAAAAGTATTTTATAAAATAACATAAAGAAATATGCACATTCAATTTTATCAAAATCTGGAGAGGCAAAATTTAGCTTTAGTTGTAGAGCTTTAGAATCACTAAATTTGAACGGAATATTCGATATTGGAAAGGGCTTGTTTTGAAATTAATAAAGTTGCCTTTTTATTTGTCTTGTTTAAGTTTTGGTTAAATTTAAAAAGTAACATTGAATCCCAATGGCAATTTGCCAAGAAAGTTATACCTCATGCATTTTAACTATTCCATTCAAACTCAAACTCATTCATGAATAAAAAATATGTCTTTGTATTTTTAGCATTCTTACACGACATTTTAAACTTAATAAACCAAGATTGACTAATTTTTAAGCGGCATTATTCATAAAGTGAGTAATATAATTTTTGTAAAAAATAGAAAAGCTAAAGTGTCCCTTTAAAACATATCTCTAAGAATCTGTTGTAGGTACTAGGTGCCTCATTATAAAAACAAAAAAATCCCTAGTAGCTACAACAAAATATCAATTTTTATTAAGATGTTTTAATGTTTACTACATCTTGTATTTTGCAATACACGCACGTGTTGAAGCTTTTAATATAGACCTTCCTGTATCAGTCGCGTCGCGTGCTGCGAGCAATTTTCACTCATTGAATTGCGTTTAACATGCATATGGTGTTATATTTAATTCCTGCTGTTTAAAATGATTTAATGACAATGTTTGTTGTTTACCTTTCCGTAAATAGACAATTTTACACGTTTCTCAAGCTCAAGTTATTACTATTAAGAATGTACTTTATTACTTTACTCTTTTATGATTGCTAACGAAGCAAAGTGGATGCACATGAAATCATGCACATTTTTTTTTATATTGATGGAGTATCGAAAGCATTATTCAAATATAATAATAATAATAATAATAAAACGTCTTTATTAATGAAGTAAAAAAAAAATGTAATTTACACTCATTAAAGGGCACCGTTCGCAGTCTATTAACTGCACTATTACACTTATATAACATCACCATCACACCAAAATGGTGGCACGTGATGTTTCAGTTCAAAAATCTGCATCAACTTTTCTTTCTTCTTTCTCTTAGGAAATCAAAGTATACAGGGTGTCCCAGATTTAAACGGACATAGTGATATGGGAGATAGAGCACACTTTGCTGAGTTCAAAACACCCCCACACTTACCCTTGAAAGTGAATGGTTTTCGATATACGGGGTGTTTTATGGTTCTTGGCCAATTCATATCGTCATATTTTCGGAATGGCCGCACATATCGGGAATCGGGTTAAAATTTGGTACAAATATTACACTCTTTTAGTTCAATTAAAAGCATAATTTATTTTTGAAAAATTCCAGGACCGGACTCGTTTTTTTTAATGTTGCTATCAGTGCTTTGAACAACACCCTGCATATGATTTATTGAAAAATATTAGTAAACATTGAAAAAGACAATGGATCGGTGTGTAAAATAATGTCATAATATTTGATGGCACACTTACTGTTATGTTTTAATAAATTTTTGAAATTGTCATTTGACCAAATATTAAATTCTACAAATAAAGTAGTCAGCAAACTATAGTCATTATATTGCTAATTTCACTGAAATAGCCTACAAGAGACCTTATTATTTGTTTTTCTGTACATGAACCGTATTTAAGCTTTTTTGAGCTTAAATTTCCATTCAAAATAACACAATCCATTTCACTCATAGAAAAAATTAAAATTAGCTATAAGTAGGCTATTAAAATCAGTACCTACCTAACTAAAGACCTTTAGAAAATAATATTAAAACAATGAATTTTATAACATAAATGCGGAAATACACACAAACAAATAATTTATTAAAACAATTCACAATGCGTAATATTAGAAAAAGAAAAGAATTTATCGATATATTTTCAGTTATCGATATTCGATAACAAATTTTCAATATCGCCATGGACTATATTACGGCCAGCACCTGTAAATTGAAAAGGCAAAGTTTATATTTTATGTTCGTCGCTAGGATCATCATGCATCATAATGCATATACAATATACGTGTATGCGTATATTATTTGATTTAAAACAAGTCTATGCAAATGTTATGAATTCAATAACATTGTTAGATTTTATACGATACAGAAAAAATATACGTTTTCAATATTTCCACTTGAAATTTTCACGCAACGAACTGGAAAACCAGTGAAACATTTATAGAAAATGGAGGTAATCAAAGTCAATTATTTGCGGTCTTACAACTGGCAAACGCACACACGTTTTCGACTCGATGGGAATTTTCAAGTGCGGTTTAGTTTTAATAGACCGTTTTAAAGTTAATCTCGACTTGTCTGTTGTACGTAACCACTCAATCGAAATCGAAATTCGTTCTGTTTTATATCTCGGATCTGTGCATGCTTGGCTGAAGATTGACATAATACCGACTCCAATGGGTTTTTGCTTCAGAGCATCGTTTAAGAAATTTAAAAAAGTTGGAGTGAAATGAACGTCTTAACAGAGAGCTCATTTTTGTAAATTTAGTTTTTAGTTAATAAATGATTTTAATTGATGTAATTTAAAATGATATTATAGCCAATATTAAGAGTAAGTACTTACATAAGTCTAATCCAAACTAATAACATACGTAAAAAACAATTTTGTCATTGGAGGCTGCTCAAGAATACTTCAATCAAAATAATTTCAAGTAGGTAGCACATTAAACAGGATGAATATAAATATGTATTTGGAGTTTCTTCGTAGTTCATAATTAATTGTGCGATTGTACGATTTAATTGAAGATTGCTTAAGCACTATTCGAAGTAATACGTCATATTTTAAAACAAGTAGAAGTAATTTTGATATTGCGTTCTGTAGTCAGTAAATATGAAACGTACAGTGTTAACTGTAAAAGATAACTAATTTTGAGAACTAACGTTTCTGTATGGAGCGATTTTAGATTCCTTAAATTGATGATTATCTATGTTGACAAATCGTTTGTAGTATAACCACAGATTCTAAAAAATGTGTACTTATAACATTAAAATCATAAAATAATCCATCTCCAGTTCTTCCAACTCTTTCCTTATTTCACTCTTTATCTTACCTCATATGGGATGAATAGTGAATACTGATCAAAAATGTAAAAAATGTATGAAGACAATATTTTTTTTAATATATTTTTTTATTTTAGGTAAGGCGTGAATTTCCCTTCTATGGATAGAAGAGTAAGTATTCATAATACATATATTTATTTACCATTTACACATATTCAGTAAATTGTCTTAAACACATCAATGTGGTGCATTCCAAGCCGTATACAATACATATTTTAAGAATTATATTTAAATGTAAGAATTTGTAAGAAACACGTATGCACAATGCACCTCTAGACATTTCGATATTTTTATTTAAAGAATAGTATATTATATACCTAGGTTGAGAAGTGAGCTATTATTTACCGAGCTCCGAGATATAATGTGCGAGGTCAATAATGGCCTTCTCAACCGAAGTAAATATATAGAATTTTAGTAGTAAAAAAACCTAGTTACATAAGCGTGCAGTGACTGCCTAAAACGAAGGTATACTCTGGCTAATGAATGTTAGTCGTTGCGTCATCACTGGTGATCGTACGGGCCAAGGCGGCCGATTATACCAGTGCCGGCGATGAAAAGTTGATGATATGATTGTCATCCTCCACTTACAAAATATTTCATTATACCTTTACAATTTTATATTAGTAAAAAAAAATATTATTGTCCAAAACTGCAAAATTAATCTTATAGATGTTGAAAATAACAATTTATTTTATATGGACCTCAAATTTGTTTGTATACTGTAAAAATATAGCCTGCTTATTCTTGACACAAAGGAACGTCTATGAGTGAAACCAGTACCGCGTCGTAAACGCTCAGACAAACTTGCATCCACCTTTGTCTAACGCATAGCGTGCGAGAGACGCATTTCTGTTCAGTAGGTGGCGTTATGCCGGCGACGTTCGGGCCTATTTCAGTTTGATAAACAGTGCGCGTTGAATAAAGACAGCATTTAGATTGCAATGTCTGTGATACATTCAATCAGTCGTGACGCAACGACTAACATTCGTTAGCCAGAGTATATCTCTAGTGCCAAACATTCATCAAAAATATAACAGAACCATCATTAAATTTGTAGTCATTTTAGCTACAAATTCTATTAAAAGTAGTCCATTTAACATTGCTGTTGGTGTTCAAAATGCCATTTTATGGATGTCTCTTAAGTTAGTAGAACACAATTATGTTGTATGGAGAATTAAATGCTAATTAAATTTTTATCGCATGTTCTGCTAACTTGTAAAAAAGATAGCAGAACATTGATTTAAAACAACAAATTCGTTATTTTCAACCGCGGAATAATAAAAGCCATTAAATGCTAATTAAATGCGCACGAAAAAATTTTTAGGTCATGTATATTTTTTTTTATCGCATGTTCTGCTAGCTTGTAAAAAAGATATCAGAACATTGATTTAAAACAATAAATTCGTGGTTTTCAACCGCCGAATAATAAAAGCACATTAAATGCTAGTTAAATGCGTAAGAAAAATTTTTTTAGCTCATATATATTTTGTTCCATCGCATGTTCTGCTAATTTGCAAAAAAGATAGCAGAACATTATTGTGATTTATCAAATTCGCGATTTTCAACCGCAAAATAATAAAAGCACATTAACACGTTCACTGCCATCTCGGTCTATATGACCGAGAAAATAATTTCCGTTCACGCCGGCGCGGTCTATAAGACCGAGAATTTTTTTTTTTTTTTTGGTCAATATGACCAAGACGATTTTCTTTAGCAGGGTTGACGAATATTTGAAATTTTTACTTCATTACTCGTGGATATCCATTTCTGTGCAAAAGGCTCAAAGAATCAAAATTTCAAAATTTTGACCCCACATGGAATATGCCCCCGGCCTGAACGGAAAGTACAATAAAAGACGTTTGGCAGTGAACGTGTTAAATGCTAATTATATGTGCAAACAAAATTTCTTTAGCACATATATATTTTTTTTATCGCATGTTTTGACAGAACTTTGGAATCTTTTATGTTCGCCGTTGTGCATATTATATCATACTGTTTACGTGTAGATTCAATGTGCGATTTCGGTGTTAAATATTAACATTTTTCACGGAAAAGTGAGTGGAACAGATTTTGTAAAGGCCCAGAGAGATAATGTGACCAATGTTGCTGAGCTTTGTTGCTGTACTACGTTTAGGTGGAAGGCGCCTTTTTCTACCAGTTTGACAATCAAAATACATGATCTTTTAAATGTATGTAACTACCCATTAATTTAAACATTATATAGTTTTCTAAATCTTTCTCTAATTGAAAAAAAAAGTAAAATACATAACCTAAAATTGTATGATTTTAAAAAGGTACAAAATCGCACTTACGTTGAAATGATCCTCACATACAATCCCTTTAGTGTTTTCTGATATATGAGTTTCACTCCTTCTCATGGTACATAACCATAATTTTCGTTTTTTCTTTAATTTAGCGTTTGATCGTATATTGGTAATGAAATAAATCTTTTTTCTGGTGTTTTTCTTATGGACATGGCACTGAGGTATTTAACAGTACCTTGGATGCTTAATATCAATAATATCCTTGTTTTCCATTGTATAATGCTGCATTAAACGCTATTTTAACAAGTTTTGCACAACATCAAACATTAAATGAAAATGCGAGTGTCTGACGACACAACACCACAGCAGCCATTGCATGATGTCACCGCAATTTTTAAATAATCAATTTTTGTTAATTTTTTTTGGATAATGGGTTACATTTTAGCCGTTTTTTATTATTGCGATAGCCATTTAGTAAGTTAATTTACAAAATTACATTTAATTCAAAAATCATGCGCATACCTTATTCCATATCATTCATAAAAATTTGAAACGATTCCCATGAATAGTAACGAAAATATGAATTTTCAAAAATATGATAAATAAATATAAATAAATACACCACATGTAATTACGACCCCCTTTATCCCAGAAGGCTGAGCCTTGTGCGGGAGGGGGCTACACATTTAAAGACAAGGGACACACATCCAATATCCGTGTATAATGGAAAAATCCCTCTCACAGTATTTTCCATTGCCACGACCGGGATTCGAACCCGGGACTTTTGGGTGAGAGGCAGGTACTCTACCATCTCGACCATCAGTCATACAAATCATGATGGGTGCTATTATCCCCTTAAGAGGAAACCGGAGATAATGTAAACACAAAATTAATTTTTGTCAGTAATTGTGTGTTTTTTTAATAAATTTGAAAATAAGGAGAAGAGCTAGCTGTTTACTATTCTGATGAGTGTTTCTGAACAATACACAGCTAGGTCTTATCCTTATTTTCAATTTTATTAAAAAAACACAATTATTGAAAAAATTAATGTTCAGGTTAAATTGTCTGTGGTTCCCTCTGAAGGATAGATGTTAATATACTTAAAATACTTTATTTAAATCCTTGAATTATTGCGCACTATTAAATGCACAGGGATAAATAAAAGAAACTTTATACCTTATTACAGTAATCTGTAATGTAGCGGCAGTAGGTAAATTCGCGAAAATCACGTACCGCGAGATGGCGCTGACAATTTAGTATATGTATGAACCAAGTGGTGAACAACAAACCTTTGACAGTGTTTTGACATTTAAGATAAATTTAGAGGTTAATTCTAGTAAGAATCTTTTTTTATTAAAGTATCGTGTCAACCGTTTTATTAATTGAATGCATTGCTATATTGTTTATAAACTAGTTAAATATAATAACAACCTAGGCAAATATAAATAAAAGAGTGATGTTTAGCAGGATTAAATAAACATAAGAATAATGAATAGTGCCGCAGACCCCGAAAGTGAAACAAGATACAGCTACGGACACGTGTTTCGGAGTTATTGCTCCTCATCAGCGTAGCGTAGCTTAATGGATCCGTGTAAATAGGATCAGAAACAATAACTATGAATGGTTAGAAAGTAACAGCACACAGTACTCAATTTGTGTTTTCGTGCACCATGGATCAATTTATGGTCTCAAATGGTAACAGTCAGCACATAGAGCTCTATGCGTACTGCCCAATTTCTACCTAAGCAAATATAAATAAAAGAGTGATGTTTCGCAGGGTTAAATAAACATAAGAATAATGAATAGTGCCGCAGAACCCGAAAGTGAAACAAGATGCAGCTACGGACACGTGTTTCGGAGTTATTGCTCCTCATCAGCGCTACGCTACGTAGCTTAATGGATCCGTGTGAATAGGATCAGAAACAATAACTATGAATAAATAAATACACCACATGTAATTACGACCCCCTTTATCCCAGAAGGCTGAGCCTTGTGCGGAGGGGGTTACACATTTAAAGACAAGGGACACACATCCAATATCCGTGTATAATGGAAAAATTCCTCTCACAGTATTTTCCATTGCCACGACCGGGATTCGAACCCGGGACTTTTGGGTGAGAGGCAGGTACTCTACCATCTCGACCATCAGTCATGAATGGTTAGAAAGTAACAGCACACAGTACTCAATTTGTGTTTTCGTGCACCATGGACCAATTTATGGTCTCAAATGGTAAGAGTCAGCACATAGAGCTCTATGCGTACTGCCCTGATCCTATTCATACGGATTCATTATTCAAGCTACGCTACGTTGATGAGGAGCAATAACTCCGAAACACGTGTCCGTAGCTGCATCTTGTTTCACTATCGGGGTCTGCGGCACTATTTATTATTCTTATAATAACAACACTTTAAACGCACTTTTAATTTTAAAAATCACAAAATAAATTTAAGAAACCCGCGAACTGACAGTGACAGTAGTGACAGCGGTTTGTTGTTCACTATGAATGACTCATCATCATATAGATTACGCCAAAAAATATAGATGTCGCCCACTCCGTGATTTTCGCGAATAGAAACAAAAAAAATATTAACAAAAAAAATGACGCAATTATGTGACATTATCTAATAAAAACAGAAATTTCTCAGACATTTCCCCCCTCGTTTCCCCCTATTTCTTCTTCATTATTCTGCAACTGAAAAACACGAATTCGTTATTTTACATTAACGTTCTACTACCTTTTTTGCAAGTTAGCAGAACGTGCGATAAAAAAAAAGTATGAGCTGCAAAATTTCCGTTTGCGCATTTAATTAGCATTTAATGTGCTTTTATTATTCGGCGGTTGAAAACCACGAATTTGTTATTTTACATTAATGTTCTGCTATCTTTTTTGCAAGTTAGCAGAACATGCGATAAAAAAAATATACATGAGCTAAACAATTTTTTCTTGCGCATTTAATTAGCATTTAATGTGCTTTTATTATTCCGCGGTTAAAAATCACGAATATGCTGATTTAAATCAATGTTCTGCTATCTTTTTTACAAGCTAGCAGAACATGCGATAAAAAAATATATACATGTGCTAAAAAATTTTTTCGTGCGCATTTAATTAGCATTTAATGTGCTTTTATTATTCGGCGGTTGAAAACCACGAATTTGTTATTTTACATTAATGTTCTGCCATCTTTTTTGCAAGTTAGCAGAACATGCGATAAAAAAAAATATACATGAGCTAAACAATTTTTTCTTGCGCATTTAATTAGCATTTAATGTGCTTTTATTATGCCGCGGTTAAAAATCACGAATTTGCTGATTTAAATCAATGTTCTGCTATCTTTTTTACAAGCTAGCAGAACGTGCGATAAAAGAAATGTACTTGTGCTAAAAAAATTTTTCGTGCGCATTTAATTAGCATTTAATGTGCTTTTATTATTCCGCGGTTGAAAATCACGAATTTGCTGATTTAAATAAATGTTCTGCTATCTTTTTTACAAGTTAGCAGAACATGCGATAAAAAAAATATACGTGAGCTATAAAAAATTTTCTTACGCATTTAATTAGCATTTAATTCTCCATACAACATAATTGTGTTCTGCTAACTTTGTTCTGCTAACTTAAGAGACATATTTTATGGCACCACTGTTAAATGTGGGTTACTTTTAAGACCAATGTTAAAAGTGATTTTATTATAATTTTTTTAGGTGCATTGATTGCGAATTTCAAACCTGATATACCTACTTTGACATTTAATAAATTTAACTATCTGAAAAAGTCAAAGTTTTAAATTTATGTTTAGTTGTTCACTTTTTAGTACCTTTACTCCATTTTTAATAGTGTTTGTAAAAAGAAATCGTGTATGATGATATAACATGCTGAAAGTGATTTTATTTTGTTCGAAGGGATGGGCCACCCAACTGTGCTTGTCAGAAAATAAAATATCGACTTTAACGCATAATATAAATAGCTATGATATATTTATATTTTTTCCAGCGCAGACCAGTATTGTATGAGTATTTTACAATAGTATACTTACAGTTGACCTTTTTAATATAGTAAATGGCTTTTTAAGTTTTGAAATGTGTTGCTGAAACAATAACAGAAACTATTAATTTTAATTATTCTATACTAATAATTATAGCTAATGTATGATAAATGATGATAATTAATTTACATAATAATTCCTTAAAGTTGCTCTAATTACTTTTATGTAGTAGTATCAATGAAACAAAAGCAAAAGAAGAGTACCACCCCTTTATAATGACCTCCCATATTCTAGTCCTAGTCAGTTTCTGTAATTATTACAACCTCTTTTTACGTCTTTGTATTTATTCATTGATGACACTTAAAAAAACAATAAAAGAAGAAATTTTGAATCACTGAATTGTGTTAAACTTGTAATTGTAATTAAACTTATATCTGTAAAACCTGTTGTTATCAGCTAAGCACGTTTTTTTGTTATAAACAAATGATTAAAGTTTTTATTCTTGTTATTAAATGGTCGATTAGTATAGACTAGCATAATGGTCTGCAAGTGTATATTTTGGAATAAAGGCATGGTTTCTATATGATTTTCATAAACTGAATCTGAATCTAACGAGTTTGGTATAATTGAGATCGAAGATCAAACGACCTTTTGATCGTTTAATCTCTGCGAAAAGGTGTGTGACAAAGAAGGTACTTTCAGTACTTCACTATTTTTATGTCAAAAATTTTCAGTTAGCATCACTCTCATATTTGAATTAACCTCATCACAAATATAATAAACGGTTTAAATAACCTTGATATTTCAAAATTCACCAGATTCAGAATCAAAACATTCTTCAAAACATACCTCAGATAATAACAGGTATTTGGCAACAGAACTATAATATGTATTTATTGGTTAAAAGAATTTAAAAATATTTTAAATTTAAATAATTTTTTGCACCAATTATAAACAAAATTGACAGTTGATAACATTATTAAGTAGGTAGTTAATATACATGTATTATAGCAACAAAAACAAGAATTGAAAAACATGTAATTTCCTGTTTCATTCGAAATTTTCATTGCTTTATTACTATTGACTTTTTGAATTCGTTAGTACAGGTAAATGCAGTGGATTATTGGTAGAGACTGTAGAGAGCTAATTGCATGTATGCAGGCAAAGACGATATTCGTCTTTGAAGCAAGTTGGCAAACTTAGAACCAGTTGCCTCTCGGATAATCAGGATTTTCGTGCGTGTGAGGTATGAAGGATTAAATATTTTAGTTCGTTTTGCACTAAATTACTCTACAACAAACTATTTCGTAATGAATATAGTAATTTTCAGCTATGTTGACACCTTTGTACAGCAATCTACAAATCAAGTTTGTTGTTTTCACTCATATCATATCCCAAGGACATAAGCATTTAACGATATAAGAAATTACTTATACATTATAAATTACAATTGATTTTTTCTGAAACGAAATGTTTTTTACACAATTTGTTTTTAATATCAAATTTAAATTGAAATTGACAGTTCTCGTGTCGATAATATTTTCTATTTATAATACACAAAGATGTTAAAGAAACAACACTGGTAATTTATAAAGAACCTTCTTAAGTACTTCAAGTGAGAAGAAGTAATAGGTATTTGCTACCATTATCAAAGTATCAAAACAAACTGCAAATCTGGTGAATCTCGTACTCTAAAATAAAACAAATAAGACATAAATTTATTGAAGACTAATGTTGTTATTGATGTCAAATCTTTACAATATCTGTATATAATGAAAGACAAGAAAGAACTATTAAAACGAAGGGACGTATTAGATATTTTGAATACGAATTTGTGACATTTTAGGGAATATAAGCTACACAGTACTACACACCCCACAAGAATTATCGCATCACTAGAAATTGACCATAAGTTTGATGTTAATTTTCTTCTGAACCGTTTGTCCGATTTGGGTGATTTTTTTTTTGCATTGTAGGTTGACTCTTCAGGAATGTTACAGTGCTACTGAATGTTTAGTAAAAATTCACTTTTGCTTGAATACCGGGTGTAACTATGATGTTGTATTTGTTCCGAAAATTCATGACACCCTGTAGAGTGTATCAGCAGCAACAGCACGTTACAATTTAATGCTAACTTTAGCCGTATCTTTTCTTAACATTCTCTTTTTTGGTTTACTTCATTATCTGTATTAACAGATGAGATATACAGTTTTAAAGCACAACATGTTTTTATTGACTTATATTGATAGTTTTTACGCATACACACGCTGCGAGGATAGTAACAGAATATCTTGAAGAGGTTAATGTCACTGCAATGAATTGGCCAGCTTGCAGTCCAGATATTTAACCAATAGAGCAGGTATGGGATCATTTAGGATAGACGATTCAGCAAGACCAAGTTCCATGTAGAACCCCACCTGAACTTGAAAATAAATTGAATGTCATTGATGAGAATTATATACACAACCTCTATGAAGGTCTACCAAGGCGAATACAAGCCGTTATTAGGGCGGGAGGGGGAAATACACGGTATTGAAAATTATTGTATCCTAAATTTTATTTTTCTAGAAATTTAATAAAAATTGCCTATATTGATAATTTTTTTTCATCCTGTATATCTCATCTGTTAACAGAGATAATGAATTAAATCAAAGAAGAGAATGTTACAGATAATGAAGTAAACCAAAAAAGAGAGTGGTAAAAAAAGATAAGGCTAGAGTTAGCACTGAATTGTAATGTGCTGTTGCTGCTGGTACACTCTACAGGTCGTTACGAATTTTCGGGTCAAGTACAACATTATAGTTACACTCGGTATTCAAGCAAAAGGGAATTTTTACAAAAAATTCAGTAGCACAGTAACATTCCTGAAGAGTCAACCTACAATGCAAAAAAAAAGATCATCCAAATCGGACAAACGACTCAGAAGAAAATTAACATCAAACTTATGGTCAATTTCTAGTGATGCGATAATTTTTGTGGGGTGTGTATTATAAACATGAAGCATTTTGTTGTCCTTCATGCTTGGCACGTATGATTTTGTACTAAATTCCTCCTTGCTCTTCTCGCCAAAATTTATGGTTCAGTAGGCTAAATTTTAAAAATAAATACGTCTTGGGAAAACTAAAGCCAAATCTTGCTAACCCTTGGATGTGTAATGCCTTATTTCACACATAGCTTAATGTAGTTGCCTTGTTAACCTTAATAATATTCCCTTTTCATCGGTAGCTTCCCAATAAGTTGTTGCATCGCTAATAAATCTTCTTTCTCTCATCTCATCTGCTTAAATAATATTTATAAACAATTGATTTCTTTTATTGTAAACACGCTTATTCAAAAGCAAAACTTCCTTATGAAAGACATCTAGCTTGCGACTGGACTCGATCACCTCTTACAGCAAAATATTTTCAATACAAAATATCCTAAAGTGATTGAATCCTATACCAACAACTGTAGGGCCCCTTTTCCCATATTTCAAAGGCTTTCATTGATAACTTTGTAAAATAATGATGAACGTGTTTATTTTTAATTAGAAATGTTAATAAGGTTTATTTATCTATAAAATTGTGGTTTACAGACGGGCCGAATACCGGCAATGTCGCATGATGTATAAATTTATTTTTTGTTGCACCGAGTACATAACTAAACATTTTCTGTTCACTATAAACGTAATGCACTGAACCAGCGACACATTCCGCACACGTTAGCTTTTATTTGCTATTACACATTAAGTTTGGTGTTTATTGTTTAATGTTTGCAACTTGCACTATCCAAATTAGTACATGGAAACCATCTACAATGCAGGGTGGACACAATCAGTTTGCCAGTATGAATTGAATTTAATGAGATAATATAACATAACAATTAATGTGGAAAAATAGAATAGTAATAACAATTTAGTTGAACTTTGTCCTTTACATGTTTTGCCTTACTCTAAGATCCTGACAATTAATAATTAACGTTATAGACCACAAATCACTATTTAGGTAAAAATTTATAACTGGTTGGGGGGAAAACTCGAAATAAATATCTAATGGTAGTAAAGTTTAATGTTTGTTTCGTCCTTTTAGTTTAAGGTATAAGCAACATTAACAATCATAACTTTTTTTGTAGTAATTTTTTTCTATATTATTAAATAATTTATAGTGAGACTGGTAAACCTACCTAAAATGGGCCGAACGCGCCTGAAATGGGGACGACTGACCAAAAAGATAAAACATCACTTTCCCTTTGAATATAATCGCGGCACGTGCTCACCGCTAAAAAAAGTAATTTTCGCTTTCTGTTGTGTTTATTATAAAAGTTTTTACTTAGTTTGACTGGCGTGTGTGAATCGACGTTAAACATCATTGGTCTGCACCACAGTGAAAAGAAATCAAGCTGAAAGCCCTACGGGCCACGGGATCAACTTCCATCAAGGTATATCCTTTCTCACTATTATCGCGCTTAGTCCAAAGTGTTTTATTAATTTTGCGTTAAAACCATACAATGTTTGAATTATACATTTTAAACGTATTTGCCGCAAAAATAAAATTTTCCACTGATTTAATAGCTATTTATGTATCAAGTCCATAATGCAAACGCTTTATTGAACGAATCCGGTTTATGGCCGAGCGAGCGTAGCGAGTATGGCCATAAAGAGGGCGAGTTCAATAAAACCTTATTATGGACAAGTTGCATACAAAGCTTTATGTCCGACTGCTAAATTTGGCGTATTAACGAAAAAAAATCAATTCAATGACATTTTTATAACAGTTGTACATATTAATTTGAAAACGGCAAACTCTGACATAACAGTAAAATAAAGTAACTTTACGTCAAAATCTGACTTTATTTTACTAGTACAATAAAGAGTAACTTTATTTTACTAGTACAATAAAGAGGTACTTTACAGCCGCAAAACTGTCATAAACAGTCCTTTATAACGTGGTCGGACATAAAATATACTATTAGACAAGGCTAAGAATTCTAAAAATTAGGTTCTAACGGCAAATCGTGTAACAATTGATTAACAGGTGAATCCTTAGGTTTTTGGGGTCGCTGAACACGCCTAGGGGTGTTAACAGTCCAAATTTTTAGTCCTTATGCCTCAAATTCAAGATGGCGGCCAAATTTTTGGCCCTTAATTATAAAATAAATATTTCTAGGACGATTTTGACAAGATCGGTGTCGATATATATGTTTTTGGGTATGCTGAACACGCCTATGCATGTTATAACCTCAAATTCCCAATCCTTGTGTGTTAAATCCAAGATGGCGGCTCGTTATAATTTTAAAATATCTAAAAACAAGCGCATACATATCAAATGGTATAAAAGATGTTTGTTTTAAAATATTTCCATTTCCGATTAAGCTAAATACGTGTGTGATTGTTAGCAATCAATTCAAATCCAAGATGGCCGACTAATTTAAAAATTAGCGTATACCCTATCGATTTTGACTAGACATGCAAACGTCTCAAGTAGAACTCCGTTATAAAGTAAAAAGACCTATTTATCATGTACGAATAAAGATGATTTAAGTAATAAGTTGTAGTTATAAAAATTAAGTTATAAAAATTCCCGACATGACGTGAATATAAATGAAAATAGTACTCGCGAATAAACTTTTTCTCGCTTTATTACTTCTCTCTTCTTTCTTTTTGGCGGTATTGCGCATTACAAAGTTTTCTTTGCGCGCGCTTTGTATCTTCTTCCTTCCTTATTCTTAAGTTGCTTAAATATAGAGGTTGTATTGAGTTGTAAACTTTAAGTACCTATTATGTTTTCAGAAACTCAGTTTTGGTAATTATGTCGTGTTTTATATTGGTATTAATGTCGGTATTAGTTGTGATAAACTTGTAGTAAAAATAATTTTTACGGTAATAGACTGAGCAAAAAAATTCAACTGTTTTGTAAAATCTGATAATTTGTAGTATTTAGGGTGTATAACAATAGCCTGCCGTCAGTCAGCCAGGTTCGCTGACGTTTGGCGTGGGGGCGATTTCAAAGTTTTTTTTTATGAGTTTGACGCGCTGCTGATGCGTCCAATTACAATATTTTGAAGACTGATCATATTTATATCGATTTTTAGTTATTTTACTATTCACAAACCCACTTTTAGATTTTATAAAGCATTTGCGACCCCACAACTTTGAAACCGCCCCCACGCCAAACGTTAGCGAACCTGGCTGACTGATGGCAGGCTATTGTTATACACCCTAAATACTACATAATATCAAAATATCAGATTTTACAAAATAGTTCAGCTCAGTCTATTATTTTATTATTTTTTTATTGAAAATCATGCTCATTTTCAATAAATTTCCTCCATTTTTTATTCGCACACCAATCTTAGTAAGCACGACAAGTATATTGTATTAACATAATAGACTTTGACTAAATACAGAATTAAACTATTCCCTTTTAAGCATGCTTGTCACACCTCAGATTTAAGCATGACCAAATGATTTTATATTTACCAAATCCAAAACTCTAATTATCACAAACGTTGAACAACCACAACTACAATATTTATAAGTTTATCATAACTAATACCGACATTAACACCAACATAAAATACGACATAATTATCAAAACTGAGTTTCTGAAAACATGATACGTACTTAAAGTTTACAACTCAACACAAGCTCTATATTTAAGCAACTTAAGAATAAGGAAGGAAGAAGATACAGAGCGCGCGCAAAGAAAACTTTGTAATGCGCAATACCGCCAAAAAGAAAGGAAGGGAGAAGTAATAAAGCGAGAAAAAGTTTATTCGCGAGTACTATTTTCATTTATATTCACGTCATGTCGGGAATTTTTATAACTTAATTTTTGTAACCTAATTACTTAAGTCATCTTTATTCGTACATGATAAATAGATCTTTTACTTTATAACGGAGTTCTACTTGAGATGGTTTAATAAATAAATAAATAAATAAATACACCACATGTAATTACGACCCCCTTTATCCCAGAAGGCTGAGCCTTGTGCGAGAGGGGGCTACACATTTAAAGACAAGGGACACACATCCAATATCCGTGTATAATGGAAAAATCCCTCTCACAGTATTTTCCATTGCCACGACCGGGATTCGAACCCGGGACTTTTGGGTGAGAGGCAAGTACTCTACCATCTCGACCATCAGTCATATCAGTTTGCATGTAGAGATCTGGCAGCCATTTTGGATGTGGACAGAGGGCTTAGGAATTTAAAGTTCTAGTTCCCATATGATTGATTTACTTACTCAAAAACATATAAAACCATACCAATCTAGTCAAAATCGACAGGGTATACTAATTTTTAAATTAGTCCGCCATCTTGGATTTGAATATTAAAACCCAAAAATTTTGATTGTTAACAACCACTCACGTATTTAGCTTACTCGGAAACATATTAAAACAAACATTTTTCAAAGCATTTGACATGTATGCACTTGTTTTTAGTTATTTAAAATTATAACGAGCCGCCATCTTGGATTTAGCACACAGGGATTGGGAATTTGAGGTTTTACCAGGCATAGGCGTGTTCAGCATACCCAAAAACCAATATATCGACACCGATCTTGTTAAAATCGGCCAAGAAATATTTATTTTGTAATTAAAGGCCAAAAATTTGGCCGCCATCTTGAATTTGAGGCATAAGGACTAAAAATTTGGACTGTTAACACCCCTACGCGTATTCAGCGACCCCAAAAACCTAAGGATTCACCTGTTAATCAATTGTTACACGATTTGCCGTTAGAAGTGATTTCTAGGCCTCTTACGAGATTTTATGCCTAGTCTATATTGGTTTATGCATTCTAATGTTCCACGAGAGTGTTTAAAATATTCGCATATTATACGTTATTAGTTATCGTGACACGTGCAGATCGTTCTTACCGATGACGTATAGAGATTTTCAGGAGAATCAAGAGGAGCTGTTACATAAATTTGTCCATTATTGCATTTGCAAGAAAGCAAAAACAAATTAAGATAATTGGAAAACTAATGTTTTTGTTCAATTGTTTAACATTGTATAAAAATTGTAAATAACCGACAATTATCTTTATCCGTGGATGTGGACATCTACATCATTAAATAGTTTTAATAATAAACAATAAACAAAGCATTATTAATAAATTATTATGTATTGATTTATTATAACATAAACTGAACCCGAATTAAAAACATGAGTCAAGGTTCTACCAACATGCTCTATTGTTTTTTCCTAATCATAGATTCTACCTTCAACTTATATTATTATTCGCTTGGTAGTAATCTCTCTTTAAAACTTGTTTCACGGAACACGAGTTCCAGTTTTTTTATTTTTAAGTGTTGATGTGTCACCTTCATTATGTTGGATTGTCATTAAAGTTTCATCACTGGAAATAACGTAAGAAGAGGTATCAAACTTGCCATTTCTGTTAAGACAAAATATGTGTTGCTATAAAATTAATTTTCATATTAATTAACTTGTTCTTTTATTATTTGAACAAAAAATACAATCATAGACACTTAATTAGAATATATGTATGTTAAAAATAATTCAAAACCAGATAACATATCAAAATAATGTTTAGAATTCTTCGAAATGTCTTATTTTATAATTCCATAGAATATTGTATTTGCAAAACATTTTTGGTATTATACCTAATATGAACCCACGTTCGAGCAAATTTTTGTATATATTTATGTTGTATCAAAATTTCTCGAAAAGTTATGTCAGGTATGCGGACAAATATCATTTAAATATGTTTTTGAGGTTTAAAATCCTGTTATAAGATTTGTAATTCAGTTGGAATTAAGTCGAGGTTATTTTTTTCACCCCTTACCAGTTACCACCCCATTATTTAGTGATGGATATTGTTCAACAACCATTATACCCTGCTATAGGTCATGAACCATACTGTTTATACCTACGAAAATTAAATTAAGACCGATATTTAAAGAAAAAACATTCTTTGACTAGTTTGACTTTAGTAAGGCCGAAGGCATTAAGTTAAAGTCTCAAAGTATTGTCCAGCTTGTACCTATGCTGTGTCATTTTCCAAAAAGTAACAAATAAAGAAGTATATGTATTATGTATACTTATATATAAACAAACAACATATTATGTCATTTAGATATGTAATATGTAGGTATGTCATTTGTACACTGGTATTTTTATTATTACTATAAGAGCTTTGTTCAAAATCCCTACACTAGCTGCACTAGTGCTAAATTATTACACTGAATTTATTATTCTGTTAACACTAGTGCAGCTAGTGTAGGGTTTTTAAACAAAGCTATTATGAAGAGGAAAAAAAGTATCGTTTCTTGTTCGGTTTCTTGTGATCTGTTCAAAGCATTCTATTCTTCATGATAATATGAAACCTTATGACTCTTTCGATGTTTTATCGCAGATAAATTCTAGTCGTTTCAATCAGAGATTGCTCAAATCTAATAAATATTTTAGGACAAGTGAAAAATTTTCTTATTACATTCTTATTACAAATAACCTTGGATTAAGGAATGGACACGATACACGATGCAAATGGTAAAGTGCGGGGCAAATTCTGGCGGCGAGATTCTCAGTAAGTTGCTGGCATTCCTGTGATTCACGTAGTATGCTTTTGATAAACCTGTGTTGTGGTAATAAAAATGTAATGTTCAGATTAATTTTAGTTTAAAATTATTAATGTAGTATGTTCTTTCTGCCAGCTATTTATCAACGTTTGTTTAATTTTTAACCGTCACATAATTTTAAATTAAAATCAATCTGAACATTCAATTTTTATTACAACTAGATTATAAATTACCTATATAAAACCAGACACGACACAGTTTTAGTTTAAAAGCATACGACGTGAATCACAGGAATGCCGGCAACTTACTGTGAATCTCGCCGCCAGAATAATTGACCCCGCACTTTACTATTTGCATCGCGTATCTTGTTCATTTCTTAATGACTGCTTAAACTTAAGGTTGGGATTTTGTAGAGTGAGAGAGAAATATACGTATTTATTTTGGTTTATTATGATTAATGAAAAAAACAAATATGGTGTGATATTTATAGGAATTTTAGGTTTTTGGTATTGTCCTAAACCAAGTTGTAATGCAATATTGTTCTGTAATTTGCCTATTCTCGGGCGCTATTTCAGCAATGCAAATGACTACTTGACCTAAAAATGTGAAAATTCTCCTTTGAGGGTCAATTTCACGAAAGATACGTTAATTTGAGCGACAATATTTGGTGATCTTTTAAGTAACACTTTGTACTCGGCCGTAAGCTAATTTCTTTTTACAAAAAAAATACAAAATTGTAAATACAAGCGATTAAATGAGTTGCCTACGTATTGCCAATATGTACAGTCTTATTTTTTCCTTCTCAATTATAGATAAGAATGGTAATTTCAATACCTCACGGCCATTTACACTTTTTTCTGCAAAATTAGATACATTAATTTTCAAAATCCGTGTATTAGTTTCTGCAAAATTTACTCCTAAAGAAATCGCGGTTAATATCAGAGGAGTAAATCGCAACCTTAATAATAATATGTAGTGTATAACCACACAGCACTTACCTTTTTATATCTTCATATGATCACTAAGGGAAAAAGTTACCTATTAGGATTTATGTTAGATGACAATTTGACATGATGCAGTCATGTTGATTATTTTGAAAAATCGCTTCCGCATGTACACTTTTTTATTTTTTTATTACGCTTATCAAAATTGGTATTACGTGTCAACACACTACGTTCAGAACATTTTGTATTGTTTAATTCTCACAGTATTAGTACACTTGAGTAATTCTATGGGGTAAATCAAATCATGCCCTAAGAATTTCTAAACTCCAAAAGAGAGGTGTTAAAACAATTACTGAAATTGATAATAATAGTAGTAATAATTTTTGTAATTTGATAATCATTAAGTTTTAATCCCTTAAACATTCAGAATTGTGTTTTTCAATCTACTTTTGTATTTCTTATGTACCTTTTGTTTTGTGTTATTATGTGTGTTTATATGTACCTACTTATATGTCGTCAGCTGTATATAATGTGGTCAAATAGTTTATTAGAGGTATAGGTAAAGAGAGAATTCACATGGAGTTTTGAAACCAATTCCAGTAATACCTTTTTCTATTTAATAAACTGATTTGTATTTTTATATTATAAAAAAATCATAATTTTATTTCTATATGCATGTGTATTTAGTTTCTGTCTCATACCTACGTGTTGCATAGATTCTGATTAAAAAGTTATTTTTCATGAAAAAAATAATTTGTTTTTCTCTATGAAACTTGAAAGTACAGGCTGAAAGTATAAATTTGATTAGATCAAAAAGAGGAGCGACTCTCCGAGCGCCTTTGATGTTGTTTTTCCTCAGTTGTGTAAATTATTGCGTAATTTCTTAAAACCGCTATGAGAGAGCAAATTCCCAGACTTCAGAATCGTGTTAGAGAGGTTGAGAGCTGCTTAAGTTTGTTTCGATATACAGTGAATAAAAAATAAAACGTGTAATGCTACTGGAATTTTCTATTTCAAAGTCACACTGAGTTGTTACAGCGCCATTATCAGACGCAAACTAGCGTTACGGTAAATAAACTTACCTCACCCCTGAGGACCTAGTTCCATAGAAAGCCATCTTACATAATTCAGAGCTAGTGGCTAAAGTCGCAAGCAGACTATTCGTTTTCGTTTGTTTGCTTTAGCACTAATCTTTTTTCTTTTATGTACACGGTTCTGTGCGGAAATTGGACATAAATATCTACGGTAGTATTTCTAACTATCGACCTGAAAGAACTATTAAGAACTTTTACAGGGTATTCACACATTCCTAAAAAATATTAGACTGCGTGTTTATTCTGGACTTTGCAGAAGTAAAGAATAAAATTCACTGGAAAGAAGGAGAACATTGAGGTCCGTGAAGTCGGCCGCGTAAAATGCGATTTTTTGTATTTTGTTTATGTCATCATTTAGTGAGTTATTTGTAACTATTTGTAAGTTATAAACCAAAATTTGTAAGTTCCCGTTTGCATAGATTAAAAAATTATTTTTCGTGTAAACTTCCCGGGGGCCGCACAATTTTTTATTTTTTTAGTTTACACGTTGCCATCATTTGTAACTTATATATTGGAATTTGTAAGCCATCCTTTAAATAGATATTAAATCAAGCAATTTTGATGTAAACTTCCCGGCATCCGCACAATTTGTGATTTTTGAACTTTTATTTTTACCATCATTTAGTAACTAATTTGTAACTATTCGTAACCATAAATTATAATTTGTAAGTTTACCATTGCAGAGTAATAAATTATTAAAATATGAGTGCCAAGTTCCCGGCATCCGCACAATTTGCGATTTTTGAACTTTTCTTTTGACCATCATTCAGTAATTAATTTGTAACTATTTGTATATAACCTATAAATTAGAATTTGTAACTACATATACATATAACAATATGGAAACAAAAGCGGTGAATTTTTTTAAATTTATTTCTTTTTAAGTTACAGTTTCCAATTATAAGAACAAACGTATTTTGCTAATATGTTTTGCTTATAAAATAATCCGTTATGAAAAGAATCGTTATTTGCTTGTGCGCTATAATTTTTAAAGTAAATATGCCAGTGCCAGATATTCATTCATTTACCTCTTACATTGTCTATGAGTTTTTTAGTTGAGTGTTTTAAATAAAAAAATTTTCGTTTAAAATCATAAGCACAGAATAAGTATATTTGATCGGACTATGTCCCAAATAAAAAACATTTATAATTTGAAGAGATATTTCCGACTTCTTTACTCATATTTTTTATTGACACTTCGCCAAAACGATTAATTTTAATAAAACGTCAAACGGAAATAGTATGTTATTCCACAAGCGTAAAATGGCCTATATTATTCACGAGGGTGAAAGTTACGGCAAGAGCCGAAGGCGAGTGTCGTAAATCACGCGAGCGAATAATAGCCATTATATGCGAGTAGAATACCCTATTTTATCGACGACTATTAAATATTTTAGACTAAATCTTTTACTGAAGAAATTTATAAGTACTATTTATTTTTAACATTTTTAATGAGCAGGCTGTTATGTGTCAAAAGAACGGCCTGTCATCAATTAAATTTAAACGTCAACGTTCAATAAATTTCGTGCTCTGACTCACATGTCATGACCACTTTAATGAAATTTCGAACAAATATCCGATACGTTGTCATAGAAACCTTGTTCATTATACACTGTAGTGAATAATAAAATCAATATTCACTGCAGGGAATAATGCATAGCATTATGCTTGAGGAAGTACATACATAATGCATACATTATTTAGTAGTCGTGGATAAATTTATTTTTTATAATAGGATCATCAAAATTTATGTAACAAAATCCCAAGGGAGTTTTTTTAATTTTTGCCGATAAAAACGTGTTTTCATTGGAGCAGATGATGAAAATTAAGCAATTTGTTGGATGTAGGTAAATGTGGGAATGGGCAGATTAATAATAATTTTTACAATCACAATCACCGCTATGAAACCAGCAAGGCTTTATAAGTTTACGAGCCTTGTGAAACCAGTATAATTAGCTCAGTTGTTACTCAAAATAATTTGTTTTTGTTATTTCACTAACTAAATATATATTACCTTTGATATTACTGATCAGTCCATAATGCCATTAAACAAGTTAGAAGCATTGTATGTTTCCAAATAATTGATAACAAAAAAAGTTTCAAAATTTTCCACAAACATGAATAAAATTCGATGAATTGCAATAAATCAACAGCAGAGGGATTCATTCCACCTACATGAGAATTTTGCGTACGGAAGATTTAGCAAATGGTGAAAAATTAAGTGCGCTAATGAATTTTTTGGTGAATAATATTTATATATTTTACCCTGTAAAAAACACGCGCCTAATTTAAATAGAATATTTTGTCTAGCCTTATAGCCTTCACAACTCGCCCAAATTTAAAAGAAGTCAGTGTATGTAGAAATTTTGATTGGGGTGTAAAGATGATCACACACTCACTGTATTTGTTTATACTACTATTAAGCGGCAGTTTCACATGGCAGTCGACTGCTATAGCAGCGACTGTTAGGTGGGCGTTTCTACACTGTCAGGTGTTTATTTATGTGAATCATACTATTTCGATCGCAATTGAATGTTATGGCAGTTACTGCGATCGAGTAGAAATATTTCTACTTTTGTTATCGCAATCGACTGCTTTGTGGAATAAAATGGCGAAATCTGTTAAACGTATTGCGTTCTCGGATGACCAAATTTTTCTTTTAATACAATTATATCGAAAAATGAATGTTTATGAAACATACAGTCACCACAGTACAAACATAACATGAAAAGAAAAGCCGCACTTGCAAACATTAGGAAAAGATGGGTTTAAATTAAGAAATTGTCAAAAAAAAAAAGATAGCTTCAATAAGAGCAACTTATTTAATGGAAATAAAGAGGTAATCACACCCTTTATCACTATTTCTGTATTCGACGCCACTTTAAACAAGTATATATTATTTCATTTAAAAAGTGCAGTCAATCAGTACATAGCAGTAAAATTATCGCAGTAGAAATATTCCCCACCAAACGATTCAGATGTTATAGCAGTCGACTGCCATGTGAAACTGCCGCTTTACTCAAGTATTAAATCGAATGGTTCACTTAAAACACTGTGATATATGTATTTATTTTGAACCAAGTTTATTAATTCATTGGTCTTAAAAAAATAATACACACCAAATATGTAATAAATAATTTTGCTACGCTAGTTTATTGATAATTCTAAATAACACCCTTTCTAAAGAAACCATTGCTTATGTCAAGGAAGTATAGTGGATGAGCGAACTCATGTAGCCTTCTTCTGAAAGAAATCGTATGAAAATGTTCAAAAATCCGTTATCATTAGAGAGCAGGAATGTTATCCTGGTGTCGGCGTCGTCAAATAATTTTTAAAAGCAGATGCATGTTTATTTTTACAGAAATTTCAGATTTGTCGATAGAGGAGGATGTTAAAACGTAAACAAATGTTTACTGGAATATGATGGATCGGATGGAAAATAACCCTTTATATTACAGAGCATTTTCCAGACACTTCAATGTATTTTATCTTTTGAAAACCCCGTGTTGTTATACGCAAATAATGATGGCGCTTAAATGGAAAGTGACGTCCAAAAACACGGAAAGATACATCGTGCTAAAATATTACATGCATTAGGATTCGCTGGAGGTGGGAATATGCTTCTACCACACTTTGCACTTTATTTAGAATAAAAATAGGTTCAGAATGTGTAAGAAAGTATGTTATTTAATTTAATATAATATATTTGGGGAGAAAATAAATAAATAAGTTTTATTTTTATTTTAAAGACCATCGGTTGCGCTTTGACAATTACATCGCCCGTCCACATTATCAGGTATCATGTCCAAATAATTGTATAAAAGAAAGATTCTGCTAGTCTATAAATGAACTCGCAATATTAGTAGGTATACTGATTTCTAGACCACCAAGGCCTAATATATTGAATTTTTTTAGTAGTATTTCCAATAGACTATATCCGCAATGTTTGTCATTCGAATTTTTTCGCCGTTTGTCACACGAATTTATCGCCGTCATTGTCGAATCCCTCGTTATGAAAGATACAATTATCCTCTAATAAGCTGAAACTTGGACGCTGCAGTGATTCTTCGATTTCTTGGGGGTGATTTGGAATCGTTACTTTTACATAAACAGACGTTTCACGAAATTAGTTTTAAAATAGAGAAATGTTTTTGCCGTTTACTTTCTAACCGTTGATAGTTATTGTTTCTGTCACGGATCCATTATTTAAGCTACGCTACGCTGATGAGGAGCAATAAGTCCGAAACACGTGTTTCATATTTCTTGGGGTAAACGGGAAAAAACATTTCTCTATTTTTTTAACTCACCCAAAAACTTCTTTCTTTTAATTAGTTTTAAAATTTAGTCCATAGATGTTTCGTTTTACAACTGATGTGTACAAGTACATGTCTATGGTAGAACTGATAAAACTAGTGTTGTCTAGCATGTATTTGAAATGTATCAAATGGAAGCTGGCAACTAGGTGCTTTTAAAAAATTAGAGATTGCAAAATTTGTGAATAATGTACCTAGATAGGTAACGGTTGCATTTTTAGTATTAGCAAAGATCATGTATACACTAGATAGTCAGAGCTATTGTTTAATTTCACCGCTCATAAATGGACCCCAACTTAAGCTTCATCTCACTTCAACTCATGATACTGCAATACTTCTCTGTTATTTGGCATCCAATTTTGCATGTGTTAGAGAGAGAAGATAGGGCGATGAAATAAACAGTGGCTTTGACTATCTAGGATATGAGATGATCTTTGGTATTAGTTTAGACTTGCGGCTCAGAAATGCCTCGATACTTCCACTTTTGAGTAAAACCAAATCGTTTTAACCATGCATAGTACAAGTCAAAATAAGTAGATTTTCGAACAGACCCACCTCGAGAAATCATGCCTGCTCCCCCTGCCCCCCACCAAAGGGGCGACATGCATCTGCTTATATACATTTTTTTTTTCTCGAAAACGGTAAGAGATAGAGAAATGAACTTAGCGCATTCGATAGAGCATATAATTTCGCATAAGACCCTTATTTTGTTTCTTACAATTTTCTCTTATGTAAGACCCCACGGAAAAAAAACATGAAGGGTGGCTGCTAACAACGACACATTTTTGGTTACAACTCTAAGACGGCCCGATAGATCGAAATTTTACAAGATATAAAAATGAAAGATAATTGTTTTATCAATCGATTGGTATACAACTGATATAGGTTATTTCTTTAAATAAAGCCACCAGTGGCATGCAAAGAAAAAGCTGCACATGTAAAATTACGTTAGGATCATGTTCAATAATTTACTGTTCTTCTCACACAAGTGCAAAAATATATTGAAATTTTTATTGTACCTTCTAAAAATTATTTCAGAGGCGACATGCATCTGCTTATATACATTTTTTTATTCTCGAAAACGGTAAGAGATAGATAGAGCATACAATTTAGCATAAGATCCTTATTTTGTTTTTTACAATTTTCTCTTATGTAAGACCCCACAGTTAGCGAATTTGAAGATTCTATTCCTCAACAGCAAATTGAAAAGCATCACGAAGAATCTCATTCTGTCCAAAAAAGTTTTACATCCTCTGTTTCTAATATTATAGAATCTTTTAAAGGATATGGAAATTCTTTCCAAGAAACGTCTTCAGAATTATTTGCCCTTAATAGTAAAGTCGTTGTAAGTGCAGAAAACTTGAATCGTTTGTCAGCGAAAGGAACTCTCCAATGCAAAGATTTTTTTAATGAAAGATTGAAAGAACGACCGCAAAAATCTATTATTGACCCTATCCCAAAAAATAATAACATCCCATTTCAAAACAAAAAAATAAAGCAAAAAGTAACATCTAAACAGAGTGAGCTAAAGTCAGATGTTAATTTATTTATCCGGCTATATACAGGGTGGTCCAGATTTTTGTACATTAATGATTGTTCTATCAAAATTTTACAAGAACACATTTTTCTTCAGAATTCCATAGGCAATTAAGCAGTTTAATAATTTTTCAAAAATATCCAGTGGCGTACTACATATTTCTAGAAAGGGGATATGTAACCCCGTATCTACGTCAATGGCTTTCTGTTACTATTTTTGACTTGAAGCGTAGATGCAGATTTACGTAGAAAGGCAGTGTGCAAAATTTTAAAAGGATGACTTTTGTCTCTCCTTAGATATTAAATTATAAAGCTTTTTTTAATGAAACTTCAACACCCTGTATCTAAGTTATGGTGCAGTTTTCGAGGTATGTTTATTAAGAAAAGTCCCCTTATTTTGCGATTTTTTATCACCTCTCAAAATTAATGTACAAAAATCTGGACCACCCTGTATAGCATCTAAAAACCGGGATGGAGACTTAGGCAATTTCTTTAAATTTGAAAATCACCCATATCCCCCTTCTCTAGCTCAACTTGGAGAAATGTATCATGGTAACAAGTCTGATTTATTACGATGTCTGGATAAGTATATATTACTAATGTGGATAAACCAACTGTAACAGATGTTGATGCGGTACTATTAGACGGAGCTGCTCAACCTAAGGCGTGTTCAAATTTTGGTGATTACATTTCAAACATTCTGAAACCCTACATGTTTAACATTTTAAAATCAGTAACCAGGGTAAATATTATTTGGGATGCTTATTTAGAGAAGAGTTTGAAGGGACAAACTAGGGAAAATAGAGGCAAAGGTAATAGAAAATTAGTTACACTAACTAGAGCGATTCCAAAAAATTGGTACGATTTCTTGCGAGTTGCAGCAAACAAACAAGAATTATTTAACCTGATTTCCACCTACTTTGACAGCATTCCATTACCTGAAAATAAAGTTCTTGTATGTACTAACGACAAGAATGTACTGTATAATCCGTCTCTCGATAATACAAAGAAAATTATATCATGTAATCATGAGGAAGGGGATACGCGTATTTTCGTGCATGCGCATAATTGCTCTAAAAATAATTTAAACAAAATATTAATAAAGACTGTAGATACGGACGTACTGGTACTGGCAATTTTTTATCAGTACCAAAATGAAAATCAAGAAGACATGTGGATAGAGTTTGGCACTGGAAAGAATCTGAAATATATATAAGGATATCGCCAATCTACTTAAGGAAAAATGTCTTACTCTTCCCTTTTTTCACTCATTTACGGGATGCAATACGACTTCTTCCTTTTTTGGAAAAGGAAAAAAGAAGTGTTGGGAAGCTTGGGATTCCTTTCCGGATATCACCGCCACCTTTATTGATTTGGTTAAAGATCCAAAGGAGCCAAATAATGACCAATTGAGAATGCTTTCAGAATTGGTTATAACAATTTATGATAAGCATTCTGACACAGACGACATCGACCTGTGTCGAATGAACTTATTTGCCCAAAAAAACCGGACGGTTGAGAACTTACCCCCAACAATGAACGCCTTATCAATACACATCAATATATGTATTTATCAAGTACGATTTGTTTGGGGTAAGTTCTGTCAACCAGTGGTGGAACTGCCATGTCCATCCAAATGGGGATGGATTTTAGATAATGACAAATGGGTGCCATTGTGGACTACCTCCAATAATGAAAAAAATTCACCAGAAGTTATATTGCAATGTAAATGCAAAATTTGTGGGCCAACGTGCAAATGTACAAATTTTTAATATCTATCTATTTTCAAGTATGTACTAGGGTATAGTTTAGCTATTTTATTTTTTATTAAATGTTTTTTGTTAATTTCACCCTTATTTATATATTTTTTTGTTAATACCGTTTATATTCTATCATTTATTAAGGAATGAATAAGATACGCGACTTCAATGGTAAAGTGCGACGCCTTTTTTGGCAGCGAGAATCCGGTAACTTGCGAGCATTCCTGTGATTCACGTAGTATGCTTTTGATAAACCTGTGTCGTGTCTGGTTTTATATAATTTATAATCTAGTGAAAACAAAAATTGAATGTTCAGATTGATTTTAGTTTAAAATTATGTGACTGTTAAAAGTCAAACAATCGTTGAGAAATAGCTCGCAGAGAGAACATACTACGTTAATAATTTTAAACTAAAATTAATCTGGACATTAAATTTTTATTACCACTAGATTATAATGATATAAAACCAGACACGACACATGTTTGTCAAAAGCATACTACGTAAATCACAGGAATGCCCGCAACTTACCGAGATCTCGCCGCCAAAATTGGCCGCGCACTTTACCATTGAAGTCGCGTATCTTATTCATTCCTTAATCAATGATTTTATTGTATAAAAAATAGTGAAAGTATTGTTTTTTAATACACCTATTATGTAGTATTAAAAATATATTCTAATACAACTACATGGGCCACTTTTTCTATGCACTCCGCTTAAATAAATAACGTTGAGGTTCATAATATACCAATCGATAGAAAAAAATAATGGTCCTAATTTTTTATATCTTGTACAATTTCTGATTTATTTGGTCGTTTCAGGGTTATAGCCAAAAACATATTATAGCTAGAGTGCCCCCATGTTTTTTGCATAAGATATAATGGTAAAACAGAAAATGTGAAGTAATTTTTAGAAGGTACAATAAAAATTTCAATATATTTTTGCACTTTGTGAGAAGAACAGTAAATTATTAAACACGATCTTAACGTAATTACATGTGCAGCTTTTTCTTTGCACGCCACTGGTGGCTTTATTTAAAAAAATAACCCATATCAGTTGTATACCAATCGATTGATAAAACAATTATCTTTCTCTTTTATATCTTGTAAAATTTCGATTTATCGGGCCGTCTTAAGCGGCAGTTTCACATGGCTGTCGACTGCTATAACATCTGAATTGTTTGGTGGGGAATATTTCTACTGCGATAGTTTTACTGCTATGTACTGATTGACTGCACTTTTTAAATGAAATAATATATACTTGTTTAAAGTGGCGTCGAATACAGAAATAGTGATAAAGGGTGTGATTACCTCTTTATTTCTATTAAATAAGTTGCTCTTATTGAAGCTATCTTTTTTTTTTGACAATTTCTTAATTTAAACCCATCTTTTCCTAATGTTTGCAAGTGCGGATTTTCTTTTCATGTTATTTTTGTACTGTGGTGACTGTATGTTTCATAAACATTCATTTTTCGATATAATTGTATTAAAAGAAAAATTTGGTCATCCGAGAACGCAATACGTTTAACAGATTTCGCCATTTTATTCCACAAAGCAGTCGACTGCGATAACAAAAGTAGAAATATTTCTACTCGATCGCAGTAACTGCCATAACATTCAATTGCGATCGAAATAGTATGATTCACATAAATAAACACCTGACAGTGTAGAAACGCCCACCTAACAGTCGCTGCTATAGCAGTCGACTGCCATGTGAAACTGCCGCTTAAGAGTTGTAACCAAAAATGTGTCGTTGTTAGCAGCCACCCTCATGTTTTTTTTCTGTGGGGTCTTACATAAGAGAACATTGTAAAAAACAAAATAAGGGTCTCATGAGAAATTGTATGCTCTATTGAATGGCGCTAAGTTCATTTCTCTATCTCTTACCGTTTTCGAGAAAAAAAAATGTATATAAGCAGATGCATGTCGCCTCTTTGGTGGGGGGCAGGGGGAGCAGGCATGATTTCTCGAGGTGGGTCTGTTCGAAAATCTACTTATTTTGACTGGTTCTATGCATGGTTAAAACGATTTGGTTTTACTCAAAAGTGGAAGTATCAAACACCTAAGTCACTAGGCTATATGTATTCGGTGAATTGATGGCCAGTGGAAACTACATTAGTCTCGACATTAGTGTAAAATTACTTCCAATTTTCCTGCAATATATATTTAGAAGATATCAATTGCATTGCACTTGATTAAATGGTGAAGAAGTCGAATCGATAGATTAAATAATGCATTGTTGCGTGATGTGCCAATTCATTTTCATGTAATACTTTCATAATTTTTTCATCTTAGCCTACATTTTCAAATGTCACAGTTTAGTAAAATATTGTTAACATAATTTAGTGTTACAAATGTTCCCAAATGTGTATTTCTATCTTTAGCGAGTGCCGAATACAATTGGTAAATGACAAAAAATTAAACTAATAATGATGTTAGGGAACAATTATCTCGAAACGTCAGTCATTGTTCGTAGTTGCGTCGGAGTGTATGGTGAATATATGTTATCCTCTAATTTGTCAGATTGAAAAGAATGATATGTTTACATGTAATTAAATTTTTATAGTATTTCCTTTCCTTACACTTTTTCCTTTATCAAAATTTATATAAATAATAAGATTTTTGCTGTCCAGGAAGAAAATTTAAAAAATTTTGTCGTCTTTAAACAATGTGTATTCTCATATCAACTTTTTCTTAGGGTCACTGGAATGAATTAATGTACCTAACTCGGAAACCATTTGAAAGTGATTCTTTGCGAAATTTACTTTTAACGTTTCATTTAAATGTTTTTCTTCCAGACATTAATTTATTTTATTGGCTTATAAAATAGTAGGTAAACTAACACCGATTTCATTGATAATTGTGTTAACATATTTTTTAAACATATCGCGTCGTTAAAACCTTTATATATTCTTTAAATATAGGTTTGAACTTACGTCAAACATAGAAAGAAACATTCGTAAAATAATATTAATAACAATTATTTTATTATATTATTCCCATAGATCGAATACTTAGGGTGGGTGTATACAATACATTGTGGGGATATTATGCTTCATTGTAAGGAAGTTTTCTTGTTTTTTTTTTTTCGATTTTTCGATGCCGATGTGATCGCAGGATCGACATCTCGCAGGTTTAGTAGTTGAACTCGGCCTATCACGTGTCATACAAGAGAAACGAATAATGATTTAGGATGAATATTCACAGAATGAGTGATTATCCTGATTATCTAGATCTATAACTTTCAATCGATATTGCGCAAAAATATATAATTTTGTTTTGTAATTTCTTAGTGTTGTTTAAATGTTAATTGTGGCATTTCATAAATAATTTCTCTTCCTTTACTTTTTTGGGATTTATTACCACATTCCTTGAGATTCCTATTCAAAAAAATTGACTTATCTAAAAAATATTCAAATTAATCAGTTTAAAACTGGGAAATAACCTCTACGCCTTTGACGTAATGTCAGAGGATCAGTTAGAGGGTGTTTATATATAGATACCATAGAAATGTTGAAAAAAAAAACTTAAGTGTTATGCATAAAACGCGGTGTTTGATTGCAAAATTCTAACATCTGTTATTCATCAACAATAAATTATCAAACGCCGAAAATGAATAAGGTTTTTATCTTTTTTGTAGGATCAACTCCACAAAAGCCTTAGAATCGAAACAATGTTTATCTGTAGCACATCGGAAATTCTATATATACGAATATGACGCCCTTAAATAAATTATCCTGTGTATATTAAACGAAGTCAGTAGGTTATCATCACCACCACCAGTAAATCTTCCATGTTACACATTTTTCTTGTATAAAAAAACCTCTTTTAGATCGATTAGGTTATCAGTTTTGGAGCACGCTTCGCAATGCCACACGATATGTCCATCCATCTAGTTCATGATTCATGATTTATGCTCCATCCGCTAATTTATAAATATTGTTTGTTTTTAGAAAATATTTCGTAAGAAATAAAAATACGAAACTAAGTGGCATGATTTGGAAAATAATCTCGCCATTGGCTGTTTAGTGTAGCCCGTTCAAAACGTATAGTTTCTTTTTAATTCTTATGATTATAGATTTATTTTTTGTTCTTGAACTTTTTAAATCAAATAAACTGATGACGCTCAGCAATTACAGTGTTTTATACTGTCATACATTAAAGTTAAAATTAAGTACATAACACTATTTTTTTCTTGAGAAATATATTTTGATTGAACTATTACCGTGTTCAACTTAATGAATCTTTGATGGACTTACATCACATCACTAATCGCATCACTAATTTGTAATGTATTTTGTGCATTATTTTTAATTAGCGTAATAAGTTTGGTTAATTTTAATTTCACTGTTCATTTTTACTTTTTCGTCTAAAATTTCAAAAGTATTGTTAAACGTTAAACAGAAATTTTAATATTAGCTAATAACAGAAATGGACATTGTGAAATCCGATAATAGTACATTTATTTGAAACTTCTTGCTATGTGTATCTGTCCAAGGGATTTTTTAAATATTTGGAACTGTTAGCTACCCATTAATTAAATCGGTCCACCAGAGAGGACATTTCTCATGATAACCCAAAACAATTTAATTGGACAATTTAATGTATGTCTCATATTTAGGAGGATTAATTAGCGCATATTTCGAACAAACTTATTTTCATCAAAGCATTTTTTAAATATTTTTTTTATTTATAGGCATATCTATTTATATATTTATTTTTTTTACGGTGTGTCCCGTTTTGAATAAACTTTTTGTTAATTGTCTCGTTTCGAATTCGGCTACTCCATATCTTTGTTATTAAATGATGCATGCTTCCCTGGAGAGTACAGCACGTCATATTAAATCAAAACGTGTTACGTTTGAGTAATGAAATTTGGTTGAAATTAAAAAAAAATTAAGTTGGAAAGTTTCTTTAAGGGACGCCTTACAAGCCCTTTCAGAATTCAGAGAAACAATGAATTATACTGTTTTTTTTTTTTTTTTTAAATCCTTTATTCAAGTAATAAAATACATATTCATATTAAATTATATTATGAGAGTATACTTTAAAATTATATACGAGTAATCCTTAAAAAGAAAAAATTTTTTTTGAAAATTGGTCTATTTTACCATATCTAAGAATTTTTAATCTTTCATATCTAATGAGACTTTTAAAGTTTCTTATATCTTTGTGATTTTCAATATTGTTAAATACCAGAGCACTTGTGAACTGTTGAGAAGTAAGTTAAAATAGGCCTGTTTGTTATCTTCCTTCCGTTATTCTTGTAGGAGGTAAATAGTAAACGGAATTGCATTTGAATTATTCATTAAAAATTCCGTTAAGTTTAACATTACCAAATCTGATTTTTTTTAACATCTTCAAAACGGAGAAAAGAACCAATCTGTGTATGCATATCCATATAACCGAAATACATCTGGACTTCTTATTAATGGAAACAAATATTAAGATATTTACTACAAGGTATAGCCGGAAACATCAGTATCACAAAATATCAGTGAATTTTATATTTGTGGTAAGATGTACCCGTTCTAGTAAATCTTTATTTTTTTGTTGTAATTCGATTTCAGTGTGTGACATAAACGCAATACGCAATGCATAGAAAATGAAAGAAAGTAGTCTATATAACAAGATTATCGAAATAAATCTGAATTTCTTATTTATTTCTTGCCCTGGTTTATGAAACTTTGCATAATTATATAAATGGAGGTATATTCAGCGAAACGATTCCTTTTGCCCTATTTCCCTAAATTCTGTTGGGAATAAAACGTGAAGGCGGTAGAAGTTGGAGTTATAAAATTGTAAAACGTCTTAAAATATTTGATGTTGATGTGTTTAGTAGAGTAAACACACGGAGATGCAACGCAATTCGGCGTAAAATTTATAACGATTGTTTGATGTAGCGTCTAGAATCTAGAGAATTATTATCGAAGAGAGCAGGCATTCGTGTTTATCAGAACATAAATTGAATCGACTATTCCTCGAAGTCGCTAGTTTTAGTAAGACCATCCGACGATACATTTATTTTCTGATAGCTCTTGAGATGCATTTTTTTGAACGCCTATTTAGCCCTACAACAATATACGTAAAATAAAAAAATCAATTACAATTTTACATAATTTTCTTTATTCTAAATTCCAGTGTAATATGCCAATATTTCATTGTGATACCTTAAATCAAGGCTCTTTTTGATAACGGTAACATCCCAAAACTTAATTCTATGTGTTATAAAATAACAAATTGGCAGCAAAAAAATAATTGACTGCTCATTAATTTACGCGTTGAAGTGAATTTAAATTAATATTGTCCATTTTATATTCCATGGTATTTCTGTAGTCCTAACTCCTAACTAAAAGTCGGTTTTTAGTTGCTCAGTTGAACAAAATGTCCCTGACACCAAAACGTATTTATTGTTATGGAACGGTATCTACACTTCGGAATATCGTTCACCCAGGATACCCAGATCCTTTAAATCTCAAGTTTATAATTTAATCAACTCAGGAATATTACTTTACCATAAAATATAAACGTGGCAACTTTACAGGGCCTTCACGTGATGTAATCAAATGACATACAAGAGTGCTAAAAAATTTAATCTAAATAAAGACTTCATTTAGTAAAATTAATTAAATTGCCATTAATGGCAATGCAGAATATTTATGGTATTTATTTAATTTTGTGTTACGCCCTTTTAAGCGACAGCAAAATCTCTTGATTATTTTATATTGAAAAAAACGTGGAATTTCCATACCATTCTCAATATTATATCAATTTCAAACTGAAATTTAATATTCTGAATAAAAATGATTATATACAGATATTTCATTCAGTATGTGATATAACGTCGATTCCTCTGAAAATTTCCATTTGATTGATTGATTGGAAATTTGCTCTATCGGTTGAAATTTTTGCTACTCGAACAAAAGTATCATTAATTTGGTTTTTATGGAATGTTGGAACGTTATTAACGCTTTTTCTATTTTACTTCTTCTTAAAGTATTGCGCTTTCCTGAACACTCGGCATCAAGATTGCAAAGTAACTAAGTAAAATTTACGTGATGCGCATTTCCAAAGCATAGCTCGTTTTGCAAATTCACACAAAGTGTAAAATAATAGTAAAAATATATATTCATTCAATATAATTCATACTTATATCTCATTATTACATTTAATTAAAAATAAAATTACTGCGGAAATTATCTAATGCTGTGTGTGATTTGATTCGTCTCAATAATTTTACCTAAAATTTACCAATTCAGTTAAATAGTAATGTTACAGCTCAAAACTAATACCAAGAGTTGTTGATATCAGTTATTTGCATAATGTTTTTGATGAAATTAATGGCTCATATTTCCGGGATGTAACGTATAATTTTAACATTTAAGAGCGCGCCGCCGTAGAATAGAGAATGAATTTGGGTTGTGGTATAAAACGTTAGTATCCCTGCTGCACACTAGAGGGTCATACATATGAGTATATTTGGTGAAAACTTCAGACTCGAATAAACTTCTCAGCAGCAAATAGTTGAAGGTCATCGTCCATCGAGCACGCAGCAGGTGTCTTTTATTATTGCAACTAGTCAAGAATCTAAAGCTCCGAATTCGATCATCAGAATTTTATGCCGAATCCGATTCCAGAGGGCGCGATGTCGGCCAAGATTGCGAAATTGCAAAAAAAGTAATATTTCCAAAAAAAAATTGGAACTTAAATATTGCATTATCTGTCGTTTACATTGCATTTACGAGCTTATTTATAAAAATTTTTTAATAATTTTTATATCAATCGAAAGCCTAATGTTTGTAGTTTCATATAAGTTGAATAGAGAGACATTATTTTTATTATAAACAACACTATAAATTGTTTAAACAATATGTGCTCGGGAAGTGTAGTGTAATTTTCGGCATTGAGGTACTTTTGTTATTATTGCTGATAGATATGTAGTTATGTGAGACGAAATACGTAGAAAAGACCAACGAACGTTTTTTATTAAAATAATTTTTTAATTCGCTGAATAATTTAGGAGATATGATTTTTTTTAAATGAAGCGCATTGTCTGGTCTAACGCGCGCGCGGTTTTGTTTCTGTAGGCAGGCCATTTACACATGATTTCAACTAAAACCGTAAAACGATATTTTGTATTATAATATTTAATGCAAATTAATTTAAAAAAAATATAATAGCAGATATGTCTCAGAACTATGGAAACTAATATGTTTGACAACAAACATTTTTCACTGACGTTTTCGATATTGTGAGTGTTGAATATTGTGGGTTTTTTAAAGTAAAATAATACATAAGATAATAATGGAAAGTCTCGAAAGTCATAGACTGTTTTTAAAATAATTTAAAAATTTCTACTTTCAGTTAATTTATTTCATAAAACAATAAATCTTTTTGAACTAGATGTTTGCTTAATTCTTGTGTATACATTAAAAATTATAAAAAACAGGCAATAATTAAATTTATAATCGGCATGTGATGTGCAAAATATTTTGCGCACGGGGTCATGGTAACGCAAAAAAAATAATGTCAATGAAAAAATGTCTCATTTTAGACACTGACGTTAATGCGCAAACAACCTTTTTTTGACAGTTGTAGAAAAAAGTATTTACTCGTATTATTACGTGCATTATTTTACAATTTTTTTTTTTGTAAGGTAAGCAACATTTTTGTAACATCTTGTATGAAAGTTCGTACAGATCATAAATAATGCTCACAAACAGAACAAATTAGTGCTCTATCCTATCGGTATTTAATTTAAAAAAACTACAATGATATTAAAATAATTTTCGTCTTGATAAAATGATGGTTGTATTGTAAATTCTTTGTACATATTATGATATAACTAAAATTGGAGTATTATAGGTAAGTAGCTATAGATATGATAATAATGATAATTAATAGTCATTAAACTTATTTCTGGGAATCCCGCCAAATTCTAAAAAAATAAATAGAAATAAGAAAATGGTCAAAATATGTCAAGATAAAAGTGTAGTATCAAAGGCAAACCTCAACAGTTTGCCCCAGAAAACCACTGTATTTGGAACTATACCGGGTGACCACGGATCATGGTAAACCCCCGCCATTTCCACAATTCTTGAGCTATCCAAATGAAATTTTGCAGCAGTAATTAAATGTACGTCCAAAAAAACTCCCCTGTCAAAGTTACGTCTTTTAATTGTTTCTTTCATGGCTAGTCTGATAAATAGTGTAAAATGACGTGTTGTGGTGATTTTTTCCCTTTTTTATTACTTGCACATTGCAATTATTTTAAAAACAGTCTAAGAATGACTTTCGAGACTTTCCATTATTATCTTAGGTATTATTTTACTTTAAAAAACCCACAATATTCAACACTCACAATATCGAAAACGTCAGTGAAAAATGTTTGTTGTCAAACATATTAGTTTCCATAGTTCGGAGACATATCTGCTATTATATTTTTTTTAAATTAATTTGCATTAAATATTATAATAGAAGATATCGTTTTACGGTTTTAGTTTAATCAAATTAAAGTCGTTGTAGAAAAAATATTGTTTGCAACTCGTGTGCGAAATTCTTTGATCATCTCGAGTGCCTCGAAAATCGAAATAATGTGTAAATGGCCTGCCTACAGAAACAAGACCGCGCGCGCGGTAGACCAGACAATGCGCTTCATTTTAAAAAAATCATATCTCCTAAATTATCCAGCGAATTAAAAAATTATTTTAATAAAAAATGTTCGTTGGTCTATTCTACGTATTTCGTCTCACATAACTACATATCTATCTGCAATAATAACAAAAGTACCTCAATGCCGAAAATTACACTACACTTTCCGAGCACATATTGTTTAAACAATTTATAGTGCTGTTTATAATGAAAATAATGTATCTCTATTCAACTTGTATGAAACTACAAACATTAGGCTTTCGATTGATATAAAAATTATTAAAAAATCTTTATAAATAAGCTCGTAAATGCAATGTAAACGACAGATAATGCAATATTTAAGTTCCAATTTTTTTTTTGGAAATATTACTTTTTTTGCAATTTCGCAATCTTGGCCGACATCGCGCCCTCTGGAATCGGACTCGGCATAAAATTCTGGATAATATCCATATTTTTAAAATCATATACCTCGCGAGTGCAGGGTTCGGCATTTTAGAAGCGTCTTTTTGGATGCTAGATTCCTTACTAGACTGTACCTAATTCCTATATTTTGAAAGCTGTTTTGAGGAAAATATTTTATTTTATTTTTGAGTTAGGTACTTGTTTATTTAATAGGTTTTTAAACAAGTGAGAGATTTTAGTTGAAATTTATTTTAGAGATAGATACATTTTTTATTTTATAAATTATGGCGCGAACTTACTCTAGATCTCGCAAACGCAATAAAATATCAAATTGCACTAAAAAATTGTGGCTGAAACGGCGGTAAGTATTACATAATTGCTTTCATGTTTATGTGTATTATTTTTCTGAATTACCTGAATGGTATACTCTAAAATAGTCTAAAATGTTTATTATGTAGGTACAGGGTGTTTTAAATTTGAAGCTTACTATTAGTAGCATTAAGCTTTATTAGAATTAAAGGCTAGGTGAAAATATTTATCTGCAAAGAAAATTTGAAATCATTTTTGAGAAAATCGTGAAAAAAGGGAAAAAAATTTGCGACTAATTTTATAGTAGGAGAGCCCTCGAATAGGATTTTCGACCTCATCGCGACACGAGAATTAATTTTTTTTTTTAATAGTTCCGTCAATATAAAAAAAAATTCTATTCCGACTGACGTCTATCTCGTTGCTAAAGGGGTGAAAAAAATTATCGACATATATAAGTTAAAATCTGCCAACTATTTTTCAGTTTAGATACGGAACATCGTTATGGCAACTTGTATCCAGATACAAACCAGTATATTCGATGAACGTGTTGCCGAATCCCCAGCGATATTTCCCGGTTTGCATATTATCTCTTTATTCCAAAGATGATCGAATGGTCGATTTTCTAATAGTACGCCTTGATTACGAATATCCTATTTATTCTCGTGTGTTCTTTATAATTTTTTTTTTTTTAGGGCAGTAGATATTGATATCTATAATTTAGAAATTCCTGGTACTGATGAGACAGTAAAAGATAGGTGTGTATTTATTACTTTTTTCGTAAATTAAATAGGGTGCCACACTACGCAGCACCATCCTTAAACTTTTTTATTTTTAGTGAGCTAGCTTTTACTCATTGTACAAGTGACAATGAAGCAGGATGGATATCAGAAGACTGCCTAAGTGTCGAGATTTTGACAGATAGGTTTGAATTTTCTAGTATTTTTTGTGGGACCCCTTTACTACTTTTTGTAAATGACCCACCATTTATTTTGGATGCTATAAAAGCGTATATAAAAAAAAAGTAAGACCAGAAGCGTATATAGCTAGTGTAACTTAAATAAAGTTTTATGAGATAAAGGCCGTTAATCTTTTGAAAACCTCAAAATTATAAATATATATTATATATATATATTCCATCCTCCTTCCTTATACACGGTGTCTCACCGGGGACTGAAACAATAATATGAAAAAGTATGTAACAAAAAATTTTGAAAATTTTAGGAATTACTAGTCAGTGTGGCCAATCCAGCAAAAATAATTACAATCATTTGGTATTATCGGCTATACCGGAAGTCGATACCAACTTGCTCATTTTAAATGGAACACATTGTATATTTTCAAACGTATACCGATTTTGGGTACGTCAGTGGTCACCATGAAATTAAAGTACAAACAATGTACTTATAAGAGCGCCCTTCATAGGTAATATAATCACATACAACGAACAACATAATTAGGCTTAACGGCAAAAAAAAGAGAACAATGACGGAGGTTTTTAGATAAAAAACATAATAACATAAGAGAGAAATTAAAAATTTCTGAAATTGATTTTTCCCCATAAATCAGTGACTGAAAATACGCATCAAAAAATATATATTCTCTGTACTTAGTTTATGACTATATTTTATTAAAAAACATACTTTTCTTTCACACTGTTGACATGATTCAAATTAAAAAAATCGGACCAAACCCGCGTTTTCACGAATAAATTATAAAATCGCATACATTCATATCTATTATCCTTCTCAAATTATTTCACTATCACTACAGATACATCCTAAAAGTTCACTTGGATTCAATTGGTCAACAGTTTATTTAGCAATTATTATTATTTAAATACTGTATGTATAGTTTATAATAATAATAATAATAAGAATAATAATAATAATAAAGGTCTTTATTAGATACAATAATTCGAGATTTTTGGTATTACATTCGAAATTGAAAATACCAATAACCTGAAAATTTCCAGATATAAAATTTGTTCTATTAAACGGAAAATATCAATTTTCGATATTTTTTCCCGTGACCACCGCAAAAAAAAAAGAAATTACCATCGTGATTCGAACTTCCGACCCCTGCGCTGTGAAGCAGACGTCTTATCCATTGCACCATCACATTCTTTGTCTCAAGGATATTACTACCCGGCTTTTACCTAGTGAATGTTAGTAATTGTGGTTAAAAACTTGAAATTATTTTTTTAACTTCCAAAGTTAATGATAATTTATAAATATTAATAACACAATAACAACCTAAACCTCCGAGTGGCAATAATTCAATTAATTCGATCGCTAACGCGTAGCCCTCTCTTAGAGAGTGGCTAAACCCGTCAGTACGGAGTCTAACGGAGTGGAGTGTGTGTTTCCTGTAAAACATTAAATGTATAGTATTGTCATCAACATTTCGGTCACCGCATACTTTCTTGCCAGGAATTTCCCAAAATATGAAAAAAATTGCTGTCAAAACAATATTAATGTGTGTAAAATACTTTAAAGAAGATCGTGATGTGGCGCATAATGACCTAAAATTGCTAGAAAAGAATTAAATGGGTTTTTATGTTTTTAACAAATTATTAAATTACAAGCTAATCTTAAATGTTAAAAAAATTCTTTTCATATTACGATCATCTCAGAACGGTTGTCTATTCATCGATTGCAAGTAAATAAAAAAAAAAATTGTATTTTTCATAAAAGCTACCAGAAACTTTAACTACATAACCTCCATCTAGCGGCATTTTTGAAGACGGCGCCCTCTTAAGAAGCAACTGCCATATTTGTAGCTTAACTTTTACTAAAAGTACGTGAAAGTATGTGATATATTAAATATAATATCCAACGTTATACAATAATTTGTTAGAGAATACTATTAAAAATGTTAATCGAGTTTAACGCCGGTGTACAATTCACAAAACTTCATCAAACTGTACAGCTTAATATATATGAACTTTTAACATTTTAATTTAATTGCAAGTATTAAAACAAATTTGTCATTTATTTTATTTATCAACCTTTTTCTAGATTATCAACATTTTTCTAGATTATTTCTAGATTATTGCGAAAAAAATTATAGGCCCATGGGAATACTACAATCATGAATTTTTATTTAAAAAACTCATAGCAGCTCTGCAGCACTGGTAGCGCGGAAACTGCCCCTGAAGTTTATTAAATAAAAATTCATAATTATTATAGTCTACAAAATTTCCAAAGATGTTGCGCAATCCCGCTGGAGTAGTTATCTCGAATTCTTTAAATATAGCACCTCTTCAAAATTTTAGGAATTGCTTCGATAAACCAGGATTATCAAATGCACTGTAAAAAATGCGTGTAGAAATACATCAACTATTTTGTAATTTCACAGGGGAAAACATGTAAATAAAATAAATAAGTAACTTTACACAGATATTACATGTTTGTGATAAAATTACATTTTTCATTGTGAAATTCCTCAATACGCAATTTAATATTAAAAGCTCCAACAGGAATTTTACCAACTCTACGGAAAATTACATAATTTGGGAAAATATTTATCGGAAATGTAAAATTCACTGGTTATTAATGTAAATGTACATTTTAAAGTGGTACTTTTACCAAAATGTCTCTAAAATTCAATACACATGTAAAACTCCTTGATGATAGGTAATATTACATTTCGTATAGTATAAGTACTAATACTTATACTGTATCTTGTTGATATCACAGGTTAAATAGAATCAGCTGTTTCGTCGGAACTCCAGTTTACAATCCTTGGAGTCGGAACCCTTTCATGTATACTCGGGCCAAAAAGAGTAGTCAGTAGAGCCAGGGGCGTACGGATTTACGAATTTCATAAATTCCATAATTCGAACAAATGAAAGCGGATTGTGTTAATTATGCATGAGTATGAGTTACCATGTCTTAAATTTTAAATAATATGCTTACATCTGGCAACATTATCTCCACGAATTAGGTATAGCAACGCAGTTGAACAATGCACATCCGTTGCGTTGCAGCATATGTGACGCCACTGAATGCGCTACGATAGACTTGCTCGACGACCTTCCTAGTAGTCGAACAAATTATTGGGTAGAAGGCGCCACGTTCAAACATGTACTCCATTTGGTTGACTATAGCAATTACACATAATGACCTAGTTGTGGTTTTCGTCTCTGGTAGGCGGATAAAACTTGATATATTTCTTTGAATTATATGGGATTATATGGTAAAACGAGCTGCCGCTTCTGTATTCCATAACAGCTATATGCTTTGAAGAATTGCCGATCATTTTTTGCTCTACTGACTACTCTTTTTGGCCCGAGTATAGTGTCTGTTAATTTTAGTTTTTATAATGGTTGCTGGTTGCGCAGATTCCACTTTAAGGCCACGCTCATATGATGTTCGTTTGTCCCACACCATTTACGTTCGTTTGTCTTCTGATTTCTGATTATAAATACACGTGATTGAAATTAGATCACCAAACCTTTCTCACTAACCTTTTTTGCTTTCTACTTACATTTTTAATTTATTTTCTATAAATATCAGTGATATTTGTCAATTATTTTTTCGCCATATTGAATTTTTATAGAATCTTTTCTCCTGATTTCAAGTATAACACCTTTTATAGCTTATGATTACCTAAACAAGTAAGTATTTTTGCAAAAATATGCAAATTCATATTTATTTGTTTTAAAAATATTTATGCATGATTTTTGCATTTGTTTGTCTTTTGAGTGACTTTGTAATGTGGAAAAGAACGGTGTAAACAAATTGTATTACTTATTGAACTTCAACATTTACAAAACCCATCACTATCAGTAATTTTTTAAAATTGATAAAATATGTATGTAATAACTAAGTGGGCGATCCTCTGACATTACGTCAAAGGCGTAGACGTTATTTCCCAGTTTTAAACTGTTAATTTGAATATTTTTTGGATAAATCAACTTTTTTTGGATAGGAATCTCAAGAAATGTGGTAATAAATCCCAAAAAAGAAAAGGAAGAGAAATAATTTATGAAATGCCACAATTAAAATTTAAACTATTATTATAATATTGTGAAAATCATATGTGAAAGTGCTGTTGCGATTAGTAAAAATACATCATTGAGATGTAAATATACAGATATATTATGAATATATTCATAAAGTCTCAGTAAAAACACATGTATAATTTAAAATATTCCATTTATTACTTGTAAAATTACCGCTCCAACAAGTGGGAATACGTTATTACTATGTAAAAGTACTAATGTGGCAAGTATATATCCATAACGTTCAAATAAAAAAACATACATGCTTTGTCATTTTCCTGTCACTGCTTGTAAAAATCCCAGAGTGCAATTTAAATACACATATTTGGTGTGTAGACTTGCATATCATTTATGTAAATTTGCAAGTAGGAAGGGACATTTACAATAATTTGTAATATTACAATACATTGTAAATTTACCGTTCTAATCATTGGTAATAAAAGTTGCCAATGATTTCTTATGTAAAATTACATAAAAGCTTTTTACAGTGTGAGGAAACGAAAAGAAATCAGGGAGTTTATTATATCGAATATAGAAATTTTAATTATCGGAAATTCATTATTATTCTAGAGGTAACTTTCATATTAGTTTTAATGAAGTTCGCACCAAAATCAGCATAACTCTCTTTGAATTTTACGTAACTGCGAAATACACCTTAATCGTTATTTTTCACTTTTGGACCCATTTTAAATGATGTTATTTATATTGTTTAAATTTTATTTGTGACATTTCAGTAATGTTTTCTCTTCCTTTTCTTTTTTTGGGATTTATTGTCACATTTCTGCAAATCCCTATCCAAAAAAAGGCGCAGAGGTTATTTCCCAGTTTTAAACTGGTTAATTTGAGTATTTTTTAGATAAAACAATTTTTTTGGATATAAATTTGCAGAAATGTGGCAATAAATCCCAAAAAAGAAAAGAAAGAGAAAAAGATGTTTTTTATTTCAAGAAATGCATTTTCAACTTTTTCAGACATCTTCAAAAAAACAATAAAAGAATACAACTGAAACTTTGACATCAATCATCGTGTCAGTCATCCATCAAGACAGTCTCGGTAGAGTAACTGAGGCTAGTATGTACTTTTATACGGCAATATTCCTAATAAGATGAGAAATTTTGAAAATTTTTAATTAATGAATATTCAACAGTAACCTCATATTTTCTTACACTTTTTATTTTTGTTTTCATAAAAGTTCAATTATCTATAGAAAGCACTGATAATTTACGCCCATTTTTTAAAACCATGTTTTAAAAATACAACAAACTGAACAATTTTATTGTTAAAAAGTGAGCACTTGAATATAATACGATTTTTATGATCTAACTTTAAATAGGCAAAAGCAATGTTTGCATTCATTACCTGCCGTATATCCTATTTGATAACTTAATAAGCTCTTAACAGATAATACAACTAGGTCAACTAGTAGTATTATCGTTATATTTAAGTATGTACTGAGATGTGTACCTTAAACTATACAACTTAAAGGAGTTTTATCTTTAGAACTTGTCTTTTGTTGTATTTACCAAATTTTTTATAACAACTGTTACGATCATAACGGATCATAATAATCATTACCAATTTATCAGTCTTCTATCGGACGTCTAATCGGAAACCCAAAGACTACCAGACTGAAACATTACAGGTAGGTTGCTCCTAATCCAAAGGGGTTCAGAAATATTTAATAACTAAAAATTCCCATGAGGCCCACCATTTTGAGAAAGTTAATGCTGTCATACATAAATAATATACGTTTATATATCAATACTCGTACATACCTACAAATTGTGTAAGTAATTAATGATATCCGATTTTTATAAAAGAATTGCCACTATTTTGTATACTCAGTAAACTTCGAGTATAACAAAACTGGCAACACTGTTTAGAGAGCACTATTATTTCCCCATCTTATCAAATTGTTATGAATTTAATAGATGACATAAATAGAAAGGCAACACAATAAACAAATATCTAGGTTCCGCTTGGAATATCCCGTGTTCACTGATTGATCTGTAAGAACTTTGCTCGATAGAGTTTCGATACTTCATGATTGGCAATTAAACGAGGGCTTGTTTATTGCACTTTGTCTCATCATCCATTATTGGTGCTTTTTTAATACTACGCCATGGGAATCTCGTGTACTAAGTTCAATAACTTTTTTAGTGCCTGCTATTATCATAATTTTTTACTGTCGCCGTCTGTTTATCGCTTATTAAATATTCGCGGAAGCGATAATGTCACTTAGTAGGTAGTTAGTATCTAGTAATTGAATATTCATTCAATTCATTTATGTTATTTTATCTTGGCCAAAACTGTAGATGCTTTAAATTCATTATTGCTTGATGAAGGTAGATGACTTAAGCCGGGCCCAGACGACTGGTGTACTTGGCCAATGTTTGTTAACGGCGTATACTACTTGCCATATCGTGAGTGGTTTACTTTTGCAGTTATTTGCCACTGGTGAGTATTTGGTCAGTTTTCCAACGTCTGTCAGTAAAAATGTCATAGGAAATCAAAAGAATCACAATTTAATTTAAAAAATTACTGTCAACCTTAATAAAAAGGTAAAATTTTTGTTTTTAACGTATAGACTCAAAACCATTTTATCAAATCTGACTAGGTACATTAATTTCTTTAGAGTTTGATTCATTTTTTATACAAATGATTTAGTAAGTTACTTAAATCCCAGAAGAAATTAAAGGAATAAAGAGAACTTGTACAGTGTATGTTTTTAGTAGGATTAAATTTGAAATGTCTAATAGAAAAGGTAATTTAAACAAAAAAATTGTTTTATTTGGTAAATAACAAATATGATGTTATTTTCGTTTTTTTTTTTTTCGTATAAAATGTCTTTCATTATATGTATATTTGCATATTCTGATATGTATAATATCTACAGATAAATTTTGAATTCGTATTATATTATATTAGAAGTATGAGGGAAATTTAAGTAAAATCTAAAATAAAAGTTAAAATACAAATAATAGCAAATAAAAATAATTTTAAAAGGTTGCCCCTGATGATGATAATGACTATAGTTTATTGTCTCATGTCATTTAGAAGTACAGATTTTTGTTTAAAAACTACCAAGTAGTAACATTGTTCACGAATTTGTTATTTTATTGATAAAAATTTCACGAACGGCGACATAAATTAGGAGACACAAATTTACTCAGACCTTAGAGACCTGAAAAGAAAAAGGATCTGGAGAAACCATCAGACAATAAATTCCATAACTTTTTGGTTTATACACTCCCCGGCACAAAATTCCGCCACCCTAAAATTTTGGTCAATTTTGATGTTTCATAACTTTTTTATTTTTCATCTGATTTTCATGAATTTTTCACCAGTTTGTAGATCCATTTATTGTTTGTCTTTTCAATTATTTTAATAAGTAACATTTTTCGTTTAGGCAATATTATACAGGGGTAAATCAAAATGTTATATTTTGTAGTAAACTCAAAACACCCTGTGGGAAAATTGAGGCGAATCATTTTGTTTACAAACTGTTTGGTGTAATCTTATACGTATTCCGAACATTTTGATTTTTGATTCATCCCATTATCTCATTTCTTCTGCGAGCAGCAACATTTTAAATGAAACACTGTTAATTTTACTGTATTTTTAGTTAAAAATTTTCGACGTTGGCTAAGTACGCGGTTATTGTAAAAAAATAACAGTACAGTACAGATGAATCCAGGATTTGTTTAAGGTCGCCGGATGGTCGTGAACGGGTATACAGACGTAGAAATGAAAGACATGCAGACTGTACTATATCAGAGCGAATGCAATATTACGGCGGTTCAGTCATGGTTTGGGCGGGTATTTCTACCTGTGCACGTACCGATCTTGTTTTTGTTGAAAATGGAGCACTAATCGCCCAATAGAGGAAATCCTCCAAGACGTTGTTGTTCCTTTTGCTCCTTTCGGGAACCAATTTACATTAATGCATGATAATGATAGACCTCACGTTGCACGGAATGGCCCGCATGTAGCCCGGATCTCAACCCAATCGAACATCTTTGGGATCTTCTTAAAAGAGCAGTTCGTCGTCGTCCTGTGCAACCACTAACCTTGCAAGACTTACGACCGGCGCTGACAGACTATTCCTCAAGAAAGAATAAGTAATCTTATTCATTCGATGCCACGAAGAATGCAAGCTGTGATTGCTGCGAGAGGAGGAAATATACTTTACTAAAATGTTTGTTTTTGTTGATTAATTTTATGACATACCCTAGAGTTTGTTTTTGTTATTAAAAATAAGCTTCAAATCAGCGTTTCATTTAAAATGTTGCTGCTCGCAGATGAAATGAGATAATGGGATGAATAAAAAAACAAAATGTTCGAAATACGTCTAGGATTACATCAAACTGTTTGTAAACCAAATTATTCGCCTCAATTTTCCCACAGGGTGTTTTGAGTTTACGACAAAAAACAACATTTTGATTTACCCCTGTATAACATAGCCTAAACGAAAAATGTGACTTATTAAAATAATTAAGAAGACAAACAATAAATGGATCTACAAACTGGTGAAAAATTCATGAAAATCAGATGAAAAATAAAAATGTTATGAAACATCAAAATTGACCAAAATTTTAGGGTGGCGGAATTTTGTGCCGGGGAGTGTAGTACCGGGGTGTCTGGTAAAGTGCCTCTCAACAGTTATAAACAAAGAAGCAATGATGGTCCTTGGAACAGGTATAAGTATCTCAGTATGTTTTAGTCCAAGATATTCTTGAATGTTCTAACAACAGGGAATGTAAAATCATGACTTGACTTGACCAAAATTATTTAAATTCCTTTACAAGGATTGTGTATAATTCAACTTCTGGATATTAATCCTCGAACGTAGGATGAATACTACCACTGTTGACGACAAATTAGGCACAAAATATTCAAACATGCTGACATGCTTGAGCACAATAATTGAGGTGGTAGAAGTTGGTAACTATTTTAATATCCCATGAAATGTATTCGTGATATCAAAATATTAGGTTTCTCACTGGTTCTTACAGGAGTGATCAGAAATATCATTACATGGGACAAAGATAATGCTAATAATAAAAATTTGCTCCACATGATGTGGAATGTGGATAAAAAACCTTTTTGATATACTACAGGTGTGTGCAATGCAAAATCGACGAATGGCACTTGGGTAGTGTTACTTGCTACTTGTAAGAACCAGTAATGCAACTCTGCAGCCCTTATTAAGTAACCACCATTGCAATAAGAATTTCCATTTTTAAATAAAAGAAACTATTGTTCAATTAAATTGTCTGTTATTTATTTATTTGACATATGCAGATTTAACTATTAATAGCGTTATAAGTTATGTAATGCGCAGTTATCACACATTTGGACGGGTAAAATTAGTACAATTTAATAGACCGGAAAATGGTAGTCAAATTAGGTTAACGATTTGTTGTGTTAACTACTTCGAAGATCTAGGTCAAGTTTAAAGTTAGACATAATTCTATATAATTATACTAATAAGTACTTCTGTAATTATGTATTATTATGTAGTTAAATATTTTAACTTGAATCTTAATTATTGTATTAGGCGCGACTACAATTTCTCATTTGTCTACATCTTTACCAGTAGCTGTCACAGGATTTCGACTTGCGGGGCAACAAAGATGGGGCAGCAGAAATGAGTACAAGGGACATTCTTTGAAAGGATAAGGTTACTGTGATTGTACAGTACTCCACATTGGCTTAGTAAGGATCATGTCGTGAAACAAACGAAGTAGACATTTGATACAGTTATACGAAGTCCAATTTTTTATAAGGAACGACTGTACGAGTACTGTTTTCTATAATTCATTTGCAAATGAAATGGGAAACTTTTAAATAAAGTTTATCTGCTAAATATGAATTCTATCTGAAATCGTGAAATCATCTATTATACCGGGTGTAAATGAGAAGTGACCCCAGTAACTTTCATATTTTTTTAGAATATCGAAGTAAAACTTTGTATGGGGAGATTTGGTATAATGTTCAACTTCTTGGGCCTCTTCATCACATTTCTCACTTCCTCCGGTTTCATAGAAAATGACCATATGTGTTTAAAAGCACTATTATATTGTGCAAAATTTATACAAAGTTTCACGAAAATTCAAGAAAAAAAAACGGTAAAATGTATAAGTAAGACCTAACGGATCCTTCAGTATTATTAAAATCACATTTTTAAAAAAAATGTTTTTTAAATGTTACCATATGGGGCCCCTCGGATAATCAGAAAGTACTGTTTGATAGGTACCAATTGTTAAGTAATGTAATCGTTGGATTCGTTGGCGCCATTAATGGCAATTTTTCATTACAATTATCCCCAAAAATTGGTTTGGTCTTTACTATAGACTATGACTTATAGGGATACGTCTGCGTCTCCTCGTATACAAACTTGCTACTGAATTTAGAAAGCAGTTAATAACCTTTTGAGAATTGGTTCCTTTGGTATCTGAAATATAGATAGATATATAGATACCGTTTATTTAACCACAATAGAGGTTTACCGATACATTTGTTAGAACAAAAAAGAAACACTATCTTGTGAAAAGAAATGGCTATTGTATATTATATATTATAATAATTGGTGTATACAAATACTAATGCATAAATCACAATATACAACAGACCCATAATACAGGGTGACAATTGGGAACCGGACGTTTTTGGAATAGTACGGAACTTAGCGCGGTTAGAGGAAGGCAAATGCGATGTTACTACCTTTGTAATGTTGTGCCATTTCAGTAATAATGGTGCAGTGGACAGAAGACCATCGAATATTTGCATACGACACGTTTATCCGAACCGCTCCGTTCAGATGATCCAAATTTTTTTTATACCAGAACTACGCAGAAAACGGATAAATCCAAGGAATATGTGATTCAGCAAGGTGGTGCCACGTCACATACTGCCAACACATCAATGAATGTTCTCCGCAACATGTTCCCAGGAAAACTTATTTCACGTTTTGGAGATGTGCCGTGGCCCCCAAGGTCTTCAGACCTGTCAATTTGTGATTTTTTTCTGTGGGGGGTATTTGAAGAGTCGTGTATATGCTCACAAGCCATTCGTCAGGAAATCATGACTATTGATCAAGCGATGTTGGAGCGTGTTATGGACGATTTCATGAAGAGGGTCGAAAGCTGCATCCAACGCGATGAACACCATCTCACTGACATTATCTTCCATACTTGATACACATCGTAAATGGCACTGTGTAAGCTTCATTCTGGTGTTAATAAAACCTTATTATCTTGCAAACTTTTTGTATAACACTTATTTCAAAATCGTCCGGTTCCCAGTTGTCACCCTGTACAATGCAATATAAGCAAAATTAAAGGTAAAAGTCACTGTAATACCAATTTTGTACGTTTATCAAACACGAAAACATACATAAATACACGCACACGCACGCACCACGCACACGTGAATAAGACAAAACAATATTTTATAAAAAAACACAAAATTAAATAAAAAAACACGCAACTCTGATCAATGTCTATATGTAAATGATGTTCTAACGTATTATTTTATTTATTACGTAATTGTTTATGATTAGTTAATTAACATTAACATTTATTAAAGTGGTGCTCTCAAATACCCATCAACTGAATAAAAACAACGATTTAGATATACTTATATAATTCTTCTACAGGGTGGCCCAGATTTTAATACATTAATTTTGAGAGGCGATAGAGAATCGCAAAATTTGACTTTTCTTAAATTATGTTCAAGAGGAAAATTTCTATCGAATAGTAGAGTACTGTTATTATGAGAAGATGCCAGGCAATTAAAATGCACAGAAATGGCTTTATGCATGCCCTTCATTTTAAGCCAATGAGAGCGACTTGCGTCATATTCAGGGTTGAGCACAGTGGCAGCATCAGTATACAGAGGGTTTTGTTCGCAGGTGGTCGGTGGTTGAACCAAGAAATATAATTAGAGAATCGCAAAATTTGACTTTTCTTAAATTATGTTCAAGAGGAAAATTTCTATCGAATAGTAGAGTACTGTTATTATGAGAAGATGCCAGGCAATTAAAATGCACAGAAATGGCTTTATGCATGCCCTTCATTTTAAGCCAATGAGAGCGACTTGCGTCATATTCAGGGTTGAGCACAGTGGCAGCATCAGTATACAGAGGGTTTTGTTCGCAGGTGGTCGGTGGTTGAACCAAGAAATATAATTATTCGCACACGTTACCTCCGTCCCGGGCATCTTCTCATAATAATATTACTCTACAATAATATACAGGGTTCATTTGGAGAAAATGTTGTTATGTTCGCTCCTTGCTAGTTAATCAATGAACTTTCGTTTTTCAGCCTTTTAGGAAACCCTACTACATTTCCCAATATTTTGTTTCTATCTCTTCAAATAATTTTTCTACATCAATTTAAAATATGGACACATTAAGTTGATCACACAGTACCTGATATATTTATGATTTTTCAGAAAATGTGTTTTAAACGTATGCAAAAAGACATATTTTTAAACGTAAGAGGTCGTTATACTTTAAACATACATAAAAAAACATTTGTTTTAAATATTCTATTTTAATTATGCCAACCTCGATGCCAACCCTGTTTAATATATTTGCAAGAAATAACCTCATAAGTGCCTATATAAACACTGGCGTCCCAACCCTGGAAATTTTGCCGACCTTCCACTTTGTCGTTTGAAAGAGCTTATTTCACAAATACACATACCCAATACCCATTGACATACCTAAGAGATTTAGATTTACATTTCTGGCTAATTGGTAATACCAAGGCCATTACTCCCCTCAAACACACATAGATTTCCATTTCTTTCGAAAGATGCGAGGTAGGTAGTCACAATACCGATATGATTTTGTAATATATTTCCTAAGTTGTTAACCCTTGGACATTAATTATTAATTATGAGTTAATAATACATAATTTTAGATCATTTGGCATTATCTAAACTACTTCTGACTACTTCCTTAAATTTAATTTTCCAAGTGCAAATTGACAATGTTTAAATTAGGTTTATTCTACAGGGTGTCCATTAAAGAATGGACCAAACTGCAGCAGTAGGTTCCTTAAAAAGTATTTTCTATTTCTAGAGTGAATTTGATAGATATCAAATAATAATGAATTACCATTTTTAGATGTTTTAATTAAAAAAGTCAATAATAATAATTTTCAAACTAGCGTTTACCGAAAAAAGCCTCACACTAACAGATATTTAAATTTTAACTCAAACCAGTCTTTGGACGTTAAAAGAGGTGTTATAAAATGTTTGTATGATAGGGCAAAAATAATTTCTTCTAATGATGAAATATTCAAACATGAAAGGCAATTTGTCAGAGAAATTTTAATTAATAATGAATACCCGAAAGAATTTGTTGATAAGACTTTCATGGAGATTGAAAATAGAGTTAACAATCCGGTGCAACCAAAACCAGAATATCATTATTCGACATTAATTCCATATATAAAAGGTTTATCTGAGAAATTACGTCGTGTCGGTAAAAAATTTGGCGTTAGGACAATTTTTCAAACAAATAATACTTTAAGATCCATATTAACAAAAACGAAACCATTAAATCCTGAACAAAATTCAAAAAATTGTATATACAGTATCCCGTGCGAGTGTAATAAACATTATGTGGGTGAATCATCTAGACCACTTAATGTACGATTGGGCGAGCACAAAAGTTATATTAGAAAAGGTGATATTGAAAAATCTAAAATTTGTGAACATGCTTGGGAAAACGATCACAGGATAAAATGGGATTCAGCAAAAATTTTGACCAAAGAAGCAGACAACAAAAAAAGAAAAATCAAAGAATCCGCAATAATTTTACTTAATGAAGATAAATGCGTATCAAATTGTTCGGTAGAATTTTGTTCAACTTGGTTACCAATGTTGAGAGAAGAACTCAATAAAATTAATATTATTTAGTATATTTTTCAACATTTCTATGGTAAGTATCTATGGAAATGATATAAACAATTTTTATTTTATGTCGTGTTGAAACACGTTAAGGTTGCGATTTACTCCTATGATATTAACCGCGATTTCTTTAGGAGTAAATTTTGCAGAAACTAATACACGGATTTTGAAAATTAATGTATCTAATTTTGCAGAAAAAAGTGTAAATGGCCGTGAGGTATTGAAATTACCATTCTTATCTATAATTGAGAAGGAAAAAATAAGACTGTACATATTGGCAATACGTAGGCAACTCATTCAATCGCTTGTATTTACAATTTTGTATTTTTTTTGTAAAAAGAAATTAGCTTACGGCCGAGTACAAAGTGTTATCTTAAAAGCTCACCAAATATTGTCGCTCAAATTAACTTATCTTTCGTGAAATTGACCCTCAAAGGAGCATTTTCACATTTTTAGGTCAAGTCTTCGCTTTGAGAGCACACCACTTCATTATAATAAAAATTTATATTTAGAAATTGGTATTATTAAAATCTTTAGGACAATACTAAAAACCAAAAACTATTATAAATATCACACCATATTTATTTGTTTCATTAATCATAATAAACCAAAATAAATACGTATATTTCTCTCTCACTCTACTAAATCCCAACCTTAAATAAAAATCTAAAGCCTAAACTTTGAAAAAGCAAACGGATATAGTTTCCGAAACGTCAGCGCAGTATTTTTGTATTAATTTAATTCCTATCAGTTGTCAAAAAAACACCCTCTAACTGATCCTCTGACATTACGTCAAAGGCGTAGAGGTTATTTCCCAGTTTTAAACTGGTTAATTTGAATATTTTTTAGATAAATCGAATTTTTTTGATAGGAATCTTAAGGAATGTGGTAATAAATCCCAAAAAAGAAAAAGAAAGAATTAATTCTCTTCATTGTGTAACAGGAAGTTTAAATGCATTTTTCTCGAAAACGGTACATTTTACCGACATAAAATAAGTACATATTCCTTTTTTACGTAGAATTTAATACTGCATTAAAAACAAATATTATTTTTTTTAAAAGTTGATTCTCAAAAAATTTATGAGCAAACCAAAAGAAAAAATTTACCGTTCGCAGCGCCCTCTACGTTATTCGCCTCAATAATTGTTCACGACTTTTCACAGCGACCCAAAAAAAAAACATATACCAAATTTGAAGGAAACCACATTAATAGTACTTAATAGAAATATAACAAAATATTTAAATAAAAAAATTGTAAAATGGTACTAAGGTATGTTCAGCTAATAGTATATTACGTTACTAGGAGTAGAAGGCGAACATTATTGCTGAGCCCGGAAGTTTGCTCAGCCGAGGCGCTAGCCGAGGCAGCAAACTGGGCGAAACACATATGAGCCTTCTACTCCGAGTGACATACAATTTTTTCTTCAAGCGTCAAAATCAAAACAATAAGATTTGAATTATTTTGACATAGATGAATTTGCAATTTCAAGTATTAATTAATTCAAGTAATTTCAGGTGGTGTGCACTGCTTTTCTTCCGATTTTTTCGCTTTTAAATTTGAAAGAAGGCCCGACGCGTGACATCAAATTTTAAAATGACAGTTTATGACAAATCATAATGAATTTTAATTCGTTGCCATGGATATATTGTATCATTTTTGTACTAGGAAAAAAATGAGAAATATTTGCACTAGTACAATGACAGGCTACTTCTACAGGACGTGTTGCATTATACAGGGTGGTTCAGAATTTACCGATTAAACTTCGGGAACTAATAGAGTACGTTAAAATAAATGGACTTTCTTTAATAAACTTATATCTAAAACCGCATAGTTTCTGAGATACAGGGGGTCAAAGTTTAATTTAAAAAAAATATTGTTTTAAATATGTTCTTAATTAGTTGAGGTATTTTAACGAAACTTGCTTGACAAATTAACAGTAACAAGTAACGTTTTCCGAAAAAAATTTGACTCGCTTTATACAGTGGCGGAGTATTCAATTTTTTAATTTTTACTTGTTGAAAAATAGTGATACGCCACTGGATAAATTTTAAAAAATTAACATTTTTAAAAACTACAATTATTTCTTAATAAAAAAGTATTCTTGGCATTTTTGTCACAACCCAAAGCTTTGTCCAAAAAATAGGTTCAGAAAACGTTCTGCAAAGCTATAAATTAGATTCTTGAATACTCCGCCACTGTATAAATTAGCGAGGCGAATTTTTTTCGGAAAACGTTACTTGTTACTATTAATTTGTCAAGCAAGTTTCGTTTGGTACATTCTTTAATGGACACCCTTGCCTTGTTTAAGTTTAAATCCTACAGCAGGTTGCGACCACTTGAGATATGAATAGGAATATAATAACAAAAGTCACTCAGAATTGGGTGTAGATTCTAAAAGTAAAGTTGGTACTTTACTCACGCTCGTAGAAAAAGTAGTTTGTACCTTAACTATTTTTTCAAAAGAGTAGTTTGAATACCTAATAGCTCAACTCTTTAGACTTTAAAAGTAGTTTGCCCAGCTCTGTGTGAGGCTCTTAATTGTAAAAAAACTTGTGTTGTTAATAAGTATGTCGTTTTAAAAGTAAATTTTAAGAAACTGTTTAAAAAAGTTAATGCACAAAGGAAAACCTCTAATTTGTATAAAATTCTAAAAAATCATTTGTTTTATCTAAATTCTTACATCATGTCACAAGACTGGACGTTATCCGTCTTGATTTATTTACTCTAATCATTGTGTAGTGGGTTACCACCTTTGACGCATGAATATAAATCGCATTATTTGATAAATATAACCATCAGATGAATAATAAATGAATATATTTAATTTGTATAAGGGGTGTTTAGCCTGAGGCTATAAAAGTCTATAACAGGTAAAATAACAATAAAGTCTATGTATATCAGTTAATACAGGGTGTCACAACACTTTGGGGCAGGACTGTAAATATGTACTTCTGAGGTGAAGAGAAATACATTGAAATAGGCAGAAGTTTACAAAAAAATATATATAATCTATAATTTGCTCTATTTTCCTTCATGCCACGCCAATGGCTAACGTAAAACGAACAACACTGACCTATGACATTATTCATAAAAACCACAAGAAATCCTTATCTAAAAACTATCGCAATTGCAGGTGGTGAATTTGAAGCCTATACCATAAATATCATTCTGAAGACTAGCTTTCTGATAAGTTAATTTTATTTGCAATATCATATATTTATTAGTTGCGATCGTAGTATCGTCGTTGCGCGTATTGTATTTTGTATTTTATGTGTGATAGTGGTCAATATGGCATACCTACTTTATATCAAGTGAATATTTGGGCATGATATTAATGTACGGACATTGCGACAATAATGTTGCCTCCGCCGCCTGGAATACACGCGAACCAGTGGCGACTCATCACGAGATATATAAATATTTTTTCTTTAATTGAATTTAATTACATTTCGTGTTTTTAGATGTCTCTTGATGTTCCACGGTTAAAGTTATGTACCAAAGCGTTGTGATACCCTGTATATAAAAAGTCAAAATTAGATTAGGAACTAGCACATGAAAATTTTATGGTATCAATACATTTTAAATAATTTTCATTCAATTTTTGTTAGATCTTGGTATTTAATATAACATATAACTTATTTTACAATTATTCTCTTTCTTTGCTTGATATGCATTGTTTATAAATGACCTTGTTTAGGCTTTATACATTTATAACATATAACATCATGAAAACAAATAATTTAAAAATAATACCTAAATTTAAATCTTGCCAAAATAACAAAAACAATGTAAAATTATTATTATTCTGCTATACATTAAGTAAGTTTCTACATAATTTGATTAATATATACATAATTTAAATAAATTACTAAATCTTACGGGATAGTGATGAATATCTGACTACGTCATAAAATTATTATTTCTAGATATAAGCTTCTTACAAGGTAAAATGAATATATAAACTAATTAAGTTTCTTACATCTGCTATAATAAAATTAATTTTTGAATAAAATGACGTCAGTTATTATCCTTAGTGAATTTCAAAACTTTTACACTAATAGACTCATATATCACGTATATAATATATTATGAATCGATATGCGAAGGAACATGAACTCTTGTCACAGTATTCTTCAAAGACTTGTATTTTTTTTAAATAAGGAGCGTATATTATCCATTTATTGACACACAACACACAATATGAACTTTAGTGTCATAATATTCGTCAAAAAAAAAAATAAATAAAATATTGTGTGGTCGTTTCCTGTTATTTGAATGTATTGGAATGTAAAAGTGAGTCATTTTTAATGTCACTAAGATATAATTACGCAATAATAGCCCGGTAATTTAATCGTTTTTAAATTGGACTTACGATAGTCCATTAACTCGAAAACAAATGACGATAGAGATTTTCTGTTGATGCCAACGAAAGCGCCTTAAAAAAGGGTCGTAACAATGTACTTATTAAAATAACACCAGTCATCAAATTAGGTAGACACGAGAAATTTTTTAAACTGCACCTTTTCAATTTTTTGCAAATATGTATCTTGAAGACGGACAAATTTAAAAACGCCATCGAAATGGTTGTAAAATTAGCTCATACACTTGAAGAAGACTTGCAGTTTTCTAATGAAGAAGAGCTAGAATAATAACCGAGATAGCAATGCGTGTACCCCAATTAATACTTCTGGGCAGCCCCAGTATCAGCTGGATGCTCATTCCATGTTGTTTATCTCAAAGAAAAGTTATAAAAATTGGATTAAAAAAAAGCTTTGTTGCAAAATTGAAACTATTGATTTTGTTTTTTTCATTACAAAAAATTGATGGCAATTAATATGGTGCAAAGTAATATAATAGACCCTTAAATCAATTAAGGCACAAGGGAGTCCTATGTTCTTTTAATATGTTCCTTGCAAGGACGTTGATGTCATTGATGTTGGTGGCAAATTTTCCAAAATAAAATGTTTTGTGTTAAAATAAATCCAGAACATCAGTTTATCCAGAGAGTTACGTGAAGATTTAGGTTTTATAACTTGAAGTAGAAACTGCTTCTACATGGTTTATAAAACAGGAATCTAAACTATCCACGTCAATTTTTTTCCAGATCTACGGAACCGCAAAATCTATCTTTTAAGTGGAAATCAAATTCCAAGAGGCAATTTCGCAATATAACTAACTGCACACTGCTTTACAGTGTCTGGATCTAAGACGTATGAAACAATTGCTCCTTATGTGTTACTGTAGACAAACAGCAAACATTATAACATTACGTTCAGAAAAACACAAAAACTTAAAATAACTAGAAAAGATACTCTTATGCCTTTCAAGAGTATTGGTTGTTCATTCTAAAGATGTTTATTTCTCTACAACACTTTGAAAATACCTACCTATTTATCACTTTGGTTGCGAAAACCTAGTTCTTTTTATATATTTTGCATTTATACAGGGTGATTCATTGGTAAGTGTACATACTTTACCTGCATATGTAGGTTACTTGGGCGATTCCATATCACCTATGGTTAGTGGGTCAATAATCCTTAATTACCAAGATACAGGGTGTTTTATTGATTTTGCCTATTTTTGTCTTGGACCATAACTTTAGAACCACTTAGTATAATAAAGTAAAATTTGGTATGTATGTTTTACTCAATCAGCCACATCGATTTCTCAATTTAGCAGAATCAAAATACAGGACCGGACAGAAAAAAATAGCCGAATTGTTAAATCTCAAAAACAACACCCTGTATCGAAAGTTTTAAAAAAAATGTTTTAAGATTCGGAAAGAGCATAGAAAAATAAGGCAAATAAAGTACATTTTCAAATTGCGCGTCTCTTTTTTCTATTTATTTTCTTTGATAAAATGAAATTTTACAAAATTAAAAACCGATTATCTCATACAAAATAGCGTTTTTTCTCTAAATAGACTACGAATTAATAAAAACTTTCATATTCAATAAGAAACCATTCATACAACGTAAGTTCTGAAAAGTATTCAATTAAAACCAACAGATTTACACATTATTTTAAAAATTTTAAATTCTGATAGGTAGGCTTTGAATACAACAATTAAAATTTCAGACAATCAAGTGCGTTTCTGAATAGTTTCTAAAAGATTTGTTTAAATGTTCCTCACCTAAAGAATAATAAACTTTAAAGTAAAATGCATCAAAATTTTATTAAGTAAACTTTATCGCAGAGGAAAAGGACAATTATTATTTAGGTGAGGAACATTTAAACAAAGCTTTTAGTAACTATGTGTCAGAAACGCACTTGATTGTTTGAAATTTTAATTGTTGTATTCAAAGCCTACCTATCAGAATTTAACATTTTTAAAATAATGTGTATATCTGTTGGTTTTAATTGAATGGTTGAATACTTTTCAGAACTTACGTTGTATGAATGGTTTCTTATTGAATATGAAAGTTTTTATTAATTCGTAGTCTATTATAAAGAAAAAACGCTATTTTGTATGAGATAATCGGTTTTTAGTTTTGTAAAATTTCCTTTTATCAAAGAAAATAAATAGAAAAAGGAGACGCGCAATTTAAAAATGTACTTTATTTGCCTTATTTTTCTATGCTCTTTCCGAATCTTAAAACATATTTTTAAAACTTTCGATACAGGGTGTTGTTTTTGAGATTTAACAATTCGGCTATTTTTTTCTGTCCGGTCCTGTATTTTTATTCTGCTAAATTGAGAAATCGATATGGCTGATTGAGTAAAACATACATACCAAATTTTACTTTATTATGCCAAGTGGTTCTAAAGTTATGGTCCAAGACAAAAATATGCAAAATCAATAAAACACCCTGTATCTTGGTAATTAAGGATTATTGACCCACTAACCATAGGTGATATGGAAACGCCCAAGTAACCTACATATGCAGGTAAAGTATGTACACTTACCAATGAATCACCCTGTATTATATTAGTTTTATGTTCAGTGATGAACTACGAATCGCCCTGTCCTGTATAATGTATATCTTTATAACTGCGTTTTGTAATTTTGCATAAACGATTTTTTAGACCCACATCTGCTACGCGAAAAGCACAGCATCGGCAAAAGTCAGGTAGATTTCAAGGGAAAGTCGCGTGCGAGATCGGGAATAAGGTCAGAAGTTCAGTTGAACATTGAAATCTAATTCATAGGTTGTCTCTTTGACTCGCATAAATTGTTGCCCATTGATTAGCGCCATTGCATTTCTATGTTGGGAAATAAATAAAAACATATTTTTTAAGCAGCTGTCAAAAAGAGTGACGTTTTACGGATCTGACACCGTTCCTAAAGTGTCATCTATTTGTACTCATTTTTCAATTTTATGTTTTTTGGCCGCTTTTACTTCACGGCCGCATTTTCTTTACGGTCTCATGTATTAATTGATCATTAATAATAATATTTGAAATGGGTTTAGACTTAAAGAAAAACTAAAACAGACGTAGATTTCCAACCTTGCATGTGCAGCTTCATAAATTTCCGGTGGATTATCGCTATCATTATCACTCATTTTTACTAATGACAGAAACTTTTCAATAAACTATCCAGTGACGTTTTCATTTGTCAAACGAATTAAAAATGTCAGCCTACTAGGCTTCTCGCAAAATTTTGTCCATGTCTGCTGTAGTTTGTACGAAACAATTTTAAAATTTTTTTTATTTTACTTTTTGAGACAGCTGCCTAAAAAATGTTGTGTGCACCTCGGCCAAATGATCTTTCTCCGCCTTATCCGAAGTTTGCTTGGCCTCGGCTGCGCCTCGGTCGCAAACTTCAGATTCGGCCGAGAAAGATCAACTTTTTGGCCTTGATACACAAATAACTATTTGATAGGATAGGAACATCAAATACTCGATCAAATTTTAAAGGGCTTTAGTAATTATAATTCCTGATCACCCGTAATTGCAGGTTATTTGGCAAGTTAATCTTTATTGTGTTAATATTTAGAAAATTATTTGTTTTTTAGATTCGCCTCCATTGGGAATTACGAAATTACCCATATATTCTTGGAAGACTTTCATTGAAAAACTTAAATATACAGTTCACAAGGTATGCTTTTGAACTGTATACCTGGGAATTACAACCCCATGCTACATTTTTATGATTTGCAAATTGCAAATCGTTAAGCTGTCCTTTAAACATTAGCATTTAATAATCCTTCTCTGCGTTTATATATGCCTCATAATATAATCGGCATCGGCCTATACAAATAGTACGGTATAAAGTGGCTGCTGGAAATATACCTTCAGAGGTTTTAACCCTTTGAGTGGCAAATTACCAATTTTTTCAATTTCCTATTTTTTTTTTTTTGTTTTTTTGTCATATGAATACCTTATAGAGATATAATAATGTAATTTTTTTTCTTCCCCCTTTATCCCCTAAAAAAGAAGTGGTATAGCGTAATTACCACTGCTCCACGTGGTATCTATAAAATGAAGAATTAATGCAAATATATGAAGTATTCTTACGAAAAGGTACAAACATAGAAATCAAAAATTATATGTAAGAAAACAAATCTAGTAAGAACTAAACTTTAGAAGATTTGATATTTTAGGAAGAATGGTAATGCAAAAAGCAGATTTGTTCTTTCCCCCCTTTCAGGGTCACACGGTGTTACAAAATTTTCATTTAAAATCGGTCCAGTTTCCTCCGTAAAACTTTTGAATTTAGGTGATCGTGACTTCTTTTGTTCCCATATCCCATCTAATCGCCTTTGTATCTCTGAAAGTGGTACGTTTGCATCAGATTCAGAAGATTGATCATCGTCACTTTCTGGCAGTACGTTTTTATTAGATTCTAAGGATTCGTCATCTATACCTTCAAGTAGTTGTTCTGAGATCATTTCAAATAAACCATTTGATACTTCTACATTGCTGGGGCTCTGTTGTATAATGTTATCATATTCACTTACTTGCAGATTAGTTTACATCAGTATGATATGAACAACTTGAAATATCGCGAAATTCTGATTTAGCAGAATTATCAAGAAGTGAGTTCAATTTTTTTCGTACACTTTCATTTAGAGCACCTACAGTTCCCTCTTGAACATATTTTATCGGAGTTAGTTCTACGTAGGTGAAGTCATCACTATTATCCGAATCTAAATCCGACAGCTCAGACTCCGAACCTGAAGGAATTTCAAAACCATCCAAAATATCAAATGTAAAGTTTTGAATTTCACTAATAGGTATAATTGAAGTTTTTCTAATTTTTTTCACTGCAATGAAGTTTATTTGAACCAGATTTAGTCTAGAACAAAAAAAACTCGCTACAGCGAACGTAATATGCACAATGTTTTTCAAACTAGACTTCAATACAAAATGAAACATTATATGTGAGTTTAGGTGCCGTGGTAACTATAGGTACCACTTTCTAGATGCTCGTAAAAAATCCTAAATTTAATCACCCACATATATGAATCATAAGAGTATGCTCTACAAGTTCTAAACAATTACTTTATCAAAATTCACTTACCCAAAATAATAACTTTGCAAACAGTCACAAGAAATCTACATTTGCGGTAAAAACTGCATTCTATCTTGACTTCACTTATGACAACTAATGTAAAACCAATGCCATCTCTCGAATATTTGTCAAATTAAATAATTTCCCGTTTGTAAACATACTAAAGGCTACAATACAATGGTTGCAAACGGATACCACCGCTACAAAAGCTACAAAAAAATCGCAGGAAGGTGGTACATATAAGGTACCACAACGACTCAAAGGGTTAAGCATCAAACACTCTTTAAAAAATATGACAGTCGTAATAAATACCATAATATGCATTCTTTTTGTCACAAAAGAATAAATACGAAAACACGAATGGATATGACAATAAAAAGAAAAAATATATTTCATCTTTCTTTTTGGAGATCATCTTTATTATTTTTTTACGTAAATATTGGTATAACATTTTTTTTTCTGAGTAAAATGGAATCGAAGTGCAAAAACATCAGCCAAATCAGATCAGACGTTACTGTTACGGAGCTACCGCGATCTATCGATTTAACGTATAATCCAAGATGGTATATTTCTCATGATTCAGGATATCCACATCATGATTTTTTCGTTCCCAAATAACCTCAAACAAAAAGATAGTAGAATGATATGCAAAGAAGTTTCGGGTTCGATTCCTCGTCGCTTCAGAAGAATTCAATCAATAAATCAAAATATTCAAGGCGGAAGAAAAACCGGAAACTCCTACAAATCATCAGCTTCTTGAAAGTCTTAAAATAACAGAAAGTCAGAAGCTAATTTACAAGCATACTATTTTTGATGGGTCTAAATTATTTGGCAACTCGTCCTCAAATTTGTAATAACTGGTCACTGGTCGATTATATGACCTATTTTAATCACAAAGATAGAACATTACTTCCAGAAATAGATCATACATTTTTTTTTTCAAAAATATTAGCCAGTTTAAAAAAAACCTTCTCCTTTGTTTAAGACGGTTAAAAAAAATAATAAGCGAAAATCTAAGCGTCTAATTCTTTTTAGACCACCCTGTATCGTCGTCAGTTACATGAGTAACAATATAATAAATATACAAATTAGTAATTACTCATATTTTTATGTATAAATAAATTTTATTTTTTATTTCTTTATTCGTGTTCGTTTTTACTACTTGCTGCCTCAGCTCGCTATTGATTGGTTTTTCCAAGGCACGCGATGGCCATTCAACAAATACTGTTAACTGTTGATTCTTACACTTCCACGCACCGATAACAACAATGATAATATACTTCAAGTTTACAACTAGCTTTTAGAACTGACCAGTCCACATCTGTATACCAACCAAGACTTTCGTGTCTCTCGGTACTACACAGGCTTGGTTGCGTACAAGTAATTATCATTATTCGCGTTAAGTTGAGTGACATGTTGTGCTTATAAATTTAAACATAATCATTTTTCTGTTGTGTATTTAGTGTATTAGTGATAATTATTTGATTTATTAAATTTTTATCAATTTTACAAAATGAGTCGGGCGGGTGGAGCTATGCTTGGTGGTACTATAATAGTTATGGCTTGGACCGGGATTTACTTTTCGAGACACCCTAGATCGACGGTGGAAGATGTTGCCATTGAAAACATTACAAGTTCACCTAATTATTATCAGTACCAAGTGGTGAACTCTAATGGCACAGCTGAAAACGATTATAGAAGGGATAAAGTTAAAGAGGTAATTTCTTTCAATTTCGTGTAAAAAAATAATTACTATTCAAGAGCAAAAGATAATGTTTTTCTTTTGTGAAATATTTAAGTTTAATTTCTTTTTTAATTTTGACAAGAATAATTGTAGGATTTATATTTAGTTCTCGAATTGTTTAATCTACATAGTAACTTAAGCAGTAGCAATATAACTGTAAGGATTTTATATCACGGCCTTATTTGAATTCGATGATTTAATTGGTTTATCCTTTTTTTCGTTTATGAGATCAAGATATTGTCAAAATGTTATTAAAATTTTAAGTAGAGCATGTTCTAAATAAAATTTTGATATTTTTTCTATTGTAAATGCCTGTGTAGGATAAGTAACATCTGTCAACTATTTTATCTGCTTAAATGCTTTCACTTGTATAACGTTATTGGCTACAAATACCTGTTTGTTTTTCGGTCCCTCAAATAAAAAGTATACGAATCTACACAATTAAATTTTATATGTATTATGTTTGCTATTGTGAAGTATAGCGCATGTTAGAAAGTTAGAAAAACAGCATATAATAATGTAAAATAAGATATACAGGGTGTTTTTTAATATCAGAAAAACGAAAACGAGTTTCTGTGATTCAAGATAAGAAAGACAAAAATTGTATAATTGTATAACAATACTTCTCCGAAAACGCTTTCTAAAGGTTGTATTTGAAAATAAATTAGGTATTTCAAGTTTAAGTATTTAAAGATTTTTTGAAAAATACAAAAAAAACGTTAAATTGTGATTTTGTACCTACACTGAAATGTCTAATAAATATAATTTATCAGACGAGTTTAAGTAAACTGGCTTAATACAGTGACGTATAATGTTCTAGGTTAATTACTTCTTTTTTTAATTATTTTTACAGTATTGAATTTTACAAATAAAATCATGCTAGGTGTTTTTCGATTTTGCTTTCCGCTTTTGAGATATTTCCGTTAACGTAAACGACGAAACAAACGAAATTTAATAGATAGATAGCAAAAGTAATTTTATCTAAAATTAACGCATTTATATATTATATAAGAAAAAAAATAAAATGTATTTATTTAAAAAAACTCCAAAACCCTTTTTTAGAACATTTTGGTATCTCGATTATTTCGGAAGAGCATTGATAACAATTTTTATTTGATTTTGGATAATGAAATTTCCAGTCTCTTGCAGATGATTTTAAAATACATCCTGTATTTAGATATTTGTAAAATTGTACACTTTTCATCGGAAATTTACTCTGCAATAATTATTACCATAATTACTATTATTAATTTAAAAGTATAGTATCAGAATGTTTAGATTTATCATTACAATAATGTCTACAATAAATTAAATTAAAACGCTGACGTAGCACATGAAACAATATTCGTGCATCATAGCCGACCAACTTGAAAATTAATTAGAATATCTACCAAGGTAATCAAGTACGGGATCTTCTGATAAATTCACCTTTCCTGGTAGTGGAAAATATCAAAACATTTATAAAATGTTAAGAGTCATTTCTGACCACAATACAGGGTGTCCCACAATTTCGTTTACAAGCCATATTTCCGTTATTTAAGAAGATAGAAAAAAAAACTAACAAATATTATGAAAGGTATCCAATAGAATAATTGATTAGGCACCCCCTTAAAACCGTCCTCATTCTTACAGCTTTTAATAAACCGGGGGCGACTTTATAAAAATTGTTGGTGGTGACTATTTTTTTTTTTAATTTCGCCCCCTAAAATTTTATATTGCCTATTCATGGTTCCATTTTTAATATTTTACATACTTGATGGCTATAAATGAGACATATTGCAAAGTAATAAAAAATCCCCGCTTTATTGCGATCACTATAATAATCCGCTTATAATACGTAAAGTGTGGTTTAATGCAAACAGCAGTTTGTAAGTAGCTTCTAACGGCTTGGGCTACTTTATCGCCATGCGACGGCGCGGCCAGCCCGCTCTCCTTACTTAACACCATTAGATTTTTCGTAAAAATAGAATTCGTGATTCCTGGCGCATCATCACAGGGAGGGAATTATTATGGTGTTGTGAAGTCCAGAGGATTGCAATTTGAAGAACTACTGTGATGTAATGAAAAAAAATTTGTATTAAAATTGTGTAACAGATGTACATTTAAAATTATTCAATACAATATGCCTTACCCATTATGCAACTATAAAATATTAAAAATGATGCATGTGCGATATATCAAATATTAATCATGAATCGAGATTCCTTCGCAGTATGAAATATTTCAGGGGGTGCAATTTGGAAAAACGAGATTGGGGTGGTTTCTTAAGGGTTGTAAGAAGTAAGACGGTTTTAAGAGGTGGAGTAATCTGAAGGACTCTTGGATGTTACCCACAATCTTTTTTAATTATTTTTTCTATTTTCTGAAATAACGAAGATATGGCTTATACACGAAATTATAGGATACCCTATATTTCTATCACGGGTGTAGTTAGTTATTTGTCTCGTATATTTATTGCTCGAATGTTCCCAGCGACATAAACGAACCGGCAAAGTTTTGACGTCGAGCGGATCCTCTGTATTGGTAAAAAGCAAGCACAAGTAAATGCCTTCACTAATTTCTATATGTCCACGTATCCGTCGATTTTACTGAAATAAACTGTAGGTACCTTTATAAAAGTCGTTGAATGACAACTACGCTGGACCAGTAAATATGTCGTTTAATTTTATATCCAATATTTATGTTGTCAGTTGAAACGTTATCTAATATATTTTTTTTATTACAGATGATGAAGCACGCTTGGGATAACTACGTCCGGTACGCCTGGGGTAAAAACGAACTAAAGCCAATCAGCAAACGAGGACATGGTGCTAGCATATTCGGCAATATGCCTGTTGGAGCTACCATACTTGACGGACTCGACACCCTCTATATAATGGGTATGAAAGAGGAATTTAAGCAAGCAAGAAATTGGGTTGCTAATGAACTTAACTTAGCAGATATGGTAAGTGAAAACTAAAACTTTAAATGTAGGTAAATAAAGTTTTTAATACACAGTAAATTTTAAATAATAGACACTGGCAAGAAACAATGAAAGATATCGATATTGTTTTTATTTAAAAAAAAAAATACATTTTAGATCACATAACGTGATCATTTTGCGTGTAATGTTATATGTACAGGGTTATTCATTATAAATTACCCACCCCTTATCAGCGTTATTATTGCCTATAGAAAAAAAAGTTTTAAATAAAAGTTGTGTGGTTATAGCTGAATTTTGTTACAATGCCATCAAAAGTACAGTGGCGTGCAGATTCCAGGGGATACAAAAAAATAATACATTTTTTTTAATGGGATACCCTGTATATTATTACATTTTTGGAATGATCCTTTTTTCCTGATTTTAAAAATATACCATATGTTACCTCTACCATATACCGTTTTTGAGTTATTAAACGTCGAATATCTTAGTTATACTATTTACTGTAAATATGGAAAAGTTAACATTATTAATGTGAGCCATAGCTCACAGTGTCATTTTCATAAAAATGACACTGTAAACCATTTTGATAATTTCATTAAAGAAATGTCATTTATCAAACATAACAGTTGTCATTTTCATAGCTCACTTTAACAATGTTAACTTTTCCATATTTAGAGTAACTAGTTTAACTAAGATATTCGACATTTAATAACTCAAAAACGGTATATGGTGGGGGTAACATATGGTATATTTTTGAAATCAGGAAAAAAGGATCATTCCAAAAATATAATAATATACAGAGTATCCCATTTAAAAAAATATATTATTTTTTTGTATCCCCTGAAATCTGCACGCCACTGTACTTTTGATGGCATTTTAACAAAATTCAGTCATAACCACACAACTTTTATTTAAAACTTTTTTTTCTATAGGCAATAATAACGCTGATAAGGGGTGGGTAATTTATAATGAATAACCCTGTACTTGCAAGTTTATCGTCATTGATAAAATGAAGATTTTTGACAATTAGGAACTTAGCAGTATTATAAATGCTTAAATGGAAGACGATGCCAGGCGTAAAATGTTCTAATGTGTTTTGTTGTATAACTAATATTTTGATACCTACCACAAATTACTAAACTAACCTTAACTATTTGCGTTTTTCCTGAGCTAACTATAAAAAAAATTGAGGACGAAGTTAATTTGTTACTTAATTTAACAATTTTATTAAATTTACTTTTGAGTTCATCAATGACCAATGACAGATTTGCTGATATTTTTAACGTCACTTGTTCTTTAGCTACAAACGACATTTTTAAAACGCATTTAACACATAGGTACGCGTAAATTATTTTAACTAAACTATCCTCTGCAAATAGCAGACTTCCCATATGTTAAAACATCGGTTTGAATCAAATAAAATTGTATTTAATTCAAACCGATGTCTAGGCAACCGTGTCATAAATTTCCTCGTAAATTTCCCCTATCATAATATGACACAGCAAACAGAAATTGGACGTGGCTGTCCAGAGTATACGCAAATTTCCGTAAATCGAATGAGAGTTTCTGGTTTATTGAAATTAGATCTATTTTAAATTTATTCCAAGGTAAGGTGGAGGCGTATACATCTAATTTGCTAGTTGCATCTCTAGCATACAACTAAAGTTATTTGCTTGTTGTATTCAGTGCATTTTTTATTGCCACTTGATAAAACTTTTCGATTAGATTGTTTGGAGAAAAAACATTCTGGTAGTTGGTAGTAAAACGATCGAACTGGAAATTTTGTAGGCGAGTCAAAACTGATTCGTTGGTAAATCCGTCAAACTTGTAGAAAGAAACACCAGAGGCGTAGGTAGTATGAAAACATTAAATTCTGTTAACATTAGTAGTATTGCTACGGCTAATAAATAGTACGAATCCTGTGATTGTATAATATTTACTGACATTGTATAAATGATTGTATTCCATTAATTAATTAATTAATTGCTCTTACTAAATTGTAAAATGCATTGTGCCAATTAGCTTCTTTGTAGCGACTGTATTTCTTCATAATATTATAAGTGACGATAACGGACGTACCTGTGTAGCTATCTGCATAATTATATAAAAAAAATAAAATATATTAATTGAATAAACACACAGCAAATATACTGTTATCATTAAAATACTTGACGATTACGATCAAAAAAATGTGAAAAAATGTAAAAATATAATAAACTGTAAAAAAACAAAATTTGGAGGATTTAAATTAGATATGTTAAAATGTTCATCACTGTTATACTTATCTAAAGATATGGGGTCAATATTATTATTTTTTATTACAATAGTTTTTGTATTTTCTGTTTTGCAGAGGATAGAAACCTAAAAATAGAAGAATATACGTTTAAATTAATACAATTTTTGCATTTTGTTTCATTTTGCTAATAGGTCAGTAGAATTAGACGGGAATCTGTAACTAATTCGTTTCAGATAGCCGTAGGTAAAAACGGGTGTATTTAGTTATAAGGAATATACCTCTGCGATTCCTCTCAAATCAAATATACAGAACATTGTTTATAAGTCACTTGTATGTGAAAAAATCATGAAATTTGGAGTTTTTTAAAAATTGCAGTAAGACTGCAGTAGATTAATTTTTTTGAATGCTTCTGTTTACTAGGTAATTCCAAACCGGTTAATTTAAGCCCCGGTTGATTTAATTTCATTGATTATTTATTTAAATAATTGCCGAAAACCATCGAAATTTTCGAAAATTTCAAGCATTTTTTACTCTGAAAGGAAAAATGCTAGACTCTTGAAACTTTGGTGGAATATGTGTCTCATTACCCTCAACTTACAAAAAAAATTTTGTTTTAAAATGTTTATTAGTTTTCGAGAAATTCTATTTGTTTATTAAAAACGTCCCAAATGTTAAATGAAAAATTGACCTATTAACGTTATCAAAAATAATTCAACCACAGCTCATTTTTTTCGTCAAGACGTCAATTTTACGAATCTGTTATGGGCGTATCGATTTTCAATAATTTTGACCGTCAAAATGGCGTTAACAACATTGCTACTTTTCGGAGCAGCGTTTTTTGCAAATAACTTTACAACATATGAACGTATCTGCACAAATCTTTCATATTTGAGTTGCTGGTATTTTTCTACAAATTTATAAAAAAAAATTGTTGCTCTGGGACATGTAGGAGCCGAGATAATTTTTTAAATTGTTTAATGCGCCAAACGTTTATTTATTAATATTTATGGCCAAAATTGAAACTGGTTGTTAATAAGATCTTGAATTTTGTGAATTCATCAAGTCCTATTGAAAACGGGCCCTTTTTGAGGTCAAAATATAATTTTTAATAATTAGTGATTTAGAGCGTCTTCAATTTGTTTGGCTCAAGGGACAGGCGAATTTTTGATCAAACGAGTTTCAAATTGGGGTAGCGAGAAAAATTCGTCATATCTCCGTTATTTTCCGGCCAATTTCGACGTTTTTTTTTTAATTTGGGGTAGCTCACGAAAATAATAACAATGGGCACATTTGCAATATCCAAATAATAAACAAATAATTGTTATAAACAATTTATTTTTTTTTTTTTTAATTTTTTCTTTTTTGGGCTTATGCAACTTATGCTAATGTATTAAATATAAATTTATAAAGATTATATAATAGTAACAATGTATGCACAAACTATTTCTCCATCAAACAATATACGATGTTACAGCATTGTTACCATTATATAATCTTTATAAATTTATATTTAATACATTAGCACATTATAAGTTGCATAAGCCCAAAAAAGAAAAAATTAAAAAAATAAATAAATAAATTGTTTATAACAATTATTTGTTTATTATTTGGATATTGCAAATGTGCCCATTGTTATTATTTTCGTGAGCTACCCCAAATTTAAAAAAAAAACGTCGAAATTGGCCGGAAAATAACGGAGATATGACGAATTTTTCTCGCTACCCCAATTTGAAACTCGTTTGATCAAAAATTCGCCTGTCCCTTGAGCCAAACAAATTGAAGACGCTCTAAAATCACTAATTATTAAAAATTATATTTTGACCTCAAAAAGGGCCCGTTTTCAATAGGACTTGATGAATTCACAAAATTCAAGATCTTATTAACAACCAGTTTCAATTTTGGCCATAAATATTAATAAATAAACGTTTGGCGCATTAAACAATTTAAAAAATTATCTCGGCTCCTACATGTCCCAGAGCAACAATTTTTTTTTATAAATTTGTAGAAAAATACCAGCAACTCAAATATGAAAGATTTGTGCAGATACGTTCATTTGTTGTAAAGTTATTTGCAAAAAACGCTGCTCCGAAAAGTAGCAATGTTGTTAACGCCATTTTGACGGTCAAAATTATTGAAAATCGATACGCCCATAACAGATTCGTAAAATTGACGTCTTGACGAAAAAAATGAGCTGTGGTTGAATTATTTTTGATAACGTTAATAGGTCAATTTTTCATTTAACATTTGGGACGTTTTTAATAAACAAATAGAATTTCTCGAAAACTAATAAACATTTTAAAACGAAATTTTTTTTGTAAGTTGAGGGTAATGAGACACATATTCCACCAAAGTTTCAAGAGTCTAGCATTTTTCCTTTCAGAGTTAAAAATGCTTGAAATTTTCGAAAATTTCGATGGTTTTCGGCAATTATTTAAATAAATAATCAATGAAATGAAATCAACCGGGGCTTAAATTAACCGGTTTGGAATTACCTAGTAAACAGAAGCATTCAAAAAAATTAATCTACTGCAGTCTTACTGCAATTTTTAAAAAACTCCAAATTTCATGATTTTTTCATATACAAGTGACTTATAAACAATGTTCTGTATATTTGATTTGGGAGGAATCGCAGAGGTATATTCCTTATAACTAAATACACCTGTTTTTACCTACGGCTATCTGAAAGGAATTAGTTACAGATTCCCGTTCACATCGTCTAATTCTACTGGCCTATAAGTTTATTTTTATAGTAAAGGTTTTCTTCATTTTCTCATGTCTGCTGAAAAATTTCAGTAAATAGCAAAAACAAGGGCTGTTTCACGCTATTAAAAAGTAATGACCTTGACCTGCATCGTTGTAGCAATAAAAATTTAAAAAAACTAGCCTATTAGAGGGTTTTGTACAGATGTGACCATAAAAAGGACTGCAAGCTGTACAATTGGTTTCTGCTGGGCTGACAAAGTGGATATGTTATTCCATTCGATTTTTTTTTATCACTCATATTCAATTCGGTACGCCGATGGAGTTTTGTTCTTAACGAATTAGCATTGCCAGATATGTTTCTCTGTTTTTTTTTTTTTTTTCGAGACACTGAACTCGTCGACATAGTATGTTTCAAATCGTTTGTATGGCAGAAGCGACATTCCTTATTAGAATGATTGAAATACGAGTAGATATTCCATTTGGTAAGTAGCTAAAAGGGTTTTCCCGGACATGGGCAATTAAGTCAATTTTCTTATCTATATTGAAATAACTTTCGTCGTCTGTTGTCATTCTCCTTTAACGTCATTTTTTTTCTTTGAAAAAGTGAATGGCAGCCAACTTATATTATGATATACCTATCTAATAAACCAGTTTTATCTTTAACAGTTCTGAATTTGACTGCTCTGTTATTTCTCTATTTGAGAAATACGTTATTCAAATTTATTTATTTATTTATATGTAATTTTAACACTGTAGTGAATACAGAGAATCTGGTTTTGTAAAACATTTTTGTGCAGTCCTTATATTCTTATATGTTGGGGTTGAAGGGCCAAGGTGGTGCATCATGGGGATGATGCTTCTTTCATCTGTAATAATAAATGCACGTTAATTTGCGGACAGTTTAAATTGAGGCATTGTTAAATTATTTTCAAGATAATGTAACACTTTCTTGTGGTAACAGTCAATTAACAGACCTCTGTAAGATAACTCTAATGGAAAATATATCGAAAATAACAATTCAGTGAGATAATAGGGCAATAGGGTGATAGAAAAGAAAATCAAAATTATCCACTGGGGATATTTTAGATTTTGTATGCTACTAATATATGTATAAGTCCCCTTCAAATTTTTTTATTTGTAGTTCTGAGCTAGCCAATCTATTTTTTTATACAGTACGTCCGGCGATGTGGTAGACAAGAGGACAAATGGACCAAAAATTTAATTTTTTGTAAAAAAATTTGTTTGCTGAAAAAATACGATTGTCAATGAAAAAAATAAAAATTGTATACAGGGTGTCCAAAAAGATAAAAATTCAAATTTTTTACAAGAGTAAAGTACCCTAATTCTAAAGTTTTTAGCAAAATGATATTTAAAAAATTTTTTTCAAATCATCACATCTAATATATTGGTTTTCATTAAGTTTGGATAGCAATAATTTTTTGCTTTAAATAATTTAAAAAAAAAATTTTTCAATAATTTTTTTGCTTTAACTTTTAAAGATTTTGTTAGTTTACAATGTTAACAACGGAGCAAAGAATACATAATTATTTATTTCAAATTAATTCGAAATATAAAATAAAACATTTAACAAAATTTTAATTTTTTTCCATCGACAATCATATTTTTTCAGCAAGCAAATTTTTTTATAAACAGTGACTTTTCCTCGAAATTTTTGGTTCGTTTGTCCTCTTGTCTACCACATCGCAGGACATACTGTATATGATTCTTAGTATATAATTTGGTGAATACTGAACAGTTCCATAATATGCACTATTATATGTATATTATATATTGGGCTCAACAACTTATGGAAAACCTTAAAACCGATTTAATTAGAGAATCATATACAACCATTAAAATTGTCACAGTAGATATACATGGTGAATGCCTAGATGTAATTTAAATACAAATGTGCTTTATTTATATATTATATATTTCTTGTTGTAAACTTACATTTATATTCGATTAAGTAAAACATCCAAGCGGAACTTTAGGAACATTTTGGATGGTAAGTGCCTATTTTCCAATACTTTAAATATTTTTGACAGCGATGAGACTACATATACTGAACACGTTTCTATAATATTGGGATTTACAATTGGAATATTTATGAAAATAGACGGTAAATATCAAGGAATACTTTCGAAATGTCTCTAACTTAAAAATATATAATCGTGATCAGGATGAACAGTGCTTTGGAATTTTTGGAAATGTATTAGTTTAGTAGTAGTTCTAGATCCTTTACCTCTTGGCACTCCTCCAAACAATGTAGTATAACATAAAATTCAAACTAATTTCAACGTCAACTAATTTATACGTATGTGGACGCTTTATTTCATAGTTTACAAACTTGCACATGTAATTTACGTACGTTCCCGTATTTAGTTAAGTTCAACGTCAATTTATGGGTAACACGAATGCATCTACCTAGTTAAAAATAAATAGTAAAAGACAGTATATTATTAGAATTAAATCAAATAAGACTTCTATACTCTGGCTAACGAATGTTAGTCGTTGCGTCACGACTGATTGAATGTATCACAGACATTGCAATCTAAATGCTGTCTTTATTCAACGCGCACTGTTTATCAAACTGAAATAGGCCCGAACGTCGCCGGCATAACGCCACCTACTGAACAGAAATGCGTCTCTCGCACGCTATGCGTTAGACAAAGGTGGATGCAAGTTTGTCTGAGCGTTTACGACGCGGTACTGGTTTCACTCATAGACGTTCCTTTGTGTCAAGAATAAGCAGGCTATATTTTTACAGTATACAAACAAATTTGAGGTCCATATAAAATAAATTGTTATTTTCAACATCTATAAGATTAATTTTGCAGTTTTGGACAATAATATTTTTTTTTACTAATATAAAATTGTAAAGGTATAATGAAATATTTTGTAAGTGGAGGATGACAATCATATCATCAACTTTTCATCGCCGGCACTGGTATAATCGGCCGCCTTGGCCCGTACGATCACCAGTGATGACGCAACGACTAACATTCATTAGCCAGAGTATACTACACCGTGTGTTTTTTAAAAACCACACCAGTCTATAACATACGATATTTTTATGGGGTACTTTTGCTATCTGTTGCATGGGTCATAGAGCAGCTAACATTTGCAAACTGAACCCCTATATTTTTTAATAATTAATCGAATAGATCTTTTCATTGCATTGAGTAATTTTAAAAAAATAATATTCTATTTCTTCTTGAAAATTGAAAATTTTTATGACAATCAAAATTATTTCCTAAGGAAGGTATGATAACAAATAGATAATCAAACGTTTGTTTGTTTATGTTGAATGACGTCAGTTATTAAGTTTTTTTTTTAATTACTTATTTAACGTCGGCCTATTTCCGCTACCAGAGCCAATCACCGACGCCAGAAGACGAGCAACCCCCAACCTGGAAATTTTGCCGAACCTCTTATCTTACTAAGAGTAGGGATTTTTTACTTGCCTAACATTTAATAAACAAGGGACCGACTGTTTTACTTCCCCTCTGAAGGATGGTACATCCACAATACAACTCTCGCCTACAGTTGTATAGCTTCTGCGATATAGCTGATATACAAGCCGCTAGAAGTGGGAAAACGAGAACGCGTCATTCTTCGATGGCCTTCATCCAATACTAAACGCGTCTACCGTTGCTTAACTTTCGTATTCGATACGATACGAGTGTGTCAAGTCGGACCTCCGCTTGCTGCCCCAAGTTTTTAAGTTAAAATTAAGTATATTTTCTAAATTATTAAACATGTGATTAATAATTTCATGGTGAAAAATTAATATTTATCATTATTTTTTATGGTATGTAGTTATAAGTTGGCGCAGTTTTTAAAAAAACACACGGAATACATTACTAAAATAGGATACACTTATATGACTTAAAAGTCGTTCAATAGTGTATAATATATCCAGTGTGTCCATTTTCAATTCGTTCAAGTCCAGTTACTTGATTTATTGATATTTACTCCTAATAACTCCGGTATAATTATTGAGTTATTATATTTCTTTACTTTTTCAGACCTCCGATGTGTCGGTGTTTGAAGTGAACATTAGATTTGTGGGAGGACTTCTAGCATGTTTTGCCTTGACAGGAGACGTGGTGTTTCGTGACAAAGCCCAACAAATTGCAGACAAACTATTGCCAGCCTTCGACACCCCCACGGGAATTCCTAACGCTCTAGTCAATTTTAAAACAGGGGTAAGTGTCTAATCTTACACATATATTTATTTCTAGTATGGTATTAAATATCCGTTTTTTACCAATATACAATAGACACTTACACAGACGTATCATATACGTAGCATATAAAAAATCATTATATTTAATCTAACCGAATTTGTATACAGACTTACCTAACTCGTCACACGAAATATAAAACATGCACATTAGCGAATTAGGTGAAATTAAGTTCAATAATTAAATAAAAGAATAATAAATGAATAATAAATGAATAAATAAACTAATAAATTGCTAACTTTTCACTAGTACTGAAAATATAAATCCTGGTGATGAAAATTCTTTCATTAAAACGGCGACTATTTAAAAAAAATTTAATTTAAATACCGTCAGCCCATCTACTTAATCTGACGAAGACGGAAATATTAGGATTTAAATATGTAACATGATTTGATTTGATATCAAAATTTGGATAAAATCCAGCTACATTAATTTTCGTACTAATTTTTTGGTTTAATTTTAGTTAAGCAAAAATTATGGGTGGGCCAGTGGTGGATCAAGCATATTGTCCGAATTCGGAACTCTTCATCTAGAAATGGCCTACTTAAGTGATGTTACCGGAAAACCTATATACCGCAATAAAGTTGATCATATTAGGAAGGTTCTTCGAGAATTAGAAAAGCCAAATGGACTCTATCCCAATTATTTGAATCCCAAGACCGGAAAATGGGGACAACGTGAGTAAACTTTAATTAAAATTAAAATTAAAAATTCATAAAATAGTGGTAGTTCATCTATAAATGTGCTATCTATTATTTTTTATTATTAATTTTATTTACATTGAAAATACATTTTATAATATGATGTGATAAATAATTGCCATTTTAATTTACAGACCATATGTCGATGGGGGCCCTCGGTGACAGTTTCTATGAATATCTACTAAAAGCTTGGTTGCAAGCGAATAAAGAGGATAATGAAGCCCGACAAATGTTTGATGATGCAATGCAGGCAGTATTTCTTCATATGCTGCACACTTCGCCCAATGGTCTCATGTATTTTGCTGAGCTTAAATTCGACAGGCCAGAGCATAAGATGGATCATCTTAGTTGTTTCGCAGGTAAAAGAAGTAGAAAATATTATATTTATATTTTTATAGTGATTTGCATAAAATTTTTTGCATTAAATAAAAATAAAATATTTTTAGGTGGGCTACTTGGTTTAGCTTCAAAAACTCTAAATAATGAATTATCACACAAGTATATGGAAGTAGCAGAAGGAATTACAAATACTTGCCATGAATCGTATGATCGATCATTTACTAAGCTTGGACCAGAGGCATTTAGGTTTACAGAAGGATCTGAAGCAAGAGCATTAAAGAGTTCAGAGAAATATTATATTTTGCGACCGGAAGTGATAGAATCTTACTTTATTATGTACAGAGTCACTAAGGACCCCAAATATAGGGAATGGGGATGGCAAGCACTTCAGGTATATTATTTACTTAAAAATTACATGTATGTAAAATAATGCCTTTTGAATTTGATTTATCCGCTGGCTTTGATATTTTAAAATATTATTACAAAACTGCTTGTGTCTTGTATTTTATCATGTGATTGAAAAGAAGTAATTTTGTATTTTTTTAACACAGGCCCTTGAGAAATACTGCAGAGTGCCTGGTGGTTTTACTGGATTGAAAAATGTGTACTCTGAAGACCCACAACAAGATGATGTACAACAGAGTTTCTTCCTAGCTGAGACATTAAAAGTAAGTACTTGTTCATCTTTCATTCTTTCAAATTTCAAAGTACCAAGTACCTTTGATATGAAATAAAATTTTTGTTACATTAATCTAATCAGATTATGATCAAAATCAGAGCTGCATAAACTACTTTTGAAAAAGTAGTTAACTACTAACTACTGAGTACTCATGGTAAATGCACTGTAGTTCAAAAGTACTCGAGTACTTTAATTGAGAAAGAAGGAGTTTAACTACGTGCCTTTAACTACTTTTACAACTACTTTTTGTAGGTACACTTTTTTACACTTGCACAGCACAAATTAGGTCATTACACATTGTTGCCATTTGCAACCTCATTAATTCATTTAATTATTATTTAATATTTTTAGGGCTACGTTTGTAGTTTGTACACCCTCGTCGCCACACGCCAGGTTAACTTTTAACAGTTAAAATTCTCTCCTAATATCGAAAAACTAGAACAGAAGATGAAAAGTGTGAGTTAAAATGACTACAGAATATCTAACCTAACTGCATTAGCGCGCGTGGCACGAGCTCGTATTAGTCGTGTTGCATCATATGCATTCAGAATGAAACTGTTGTTACTGTGTAACTGGGCCACATATAAAGATCGCATTTCCAGGAAAAATATATCAAAACAAATTCTACGAAAACAAATAATCAGTAGTTGCAACTACTTTAGTAGTTGCAATTACTTTAGTTTAGTTTAACTACTTTAGTAGTTGCAACTACTTTAGTTTAGTTTAACTACTTTAGTAATTGCAACTACTTTAGTTTAGTTTAACTACTTTTAAAAAGTAATTTGAGTAGTGGGTACTTAAACAAATACTAGAGTATTCACAACTACCTTATAAGTACTTGTAGTTAGTAGTTAAATTGTAGTTAAACTACAATTGTAGTTAACTACTAGTCAGCTCTGATCAAAATTATAAACCATCTCATTTTATGCCAAATACTTCTTTTTACCTTTCCTTTAATGAGTGACCACCCAGTAAACATTTTTTTATATCGGATATATTTGTGAAACATACACTTTTTAACATGAGACATTTAAGAAATTGTTTCAGCAACATTTCAGATACATTTTAGAAACTCAAGATGACCTACCCATGATATGTTTCGATGAAACATCTCAAAATACTTTTATAAAAACATATCTGAAATGTAGAAGGTATAATTTCAAAACATTTCATATTACTCTTTTTAGTGGAGCATTTAAGAAATTGTTTCAGAAACATTTCGGATACATTTTAGAAACTCAAGATAACCTACACATAAACGTATCAAATGAAACGTCTCAATATACTTTTATAAAAACATATCTGAAATGTAGTAGGAATTATTTTAAGAGCGCCATATCCGAGACAAAGGTCTGATGACGAAATATCTACTATTTTTGATCATATAACTGTTCTCTTAATTGATATATTTACAAAAAAATTATAAGCCATCCTAAGTTAAACTATAAGACTACAATTGGGTTTTTATTAAAAAATGTTAATTATTGTTTGGAAAATCGCTTGATTTAAATTTCAGAATCAAGAAAATTGGTATATTTCATAGTTTTAACTCTACCGATTTTCCAAACAATTAACATTTTTTAATAAAAATTCGTAATTGTAGTCTTTATTATAGTTTATTTTAGGAGGGCTTATGATTTTTTTTTTGGCCATAATCGAGATTAAGAGTTATACCAAAAATAGTAAATATTTCCACATCGGACCTCTCTTTTGAATATGACGCTCTTAAAACATTTAAAATTTTGTCCAGAATTTCTGTTTACCTACCTCTAAAACGATTCTAGTGAAACCATATAAAATAGTAGGGTTTAGGATATTTAATAGAAGACATATATGGTTATACAAAAAAACAGTTTATTAATAATATATTAAGTATAAGTACTACTAAGTATATAATAATTTCTATATACTACTCTGGTTTGTGACGTATATATCTCAACTGGGTCTGCCTAAACCAACTTGCGACTTCTGTTTCGAAAAGTTTATCACTTAAAGAGTTAAATCTCTTTCTTACTGCATCTAAAATTTAAAAACATAGTAGTTAGAAAGCAAATAGTCAAGAATCAATCAACATACTTATGTATTAGATATAACATACTTATGTATTAGATAACTCTCAAACTCAAATTCAAGTATAGATACATAATTATACCATATACAATAAATTAAGTAATAACAATAACACCATTTAGCTCTAGAACACCAACCTATTTTAACAAAACTTAATTATTTATTCTTTTGGAAAATAATGTACAGTATTTTCAAACCTTTTATAGCATTATACCTGAACACTTGGAAGAAAAATTAAATTTTGCTTAAAATGTATAAAATGCCCATTATTTTAAAAATAATGCTTGTTTCCACATCAGTCCATGACAGTTTTCAAACCATAAGAAGCAATTGCCCACTTATTTTTAATACCCTTTACTTGGTGAAAGTATGTAATAACTAAGTGGGCGATTGCTTCTCACGGTTTGAAAACTGTCACGGACTGATGTGGAAACAAGCCAGACTTCGGCACAGTAGTTCGATATTCTTTGCAAAAAAACAATAAATTTGTTATACTACAATGTGTACCAACCAGCAATAAGAAGCTACTAATGTTTCAGATAGATTAAGCAAACATAGGAGAAGGTACTTAAGAATAACTAATGTAATATAACTAATATACTATCATTTTAGAAGTTCTAGGACTAAAGGATAGTAAAATAACTTTTGATATACCTACTTTGACAGTGCCAATACCTCATAATAACATTATTAAAAATATGTACCTTTTAGTAAAGTCAATGTAGCAAGGTCTCTTAAAGGAAAATTATTTTTTCTTCCTGTCCAGGAGCACTTCCTTGCTAACTGATCACTAAATATCCTGCTTAGTCCTCTTCTGATGGCCTCTTTTTCATTCTGCCCACCACACATGTAAAATATTGTTCCCTGCAATAAAAATTACAAAGTTATATACATTCCAACAACAGTAGAATAGCACACTTTTGTATATTGGGCACCTTAATCAAAGAATGTCAAATTTTACACACATATGTAATCGGTACCCAACGGACAATTTTACAATTTGACACCTACTGCATATTTGCAAATTTTGAATTTCTTTGCTTAAAGTGAGAGATTATTCTTAAAATGTGCAACAATCTACCGGATCATAAATGGGTAAGATAACAATTTAAAATTGAATACTCACTAATTGTATTTTAGCATCTGCAGAATTTTTTATAATTTCTTCATATTTAATCAATTTCTTGTACAAACGGAATGGCTTTGATGGAACGGTTTCAAAGTTCTCTACTATGTCTCTCCGAGGTTCTACAATACTTCCAATAGATTGTTGAAAAGCTTTGTTTTGTTCGTTCAGCAGCGTCCTTGTTGCGACTCCATTTTATGAAATAAAACTATAATAGCTAAGTACCTATAATTACCTTAATAATACTACTCATCATTAGGTATTACTATATTATGCACTAAATCACAAATCAGGTTTATTGAAATGACTTATATAAACACAGCACACAGCACAATTAAACAGCGAAAATAGCCAAAATGGCTACATTAAATCCGAATCCGACACAGAAACAAAAGAAACAACGCGACCAACGCTTTGTGATGTCAAAATGTCAAAACAGCCACATAAAAACAATCGAATATTTTCGGACACAATCGTACATGACGTAATGACACGCGTGCGCAACTAGGCTTCTTACCAAAATAGTAAACAGAAAATATTCCAGAAACATATAAAAGATTGTAAACTATTGACACGATATAAGAAATAAAACAGATACGTTTGTAAACAATGTTTCAATTATTCTTTATAACGGGTTTCTTAAAACATTTCATATATGTTTCATGTTTACTGGGCATTGTCTAAAAAAATAAACAAGTTTAGCAACTTATTGACTAAGAATTCTCATGAACATTTTTATATATGTAACTTGTTTATTATTTACAATTAAAATAAATATTTTTTTTATTTAACAATGTCAATTCCTATAGCTACTGTTTCTTATTGAAATTTGCGAAATATTACGTAATTTTTTAAATCTACTGATTTATTTATTTTTGCCTATCTATACCATGGTATAATTGATAATTTGAAAAGACAATATATGACTGCTTGGTTGAGAGGAAATTACACTTAACTCTTATTCAGGAGTTCCGGGTTATACTCCCGATTGCGGTTGTATATTAATCTATTAAAAATTTTGATTTATGTATGTATTTCAATGCAATAATTTGAATTATTAGTATGTACCTACCTCAATAGTTTATATACACCATATCAGTGTGATCACAATATAGGAAATCTTTTTTAACAATCGTTCATAATTTCAAACTTTTACTGATTATATTTAAAATTTGATTGATAAACTAAACAGTGATCACAAAACAGTTATGTGCATGTTTTAATATTACACACAAGTAACCAAAGCGAAAAATTTGAGTTGCACAAATTCATAAATGGCATTTGCTGTATAAATTTTGACTCGAAATTAGGTTTTTTAACATTTTCAGAAATAATTCTTAACCCAAATTCATACTGAGATTTTTTTTTTTCTTAATGCATTTTTAGTTTTAGTACAATTTTTATCAAGAATTTTTTTTACTGATAAATAGAGAGAAAAATTGATATAATGTTAGGTACTATTGTGAAGCACTGTTAGAATGTATAAATATATATCAGAATATAATATTAACTCTTACGTACTATTTAAATGTTACATATAAACTTTATATGAGAATAATAATTTCTTCTTTTTTGCAGTATTTATATCTTCTATTCTCTGACGACGACCTATTGTCTCTGGACGAATGGGTATTCAACACTGAAGCTCACCCATTGCCCATTAAAGGCGTAAATCCCTATTACAGAGAATCGGTACCATAATGAGTTTACGGCTCTCCTCTCTAGATCATTTCAAGCGACTGATAGACATGGTTATTTTAAAATTATTTATTAAAAATAGAAATAATATATAAATATAGAAGTGATTGACGACTCAATAGTGACAAAAAAATAGTGTATGTGTGGTCTGTATGTGGATTCTGTGATCTTAAAAACTTCAAACCGAGAAGTGTTTATATAGATTTTACAAAAACTTTCTTATATATAATACATTTTGTTGCTTAATGATTATTTTATAAGAGTAAGTGTAAGACTTTTTTCTTTGCAAAACAGTTTAGGTTAAGTTTTGAAAACATTTTATTTGATCTTTAATTCCGATATTTTTTTTTGTTTTTGATTATGAAAGATGAAGTAACAAGTTTTAGAAACTAGTAAGTTTCTTTGATTACCTATACAGATAATAATTTATTCCTTTTTAATAATTATTATCTAATAAGACAAAAGCATTTTGTTGGCAAAGCTGGCAAAACTATACTGCGGTTTCAAAAATTGCAGTGTATTTGTTTATTTTTAAGTTGACTACCAGAGCCAGTATTACATATTTTGTAATTTTCTGTCTTTTATATTGTATAATTAAAAACAGTTTACTTTTCTGTCCACATAATTTCTATTCAAATTGAAATAATTTTTTTTGGAATTTTGCATTATATTCTAGTACTAAAGCCTATTCATGGCAAAGATAGAGTGCAGTCAAACACATAATTATATGATTATTCCAACAATCAAAAAAATAATCAAAATTGCTGAAATTGCCTTATAAGTATTCTCACTCTCATAAACGATTATTAATGCTTATCTGATGCAATAGAAAATATATGTTAAACAATTTCCTCATTTCCTCGTTCAATACGAAATCAAACGTCACCTCTGCATACAATCAAAACAGCTATTGATTAATTGGTAATACTGTAAGTTTGTTGAACTTCACTGGCTAAATTCTTAGCATCTTATGGGAAAGTAAAAACAAGATGAAGAATTTATTCTTGTAATTTTATTTCAATAGATTTACAATATTAGGAGTACCGTTGCAGTATTGATAAATTTCTTAAATAATTAATTTTTAGGTGTTGTCTCTTACGCTAAATTACGTAATGGCATGCCCTGAATACCTCCTTATGTATTGTTGTCTCAAACAGTAAATAAAGAGGTGATATTGGATTCATATTGAATGATAAAAATTAAAGGAATTTGCTTAAAACCTAAAAAAAAAATGTCTTTACAATTGATAGTACTCAACAGAAGAAGAAAATAAACTAGTTTTAAAAGAACTGGCGTTAATTTGGGTTTTAAAATGTGGAAATCACACCCTTATTAGAAAAATATCAAACTGCATTTTTGTTAGTCTGCAGTTATTCTATTGGTTGTCTACATGTTCTCTATCTTATGTTGTTTCGTTCTGAGTGTGTATGTTACCACCTAATAATAATAATTGTACAAAGACATTACTTTCAATCATAGAAATAAAATTATTAATATAATAAAGTTTAAGGAAAATGTTAAACTGGTAAATATTTGACAATGTTAGCTAGCACTCATTAAATTTTAGTAAATTTTACAAAATACATGTCACAAAAATATACATGCATATTTTGAATTTTGATGTATAGAAATTATATGGAATAAGTACCAATCCTTTCTTTAAAAAAAATATCTAAGATGCCAAAAGAGTTTTTAAAGTAATTTTTAAGCGACAAATTGTGCCCAACCTAGAGCAATTCTTTTAATTTGTACATTCTTATAAATAGTTCAAATGGTTTATAAAACTGTGCAAAACAGTTCCTATAAATTTATTAAGGGCAGTGGTTATTACTTATTTTTGTATATAGTATTGTTAATTGTTAGTTTTTTTATTAATTAATTGATTATGTAAAAAAATATATAGCATTATATTTAAAAAATAATTATAACTTAAATTCAAGTGTTCATATTACGATTTTTGTAATATGTTAATGCTTTTATTTAATAAAACTGTATATTTCAGATTTAGATATTGTATTTAGAATGTATTAGCGCTCAAACTTTTTTTCATTATACCTTTTTTAAACAAAATTTTATATTATTTTCTGGTTATTAAATTTTAGAAAGAAAACATCATGGTGCATTTTAATTCAGATAAATTCTCTAATTTAATTATGTATATTTGATTTTCTTACAGATCAACATTTTAAATTGTACCTGGAGAATATGAAATTAATAAATGTGTTTTAATTTAATAAGATTATTGTTTTATTAGAGTTTAAACTTGATAACATCTTTTTCATACTGGAATAATTTTCAATTTTTATTACACATTTTATTACACTACCACAGAGATTACTCATGAATGGTATACTTTCCAGGTTACTGCCATAACAGTCTTAAAGACTAATTTATGGATTCCTCATGGTGATCACAATAATTTAGAATATTTTATTATAAGTTATCGAGGCGAAGCCGAGATTTTACTATCAATCGCATCTGTTATTTGCGTATCGGCCGTGTGGCGTTCAGTATTTTTCATTATACCATAAAAACTTTAATATTTAATGATGATTTATTTGTAAGCCTTACATTTTTCTTTAATTCATATGCCGATATTAGTGTTATAACAATGAAGAATAGAGTAATGATAAATCATAATATCAGAATGGTATAATGAAAAATACTGAACGACACACGGCTGATACGCAAATAACAGACGCGATTGATAGTAAACAATCTTATGACGTTAATAACTATATTTTTATTGTAATGCAAGAAAAGTCGCAGTTGTTTTTTTGTTCCTATGGAAATTTTATGCCAACAATCATCGTAATAATCAAAGTTAGATTAAAGCCCAATCTTTACATCTTCCCATTAACTTTATCCGGTAGTTAAAGTTGTTGATTTTCATTGTTGTAACAATTATATCCTAGGTAAATAACTGCCGGATAAAGTTAATTGGAGGTGAAAAGATCGGCCCTAAGTTATAATAGTTATTTGTGTATCAAGGCCAAAAAGTTGATCTTTCTCGGCCGAATCTGAAGTTTGCAAACTTCGTATAAGGCCGAGAAAGATCATTTGGCCGAGTTGCACACATTTTTTAGGCAGCTGTCTCAAAAAGTAAAATAAAAATATTTTTAAAATTGTTTCGTACAAACTACTGCAGACATGGGCAAAATTTTGCGAGAAGCCTAGTAGGCCGACATTTTTAATTCGTTTGACAAATGAAAACTTTACTGGATAGTTTATTGACAAGCCGTGCCGTTTCTGTCATTAGTAAAAATGAGTGATAGCATAGTCCTCTACAGTTACGTAGAGGGCTATGATGATAGTGATAGCGATAATCCACCGGAAATTTATGAAGCTGCAAATGCAAGGTTGGAAATCTACGTCTGTTTTAGTTTTTCTTTAAGCCTAAATTAATTTCAAATATTAATGATCAATTAATACATGGTACAGAAAATGCGGCCGTGAAGTAAAAGCGGCCAAAAAACATAAAATTGACAAAAATAATTAAAAATTAAATGTTTTGCAATTATAGTTTTTTAATTAAATGTTACTTGTTAAGAAGGGTCAAATATTCATACTTGCGATGATGAACAATCATTTTCCCTGCCTAGGCAGAGAAAATGACAATTGTCAGCAAAATTACTGTCAATCGACGAAAAATATTTATGTTTACGTCTCCTCACAGCATATTCCCTGGTCCAAAACGAATGATTCGTTTTATACAGGGTGTTAGGTACTGGTCATCACAAACTTTGAGGGATGAATCCCCATCAGAAATGAGGTCGAAAGAAAAAAAAACTCATGGTCCTAAAATGCTTCCTTAAAAAGATACAGGGTGTTGAAGGTAACTTTTTTAAATCGTTTTTTCACCGTAACTTTTGAACCGTTGGACCGATTTTAATCAAATTTGAACCAAAGTTTAGTAAAATAAGTATTCATCGAACAATAATACCGCGAATCATCAAACATTTTCAGGGGCGTAGATAATAGGAGGGTGTCCCATTTTTTCTACCCTATTTTTACCATCCTCTGCGAAACGCAGAATTCATGATTTCAAAATTGAAAAATTTTCTACACATCTTCAGATATTAAATGGAACTAGCACATTTTCAAACTGCAATCTAAAATGATATCCAGATGTCATAAATCAATCCTTTCTTGTCTAGTTGTCTACGCCTCCTCGATACAAAATTAAATTAGAAAGAATTCTGCGTTTCGGCATGTTTTCAAAGCTTTCAACAACCTAAATATCTCGAACACGAAGCCTCTAATCAAAATTTTGCAAGAGTAACTTTTTCTTCTAAATTCAACGTAGAATCCGAAAATATCAATGAATAAAAAAATAATTAGAGGATGGTAAAAATAGGGTAGAAAAAATGGGACACCCTCCTATTATCTACGCCCCTGAACATGTTTGATGATTCGCGGTATTATTGTTCGATGAATACTTATTTTACTAAACTTTGGTTCAAATTTGATTAAAATCGGTCCAACGGTTCAAAAGTTACGGTGAAAAAACTATTTAAAAAAGTTAACTTCAACACCCTGTATCTTTTTAAGGAAGCATTTTAGGACCATGAGTTTTTTTTTCTTTCGACCTCATTTCTGATGGGGATTCATCCCTCAAAGTTTGTAATCTGCGTTTCGGCATGTTTTCAAAGCTTTCAACAACCTAAATATCTCGAACACGAAGCCTCTAATCAAAATTTTGCAAGAGTAACTTTTTCTTCTAAATTCAACGTAGAATCCGAAAATATCAATGAATAAAAAAATAATTAGAGGATGGTAAAAATAGGGTAGAAAAAATGGGACACCCTCCTATTATCTACGCCCCTGAACATGTTTGATGATTCGCGGTATTATTGTTCGATGAATACTTATTTTACTAAACTTTGGTTCAAATTTGATTAAAATCGGTCCAACGGTTCAAAAGTTACGGTGAAAAAACTATTTAAAAAAGTTAACTTCAACACCCTGTATCTTTTTAAGGAAGCATTTTAGGACCATGAGTTTTTTTTTCTTTCGACCTCATTTCTGATGGGGATTCATCCCTCAAAGTTTGTAATGACCAGTACCTACACCCTGTATAAATAAAATATTTTGGTATGAATGAATATTAACTCTGATGACTACTTGTATGCATAATGTATGTATTTATTCAATAATATTTATGGGCATCTGTCACAAAAAGTGACGTTTCACGAATCCATTAGCGTTCGTAAAGTGTAACATTCATTTGTCAATCTTATTTTTTGGCCGCTTTTACTTCATGGCCTCATATGTATTAATTATTTTACTTTTTAGGCAGCTGTTACAAAGAATGTTTACGGATCTGACAGCGTTCCTAGAGTGTCATCTCTTTGTACTCATTTATCAATTTTATGTTTTTTGGCCGCTTTTACTTTACGGCCGCATTTTCTTTACGGTGTCATGTATTAATTGATTATTAATAATATTTGAAATGGATTTAGGCTTAAAGAAAAACTAAAACTAAGCAGTAGTTTGAAAGCTTTATTATACTTTATTATATAAATTTCAAATTTGGACACGTCAAATAACGGTTAAATATGCATTATTTCAACCATATTATCACTTTCTGTCGCTTCCGGTTTCACCGGAAATGTCACTAACTTTCGTTTTTTAAATGGAACACCCTGTATATTTTTACATTTTCGGATTCAGGAGGTCATTTCGATTACAGTTAAGACATATTGAGATAAAAATATTATTGACAGACATTTTTATGAGCAAATTTAATTTTTGATCTAGGCGGCCGTGACCCCAAAAAAATGTTTTGTTTTGCTTCAATAATTAATCAAAAAATACAATTATGATATTATGTCGTATGACATTTGTGTTATAAGATCTTAAACATTTCGGAAATCGTTTTTCCAGAATAACAAATTTTTTAAAATGGCACCATGGTGACTCACTATGTTATTTTAATAAAGCATTTCATTACCGATAATTTGGTACCAAACACTTCATTATTTGTTCATATTATAATACATAAAAAATACATTCAACAAGATATAAATGATAATAAAAATATTTAACACTGAATTTCTATCAAATACTAGGTGCCTTTGAAATGTAACGAAAGAAACAAATAAATAGTTTGACAGCTCAAATGATATTTAAATCTATGTATAAAGCAGTGGTGTTACATAGTTTCGGCGAAAAATTTAACTTTCCCACCCCGTAACGGCGCTACTGGAAACAGACAAAGGCAAGATTCCGTAAAACAATAGAGGCTTAAAAAACATCGCCGCCCCTAAAATTTCAAGTCAATAGCTTTCATAATTTTAGAGTTATTAAAGAAATGGTTTGTTTTTCACAAAACTTTAACACCCTGTATCTTTGTTAGCAATCACCTAAGGACATAAGTTGATAGGAACTTTTCCACTTATTTTAAGTCCCTCTATCACCTGCCGAAGTTTGTCAGCCTGTTCTGCCTATTCAGAAACGCGGATAAATCATTTTTTTAAATGCAAGTACACCTGACCGTGATCACCTTTTGGGCTCACGCAAACGGTATGCCTTTGACTTTTCAACTGTCGCATGTCGTATTTTACTTGAATTTTATTGTGGATTCATGGCAGCCTGGATGAAATCGTATCGAAACGCTTAATTTGCAAACAAATGTTAATATACGAAGGACCCGGGATGATTCTTTAGTATATCATTTATTAACAACAGAATATGCATACCATGATACACTCCAAAAGGCATGCTGGGTAAAATCACGTCTCAAAATCTGTCACCATCGTCTATAACCTTCAACCATGGTCGAAGTATATAACTAAAGTATAAATCACCGACGTTTGTTCAGAATCCATTCAATAATCGAATTCGTTTTATTTGCATTTTTGTTTTTTCTTTACGTATCTTCTCTAAAGTTTTATTATAATGTGTTAAGTTCAACAAATGTGTGGAATATAATGCTAAATTTATAATTTAATATGATGGGTAACAGATTATACTACAAAATTAGTGTATCTGATATTTTGTTATGGTACACGTGCTATATAAAGTTTATTTTTGAAGATAAGTAAGAATAATAAACAAAGTCGATTCACCCTTTCCAGTAGCGCCTCAATTCCTACCAAATAATTAAGCATGAATTCAATGTAATATCCAGTTTGAACCCATAATCATCAACTTCGTGTGGTGGTAGCCAATAATTACTAATATTTCTGGGCTGAACAATTTATGGGCGTTTTGATACTACCAACATTCTTATTCTAATTAATACAATATAGATACACGAGAAGGCTGAATCTGACGAACGATGCAGACGATAATGAAACTGACACTCGCAGTTTTATTGAAGCAAGGCCCTCTTGGACCTTCAACTTCAAAGAAATCCAAACTAATGTAATGCATTAGCAGTAGAGAATGAAAGAATTATAAGTTAACCAAATAAACAAAAAGAGGATTAGGCCTATTGGGGACACTGCTTAAAAAGAACTGGTGGTGTGAAAACGAGCGCATAATGGTAGTAACCACCGATAGTTGTAGACATTTGTAATTTCTAAATTGATAATGAAAATGAAAATTAAATGAAATAGCATATAGGAAATATAGAAAACTTTGTTATCCATCTATTTTTTCATAGGACCATTCAGAACCGAGATATTGGCAAAAAAATTAATTTTGAACGATATTGCTCCAAATTTGGGGGTCTTCCGGTGGGCGGGCGAGGGAGAAAAATAAGTACCTATGTCTAAAAGAGTCTATTATAATGAACTAGTTCCAACAATAAAATCTATTTATTGATTTAAAACGGTATTTACGCATCCTGAACTCCGTGACGCCTGGTCTAAAGAGACTGCATCTCTTAACCAATTTTAATAAACAAAACAAATTCTGAAAGTTCATTTCTTGTAGAATCAGCGGCAGAAAGTGATCTTCCATAAAAAATATTTTTATAATGTGCGTGAATTTTTAGAAAAGTATTAGAATTAGCTTATTTTATTACTTTATCGCATTTTGTTTCTCGAAAACTACTAAAGATAATGGACATGTGTTATATATTTTTGAAATCAGGAGGTCGGCTACTTTTCAATTATTTCATAATATACAGGTTGTCGCCAAAATTTTGTCGGATGTTGTTTATTTCCGGCTAAACCGGAAGTTAGATGTATGAATGACATATGCCTTTATAACCACAATAATACACCATATCGATTTCTGTAATAATATACAGGGTGAAAAAAAATTATAAAATTGGTTTTTTGACAATAACTCGTATATTGGAGGTTATATCGCTAATTCGAATTTTCAGTCGGATTTTAGCCCAATAATAAAGCCAGGTCAATTTGCTCAAAAATAATTGCTAAAGAATGAGAACTGATAACCAGAAATTAAACCATCTCATCGACAGCACGTCTCTTTATAGCCCAATCACTTCAGTAGGGACTTTTACCTCAAAGGGCAAAGGGTATAGGAAAGTTTATATTTGGTACGATATGGTTTAATTAAGTAAGTTATTTAAAATCCGAACTTTTCGACCTTGGGGGGCATATTGGATTTAAGGGGTAGAAAAACGCATTTTCGCGATAATCTCGGTACCGGTGCGAAATACGTCGGTTGAGGTCATTATAAAAAATGTAGAGCGTGCGATTTTCTACATTTTTTCTAAGGTTCATAGTTTTAGAGCTACAGCGTGTAGAAAGTAAGCGTTTTCGTCCCCTGTTTATTAATTTTTTACCCTTATTTGTTTCTCCTCTCCACTTTCCACACCACCATAGAGGTAGATTTTAGGGGTTTCAACCAAAAATTTTTCCTCTGCACAAATGATATCTTCACTGTTAGCACTCTCGAAAATTTTTTCCCTGCACAAATGATATCTTCCCTGTTAGCAATCATATCTTTGAATATTTGAATTGAATAAATAAATCACTGAGTGAAAGTCATTTATTCTTCTGAAATAGGTTGAACAATTTAACTTTACCTTTATGATAGAGACGTCTTGTCACTCAGTGATTTATTCAATTCAAATATTCAAAGATATGATTGCTAACAGGGAAGATATCATTTGTGCAGGGGGAAAATTTTCGGTTGAACTTTAAGAATAAATAATGATGACGTTACCTTAAATGATCTGCGCTACCAACATTTTATTAAACCGATTATAAGAAATAAATTCACATTGAACTCTTTGCCTCCTTTGCTGCACGATATCATTATTTACGACCGTCAAGTTCAATTGCTATGGTACAACAAATTGAGAAATGCAGCTGATTCGGGATGGAAGAGGAGTAAATTTGGTTCTACTCCAATACTTATGAAAGATCTGGCACCTGAAGTTTATATTAAAATGCTTTTCATGTAAATGTAAAAAAGGATGTGGAACAACATGCGGTTGTAGAAAGGCAGGCTTGAAATGTTCGATTATATGCTCCACTTTCATGTAACAATATTCCGGAAATAATCCCCGATTTACGGCGATGAAGACGATAAGCCACCTGAAATCAATCAATTTCTCACTTTACAAATGCCATGCAGATGATAATGATGATACTCCTGAAGAACAAGAGGAAAATTCTCGGAGAGAGTCCATAATCTCTGACGAACTAAATTCTTTAACATTAATTGATCCAGAATGAATACAGGAAATTCGAAAAAGTCAAAGTATTAATCATAATCATCTTCAACGACATGATTCTTCGTGATTTATGCCTACTGGGGACATCACGTTAAAAAAAAGGCGTCCTAAACTCTACCTCTATGGTGGTGTAGAAAGGAGTAACAAATAAGGGTAAAAAAATTAATAAACAGCTGAAAATTTTCTTCAAAAATAAAATTTCCCGAGAAATTGACGAAAACGCTTACTTTCTACGCACTAGCTTTAAAACTATGAGCCTTAGAAAAAAAGTTTCGAACAAAAAATGTAGAAAATCGCACGCTCCAATAATGTCCGCTTCACACTTGGATTCTTAAATTGCATTTCGGAATCCGATTCTAGAAGCACGCTGAAGCTTTCTATATATATACAATATAATATACATTCTACATTATACCATTGAATAAAGGACTCCTTTATACAATGGTTATACTCTGTTATATCTCTGTGTGAAAAGACTATTTAAATGTATGGAAAGTTTCAGCGCGCCTCTAGAATCGGATTCTGGAATGTGATTGATCCAAAATCCAAGTGTGAAGCGGACTTTAGAGGTTAAGCGACATTGGGACCAAGAGGGGTGGGTCCGACAGAATACCTGATGTTATTTTTGTTACGGTAGATTTTTGCATTTTGATATTTGCTGTTTTCTAATTTTTATTAATTTTTACTAAAAACTACAAAAACTAACTTTCCCCTTTATATTATATAACTCAGTTATCACGTGATTTTTGTCTGAAAATTAATTTTGAGTTGAAGCATGTCGATGCACAATATCTGAGTAATTATTTCAAAAATTTTCACAAATCACGTTTCATCATATATATATAATATGACTGATGGTCGAGATGGTAGAGTACCTGCCTCTCACCCAAAAGTCCCGGGTTCGAATCCCGGTCGTGGCAATGGAAAATACTGTGAGAGGGATTTTTCCATTATATACGGATATTGGATGTGTGTCCCTTGTCTTTAAATGTGTAGCCCCCCTCCCGCACAAGGCTCAGCCTTCTGGGATAAAGGGGGTCGTAATTACATGTGGTGTATTTATTATATTTATTTTATTATCAAAATTTGAGAAATTTTGGAATAACTTTGGGAAAAATTTCTATTTACTGGAAGCATCTATGTATAAATTCAGTAAATTTGTAATTTCTGACTGATAAGTTATAACACTGACTATTTCACTCACCTTAAAATTATCACAAACCAAAGATAGCTTGTATTACAGCGAAAACACCGACTGTCTTTCAATTCTAATTGGTCTATCAGCGTGGTGTTTTCAACGACGTAACCATGGATACGGATGGCAAAGCAAAGTTTGACAGTTTAATAAAAATTAATTATAGAGACAGACGTCAAAATGAGATGCTTCGGTGCTACTTCAAGTGAAGTTATCAATCAAAATATTTGCTCGTGAAATAGTCTAATAAAATACCACTCGTGATTGAATGTATCTTATAAGTCTGTCTTTTATTATTTCTAAACTCAACTGAGTAACTCAGTTTCGTTAGAAATAAATCGACAGACTTATCGCGAAAATTCAATCTCTTGTGGTATTACTACTGACTATTTCACTCGCCTTAAAATTATCACATAATCTGACCAATCACAAACCAAAGACAGTTTGTATTATCGCGAAATCACCGACTCTATTTCAATTCTAATTAGTCTATCAGCGTGGTGTTTTCAACGACGTAACCATGGATACGGATAACAAAGCAAAGTTTGACAGTTTGATAAAAATTAATTATAGATACAGACGTAAAAATGAGTCGCTTCGATGCTACTTCAAGTGAAGTTATCAACCAAAATATTTGTTCGTGAAATAGTCTAATCAAATACAACTCGTGATTGAATTTATCTTATAAGTCTGTCTTTTATTTCTAAACTCAACTGAGTTGCTTGAAAACACCACTCGTCCAGCGAACTCGTGGTGTTTCCAAGCAACTCGACAGACTTATCGCGAAAATTCAATCTCTTGTGGTATTACTACTGAAAATACCCTTATAGTATATCTCTTAAACATAAACCAATAAAAATAGCATTCATAGAAGTAAAAGACTATTTTTCGTTTTATAAAATTTTGAAAATGACTGAAAATGTCAGTTGTTTGTCAATCCAATTCTCGAATTCTCTTAAGAAATTCTTAGCGTGTTTCTCTGTCTGATACACAAATAACTATGGTAGAATGACCATATTTCTTCACCTTCTGAAGGGATAACCCTTTATTACCAATCGTATCTTTGGTAATATGCCAGAAAATCAAAAATCAGTAACTCCAGTTTTGATTGTTTACTATAAGTAATTCGGATAAATCACAAAGTGCACCAACTCAATCAGTTTATCTCCGCTGTTTTACCTACCTCAGATTTTAATCTATGCCTACCTCATAATTATTGCTTGGTGTTTCGCCGAATAATTTTTAGCATAAATATTTGAAAGACATTTTTATACATATAATAGTTGCAATAGTTTCTCATAAACCTAAGAGATATTTGACGTCATCCAACTTAAAAACTACAAATTACTTTAAAACTGTCTGCCTAGTGTTTAACCCTTTACAGACCTAATAAAATTATATGAGAAATCGGGGAAAATATGGCAATGAGATTTTAGGTAAAATGTGTTTTTTACCTTAAACATATCTGGATTTTCAAAAAGGAACCTTTACGTCTGTGACTTTACGTCAAAGGAACAGTTAAAGGTTGTTTTCTTTTGACATAAAATATAAATCAACCAAAATAAAAACAATGATGTTTCGCAGACGTTTCGGAAACAATCTTCTTTTACAATGCTAATAATCTTTGGTTTGTGTGATATGTGTAGTGGTAAATCACAAAATAAATAAGGACAGAAAGAAAAAAGATAAAAATAATTATGTTTACAGATTTCTTCCCTGTTACTTAATTATTTGATTCCTATATAGATTCCTATATAGAATACATTTGAGACACCGATGATTCATCTGCAGCGCCTTGAACCTAGTCGGTACTTGAAGGCGATACAGATCAAACATCAAACGTCGGCTCTTTTGATATACACTGTTGGCAAGCTTCGACTTTGGAGTGCGAAATCTGTAATGCAACTAAGAGAGAAGGTACATAGAGGCAAAGCCTTCAGTTAACAAGAGATGCCTAACCATTCCTACACTCCTACTAAAGAGGGGATGTGCGTGTAGCGCGCTCGACAGGTGACCTGTGCCGCGACACCGCGGCCGTTCGACACATTCGCCCGATTCGGTCGTCCCCTTCGACCGCGTGTTGTAAAGAATGGAAGGTGGGAGTTAGGGGATAGCGCGTTGTCTGTTTAACTTGTAAATGCTTTAAGTTATCTCCGTCTGATGCATTTATATCGGCTACCAAGATTAAACGTTACCAATAGTGTATAAAAACACTTCAAACTGAAGTGTTTCCAGTGGTGCACCGGGGGCTGGGGGGGTGCAATAATAATGCAGCCCCCCCCCCGAAACCAACATAAATTAACACATTGTGTCCTTTAAATAAGTTATTCCTCACCTCACGCTACAGACTGTCAGTCCCCCCAAGACAAAATCCTTGGTACGCCACTGAGTGTTTCAATTGACTTTGGATAACTATACCATGGGAAATGCAGCAACTCTTATTTCAAAATTTGTTATTCAATCTCCTGAAAATAAATATTAAGTCTTAAACATCTAACAATACATATTTAGATCATTATAGTTAGTGCTACTGACGCAGTTTCCACAAACAGCAAAACACTAACACTGTACCATTGATTAAGGAATGAATAAGATACGCAACTCCAATGGTAAAGTGCGAGGCTTATTTTGGGGGTGAGATTTTTGGTAAGTTGTGGGCATTCCTGTGATTCGCGTAGTATGCATTTGATAAACCTGTGTCGTGTCCGGTAAAGCGAGCTATTTAGAATGGGTCCTCTATCAACATTAAAAAACATTTTAATCTATTCTATGATTGTTGACAAAAGCATGCTGGTTAACATTAGACTTATCTGTTCTTCCATATTTGAGATGTAGCTCATCTCAACGCTCTTTAAACCGTGTTTGAATTGATTGTCTCGTTTGCCCAATATATTTTGAATTATAATCCTTACAATTGATTTCCTTATTTCCTAAACCTTTCATTTATATCAATTTTGTCCTTGGGATTGCCTAAAAGTTGTTTATTTCCCGATGAATGAATGATAGTCATCCCTAGGTCTTTGAGAATCCTATCTAGTCCACGAGCAAAATGTGGTTCATATGGAATCGATACTAAATTTCCCAGACATTCTGAAGGCTCGTAGAACTTGCACATGTTCTTAAATTCACATTTCCTAATTAATTTTCCAACGATACCTGTCCAGTAACCATTACTCGCAGCTATATTCTTCATCAATATTTTTTCTTCACCCCTCTTTATTGAGGGGCCTCTCTTTATTAATAAACGATGGACAAGGAAATTAAGACTCGCCATTTTGTGTTAAACATAATGATGAAAGCATCTGAGAGTACTGGTATCTTTTCTATATACATTATGTATCAACTAAGCTTCTAACCTATTTCTAATTACTACCTACCTAGTACATCTGGAAATGGAAGTTGTTCATTATTTTCAGTTTCATGTGTAAATTTTATCGACGGGAAACGGCTATTTAACTTGGATATATAATTTTCTACATCAGCTATTTTTGTGTCACACACGGCAAAAATGTAATCCACGTTCAGTCAGGAAAATACTGGAAGTTCATGTTGCTCGAAGAAATTACCATTGAAGCGAAAAGGATATTGTTTTTTTGCAAAGTTTTATGAGGTTAATGTATGCTTTTACTACTTCTTTAATAAGGTTGTTTAATTTGAGTAAATCCCTGAGATAATCTAAGGTCTGTGGGATAATCCAGGATCTTTAGCTAGTAACTGTACAGAGAAAAATACACTTTAAGATACGAAATCTATTTTTCTATTGCATAAAATTCATATAGAATCTATTTGTATTCTAACAATAGGATGGTATGTCTTATACTTATTTACTTTATGGCTGAGCAAAGTAATATCGATATTCTTTAATCTTTAATCCTTGTGAGGTGACCTAAGATATTTTTGCAAAAATTTCGTGCGACGCATGCTCTTAATTTTAACATCAGATATTCAAGTGCTTTCTTGTTACGTTAGTAATATGGAATGAGGCATTCATTTTTATTAAAAATTAGGACGTCTAACCCAGTAAGTCAAGGTAAGGTAAGATAAGAAGAGTTGACTTCATTGTAGTTGATGAATTCGATAGCTGGGTCGCTGGGTCTAAAGAACAACATTCCCTTGCAAATGAATCGCTTTGTTCCCTTGGTCAATCATGTGTGTGGAATTGTCTCTAACGATATATCAGTTTTGTAAGGCTATACCGTCAAACTCTCACAATAAATATTGAGGCAATTCGACCAATGTCAACTGTATCTTCATGTATTTAAACCACTCTGAATTGCAATCATAATTACATTTTTATTTTTAGACCTCTCATCACATCTCATCTCACAATCAATCAAGTTGTGTTTAAAATAATTATTTTAATGATAATTAGTGGCCTGTATTATTTTGAATATAAACACTATTGTGACTTGTTTACGTTTAACCTGCTTGCAGAGTATAATTTTAGGTACTCTCGTATGATATTTAAAAATTGCAGCTGAATATGAAAAAAATGTAATACAGAACATTAATCAGGGATCGATAAAGCTATATAAAGCTAAATATAGAAATAAACGGCATTTTCCAAGAGCCCGAAGAATGTGCACATGGCCCTAGATGCCTAGCGTCGCCGAGCGTCGTCGTCATGAGATGTATCTCATCCACTCCCACAGTTTTAAGATTTGCGCTTGCGTATAGTTTATTCTAAATATCAAATATTAGGCGCGTATTTATAACATTAGTTTACGACGCGCGAATATTGTGCACGGTCTAAATTATAATACGAGACGAAAATTGTGTTTCTTTTTTGGACTTGTGATCTGTTATCATCATGATTCTCTACAGAGCAGCACTTTTTCAGCTTTGTAAGTCATCGTTTGTGTCTCTTTAATTAATCAAGTCGAACTTACTAATGTCGAAATAATTATTTTTATCTAGTCAAGTTATTAATATTTCAATTAATGTAAATGAGTTCTTGTAGTTTTCAGAGCTATAATTGCAAACAATTTAGAGACAATTTTAATTTAAAAAAACATTAACTGATAAAGTAATCTTACCAAATTATTGTTAAATAGTTACGTCCTTAACTTGATGACCTTTTGGTGTTTGACATTTACTACATTTTATGCAAAATAACTTCTTCTTAATCTGCTAACATATGCATAATTTTTTTAGCATTGAAAACAGCAAAGTCCCTCAAGCGTTACTATGCTTAGAAATAAAACTCACGGCTAACTATTCAAAATAACAATCACATAAATCACTTTGTAACAACCGAATGGAACGGCTATATTATGTTTATGAACAGAGAAATATGTATTAATTATATTAGAAATAATACATAATATTTTTTTAGCATAACAATGATCTTGACATTCATTGACATAGAAAGTATGTCATAATTTGTTCCAAGGGAAGTATATTTTACTCCTTACTTATATAATGGAATTATGTACAGGGTACTTAAGGAGGAAACCGCAATTTAAAGAATGTATTTTCAAAATACACAAAAAAGTCCGATAAACATAAGTTCAATTATTATATCAACTGGTGCGGAGTTTTTAGTTAACATACCAAATTAACCACAACCATTGATTAAAGAATCAATGTTTAATGTTTTCATAAATACCACCGTCGACATCGACACCGACACCGATGCAGTTTTCAGCTCGTGTGTGGAAAGCACATACAATGACATGTAGCTCGTTGGAGTGCACGGATTAATGTCTAATGAGTAATGAGAATTGAGAGCTGCAGAATTGATAATTCGATTAAGTAATTCTTCTCTCGTTTGCATTTTTGCTTCATAAACTAATTATTGAATACGCAAACGTCTTAGTGTTGTCTCCAGAGAGAATACTCTGGTGGTTGCTGTTTACCATCTTCATATTGACATACACCATGTTTTGGTAGATTAACTCAATTCACATTCTAACTCTTATTTACACACACACATCTAAAGACATTTTGCGTACTGGTGAGAATTAAATTAAATGCTGCTGCTCTAACAAAAGCATCTAGATCCAGAGACCCATCTAATAGAATAGAATAGAGATTTAATAAATCAAATTTTTAGTTGATTTAATTGCATTGAGAATATTGATTCACTTGCTGAAAAGTGTGTTTCATCAGAATTCACACGAAATCACAAAATTAACTTATCAGATGTGCATATTTTACTAAAAATAAAGTATAGTCAAATATTTTCTAAAATAAATGTCTCAAGCGCGTCCAAAATCATCGAACTAACTGTTGGAAAATAGTGGAAAATCCAATACTTTTTGTTAGATAAAGAAATACAAGGCTCTTCAGTTTATAGTTTATTGAAGATTCCGGAAGGTCATCTAGGGCTTCGAAAGTTTCTTCTCCAATCACAAATCTATATTATCTATTAATCTGCAACAACCATATCAACGCGTTTACCTACTGGCATAAATGATTTAAATCTTCAAGTGAATATGTAAAAGTAATTGTAAGAATTAAATGTAAGCACATATTAAAAAAATTGTAATATAATGGCACGTGCTAGTTTTATTATTTCTAGAATCAAACAGGGGTTTCTTAGAAAAAATTAAATTCATTTAAAAAAAGATAATTTAAAAAGTATTCTCTTATGTATTTGTTATGTTACCAACTGCCAGTACAATTTTTTTATAAAATAAGCCATTTCTAAAATATTCGTTTTTTTTTAATAATTTATATAAGTAGGTTTTTTCAATGTCAGATTTTTTATTACAATAATAATAATTTATTAAAACAGTTACAGCAGACAGCAGAAGTCGTTGCTAGTATCAGGATGGGCCAATACCTGAGCGGCTTAAACGCAGAAGCTATGCGCAATCTTAAACAATAATTGCGTATTGCGTAGTAGCTAATGATCCTTCGGAAGGATTTTAGAGCAGTCGGTCCCTATAGTTCAATAGATTTTAGGCTAGCAAAAAATTTTTACTTTTCGACAGAGAAGAGATGAAATTTACAGGCTGGAGAAGCTCGTCTCCTGGGCTGGAGGAAGTCAACTTTCAGTGGCTTTCATATATGTACTTGTAACATATGTTCGTTCTTGAACCATTGAATTGTGTTGAAGTAGCAATTTTTCCATGTATATAACATCAAATGGTCTACGGCAGGGGTGGGCAACCTTTTTAGGTGATGGGCCAGTCAGAGTTCGTACTAGCTGACGCGGGCCAGAAATTTTTTTTTCTTGGCTTTTTTTAGGACGAGGAACGAATTTCGCGGAAAAACAGTGAAGGATATTTTTAAGAATTTGCCAATTTGTCTCAAGAATCGATACCAAAATTAAAAGTTATTTGAGTTCTGTGATCTGCGGGCCAATTCTTATGTATTTAAAACAGATTTTCGCGGGCCGCATTAAGCACTTTCTCGGGCCGTAGTTGGCCCGCGGGCCGTAGGTTGCCCACCCCTGGTCTACGGGTAATCGATTTTGATTTCCAAAGACGAAATGAGTTGTACAGGGTGTCAACTCTCATTTTTCCCCCCCTTCTATTTCCTTATTTGTGAAGATACTTTAAAATTTTAAAATGTAGCCTTATCAGACATTTTCCGAATTTTTCAAATATAATATTCAAAATTACCTAGCGCCAATACATACAGGGTGGTGAAAAAAAAGTTGATGTTTTTAAATGGAACACCGTGTATATTTCTCGACAGATTTGTAGCACTCTTTGAGCTGATTTCAAAAATGTATAACTCCCTTGAGTTTAGATCAAAATCGGTCGAGATATTCAAGGATAAACATGAGAAATATTTGTTTTCACAATTTCGAGCTGGCTTGGCATTCTGACTTAATTGTTGATTTTTAGCTGTCAAAATCCTTAGCAAGTCGGGGCTCTTGCCCGTTGAATAGCTGTTTCCTATAATCCTACTTATTATTAATAGTTTAGTCCACCAGGGCTAGAGGTCGACTACTCTTTGGTACTTTAGTAAAGTCGCTATCTGTCACAGTAGCATTGTATGTCTTGACAGTTAGTAGCAACAACTGACCACTAAAGGGATAATTTTGTCCTTCGCCGATATTAATTTGCTTGTCTGTCATAGACACTAGTTGGTTTGCCTTTATTATTCGTCTTTTTAATTACCTATGGCACACTGACGAGAACACAAATAGTTCGAAACCGGTCTGTGTCTGGTGTAGAAAAGACGAATAATAAACTTGGCTACCCATTTGGATTTGTAGGTATAATACAGCGCAAATCGGGGCTCTTGTCCGTTGAATAGCTGTTTCCTATAATCCTATTTATTATTAATAGTTTAGTCCACCAGGGCTAGAGGTCGACTGCTCTTTGGTACTTTAATAAAGTCGCTATCTGTCACAGTAACATTGTATGTCTTGACAGTTAGTTTTGTCCTAATTTTGTCCTTCGCCGATAAAACAAAATAATTGATCGGGTATAATTAAAAGATGACTATAAGCTGAATGCTTCTATTGTCGTGGGGAAACTACGACGCATCGTCGGCCATCCTCATTTGAGATCATACCTTTACCATTAAATTAATTTAATGAGTATAAAAATTTTATAATTATTTAGTTCAAGTCAATTAATTTTCCAAGGTTAAGGAATGTCTCATTGATCACTAACAAAAACAACACACACATCGCCTAATGAAATACATACTACATGCATTGCGGACAACTTTAGTGGATATAAGTTTACATACAACTAACAAAACTAACACGGACACCAGAACATAATATTTTAATAACAGTTTTAAATTCTGAACAATTTAATATAAAATCAACGGTTTCCGAGATATTCTTTCCTGGGTTCGACCTGGGGAGTAGGCACGTTGGAAAGAATATGTCTCGGAACTCACCGATATACAGTACTTATTTGATATTTCATTTAAATAGATTTTGGAACATACTTTTATTATTTAACTGGATTCTTAACGCAATTTTTTTAATTTTAGGACCCCTTAAATAGAAGAATTTTACTCAATTTGGCCAGAATATTTATCATTTGTTGATCTCTTCTATCCCCGCACAACTTAAGAATTGACTGACTAAAGCAATAAGTTAAAACCTATTATGTTTAATGTTTATTTAACCAAGTTATATTACAATTTGTTTAATTGCCATAAACAATTGTCACAAATTATGTTTTTTTTGAAATTCAGCTAATTTCACGAAAAATTTGTTTTTTAAGTACTTATTTTTAGTATATTATTATCCCAACGGTTTTAAGGCATCGAAATTTCTCAGAATGAATACCTACTTAGTATTTTTTTTTGTTTAAACTTTAACGAAGTATAGAAACAACCTTGGAAACAACCTTAGCAATTTTTACAATTCTCTTTCTTTGCTTGATATGCATTGTTTATAAATGACTTTATTTAGGCTTTATTCAAGCATAATAACAAAAACCTATCCAATTTGATATACTCACATTGATGTTTCATCTCTAAACATACAATTATTAAGTCTATTGAATCTTCTCTAATGCATGATAAAAATTGAATTAAAAATTACAAATTTCAAAACGTCTAAAAATTAAATTATGGCAAAAATTATTTTTAACTTACAAATTCATTCATTATGGCCACCAATCATTGGTGGCCATAATGAATGAATTTGTAAGTTAAAAATAATTTTTGCCATAATTTAATTTTTAGACGTTTTGAAATTTGTAATTTTTAATTCAATTTTTATCATGCATTAGAGAAGATTCAATAGACTTAATAATTGTATGTTTAGAGATGAAACATCAATGTGAGTATATCAAATTGGATAGGTTTTTGTTATTATGCTTGAATAAAGCCTAAATAAAGTCATTTATAAACAACCTTAGCAATGTAAAACTAAAAGATGCAAATATTTTATATATTATATCTATCAAGTACTTATATCTTTTTATATTTTTGGATTACTGTTCTTTTCGAAAAATAGTTTAGTGGAGTTTTTTATTTTCTTTCTCAAACATAAACAAAATATTATTCTATCGAATAAAGAAAATACGATGATCAAGGGAGCACGTCTATGTCTATCTATTTGTATTATGTCTATGATTAAAATTAGGCGGTGGGTAGGCTACCATTATATACATAGTGACACATACCACAAAAAATAGAATGAGCATCGCTTTGTTATCCAACAAATCGAGAATGACATCAAATTACCCACATACAAGTGCATTTCGCCACCTATTTATAGTTTTTATAGAAAAAAGACTATGAAAATAACATTTTCTCATACCATTAAAAAAATACAGAAATGCCATTATTTCCTAGGTTATTTAAAAAAAATAAGTAATATAAATGAACTGGAACACAAAAAAGGGCTTCTATGCATGGATTCATAGCAGAAACATAAATATAATATTTTTCAAAATTAACAAGTCTCTAAAATCAAATAAAAATTAACAAAAATATAAGATTCTATAAAATGAATTCAATGTTTTCTTTGATATTGAATTCACAAGTAATGTTCAGAAGTGTGGCCGTAAATCCCAAATAAGAACAGAAAGAAAAGACAAGTTTAGTACCTATAACAAAAAATTAATGAAACGCCGTTAAGCCATTTTCAATTAAAAAAATCTAATACCTTTATTTTAACACATTACCTATATGATTATAAATAAATAAAATTCAATAAATATTGATAATAAAACAAATAAATTCAATATTTTTATGAATTAATTCGATTCTCCTGTTTCTGCCAATATTAAAATGGTTGATTATTTTCTCATAAAATGTTTGATGGTTTGCCTATTCCATTTTCTATTGCTATTGTTTAAATAATGATTTAACCGCGACTGGCCAAGTGTATTTCTCGTTAAATTTTTTATTCGATAATAATAGATATAATAATGCTGCCATAGAGAAAAACGCGGAAAAATAATTTTTTAATTTTTGGTCTGAAGTTAAATGAAAAAAAACACTACTCTAAATGAAATCTTGAAATCGTGAAAAACTAAACGCAGTAATTTTTGAGCTTGAGCTTGACGTAATGTCAGAGGATCAGTTAGAGGGTGTTTTTTGACAACTAATAGGAATTAAATTGATACAAAAATACTGCGCTGACGTTTCGGAAACTATATCCGTTTCCTTTTTCAAAGGCGTAGAAGTTATTTTCCAGTTTTAAGATAAATCAACTTTTTTTGGATAGGAATCTCAAGGAATGTGGTAATAAATCCCAAAAAAGAAAAGGAAGAGAAATAATTTATGAAATGCCACAATTAACATTTAAACAAAGATAAATATGTTTAATATTATTTTCAGTTACCTACGAAAGTGAATTGGTATAAGTATTTTTATAGAAAAAAATTAATGGGAGTTCCATAAACCCATTATTCATATATTAAAGGCATGATTTGATTGTGACTGAAAAATTTATAGATTTACTTTGGAGGCCTTGAAGAGTAACAGTCACGGTGTCTATTTTTACTTTTTTATGATAAAACTCGTAGAGTGAAATCATCTGAACCTTCTTCTAATATCTGCTATTTATAACTATCCTTGTGAAAAATGAATTGGCAGGTATTTGAGATTTCTATTGAATATTTACACTTGGGTTAAGGTCAGTAGTAAAACTAAAGTTAGGTTCATTGGTTCATTAATAAAATCATACAAAATTTTCGTTTTTAACCGGAATAGATATTAAATTAGTTCATGGGACAGTTTAGAAAATATAATTTAATTAATTACTGAAAGTTAAATTGTATATATATAAAAAAATTATCAACTACATATAAGCAAGCATATTATTATATCGTCTATAATCAATGAAAGGCACCTGAAGAGCTGTTGGAACCTTTCTCCTTTGGTGTGACAATAACCCCGACGTAGGGTAGGGGTTTTAATCATCAGATTTAATCATATCCAGACGATGCCAATTTGGTTGGCGAAACACGCGTCGAGTGCAAAAATATTGTTTTGGTGTCGGGGTTAATGACTGCAAACTACTACCCCAAGGATAGTCATGTGAACTAGCTGGATAGTATACATAATAGTCAAGTTGATATTTTAGCTATAAAACATTCACACAAAAGCAACTTGGATAAGATAACATAACTATCCTTGGGTTTAGGAGAACTCCGATGTGTTTTTCCAAAGAGAAAACATGCGACTTCTACCGTTGATCTTCATTCAACGCTTCTACCCTCTTTTTATTGCATATTTAACTAGATAGTTATATCAAGTAATAGTAATGGTATCTATTTTTTTTAACTTAACGTCTTAACCTATCAATTTGTCCTGTATATTTGTTTGTTTGTCCGTCCGTTTGTCATCGTATAACATATAAATTGTTGATCGATAAAGTCGATAAAAATGAATCCGTTACGAGTTACGAGATCATTAAATTAATATTTCATTATTAGTATCTATAAATATTTATTCAACGTTGCGTTTTTTAATAATTGTTTCATAAAATTTAGATAAATAATTTTACAAAAAAATTTTCCAGGCCAGTTATCTTTGAACTTACTCAATATTTTTTTGACATGCATAATATACATAAAAATTGTGGTTGTAATGAAACACAATAAAACTCCATCCACCATCCAGTTGTGTTGCTTCAGTAAGATAATGTTTTTTTTTTCCAAAAAACAATTTAATCCAGAAACTCTACTAATAACTACTAATAACAAATTCTAACATAATTTTGATGTATTTTATGTACGGCTATTGGGATTTTAAAAAATAAATCTCAAACTAATTTCCAAGTAGATACATGTCGTCGATGGTTTTTAGCAATTTACTCGAAACGATGCATCCTATAAAAAAATTACAAGAGAAGTTTGTACAAAGAATATAATAGAATTTTAAAAAAATTTGTGGCTAAGACCAGTGGCGTAGAAGTTCTGGTAAGAAAAGTGTTACTACCCTTTCCGCCATGGAAACTGGACCACCCTGTATAACAGTTTAGGGGTAATTTTTAATAATAATTTTATAGATAAATATGTAAATGGTGAATTGATAAAAATCGCTTGCATACGTTGACAATAAACCATAAACATCTATAGGTACTAGGTATCATTGTCATTGTGTTAATTAGTTCTTTGTCTAAATACAAATTGTGTTTGTGTTGCCATACATAGTTAAAATACAAATTGCACTTTAATATGTTCACATTGTTGGCTGACTTTATCTGGTATAATCAAACATTAATGTCTGAAAAACAGGTTGAATGTAATTTAATTAATTAGAAAATTAATTTTATTCATTTTAAGTGTGTAAAAGAGATGACTATTGTCTGAATCATCTATATTCTAATAAGAAAATAGATTCTTAGACAGTCAACTTTCTGCCAGTCAACGTAAAGTTTATTGAGTCCTTTTTTTCTTGAAATTAAAAATATTTTCCTAGAGCTAATAAATCAGTGAATACAAACCCAAAATTTGTAGGTATATTTCTAATTTTACTGTTTACGTTTTTGTTTCTGGCCGTGTTTCAAAAGCATAAATATTATGTCATACACCTGTTGACTTGCAGACAAGAATTTATTTCATTGCATTATTTATTTATATTTAGAAATTTATTACCGTTTTTTACAAGATTATGGATTATGGTAAGTCTATTTCAATTTATAGGTACCTCATCTTTTGTATGTAATTTGTAATAAACTTATTTAAGTGATCATGTTTCCAAAAAACATTAAAAAGTTTAAAAATTAACTAAACTCCACTGCATTATCTTTATTTATTTAAGTTATGGATAATCTCTTCTTAAATCAATGGCAAAAAAACTTGGCTACCAATTTGAATTTGTAGGCGTAATCCAATGCAGGTCGGGGCTTCTGCCCGTTGAGTATTTTGTTACCTACATTTTTATTTATTATAATTGAGTCCACTTGGGCTAGAGGTCGCCTGCTCTAAAAGGTACTTTAGTAGAGTCGCTATTTGTCACAGAGACATTGTATGTCTTGACAGGTAGTAGCAACTGACCACCAGAGGGATACACTTATCCCTCATCATTATTATATGTCTAATAGTGTTAAATTTAGAGATGTTGCTGGTAATTGATGCTCGCATACCCAAAATAATACCAGTAATACTACAAACATCACTACGTGCACGGGTCCATGTTTTGTACTTTATGATGTTTGTCAAGTAACAGTAGCAATAACAAAAGTAAAGTTGATGGAGGAGGTTGACATCCATCAAGTAGATCACAGACAAGTCATTTTTTGTTATCTCTTCAAGTGTTTAGTATATTTGCTTTCCTTTTCCATAAGGTTAAAATACTCTTTCATTTGAGAGAACTTAATTTTCTTGCGAACCATTTTAAAGCCGAAAATTTAATAGTTCATCCGTCCGAAAGTTTCTTTATTTCATTCGTATCTTGAGCAGATAGAATCTTCTTCGATATCCGTCAGTGATGCCTCTTGATTTTACAGTGGCCTGTATAAGGGTCGCGAAGTCTGGAGTATGTTTGCAACCAAAGCCCAGTCCAAGGTTTTTCCAATGTAACGTAGGGGCAGGCCAATTCGTTAAGGGCGTTTCAAATCTGTCTTTTCATATAGCCTGCATTGACTCCAGTTCGAACCAGAAATTTTAGCACAAATCTAACCAGTTCATATTATTATGCTCGAAACAAATGTAAAATTTTACCTACATACATGAATGTGTGAACATAAACTATTATGATATTAGAGTAAGTATTAGTAATAGCCCGAGAGCTAACGACAGTAAAAAAATGACAATCTACTCGTCGTTCGTATACTAATATTTATTTCAATTTAGTTATGTGTGTCACGAAAATGAACCACTTACAACGCACCTCTAGGATTTCTGTTGTCAGGAGTGTTTATAACGTGCAATAAATGATTAGAAAAAAAAGTTTTTCTCGTCGTTGACCTTTCTCACGAACTTGTTAATTAACATGAACTAATGCCAAAAAAAGTATTGCTTACATCTTCTTCTTGCCCGCGGTCCGGGTCCCAATGCTCTAAGTCCAAAGAAAAAGGCCCGGAACATTTCTAAAGGGTACCACGTGTCGAGAAATTCGCTAAAATCCGACAACTTTCTTGGGAAGCAAAATCGAGAAAAACCAAACGATGCCCAACGATTTTCTAAATTCTGTCTTGTAGATTTCACAAAATTGAAGAAATTGCAAAAATACGAAGACCTTCAAACACTATTTCCAAACAAAAAATCGCCGCCGGACCGCCGTTCTGGAACAAAATCCAAAGTAGAGGGTCTGACTTAAAACTACATCGTGAATTGCGAGGTCCTGCTGCGGTTTTCGGTGCAAGAGATGCTAAAATGAAAATAGACGATTTTGACGTCTATCGATCAGAAACCGGCGGCAATTTTTTTTCAAAATCTCTAAGTCTCGCGTCTCGGGTCTACGAAAACGCTAATAACTTTCTTAATCCTCAATAAATCGCTACGAAAAATAGCCAAAGTGATTTTCCCGACACGAAAACGCCCAGTAAGTATAGAGCTGTTCGTTCGGATAGGTTGCGAAAGCCTTGGGCGTCGCAAAGTATAGGTATTAAGAAACAGCAAAATTTAGGGCGAGGTTTGTGAAGAAACGCTCTCGGCAAGCGTTGTCCCCTTATCTAGTTGTAAACAGTCTCTTTTGATGATGTACACATATAAATTGAAGAGTATAGTATACTCTGGTCGACGAACAAATAAGACATTGAAAACTGTCGCTAGTTCTTAGACTACAAGCTAAGAGAAAAATTTTCCGCATATATTTATATTATTTATTTTATTTATAATAGAATATTTTTCGAGAAAAAACATTAATTCTTAGATGTAAATATTTGCATTATATGATCGATAGATCGTTTTGTTTTGTTTTAAAAATAAGAAATACACCGCTTAACAATTTCTTTTTATATACGAGCTATAACGTAAGGATTATGAATATGAAATGTAAATGAAATATAAGTATATTATTTATTTTGTTTAAGTGCTGTATAAAAAAAATTTAAAAGATTTTAATCATTTAAGCAGGTTATTATTGAATTGAGAACTTGAGAATTGAGTTAAGTTTAAAACGTAAAATGCCTCGTAAAATGCAGAATGAAGAAAGTTATTTTTGTAATATTTTTCAGTAGATGTAGATATGATACAGTTTAAAATAAGACTGGTATGTGTATATTAAAATAAGTATTGCCACTGTACCACTGAAAATATAACGAATGCTTCTCCTAGCACTTAGGCACATCGCTTACGTAATTTGAAGTAGTTCCCTTTATCGGCTAAATATAACCACATTTTAAATATTTATAACCACAGCTACATGGTTTAGTGACCTAGTTTAAAAAATCGACATTGACGGGATCTTTCATAGAAAATGTTAAATAATTAAACTTTTTTCGACAGAATTATTACAATTTGCTCGCACAAAATGTCAGTTGTAAATAGTCAGTGAAAAATATGTACGGAAAATATGTTTATGTGCTGAAAAATATTTAGTTTGATATGTAACTGAATAAATGTTATTCAGTAGTTTTGAGTCTGAGTCATTAATGACAAATTTACAATAATTTACAATATAATTATCAAATGCTTTGTTATGAAAATGATGAAACATCATAAACATAAAAATACATACGATAATCTTAATATGTATATGGTTTTTAAGGTCATAAAGATTTATACAATAATTTTTAATTTTATGTATGTATTAGTTCCTAATTTTTGATGCAGGATACTGAATATTTCTTCGAAAAGATAGACAATGAATTCTTATTTCCTATAATTGACATTAAACTAATAATCTTGTTGAGGTGCATAAAAAAATACAGATATTACATATAAAACTCGATTTAGTGATTTTGCCTCACGCGTTACCTGAAGAAATGCATTTTTGCAATTTTGGGGTTTATTTAATAATAATAATAATGTGTTTATTTAAATTTTGAAATAGTATTCGAAAAAATGATACAGATGATATGAAATACAGCTATCTCATTGAAAATAACAAATTAAATTTGAACTCACTAAGCAATAGCTATTAACAAATACTAAAATAATAAACAAATATAAACCAAATAAATACCAGAAATAAATACAAATACAAATAATTCGTGAATTATATAATACTAAAATTTGGCTTTAAAAACGTTAAAAATTGCTTATATTTTCTTATTTTCCTATCCTATCGTTCTTTAATTTTTGTCGTATCTTATGAAAACCACGTGGAGGTGTTGAATTCTACCATCGCGCTTTCAATTTTACCCTCTATGATGTGCGTGTTTCGTATAGTAAACTTTTAAAAGTTCGTATTTTCCAATTTTCGCCACACCTTAGATCACTTCAGTGAACCAGGTAAGTCAAATGAAAATGACGCAAAAAAATACGCTTTTGTTCCCTTAACTTCGTTAATATGTCAGCAACTAGAGTTCATTTGCCTTATGAAAATACTCTTACAATGGTGGCGAAAAAGAAATTCTATAATTAGTCCAAATATACATTGTACGTTAGCCATTAGAGTACATTTGCGCCGTGAAGGGTTGCAAAAAAACTGCACAATGTGAAAATTTTTTCAAAGACAAAATTTTCTCCCCCCAAAAAAAACATTTTTTTTCCTTTTTTTAAATCTACCCGAAAATAAAATTGAACTGTTTTTCTCTTTACTTTTTGCTCACAAAAGCATTATATTTGTCGAATTTTTTATTTTCGTCTTTTACCCTCATAGCCCAAAAGCATTGATTAAGGAATGAATAAGATACGCGACTTCAATGGTAAAGTGCGAGGCCTCTTTTGGCAGCGAGAATCCCGGTAAGTTACGGACATTCCTGTGATTTACGTAGTATGTAGTATGCTTTTGAAAAACCTGTGTCGTGTCTGGTTTTATATCATTAATAATCTAGTGGTAATAAAAATTTAATGTCCAGATTAATTTTAGTTTAAAATTATTAACGTAGTATGTTCTCTCTGCCAGCTATTTCTCAACGTTTGTTTGACTTTTAACCGTCACATAATTTTAAACTCAAATCAATATGAACTTTCAATTTTTGTTTTCACTAGATTATAAATTATATAAAACCAGACACGACACAGGTTTATCAAAAGCATACTACATGAATCACAGGAATGCTCGCAACTTACCGGGATTCTCGCTGCCAAAAAAGGCCTCGCACTTTACCATTGAAGTCGCGTATCTTATTCATTCCTTAATCAATGCCAAAAGAAATATAATCTCGCAATTAAGACTTGAAAATACTTCTTCCATGACTCCCTTCCTCTTTATCCTAAACAATTAAAGACGTGTACCTATATGTCGCAGGCTTATTGCAAAATCAGGCATATTATTACGCCTAGGCTTTTTCAATACGACTAGGCGTATTGTAATACTACTGAAATAATTGAGAATCTCACAATTTGACTGATAATTTTAGGCGCATTATAATACGCCTGCCGCTTGTTAGTTTATTGTTAAAATAAACGTGCGCGCGATTGTTTTAGAATACGACTAGATGAAATCCGTCGTATTATAATACGACTGACGGTATGCCAGGATTGCCAGGCGAATTGTACTTACCCATTCACTTTGAACAGTTTAAACTATTTAAAATGCAAATTATAGATTTGGATTATTTGTTATAGATTTGGATTATTTATTTGCTAGTACAAATAAAAATACTTATTGGTGTCGGACCCACACAGGTTGTTAATACTTTGAGGTTATGTTATATTTATGGTTTTCTTACCGTTATAAAACTTTTGTATAGCTCTTCATAATAATTGTCTTTATGTACAAACATATTGTATAAATCAGCATTCATTTTAAATATGTATAGGTGTTTTGCACAAATATTACACAAAAATAAAACACCTAATCAACAACGATTACAATTCGCCTGGCATACCGTCAGTGGCGTCAGTCGTATTATAATATGTACGACGGATTTCATCTAGTCGTATTCTAAAACAATCGCGCGCACGTTTATTTTAACAATAAGACTAACAAGCGGCAGGCGTATTATAATGCGCCTAAAATTATCAGTCAAATTGTGAGATTCTTAATTATTTCGGTAGTATTACAATACGCCTAGTCGTATTGAAAAAGCCTAGGCGTATTATAATATGCCTGATTTTGCAATAAGCCTGCGACATATATAATAAATTGGATCTACTGCCTGACCACAGGTTGAGCCATTTCAAAAGTTTTCTGCGATTATCTCTTATTTGTAAGAGGTTGGCACCTCAGGATGCGTCTGAGCATTGAATAAAGGAATAAATTATTAATTAATTATTGGTCTAATAATTGTAGAAAATAAATCGTTTTTTTACGACCGGATTTTTTTTCAGACAGGGTTTTCAGACTTAATTTTGACACAAAGCAAGTATTTGCATACTGTCTATTTTGCAGACCGTTGCTAATAGCATACCTTTATTTTAATTTTTATTATTCAAGTATTTCACAGTATTACTTATTATTCAAGTATTTCACAGCCAATTGTGATCTAGTTTCTAATAGAGCCGAGCGCAATCTACGCGCGGTCGTTACGCGATAGCTGTTTTGTTTTGATTCCTACAATATTGTAAAATAAAAAACTTTAAATATTTCATTTAGATACATTATGATTTGCTCCCCAAGAATTCTATCCCATCCTAAATGACTTGGCTTTATATATGGTCTAGCAAATTTTGAATTCCCAGGAACGGATACAGTAGTATTAAAAGTTTTAGGGAACAGTGACAGTCAGTTTTAGTTGAAACAATGACAGTCAGATTGCATCGAGCAATTTGAACAATGATTTTACCTTGTTCTGGAAGTACTCTTCTCAATTGGTCTAAAGTGTTGTTCATCTTAATTTCACAGCATTATATTATACTGAAATGTACTTAGAGCTGGCAACAATATCTAGATATTATACATCATATTTCAGCATGCCCACGGCCCTTAACATTTCATACAAATTAAAATGATGGGCTCAACATAATGAAAAAAAAAAACAATAAATCCTAGGAAAATCGTTATTCTTGTGGACAATATGAAATTTATAGCAAACCACTATTATAGACCTAGAGTAGACCACTGTGGTGTTAATATAACTTTAGACAAAAGCAAGTAATATATCTGATGTAACATAGCATTTATCAAATGTCTGTAACGGGCCATAAATATGTGGCGTTTATGAGGTATCAGGGGTCCATTATACATATTTTACATATTTCTTAAATATACATTATGTATAGTATAGTGTATAATAACATATCGAATATATCGTCACCTAAGAATATTAAGTAAATATTGCTTTTATGGTGTTCATTGATGGGAAGGATATGGTACATTATGAATGTGGGTTAGTGTAATAGAGCCTAGATTGAAACATAATACAGAAGCTAGGTTAAACCGCAGACTGCACCCATACCGCACCCGCGCTACTCATTTTAAATCATAATTCTCCAGTGGCTTGATTAACAGGATAAAAAGGAAATTTAATGATAGAAGCTATTACTTTTATTTAGATTTATTAATATATTGTACACGCAAACTAGGTAGGAATGCAGTATTTTTCAAATACATATTGAAAGTTGCTAATCTTGACATATAAAGGGTGATCCTAAATTCAATATCTATTTCTTAGGAGGAGATAATTTCAAAAAATTCTGAAATCGTAGACAGGAATGAGAAAAATGCTTTTTGTCAGTATGTCACACTTTATGAGGAAACTCAAATGTTATTACTCCTATCTTAAATTCACATGAGAGAACTGATATAAATTCTTTTAATGACGATCAATTAAATTGCGAAAAATGTGTACAAGTAATGATAAAATAATCATTTGCAGAAAAATGTTACTAGTTGAAAAAATGTAAAGAGTAATATTCTCTATTTAGAACTGCCAATAAGAATTAACCATAAAATCATACATTTTGATACAAATAACAAAGGAACTTGGAAATATTTTGATTCTTTAAGCCGTTCTAAGAGCTAATGATTTTTAGAAGAATTTTAGTGATCTCTTCCACGTTAATTGTTTTGAATGATATTTCGACCATTTTGTTGTATTCTTCTTCTAAATTCTTTTACAAATACAGACTTTGAAAATATCAGTTTTATGCAACGGGTGGAAGTAGAACATTTATTTATTAAAGAAGTGTGGAACTTGGAAATATCATGGTTTAAATGTTTTTGGTAACGCGTCAAATTTACTTAATCCACCACAAACTTTAGCTCGGCTAAGATTAGTTTTATCGGAGGTCTGGCAAAATATTGATCAAATATTAATTTGCAATTTAATTTTAAGAGTGCCAAACCGGTATCAAACTGTGATAAATACCCGTTATTAACCTTGTACATTGATTAAGGAATGAATAAGATACGCGACTCCAATGGTAAAGTGCAAGCGTTATTTTGGGGGCGAGATTTTTGGTAAGTTGCGGGCATTCCTGTGATTCACGTTGCATGCTTTTGATAAACCTGTGTCGTGTCTGGTTTTATATAATTTATTATCTATTAGTAATAAAAATTGAATGTTCAGATTGATTTTAGTTTAAAATTATGTGACGGTTGAAAGTCAAACAAACGTTGAGAAATAGCTGGCAGAGAGAACATACTACGTTAATAATTTTAAACTGAAATTAATCTGAACATTAAATTTGTATGTCAAAGTTTGTTTAATACAGAAAACAAAAGTAGGTAGGTAATGCTTTTGTTCCCAAAGTACTCTTTGCAAAAATTAATAATTTTCAATTTCGGTCGAAATATAAAACTAAACTATCATGTGTCGTACATCACCGAAAAAAAATATGTATAAAAATCTGAAATTCAATATGGCGCCCATAAGGAAAATAAAGTTGACTGATGTTTTTCTGCCAGACGTTATGGCAAATGCAATGGCATATTCGAATTCCTCGGCAAAAGTGCCTTAAAATGTCTTTTTTTAAAATCGTAGTTCTATTAGTTTATTTAAAAATTAAAAACGAGAATCACGATTTTTTTGTTTTTTTCTAATATCTTCAATACTAAAAGCAATTAATCAAATTTTGTTTGTTTGTTTCAGATTATTGATCAGCATAAAAATGTGCAACTTTGCTCTAAATTGACTGACTTCTTATCTCTTAAGATAAGCGAGATCCCCATGCTGCGGGTCAAAAAACGGGCACCCTGTATAGACTAGATTACTAGACTAAACCATAAAGTTTGTCTATAAAATGAAAAGTTTTGCGTGTATCCTAAACGAACAGCGAACAGTAGTAAAATAAAATATCTTTGAAAACACATTCTCAAGAGTAAAAAATAATACTTTTTTAATGCAGGCAGGAGATATAAATTCAAGTACATAAATGTTAAATTAGCCACTTGAAAGACATAAAATATGTTTATCTCATCAAGTTATAGTATAACCAAAGTCTACAGATATTCTATCTGTAGACTTTGGTATAACATTTCACATTGACTGACAGGCTGTTTTAAAAGCTGAGATAATAGTACTTTAGGCATTAACGGCCGAACAAAAGGATTACCTTGAAAGATTTAGGGTAATTTTTATATTTGAAAATTCTATATATAAATTTTCAGGTACTGTTATAGATGTTTTTATATCATCAAAAAAAAATTTAATTTTCATCAAATAACTCCTAAGCATTCCACTTGATTGGAGTGAAAATATGTGTGATGCTAATGGTCTTTGTTAAATTCACTGATGGGCGAAAAGGTACGATTGTTTGTACTGATTTAATCTCTGCATCATACTATTGTTAACCACAAATTCCATCATTGAATTGCATTATTATTACCTTTATCATCAAAGAAATCCTGAAATCCTGAAATAAACAAAATAACAGCAGGTCTAAAACGAGTAATCGTTGTTGGTGAATTATGATAATAGAATAATAAACAAATAAATTCTCTTGAAACTATTAGATATTACTTAAATTATTCTTATTAAATAATTATTATCTTATTATTTTAAATAGGAAGTCCATCCACTCTATTGTCCTTAAAAAGAAGTACGCCACTGACAATTTTCATTAAATAAAAGGTGTAGTCTTACACGCTATGTATGTACAGTTAATGATTTCAGAGATTTTAATTATATTTTTAGGTGTGATTTAGGCGTGTTTCGTATAGTAAACTTTTAAAAGTTCGTATTTTCCAATTTTCGCCACACCTTAGATCACTTCAGTGAACCAGGTAAGTCAAATGAAAATGACGCAAAAAAATACGCTTTTGTTCCCTTAACTTCGTTAATATGTCAGCAACTAGAGTTCATTTGCCTTATGAAAATACTCTTACAATGGTGGCGAAAAAGAAATTCTATAATTAGTCCAAATATACATTGTACGTTAGCCATTAGAGTACATTTGCGCCGTGAAGGGTTGCAAAAAAACTGCACAATGTGAAAATTTTTTCAAAGACAAAATTTTCTCCCCCCAAAAAAAACATTTTTTTTCCTTTTTTTAAATCTACCCGAAAATAAAATTGAACTGTTTTTCTCTTTACTTTTTGCTCACAAAAGCATTATATTTGTCGAATTTTTTATTTTCGTCTTTTACCCTCATAGCCCAAAAGCATTGATTAAGGAATGAATAAGATACGCGACTTCAATGGTAAAGTGCGAGGCCTCTTTTGGCAGCGAGAATCCCGGTAAGTTACGGACATTCCTGTGATTTACGTAGTATGTAGTATGCTTTTGAAAAACCTGTGTCGTGTCTGGTTTTATATCATTAATAATCTAGTGGTAATAAAAATTTAATGTCCAGATTAATTTTAGTTTAAAATTATTAACGTAGTATGTTCTCTCTGCCAGCTATTTCTCAACGTTTGTTTGACTTTTAACCGTCACATAATTTTAAACTCAAATCAATATGAACTTTCAATTTTTGTTTTCACTAGATTATAAATTATATAAAACCAGACACGACACAGGTTTATCAAAAGCATACTACATGAATCACAGGAATGCTCGCAACTTACCGGGATTCTCGCTGCCAAAAAAGGCCTCGCACTTTACCATTGAAGTCGCGTATCTTATTCATTCCTTAATCAATGCCAAAAGAAATATAATCTCGCAATTAAGACTTGAAAATACTTCTTCCATGACTCCCTTCCTCTTTATCCTAAACAATTAAAGACGTGTACCTATATGTCGCAGGCTTATTGCAAAATCAGGCATATTATTACGCCTAGGCTTTTTCAATACGACTAGGCGTATTGTAATACTACTGAAATAATTGAGAATCTCACAATTTGACTGATAATTTTAGGCGCATTATAATACGCCTGCCGCTTGTTAGTTTATTGTTAAAATAAACGTGCGCGCGATTGTTTTAGAATACGACTAGATGAAATCCGTCGTATTATAATACGACTGACGGTATGCCAGGATTGCCAGGCGAATTGTACTTACCCATTCACTTTGAACAGTTTAAACTATTTAAAATGCAAATTATAGATTTGGATTATTTGTTATAGATTTGGATTATTTATTTGCTAGTACAAATAAAAATACTTATTGGTGTCGGACCCACACAGGTTGTTAATACTTTGAGGTTATGTTATATTTATGGTTTTCTTACCGTTATAAAACTTTTGTATAGCTCTTCATAATAATTGTCTTTATGTACAAACATATTGTATAAATCAGCATTCATTTTAAATATGTATAGGTGTTTTGCACAAATATTACACAAAAATAAAACACCTAATCAACAACGATTACAATTCGCCTGGCATACCGTCAGTGGCGTCAGTCGTATTATAATATGTACGACGGATTTCATCTAGTCGTATTCTAAAACAATCGCGCGCACGTTTATTTTAACAATAAGACTAACAAGCGGCAGGCGTATTATAATGCGCCTAAAATTATCAGTCAAATTGTGAGATTCTTAATTATTTCGGTAGTATTACAATACGCCTAGTCGTATTGAAAAAGCCTAGGCGTATTATAATATGCCTGATTTTGCAATAAGCCTGCGACATATATAATAAATTGGATCTACTGCCTGACCACAGGTTGAGCCATTTCAAAAGTTTTCTGCGATTATCTCTTATTTGTAAGAGGTTGGCACCTCAGGATGCGTCTGAGCATTGAATAAAGGAATAAATTATTAATTAATTATTGGTCTAATAATTGTAGAAAATAAATCGTTTTTTTACGACCGGATTTTTTTTCAGACAGGGTTTTCAGACTTAATTTTGACACAAAGCAAGTATTTGCATACTGTCTATTTTGCAGACCGTTGCTAATAGCATACCTTTATTTTAATTTTTATTATTCAAGTATTTCACAGTATTACTTATTATTCAAGTATTTCACAGCCAATTGTGATCTAGTTTCTAATAGAGCCGAGCGCAATCTACGCGCGGTCGTTACGCGATAGCTGTTTTGTTTTGATTCCTACAATATTGTAAAATAAAAAACTTTAAATATTTCATTTAGATACATTATGATTTGCTCCCCAAGAATTCTATCCCATCCTAAATGACTTGGCTTTATATATGGTCTAGCAAATTTTGAATTCCCAGGAACGGATACAGTAGTATTAAAAGTTTTAGGGAACAGTGACAGTCAGTTTTAGTTGAAACAATGACAGTCAGATTGCATCGAGCAATTTGAACAATGATTTTACCTTGTTCTGGAAGTACTCTTCTCAATTGGTCTAAAGTGTTGTTCATCTTAATTTCACAGCATTATATTATACTGAAATGTACTTAGAGCTGGCAACAATATCTAGATATTATACATCATATTTCAGCATGCCCACGGCCCTTAACATTTCATACAAATTAAAATGATGGGCTCAACATAATGAAAAAAAAAAACAATAAATCCTAGGAAAATCGTTATTCTTGTGGACAATATGAAATTTATAGCAAACCACTATTATAGACCTAGAGTAGACCACTGTGGTGTTAATATAACTTTAGACAAAAGCAAGTAATATATCTGATGTAACATAGCATTTATCAAATGTCTGTAACGGGCCATAAATATGTGGCGTTTATGAGGTATCAGGGGTCCATTATACATATTTTACATATTTCTTAAATATACATTATGTATAGTATAGTGTATAATAACATATCGAATATATCGTCACCTAAGAATATTAAGTAAATATTGCTTTTATGGTGTTCATTGATGGGAAGGATATGGTACATTATGAATGTGGGTTAGTGTAATAGAGCCTAGATTGAAACATAATACAGAAGCTAGGTTAAACCGCAGACTGCACCCATACCGCACCCGCGCTACTCATTTTAAATCATAATTCTCCAGTGGCTTGATTAACAGGATAAAAAGGAAATTTAATGATAGAAGCTATTACTTTTATTTAGATTTATTAATATATTGTACACGCAAACTAGGTAGGAATGCAGTATTTTTCAAATACATATTGAAAGTTGCTAATCTTGACATATAAAGGGTGATCCTAAATTCAATATCTATTTCTTAGGAGGAGATAATTTCAAAAAATTCTGAAATCGTAGACAGGAATGAGAAAAATGCTTTTTGTCAGTATGTCACACTTTATGAGGAAACTCAAATGTTATTACTCCTATCTTAAATTCACATGAGAGAACTGATATAAATTCTTTTAATGACGATCAATTAAATTGCGAAAAATGTGTACAAGTAATGATAAAATAATCATTTGCAGAAAAATGTTACTAGTTGAAAAAATGTAAAGAGTAATATTCTCTATTTAGAACTGCCAATAAGAATTAACCATAAAATCATACATTTTGATACAAATAACAAAGGAACTTGGAAATATTTTGATTCTTTAAGCCGTTCTAAGAGCTAATGATTTTTAGAAGAATTTTAGTGATCTCTTCCACGTTAATTGTTTTGAATGATATTTCGACCATTTTGTTGTATTCTTCTTCTAAATTCTTTTACAAATACAGACTTTGAAAATATCAGTTTTATGCAACGGGTGGAAGTAGAACATTTATTTATTAAAGAAGTGTGGAACTTGGAAATATCATGGTTTAAATGTTTTTGGTAACGCGTCAAATTTACTTAATCCACCACAAACTTTAGCTCGGCTAAGATTAGTTTTATCGGAGGTCTGGCAAAATATTGATCAAATATTAATTTGCAATTTAATTTTAAGAGTGCCAAACCGGTATCAAACTGTGATAAATACCCGTTATTAACCTTGTACATTGATTAAGGAATGAATAAGATACGCGACTCCAATGGTAAAGTGCAAGCGTTATTTTGGGGGCGAGATTTTTGGTAAGTTGCGGGCATTCCTGTGATTCACGTTGCATGCTTTTGATAAACCTGTGTCGTGTCTGGTTTTATATAATTTATTATCTATTAGTAATAAAAATTGAATGTTCAGATTGATTTTAGTTTAAAATTATGTGACGGTTGAAAGTCAAACAAACGTTGAGAAATAGCTGGCAGAGAGAACATACTACGTTAATAATTTTAAACTGAAATTAATCTGAACATTAAATTTGTATGTCAAAGTTTGTTTAATACAGAAAACAAAAGTAGGTAGGTAATGCTTTTGTTCCCAAAGTACTCTTTGCAAAAATTAATAATTTTCAATTTCGGTCGAAATATAAAACTAAACTATCATGTGTCGTACATCACCGAAAAAAAATATGTATAAAAATCTGAAATTCAATATGGCGCCCATAAGGAAAATAAAGTTGACTGATGTTTTTCTGCCAGACGTTATGGCAAATGCAATGGCATATTCGAATTCCTCGGCAAAAGTGCCTTAAAATGTCTTTTTTTAAAATCGTAGTTCTATTAGTTTATTTAAAAATTAAAAACGAGAATCACGATTTTTTTGTTTTTTTCTAATATCTTCAATACTAAAAGCAATTAATCAAATTTTGTTTGTTTGTTTCAGATTATTGATCAGCATAAAAATGTGCAACTTTGCTCTAAATTGACTGACTTCTTATCTCTTAAGATAAGCGAGATCCCCATGCTGCGGGTCAAAAAACGGGCACCCTGTATAGACTAGATTACTAGACTAAACCATAAAGTTTGTCTATAAAATGAAAAGTTTTGCGTGTATCCTAAACGAACAGCGAACAGTAGTAAAATAAAATATCTTTGAAAACACATTCTCAAGAGTAAAAAATAATACTTTTTTAATGCAGGCAGGAGATATAAATTCAAGTACATAAATGTTAAATTAGCCACTTGAAAGACATAAAATATGTTTATCTCATCAAGTTATAGTATAACCAAAGTCTACAGATATTCTATCTGTAGACTTTGGTATAACATTTCACATTGACTGACAGGCTGTTTTAAAAGCTGAGATAATAGTACTTTAGGCATTAACGGCCGAACAAAAGGATTACCTTGAAAGATTTAGGGTAATTTTTATATTTGAAAATTCTATATATAAATTTTCAGGTACTGTTATAGATGTTTTTATATCATCAAAAAAAAATTTAATTTTCATCAAATAACTCCTAAGCATTCCACTTGATTGGAGTGAAAATATGTGTGATGCTAATGGTCTTTGTTAAATTCACTGATGGGCGAAAAGGTACGATTGTTTGTACTGATTTAATCTCTGCATCATACTATTGTTAACCACAAATTCCATCATTGAATTGCATTATTATTACCTTTATCATCAAAGAAATCCTGAAATCCTGAAATAAACAAAATAACAGCAGGTCTAAAACGAGTAATCGTTGTTGGTGAATTATGATAATAGAATAATAAACAAATAAATTCTCTTGAAACTATTAGATATTACTTAAATTATTCTTATTAAATAATTATTATCTTATTATTTTAAATAGGAAGTCCATCCACTCTATTGTCCTTAAAAAGAAGTACGCCACTGACAATTTTCATTAAATAAAAGGTGTAGTCTTACACGCTATGTATGTACAGTTAATGATTTCAGAGATTTTAATTATATTTTTAGGTGTGATTTTTAATGAATTAGATTCACTATAATTGGGTTTACAAAATCTGTTTCTAGATTTTATTTCGACGTACCTACCTACTTAGTAATTATAATTTGTCACTCAAAGGACTCTCAAAATTTTAAAACTAGGCGTTCATAACTTTTATTTTTCATTTACTTAAAATATTATTGCATTATTGATGAATAAGTTTTCAACAATGTTTAAATCAAATGTTTAAATTAATCTTTTGAAATTTTTCTGAGAAATCCTATCGTGTAATGAAAAAAATAATAAAACGTCAGATACATAATTAAAATATGTTAAATAAAAAATATTTTTTTTCTAAATGGTAAATCCGTACTTATATTTTTCCAATTTTGTTCTAATACTATAATACATTATCTACCGGCTCTGCCGTGAGTAAGTCTGGTATATTTCATTCACTAGAAGGAGGAACTTGGAGGATTGAGCTAAGACTACGAAATGCAAAAACTGTAGATATCGAGAGAGGTAAATTATTTTGGAGTTGTCATAGATTCCAAGTTAACCTGGAATCAAAACATCTGAACAGGTTTATATAAAGATTGATAGCAATGTTAATAACGTGCAGACGATTATATGGCATAAGGTGGAGGTTTAGGGATTTATACCAGGGTAATAAAACATACCATCACATACGCTGCCTTAGTTTAGTGAAATAAGACAACACAAATAATTGCTAGAAAACTGGCTTCATGGTCTATGACCCAATACCAAAAGAAACTGATATTAACAAATAAAGCTGGGTACAGAATCTGGCTTGCCTCAGAATCATAGGTTCCATGGGGGAGCCAGAATGGGGATTATAGGCTGCAGAACTCAAGGAACTTGAGTTTCCGCGAAACAAGACATGGAAATAATGAATATTGTAGAAGATCTCTTACTAAATATGAGGTCAGACTATGTGACACCAATAATCACGTCTCACAAGTGTTTCGACATGAAACGAAGAAAGAGTGGAGTGTCTAATCATAATTGCGTAAAGGACTGTGTTGGTACACAGACGAAAACAGAAACTGGAGCATAAAGGGAATAAGTCTGGGACAACACTCCAACCGTGTTCAAGACATAATAAGATCATCGAAACGGGAAACTGGTATGTGAATGTCACGAGGAACCCAGAATCTTGGGAACGGTGAACATAGTAAAACTACTTTGGATGCTAGGACATTCTAGAACATCGGATAATAGAAAAACTGACAAACCTGCTAGACAAGGACCAGCTAGCATCTTTCTTGGTCCATAATCTGTGCTGGGAATCTCCAAAAACACATCGGGAGGGGTCACCAGGGATTGAATTAAGGTTAAACATAGCAATCACTGGAGAAATATCCCAGGAAATCGACATGGGAAAACAGAACCCAAAAAACAGAAGAACTGCTTACAAGGAGCAGATTTTAGTTAAGAATATAGAATAATGATTGAGTTTCTAACATGACAATCTTCTGTTAAGAAGCACTTGCAAAGAATGGAAATATATGATGACTTAGATGCAGGCTATGTAGAAAGAAGTTTAAAACAGTGAACTATATCATTTTTAAGTGTGGAATTAGCTCACAGGAGATTCATTATTTATGACAGATCCAAACAGAATCGGAAACAATAAAATCTCGTTCATTCACATATCTGTACCAATGTACGGGGATGCTAGCTAGAATGGATGTCCACGCGTCGTCGTTAAAGCATCTATTAGATATGTCGTTGGTTTTACTATTTATATTATTACTCAGATTGTAGAGCCCCAATTTTATTGGATTATTTAATCATATTTTCAGTATTTTTTGTATTCCAAGTAATTTCTGTTTAATTCTTCTAATTTTATTTTGGGCCGATGTGTATCATTTTACTTACATATCACTTTTCACAGAGAAAATAATGACCAATCACTTTCCTCTAAAATGGTGGAGGTATAAAACGTCTTGGTAATGAAATACATAGGTTTAAATGTTTGAATTTTTTACGTTTGCCCTTTGTACAAGCAAAAAGTATGGTGTATTTGGTCAGCATGTTTTTAAAATCTTACAAATCAGTTATAACATTTGTACAAAATTGGTTCAATTTCTGGCGGAACTGAAAATCGAATAGGTCATCTCGTTTGCTTTATATATATGACATCTAAACAGAACTACTGACTTCCACCATAATATACAGAGTGTTATGTTTTTTCGCAATTTGTTATGCAGTCCGATTTCCTTTTTCTCATCGGATTATGAATTTACTGGAAAAACTGCATAAATACAATATTTGAAATTGTTCCTTACTTCAATAATTACATCAGGAAATCAACTAACTTATGTACACAATTCAAACATTCACAATGGGGGATTACTTGATTTCAACTTAAAATAAAAAAAAAGCTTAAATCTTTTATTGTAAATACAGTCATGTTATTTTTCTACATTCATAATAAATAAAAATAAAGTAAGGCCATTTGGCCAAACAGTAATTATTTGTTAAAAACAAAAACCATTCAAGAAAAATTAGCATTTTATTATATCAATAGTAGTTTATTGTGTCCAAAGTAAATATTTAGTTCGTGTATAATCCTGTTTATTTTGTTTAAATTGAGAAAACGGAACAAAAATAGAAATACAATAAGTATAAAATATTTATTGAGGTCGTTTTATATAGGCATTATAAAAACTACGAACACTTACGTTTCAGTTATAGTTCGTCAAATATCTTTGGTCAAATGTTTTATCGTACAGTAAACTTTTTATTGTTGTAAGTTTATTATTAATCAATGTTCATTAGAAATGCTCCTCTCGTTGTGTATGTATTTTATTACGAATTGCAGTTAAAGCTATTATTGTATATGTATCTGGTGAATTTGAGTATGTGAGAACTTCTTCTCTTTAGGACATTATTACAGAAGCTTAAGAATGACCTTTAATACGTATGGTTTGATACAGGCCTGTAGCTATGGGGGTGCCAGGGGGTGCCGAGCACCCCTTGAAAAACTTTGAGCACCCTCTGGAGAGTTTTTCACATTACGACTTGCACAACACATTACGCAACAGGAGATTGCATCTTTATTAATTAATATTGATATTAATTCATACTATATTTTACGTTTCTTTTTTACGTACAAATGTTAATTTTGTATATTTTATACATAATCCTTATTTTTTTTTTGGTTCCTAATAATATGTAGATATGTTACAATAAACTTTATATTATAAAGGTTTGATATCTGTTGCACGGTCTAATTTTTGCTATTTCCTAACTGTTTTTATTATTATTATTTTGATCTATCTGAAAAATTAAAATTTGTTAATATTCATTCTATGGAATTCTCATATATGCTCTTATCATATTATAAGTAATGATCAAAATAACACTTTTTTACGACGCGACCGTTAACAAAGTGGGGGTTTGTTTTATAATTTGAGAAGTGGTTATGACTAGCGGCGAATCCCCACAAAAATAATAACTTTACGATTTATAAATCCTATTTAATGTATTTTAAAAATAAAACTGATCGACTCAAAAATACATTGCTTGTTTTTGCAGTACATTTCAGACACTATTAATTGTCGGAAGGTAGAAACTAGAATCCGCGTCAAAGGAATGCAGCAATCTGTTTTGGTTCCTGTTCTCCCGATATTTCGCGGGCCTTATTCTGCAATGTCGGCTTAAATATTTGTCATATTAGGAACCTCCCGTGACGGCCTAAACCCACACTCACCCCATTCGGGCAAGCAGTGCAAGCAATGACAAACATTGTAAACAGACAGCAGACCGTCTCATTAGTTAGCGAGTGTTCGATGTATTTTACACTTAAATAGCAATAAAAAATAGTTATGGAATGGTTTTATGTTTCATTATTTATTGATTAAATTTATATCGGATTTATTTATAAATTATATTATAAAACTGAAACGTATACGCTATGTCACTAAGCACGCGTTGTTTGCTTTCCTCTATCCAGTATACTTCTGCTGCTCTAATACCAGAGACGGGTAATTATGCATGTAGGAAATGTTGCTGATAGATACAAAACTTCCCAAACACATTGTCGAACTTCCTTCCAGCCAACCAACGGTTGTTTACCAACCAACCACACAAGACTTGCTTTAAATAGATTGTAAGCTACAATCTGTATAATCGTGTTCAAGTTCTGGACTCCTAATACATGCAAATTGATAATGGCACTACAGAGCTCTTTTAACTAATCTAATTAGAGTAATAAAATAACACAATTTTAAAATAATTAATTAAATTAGTTAAGTTACGAACATAAATCATTTCCACAAAAATTTTTTGTATATTCTAATTTAACTAAATTATAAAATTAATTGGGTGGAATGATCAGGTCAAACAAACAAACACGATGATTCAAAAACTTTCAAAAATTTATTGGACGAATAAGTGGCATTCAAATTTTAGGTAGTATCAGACCTTCAATGTGAATGATTATGTCGAAAATATCTATTCTGTAGAATGTAGAAAATAGCATATCAGTAACGTAACGAAAACTGTTTGGCATTCCAGAATTTACAGGAAATTGGAACGATAACAACTAAATCACTAATAAAATCAAACAAAATTGATTAAAAGAAAATAATATGGGTACTAATTTAAAACAATATTATTGCAGTTAAGTTGGATTAGGTGCTCATGCTGATGTCCATATTTAAAAATTTTTACAACCCGAAAAGTTAAATATGTGGTATTATGAATTATGATGTGAGAATTGCAAGCAAAAAAACTTATTTGTAACAAGAAATATGTATGTATCTAAAAAAAACATTGTTATTCAACATTTGACTAATATAATACACTCACAGGCAAAATAATCGATCCACGTAAATTTTCGACGAATTTCAATCGCAAATAACTTTTTTATTTGATGTTGGATTTAAACGAATTTTGAAGAATATTGTAGACAAATTAATGGAGAATCGCTCACATTTTAAAAATTTACAAAAAAATATACATACGTTTATAATATACAGGGTTAAACAGAAAGATGTTTTTTACCAAAAGTTTAAGACGCTCTGTGGAGTGGCGAAACAGTAAATTGTTCTAAATTATGTTTTAATTATCAAGTCTCATCTATTCTTAACATTTTTGTTTTTGGTTCACCTCGATATCTTTATTTTTGTGGAAAATATGGATTTTTTAAAAAAACATTGCAATTACCAATAATTTTTTTGTACGAAGAACTAAGGTTGCTATAGAGGACTGACAGTTTTGTTGACAGTTTTTGTTGACAGTTTCTTTGTAAATGAATGTGTTACTTCTGAGATCTTCTTATTTTTAAAAATGGATGTCTCCGACTGATGTTGCCAGAGCCATTGTTTTAATCCAGGATGGACGGTCACAATATTACGTGTCAAAAGTTTTAAACGTCACAAGAAGTAAAGTACAAAGGGCTGTAAATTGGTTTAATCAACATGGCGAGTACAATAGAAGGAGTCAATGTGGTAGGAAGAGGTGTACGAATGAACGAGATCTCGTTCAATCGTACACCTCTGACCGTGACCGTCCATCCTGGATTAAAGCAATGGCTCTGGCAACATCAGTCGGAGACATCCATTTTTAAAAGTAAGAAGACACCTCAGAAGTAACACATTTATTTACAAAGAAACTGTCAACAAAAACTGTCAGTCCTCTATAGCAACTTTAGTTCTTCGTACAAAAAAATTATTGGAAATTGCAACGTTTTTTTAAAAAATCCATATTTTCCACAAAAATAAAGATATCGAAGTGAACCAAAAACAAAAATGTTAAGAATAGATGAGACTTGATAATTAAAACTTAATTTAGAACAATTTACTGTTTCGCCACTCCACAGAGTGTCTTAAACTTTTGGTAAAAAACATCTTTCTGTTTAACCCTGTATATTATAAACGTATGTATATTTTTTTGTAAATTTTTAAAATGTGAGCGATTCTCCATTAATTTGTCTACAATATTCTTCAAAATTCGTTTAAATCCAACATCTAATAAAAAAGTTATTTGCGATTGAAATTCGTCGAAAATTTGCGTGAATCGATTATTTTGCCTGTGAGTGTATATAAAAATTTTATTAACTCACCAAAAATCTATGAGAAATGCTATTAAATAGAGTCTTCAAATTTAACCGCCCGCAAAATGGATTATAATAGATGTAGATATAGATACAGGATACAGTACAGAATGTCGTATTCTAGAGAAACAACGCAAGTAAAATAAAAATATAGGTATCAATGACGCAAAAATTAAAAAAATATATATCCCCTAACTAAACACAATTTTACCAATAGTCGTAGAATAAGGAAACTCAAGAATGAAGACAACATTAGAACAATCCTGAGAAACACTAGATAAGTCGAATTGGCAATAACTGAGACGACATTCAATGTAATAAACTGAACAACAAGACTACGAAGTACAAATCCATGTGTTTTATAAATTATAATTGTACCACTAAGAGAATCTAACTGCACAAGCGCCATTTGATTAACATAACGTTCTGATTTTATAACTTTACCCAGTTTAAAGTATTTATAAAATAATTGGAGTAAATTCCCCATAAATCTAAACACGTGTACCTATTGCCTTCGCCTCAATATGTTTTTGATAAAATTATGTAGCAATATTAACAAACAGATGCATTTATTATTACCAGTACAGTACTAATAATTATAAACATTTGAAACTAACTCATTTCGTTTGACTGGAGAGCTCTATACTTTCCTTGTAGAGAGGTAGACAGTAATATCCAAACAATTTTTTTCAAGGAAACATTTATTTTATTGAAATCTTATCGTTTAGAATCTATTTATCTTTTTTCACCATTCTTTAAATTTCTTAGTATTTGCATCTGCTGGGCCAAGGTTTCATTGAAAGACTTGAAATGATAAGTAATTACTAATTAATTAGTATACTAATGATTATGATTAGAGATAGTTGCTTTATGGACATCCTATACATAATATGAATAATATAAATAAGTAGACCACATCTTTATAGTCAGAAGCAATCAGTCAGGTCGTGTTGTTCGTAGTGGCCGCACGGTGAAGAGACGGAAATTCATTTGTGATTAAAAATGGCTCAGCTTTCGAGTGAAGAGGAAAAAATGTCAGAAAACGATGAAACTCTCCATTAAGAAATTTAAGAAAAATCGACAGTCCCAGGAAATTTCTGAAATAATTCGTAGGAACATAATTCGACGAGAGTAAAACGCGAGATATCAATTCTCGAGATACGAGCGATTGAAATGAAGGAAGATCGATAGATTTCCACTTATTTTCAACTTTTGTCCCCGATATCTCGAAAACAGGAGTTGTGGAGTTCCAATTTGCACCGTTCGATTTCTCGTACAATTTTCTACAATAAGAGGTTTATTCAGCTACATAACAACATTCAGTTGGAAAAAAATCCATCCGAAACCAAAGCGTGTCACCATGGACTCGAAATCCTCGATTTTGACAGCCGACAACTTTTTAACGAGTAGAGATGAAAAATCAATCCGTTACGGCACGATGATCAACGTTTTAGAATTCACCACTGAATACGACTCTAAAACTTCGCAAAACTACTGATTATAACCAAAATCATGTAGGCAGTGGCTGCACTAAGTCGCAACTCTTGGAAAGGGGGTGCATAGATCGTATTGCTCGCAGGCGCATCCAGTCGCAGCCGCGCCCATCGAAAGTCTACCTTTAGACAACTAAACATTAAATACATGAAAAAAGAAACAATTAAAGTGAAGATATAAAACAAGTTAATATAATTTATTCTATTCTGCTTATCTTTGTCCAAGATAGGCACAGAAAATCCTAAATCCTAAATGTACACACAACCAAACTTATATGGAATCATACGGTATCCCCGGCAAACAATTTTTTTCGGACAAAAAGTGATGTGCGTATAAAAAGATGAATGTGTTTACTAACAATAACAAGGAGGTTCATTCCAAGTGGATGAAGTGTGCTATTACAGTGGTGATTTTGCTGTACAGTGTAAAATCGTAGTTCGGTTATAAATTGTTTCTGTGTGAAAATTTTTGAAAAAATGCCTTATGTGGGGTTATCAGACGTGCAGAGGGGAAGAATTATTACTCTGGTAGAACAGGGAATGTCACAAAGAAAAATTGCAAGGACGGTAGGGGTTACTCAAGGTTTCTAGAATTGGGAACCTTCAAAAATCGATCAAGAAGAAGTCGTGAAAAGTTACTACTGAAGAGCAGGACCGGTTTCTAGTTCAAATAGCAAGAAGAAATCCGACTGTATCTCATCCCGAGCTTCAGAGGCAACATTTGCAAGTTACGGGTATTAGCGTTTCCGTCGAAACGATCAGGAAAAGGCCGCTCGAGGACTATTTAGCAGAAGACAGTTAAGGGTTCCCGAACTATCAAGACAACATAAAATTGACCGTGTACAATGGTGTTTGGAGCATCAAAACTGGACTATACAAGACTGGCGAAATGTCTTATTTTCAGATGAAACCAGAATTGGCCTTCGTTCAGACGACCGGCGAATTATATTTTTAAGAGGTCGTGGGAGACAGGCTAGACTCGTTGTTGCCAAATCTGTCCCCAAATACAAAGGAGGAACTGTAATGTTTTGAGGTGGAATTATGATGGATGAGAAAACTCCTTTACTTCCCATAAGACAAAACTTAACGGGTCCTAGGTATGTTGATTTAATTCTAGGACCCATAGTAAGAAACTGAAGAGGCGCTTTTGTCGAAAATTTTTTTGGCCACAAATTTTTTGGATACAGAAGGTGTGACTGTTTTACAGTGGCCTAGTTGTTCACCTGACCTTAATCCCATAGAACACTTATGGGATATGATTAAAAGAAGGATTAGAGCTCGAGTTGTAACGTTCTTTTTCCGATGCACTTTGCTTTCGGTCAGATACTTACGTAATCTCTTTTATTCTTACGGAATTCTCGGGCGCCAGCCCTTCAATTTTTGAGTGCGAAGAACGACACTATCTTTTTGGTTCTCCTAATTGGGAGAACAACCCTGAGTAGCAAAACAGTGGATGATACGGAATAGCCAGGATTCTGAGCTGGAGACCTATCTAATGGATTTCGGTCATACTGCTCAAACGGATTAATCAGAAAATAACACTACAGAAAGAATAACTCGGGAAGTTTGCCTTTTTAACATAACGTATTTATTCAGGACTAAATAATGAACAACGTAATTTATGCTTATTCTTTCACGACGCTGCAATCGTGTATGTGTAAAATAATAATACAAAATATCCTCTTAAATAATTTTAACTTAGTCAAGCTGGCAAGCAACAGTCTTTACGTGGGGTTTTGACGGCGGAATTTATGGAGACGTTGTATCGATATTTCGCTACGTACGACAAGCAAATGTTTCCACGAGGATTATAGACGGCGGGCAGTCCGTCAGCTATAGATATTTGAGGCTAGATACAAGATTTAAACACACGGTAAGCTACTGCCGCAAACGTCGAGCTATTTGTTACAGGATTATTTTAAATAATGACAGCTTTGCGAGTCAGTTCTATGCAAAACCCAGTCCGTATGGCCCTAGTGAACAAATACAAACTGTTAATGCATATAGTGACTATTTTTCACGTAGGTTTTCCGGTAACCTAGTAGGCAAGGGGACATTTGAGGTGGCACTAGTGAACAGACCTCAGCAGTCTTTACCTACATTAACAAAATAAACAAACCAACGGAGGTATTACTAATAAGCTCTAGTTTACTTTGGTAGCAAAATACGGTGATATTTACTGACAATAAAATCTCGAAATATCTATACTTGACTGACGGCAGTACCTGCAGAATGTAGCAGGTTGCGTTAAATTCTTACCAATATTATACTCAAAGGAAATTACTATTAACTCGGAGCGGTGATACAAAAAGATTTACGGGTTCGGTTTGATCGTCAATTGCTGGCGGTCGAACGTATCTGATCCCGACTCGAGTGCCATTTTGCCTTTTTATTACCTTTTTGACGTATCTGTCGTGTTAAAAGAGAGATGGTCACCGACTTTAAACGACAGACTTGGATGTACAACCCGGCATAACGTACAAAGGTCCAGCGTATTATGCACTTTAACGCATCGCCTCGAAACATACATAATCGGGAATGAATTACTTGTAATTTCTATCCTATGTTACAAAAAGAACCGGATTAAAACGGACCAGAATTACCAATTTTAGTCACGAATGATTTTTATTTCCGACTCTACTCTTATTTACAAAAATTCTCGGATTTTATTTATACGGGGAATTGTCGAAAATTAATCAATTAATTACTTGACTGTTTGTTTACCAGCAGACTTTTTAACAACTCATTAATAACTTAATTAGAACATGACTTACTTACTAAAACAGCGGCAAGGTGTACCCAAGTGACGGTAATATTTAAAACAAAATTGAACATTCCTTGATCGGAAAAAATCACTTCGTTACACCCCCCTCTTACTTCGGTAAAAAAAAATTATAATTCATTATACATTTTTTTTTTCTTCTCCCTGGGAGGCTCCAGGTAAACAAAGGCAAAATTAATTGAAAACGGAAAGCTCCCTAATCTAGTATTTACAGAACAAAATTCTAAATTAGCAAAAAAACAAAATTAACCTTAAACAGCCTCCCGGGACCGGTGTCATTACCTCTGGGGGTCTTCATTCGGTGCGTCTTACCAGTTGGCCTTAACGTGTTCCAGGGTGGTCAGTATTCCCTGGGGGGGTCCTTCAACTGGGCCGACCATGGTCAGGGGCTGGTCCTTCTGAAAATACAAAAAGCAGTTAGCTATGGTGAAGCTAATTGACGGCGGTAAATGTAGAACGTCGGCGGAATTTTTGGACGTCGAGCTCAGGCCTTGTAGTGGCAGTGGCAGTCACACACGGGACAAGCTCGCTTATTTCGCAAATACAGCGGGTCGGTTTGGATCCCTTGTGTCCGGGTCTTGCGGGGAAGGTTCGGTCGACGGGTTGCCCTCGGGGTGGGGTTAGGAGGTATAACCGCGGTACTACACCGGCAATCGCGGGATAGCATGCCCACGAGCCCACATCTGGAGCAGAATATAATCCTCCTCCGCGTACAACGGTCTCTGCTGTGGTCCGGATAACCACATCTCCAACAGAGATCCTGCTCGACAGGTAGGTAGGTCTGCGGCGGATACGGCTCACGTCTCCATAACCCAGACTGGGGCGTCTTCGATGGGCTCTCGTGGCGAGTCATCCGCAGGGGTTCGGAGTCGTTGGCAGGTGGTGTCGGCGTCGGGCTACGGACCAAAGGGGGCGGTATATGGCTTCTTACTTCCAGTAGTTCCGGACGGCTCGGACGGGCTACTTCCTCCTCCTTCCTGTTGTCCTCGAGGGATTCAGTACAGGCCTCCATCAGCTCCCACTCGAAGTCTGAGGCTGGGTCGCCGAGGAGTTCCAGTATGGGACTGTCCATGTGGAAGAAGTACTGTAACATAAAGTCAAATTACACATTAATGGGCGGCGGGGCCGCGTGCGAGGCTGGTTTTAAATCCTTTATGTGGATATGTCGCACTTGCTTGCCGGTATCACTTTTCAAATCGTAAACGACGGGTGAAATGACTCGGGTGACAGTGTACGGTCCGGAAAATTTCGGAGCTAGTTTAGCGGCAAATCCGCGAACGGCGGAGGACAACGGGTTTTCTCGCTTCATAACGCGGTCGCCACGGTGGCAGCGCCATTCCCGCCTACGCAAGTTGTAATAGTGACTTTGTGTAGAAAACGCGCGGGCTAAGTTTATTCGAACCAGCTGAAAAACTTCACGCAGTTTTTCTAACCGGTTACTCAGGTCAGCGGGTTTGAGAGAGTCGGTGGTTATTTCTTCCCCTTGCTGTCGGGTTTCTGTGCGATACAGCGACTTGGGTAAGTCCAATTCTCTCCCAAAATTGAGGAACGCAGGCGAAAATCCGGTTGACTCGTGTTTTGAGCTGTTTATCGCCAATTGGAAATCGGTGATGTTTTGATCCCATTTACGATGGTCTTGTTCGCAATATTGGGCGATCATGGTTTTGATTGTCCGATTGGTTCGTTCCACGGGATGGGCTTGCGGCGTATACGGAGGCGTGAAACGGTGCTGTATTCCCAATTCTTCCAGGGTGCGACGGAACAGTCGGCTATCATACTGAGAGCCGTTATCACTTATAACGGTGCGGGGGCAACCAAAACGGGTGATAACTTCGTCATACAGTGCTTGACTTACAGTACGGGCTGTAGCACTTCGGAGCGGCTTGCACTGGACCCATTTAGTAAAGCGATCTTGAAAAACCACAAGGTAATTATTCCCTTTACTGGATCGTGGCAGGGGACCGACCAAATCTGTACTGACGGTTTCCCACGGGTTTCGGTTTGCGGAAGGTTGCATTTTCCCTGCAACCTGTTGTTGTGACGGTTTGTACCTTTGACACTGTAGACATCCTCTGACATATTTGGCGATATCGCGAAACATACCAGGCCAATAGTACCGGTGAGCCATGCGTGCCACAGTTTTGGCTATTCCCATATGTCCAGCGGACGGAGCATCATGGTTTTCGGCCAATACAGTAGGACGGAGAGACGTGGGTACGCATAGCTTCCAGGGGTCAGACAGCTCCGGCTCAGTCAGATCATGTGCATCCCAGAAGTGGCGAAACAGACGGTTGTCTCGGATGCAATAATCTGGAAAGGCTTCGGGATTTTTTTCCACTTCGGCCTTTTTCCGGTTGTACCAGGAGCAGTCAGCTGTTTCAGTTAGAGATCCCAATTCCTCGGAATCTGGGGCGGACGACGGTCCCGGTAAGGGTTGTCTTGATAAGGCATCTGCTACTCGGTTCAAGGTGCCTTTTCGGTACTTAATCTCAAAATCGTATTGTTGCAAAAAGATACTCCATCGAGCGAGGCGTCCTGCCGGACTCTTGATCGAGTGCAACCAACGGAGAGATTGGTGATCGGTTAGCACGGTAAAACGGTAGCCTTCCAGGTAGGGTCTCATCTTTTCTACTCCCCAGACAATCGCTAAACATTCTCGTTCTGTGACAGAATAGTTTTTCTCGGCGGGTGAGAGAGTACGACTAGCGTATGCTATCACCCGGTCATGACCCTCTATTTCCTGGGTTAACGCTACCCCAAGGCCTTGGTCGGACGCGTCTGTTTGCAGAGTGAATGGTTGAGAGAAATCCGGACACGTCAAGACGGGGGCCTCGGTCAGAAAGCCTTTTAAACGGTTGAAGGCCTCCTCTTGCTCGGCAGTCCATTTAAATCGATGATTCTTCTTTAGCAGTCGCGTCAGGGGGGTTACGATTTGCGAAAATGCCGGCACAAATCGACGGTACCAGGACGCAACGCCTAAAAATCGGCGTACGTCGCGGACGTTACGTGGCGTCGGAATTTGACGAATAGACTCCACCTTGTCGGGATCGGTATTTATTCCTTCGGACGTAACGACATGTCCCAGATACTTCAGTGACTTCCTACAGAATTCACACTTTGCAGGGTTCAGTTGTAAGTTCGCGGCTCGGAGACGGCGAAAAACTTCTCTCAGGTTGGTCAGGTGTTCCTCGAACGTTTCTCCTAGGACGATTATATCATCCAGATAGGCGAACGCGTGGGGTTCCAAGTCGGGTCCAATAATGCTGTCGAGTAGTCTTTGGAAAGTGGCGGGGGCGGAGTGCAGTCCAAAAGGCATTACTCTAAACTGGAACAGTCCACGGCCCGGAACGGTGAACGCGGTGATGGGTTTACTGGAACGGGAGAGAGGTATCTGCCAGTATCCCTGTTTCAGGTCGATACTAGAGATATATCGGGCTCTGCGTAACTTGTCGAGAATATGGTTGATGTATGGTAGCGGGTATGCATCTTTTTCGGTAACTTCGTTTATTTTTCGAAAGTCTATACAGAACCGGGGTTTTCCATCTTTCTTTTTGACTATGACTACCGGTGAACTCCACGGACTGTGAGACGGTTCGATGATCCCATTTTTTAGCATCTCATCAACTTCTTGATTAATGATCTCCTGCATTTTCGGGTTTTGTGGACGGTACCTCTGCTTGATTGGTTCGGAATGCGACAGACGGATGTGGTGTTGTACCTGGTCGGTAGTACCACGGATTTCTTGAAAACTTGGTAACTCGTTATCAAGAAAGTTCTGCAGGCGATGCTCCTCACTTGTAGTGAGAGTCAAGGAAACTGTGCCTAACGGGCTAGCGAGCGTGACTCGTGGTCGAGAGACCACATGACCATTCAGTGAAACGGAAGCGGTTCTTGGAGTGATGAGAAAGTCGTGCTTGCTCATTACGTCCATTCCCAGGACAATGTCGGACGAGAGATTTTCTAGATACAATAGATCTTCAGCGAATTGTGTTCGGCCGATGGTAAATTTTAGCGAATATGCTTGGGTGACGGTAGCCAAGTTGCCATTAGCCAATCGGGCAGAGGGTGCGGTAACAGTTTGCGGTTTAATCCCCAATCGCGTACAAAATTCATGTATTTGGTTACCGACGTACGAACGGACGGCGCCGGTATCCACAAGGGCGGAGAAGGTCTTATTACGAATGTGTACGGGGATATGTGGGCGGTTGTCATGTTCAGGTGTCAGTTCCTGGTGCGAGGCGGTAATATTTCGGAACCAAACTGGCCTCGGTACGGTGCGGTTCCGGTTTAGTTTTCCGCTGTATTACATTGGCAGTCGCGGGTCATTGTGCCCTGACGGCCGCAGCGTGAACAAAATAGGCGGGGTGGCGAGCGACATTCACTGCGGAAGTGACCGGTCTTGCCACAACGCCAACAGATTGTACTTCGGTCAGTAAGGATGTCTGCGGATGCGGGACTGTTATTTCCGTTACGTTTCTGGTTTGGACGGGTTCGAGTTTCCTGGGTTTCACGCGTCCTCTCGGAGGGCGTCGCGGTCCGTGCCTGGTCGCTGCTTGACCGCGGAGGTGGTGACGACGGTTGGTTGGAAGTACGATCTCCCGGGCCTAAGCGTTGAGACGTCCCGGAAGTATCGTCGGACTGACGTGTACTGGTGGAGCGGCGAGCGAGAGGTGGTTTGCTATACACCCGGTCAACCTCCTGCTTCAGCGTTTCATATTCACGACATTTCGCGATTAATATTGCTACGTCTGTAAAGTCTTGTCGACGAATGTACTGGCGAAAATCGGGTAACAAATTTCGGTAGAGCCATCGTAACTCTTGTTCCCCGGAAAGTCCTCTATGACGGCGGATGAGAGTCTGCAAGTCGGTGATGTACGTCATCACTGACTCCTCTGGGCGTTGCAGTCGACGGCTAATTTCTGCTTCTATATCTTCCTGATAGTGAACCGGTACGTAAAAAATACGAAAATCTGCTAGGAATTGTTCCCAGGAGGTCCAGCGGGCTTTATTATTGCGGTACCAGAGCAAGGCGGAGCCTTGCAGTAGCTCAGGTAGGACCGGAAGTAACTGCGCGGGACGGAGGGTGGTATACCCACAAACTTCTTCCAAGCGCTCCAGGAACGCGGCTGGATCGCCAGTGCCATTGAAATGGATGTTCCATTTGCGTATCTGTACGGGGTCTAATGGCGTCTGTCCTGGTGCAATATTGTGGGGCGGTTGAGGTATTACCAGCGGTGGTAACGGTGGCGGTATCGGTGGCGGAAAAACAGGTGGCGCGGTATTTGGTCTAGGCGAAGAGCACCCCTCTTTGATAAACTTGACCAAACGGCGCTTCTTCTCGTCCACGGTACCGGTTACGGGTAGACCAAACTTCCCTAACTGATCGTCTATTTGTTCCTTCTTTAATTTATAGATCCAGCCTAGCCGAATATCTCCCAGATCAAGGTTCGCGGCCTCGTCGACGGGTAATACGGGTGTGTCGGTTTTATCTCCTTCGGTAGGCATTGTGTTACCTCCCAAAGATGTCAGTAAAACGAGTTCAGGCCGAAACGGACGATACGAGTCGGAAAATCCTAAGTCTGGAAGGGCTGGTTATATCGCGTCGAAACTATCGGCAATCGCTTTAGCGTCCTCGGTTTACTATTAAATGAGGGGTCACACCCTCGGAAAATTCTGACTCCGGAGTCACGAAATACTCCGGTGAAACTCCGGTGAAATAGTAAGAGGCGTCACGGCTGCTGTACAGCGGTCACGGATACGGAAATCTGCAGGTTGTGATGATATTCAACCTCAGGCGTCGCGACGGTAGGCGTCTTTCAGCAACGGTGCTTCAGATCGGGTTGCAAGTATCACCAATCGGTTCCTAGGGTGCGATTACCCTAAAAAGGATACCCCACAAGGCTAGCTTGTACCTGGGTATTTCTGGATGACCTTGGCTACAACCGACGGTAATTCGATTTGGAACGTGGAATCGTAGTTCCTCGTCACGTAAATTAATAACGTATAACTCGGTCTGGCTTCAATAACGTTGTGTCGCGTCAAAGTTATATGTAACTTCTTCAATAGGATTCGAATCGGTATGTAAGTAGTCGCAATCGGTTCTTCAGGTTCGATTTAATCAGAATCGACACGTCGCAGGCTTATTTACCGCGGCTAGTAGAAATTTTGTTGCGTTCGTTGCGTGCCGAATTCACAAAAAACCTAACAGATCGCTGCACTACCCAGCGGATGGGCAGTTGGATGCTAACAGAAAACGGTAAATCTGCGTTGCAGATTTTTGGAAATTGCCTACTTACTTGCTATAAAGCAACACTGGTGAAAACACACCCTGGTCACGTCAAAATAATTTGTTGTCAGCTAGAGTACCTAACAACACGTTATCTGAGAATAATTTTCAGGTTTTGAGTTGCTTAACAACTCGGCATAGGGCAACAGCGGTATCTGCCCCCTATGACAGCGTCAAAATTAACAAAATAATGCTAAAATTATTTAAATCCCTAATAGACTGTAACAGTAAGGTATGCTGTATCAGTAAAGTAGGCACACCCTGTATAATATCGGTTCAATTATGTTGACGTTGCCTTTCCACTCAACATGGCAGAGAGTAGCGGGAGTTAACCCCAAGGGCAAAGTCAAAATAATTTGAAAAATCCTCTAACGATTCGGTATACAGCGGCTATAGCAGCTTGAGTATTTCGCGGAAGTAAGTACTTATGCAAGCAGCTGTTTGTAAAATTAAAATAAACCACCTTCGGTTGTAATTGCAATCGGGACGTATTAACAAGTTAAGTTGCAATCACTTGGCTAGGTTACAGACAGACAGACAGACAGACGGATGTAAAACCTAGAAGTAATTTATTTCAAGTTTATTTCGATGTTTAAATCCTCCGAGTTAAATAGGAAATGTTTTTATTATCTAGCAGACGGACAGACGATATTTAATTTAAATCGCCCGATAACGGAATATTATTTCTTTACCAGAAATAAAACTGTTTGGTTTTATAAATTTTAAATTGATAAAACTCTGTGCACGGTGAACAACAAGTTTTTATTTCTTATCAATAAAAAAAACTGTATTTTATAAAAAATGCTAGCGTTGACAACTGAAAAAACAGGCTTCACGTATTTTATTTTAAATCGGCGTCGTATTGCTAATTTCTGGTGTTTCGGTATTTATTTAATTTTACGCTTATTTTACACGCGACTTGCAGTTTTTGGCGGATCGGTTTTCTGACTAACTTTACAATTTCGGATTTCTGATTAACGTAAAAAAAATGGTCCCTGTTCGGGCGCCACTTTTGTAACGTTCTTTTTCCGATGCACTTTGCTTTCGGTCAGATACTTACGTAATCTCTTTTATTCTTACGGAATTCTCGGGCGCCAGCCCTTCAATTTTTGAGTGCGAAGAACGACACTATCTTTTTGGTTCTCCTAATTGGGAGAACAACCCTGAGTAGCAAAACAGTGGATGATACGGAATAGCCAGGATTCTGAGCTGGAGACCTATCTAATGGATTTCGGTCATACTGCTCAAACGGATTAATCAGAAAATAACACTACAGAAAGAATAACTCGGGAAGTTTGCCTTTTTAACATAACGTATTTATTCAGGACTAAATAATGAACAACGTAATTTATGCTTATTCTTTCACGACGCTGCAATCGTGTATGTGTAAAATAATAATACAAAATATCCTCTTAAATAATTTTAACTTAGTCAAGCTGGCAAGCAACAGTCTTTACGTGGGGTTTTGACGGCGGAATTTATGGAGACGTTGTATCGATATTTCGCTACGTACGACAAGCAAATGTTTCCACGAGGATTATAGACGGCGGGCAGTCCGTCAGCTATAGATATTTGAGGCTAGATACAAGATTTAAACACACGGTAAGCTACTGCCGCAAACGTCGAGCTATTTGTTACAGGATTATTTTAAATAATGACAGCTTTGCGAGTCAGTTCTATGCAAAACCCAGTCCGTATGGCCCTAGTGAACAAATACAAACTGTTAATGCATATAGTGACTATTTTTCACGTAGGTTTTCCGGTAACCTAGTAGGCAAGGGGACATTTGAGGTGGCACTAGTGAACAGACCTCAGCAGTCTTTACCTACATTAACAAAATAAACAAACCAACGGAGGTATTACTAATAAGCTCTAGTTTACTTTGGTAGCAAAATACGGTGATATTTACTGACAATAAAATCTCGAAATATCTATACTTGACTGACGGCAGTACCTGCAGAATGTAGCAGGTTGCGTTAAATTCTTACCAATATTATACTCAAAGGAAATTACTATTAACTCGGAGCGGTGATACAAAAAGATTTACGGGTTCGGTTTGATCGTCAATTGCTGGCGGTCGAACGTATCTGATCCCGACTCGAGTGCCATTTTGCCTTTTTATTACCTTTTTGACGTATCTGTCGTGTTAAAAGAGAGATGGTCACCGACTTTAAACGACAGACTTGGATGTACAACCCGGCATAACGTACAAAGGTCCAGCGTATTATGCACTTTAACGCATCGCCTCGAAACATACATAATCGGGAATGAATTACTTGTAATTTCTATCCTATGTTACAAAAAGAACCGGATTAAAACGGACCAGAATTACCAATTTTAGTCACGAATGATTTTTATTTCCGACTCTACTCTTATTTACAAAAATTCTCGGATTTTATTTATACGGGGAATTGTCGAAAATTAATCAATTAATTACTTGACTGTTTGTTTACCAGCAGACTTTTTAACAACTCATTAATAACTTAATTAGAACATGACTTACTTACTAAAACAGCGGCAAAGTGTACCCAAGTGACGGTAATATTTAAAACAAAATTGAACATTCCTTGATCGGAAAAAATCACTTCGTTACAGAGTTAATAACCCTGGCAACACAGACCAACTGATTCAAGCAGCTCTAGAAGAATGGGAAAATCTTCCCCAAGAAAATATTAATAATAACCTAATCGAAAGCATGCCTCGTCGAATTCGCGCATGTATTGAGGCTAGAGGTGGCAACACTGATTATTAAATTATCAAAAAATGATTATTTGTTTCTTAAATTCCCTATTACTTTAAAGTTTTTGTTTGAGAAAAAGATACGTTTTATGTTTCGTGTTATTACAGAACTTATTTAAAAAGTTGTTTATTTTTTTAATAAAAGTGGTTTGCATACACCTCTATTTATTTTCTATCAATTTTTCTTTTCTTTAAATTTGATCAAATAGGAGAAAATGGGTGATTCCATATAAGTTTGATTGTGTGTATATTATTAAGTAATAAGCTGTGACGACGCTTACTTATAATGACGTTTTCGTACTTAATAATTTTTTAAACGGAAATCTCGGGCGCCAGTCCTTTAATTTTTAAGTGCAAAGAACTACACTTTTTTGGCTCTCCTAATTGGAAGAACAACCCTGAATAGCGAAACAGCGGAAATACGGAATTGCCAGGGGTCGGAGCTGGAGATCTATCTAATGGAGTTCGATCATACTGCTCAAACGGGTTAATCAGAAAGAAATGACAAAAAGAATAACTCGTGAATTTTACCTCTTTAAAATAACGTATTTATTCAGAAATATTTAGAAACAGAATAATTAATTCTACTACATCCACGACTGTACAGTCGAGTGTGTATAAAACTATTTCAAAATGCTTAAAAACAAGTCGAGCTGGCAATCAAGAATCTTTGCGCGATTTTACGTCGGAATTTTCAGATACGTGTGATTAATGGATTTCTATGTACGACAAGCAAACGGACCTTTCCACTAGGATGTATTATGCACGGCGGGCAATCGATTAGCTATAGATATTGTAGGCTATACGGAATTTTTAAATACACGGCAAACTACTGCCACAAACTTTAACGTAGAGCTATTTGTTAATGATTATGTTAATGAACGTAAGTTTTCCGAGTCAACTCTATGCAGATCACCTATATGGATGCCGGATGGCCCCAGCGAACAAATCCAACCAGTTGATGCATATAATGACTATCTGGTTTATCGTAGGTTTTCCGGTAACCTATTATGCAGGAAGGCTTTTGAGGTGGCCCCAGCGAACAAACCTCAGCAGCCGCTGCATATATTAGCAAACCAAAAAGAGGTATTACTAATTAGCTCTAGTTTGATTGGGTAGTGTACTTCAACGATACGTATGGACAAAAGACCTTTGAATATCTATACTTAACTGAAAGCAGTACCTGCAAAATGCAGTGGACTACGGTGTATTCTTACCAAAATTATTTTCAAATAATTTCCTAACTGACTTTACTATTTAACTCGGAGCGGCGGCGCGAAACTGTGGACGGCTTTGGTTTGATCTGGCACTTCTGAAGGTGGATCGGATCTGATCTCGCGAACTATTTCGGAATGCACCTGGACTGCGGACGACTTTCACGGAATGAGCTGAACTGCTGCCGGTTTTCTCGGAATGAGAATGAGGACGAAGCGAGTGTTCCTCTCCCTTTTGTAACCTTTATGACGTATCTAGGTCGCGTGATAGAGGGGCGGTCACCGACTTGAAACGACGGACTCGGATGCACAACCCGGCGTAACTTGCAGAGGTCCAGCGCATCAATTCAGAACGTCTATAACCGGGAATGAGTTACTTGCAATTTCTCTACTATATTGCAAAAAGAAACGGATTAAAACGGGCAAGGATTAACATTTTTAGTAACGAATGATTTTTATTTCCGACTCGGCCATTATTTATAATATTTCTCGGATTTTACTTATACGAGGGATTGTGGAAAATTAATCAATTTAATTACTTGATTGCTTGTTTACCAGCGGACTTTTTAACAACTCGTTAATAACTTAACTAGAACAGGACTTACCTACTTACTAAAACCAGCGGCAGGGTGTACCCAAGTGGCGGTAATATTTAAAGCAAAAATGAACATTCCTTGATTGGAAAAATCACTTCGTTACAAAGTTTATAAAGATTTTAACCTACGCAGTTTTGTAGGCAAATTAATTATTAAGAAAATCGTTTTCTTTTATATTTTAATTTTTATTAAAATCGAGATTAAAATGGACCCAAAAAAAGAGATTCGTGGGTAGTCAAATGTAAAAAATGTAGATACATGTTCCTGTTGATATCCAAAACATAACTCCTTCCTTCCATTCGGAACAAGGAAAAAATTAGATCTCGACATTACAAGATTTCAACGCAACGGAATATCATTTGAAAAGCTGTCATTTTGCAACTCCAATAATAATTATTTTTTGATTGTGTATTACCACTTCGATTTTCTACTCTTATTATGAAAGTAAATGAACAATAAATAATTTGAATAATTCAGCTTCTTTCAGTCGTTATACAATGCGTATTCAAGAAAACCATGACAATTTTTATAAGAATCTATAACATACATTTTTGGTCCAGTTCACAGTTCACTTTTTGCAAGTTCAATAAGTTGAAAGAGAAGCTTTTCGAAAAACATACCAATTTGTTAAAATACATTTTGAGATATTTTTAAAAGTTGTATGGTCATTGTTTAATTTTGTTTCTTTCCTTGTTTGGGATTTACTACCATATTCTTGAACATTTTGAAAATCTCTAAAAAATATCTGGATTTTTTAGATTACTTGGATTTTCAAAGTATTCAAGAATAAACTTGTTTTTACAAGCTTTTATTTAACTTGCAATGTTTGTATGTAGGTATGTATGAATGTTAGTTTGTTTGTTTAGATCAAATCTTGCAACTGAATTTTAAAATAGTTATCCCCAACCGATTGAGCTGAAATTTTGCATACACTTTTAGTTTGGGTGACAATGCATGTTTAGCTAAGTGGCGTCATTCTAAATCCAACATGGCGGACTCCCGAAGATGGCGGACTAGTTATTTTTTATGCACCCCCATGATATGGGTATCAATTAAAAGGGTTTCCCGAGAAGAATACGAAATATAAAATGACGTCACACTAAATTCAATTTGGCGGACGCCGCAAGATGGCGGACTAGTTATTTTTTATGTACCCCCATGATATGGGTATCAATTAAAAGGGTTTGCTGAGAAGAATACGAAAAATAAAATGACGTCACACTAAATTCAATATGGCGGACGCCCCAAGATGGCGGACTAGTTATTTTTTATGTACCCCCATGATATGGGTATCAAATAAAAGGGTTTGCTGAGAAGAATACGAAAAAAAAACTAAAAAATAAAAAATAAATTAATAGTAAAAAAACATTTTTAAAAACAAGCTTTTATTTAAATGCTCTAAAAAGAAGAAAATAAACTTTAAATTAAATCAAATCCATCAATTTATTTACATTATACAATTTATATGATATAAAAGCTTGTCGCGAGATTTGCCTGTGTGTAAATAAATAAGAATACAATATTAAACTTTCGCGACAAGCTTTTATATCATATAAATTGTATAATGTAATAAATTGATGGATTTGATTTAATTTAAAGTTTATTTTCTTCTTTTTAGAGCATTTAAATAAAAGCTTGTTTTTAAAAATGTTTTTTACTATTATTGTTGTTATTAAATTCCTTTAATTCGCCACATAAAGTAAAAGTAAAGTGGTTTAAAGAAGTGCAAAGTGCAAAACAAATAATATAGTTAATCTATAGGATTGAATAAATCAAAAGTTGTGTTTAGACTGTTTAGGTAAGCTGCTCTCTACTGATTATTTCTTGACCTGGGGTTATTGGGAAAAAACGTCTTTATTATAATAATAATCCTTTAAAGTTCTCTATTTTCATAGAGTAAGCTATTTTGTACATTTCTAACGTTTATTACCATAAATTTATAAATTTGCGTTAAAAACACAAATAGTAAATGGAACTCGATTGCCTGTGTGTACTAGGCTAGGTATTTTGTGTATTAATAATTTTTTTATTTTCATCAATTTTCAAGTGCTAAAAAGACTTAATTGACATATCTATAGCGTTTCAATTTGTGAAAGAAAGTGCTAATTTTAATAAACGTACTTTTTTTTCTATATTGCAAGCAAGCGTTTCAAAGTGAGGTATAATACCTATACTCTAAGGGGAAGGTGTTTGTTATCTTCACCAAGCGCATTCATGCGTGAATTTATTGGAAATGATATCCATATGAGAGTCAGGGTAGCAGAAACTGACGGTAGGTGAATTCTACATGTGTGTATCTGAGGCAAATTCATGTGTGTAAAGGCCTAAACGCAAAATGTACCTATTTAGTCTCAAAATTTAACATCATTTGTAATGTTAATCTGGCTATTGTAATATCCAAAACAATGAAGCCGCATAGACTTCGTACCTATAGTAATTATAATAATAAGTAGGTACTTTGCGGTTTACAGTGTAGGGTAAGTTTACACATACAACTGAGTTTGTCGTTTCACTGTGAAACCTCATAGCTAAATTCTCTTATTACTTAAACACTCCTTTCTAAAAATAAAAATTAATATGTAAATCCTGATAAATGCTAACTAATAATTTTTTGCTCTAATCCAAACCTGAAGTTTATGACACTATTTGCTTATGCAGCCTTCCTTTAACTTAGAGGTAGACAACCAACAACTCATTTGTTATTTTATAAAATAACTATCTAGTGTTTTTTATGATACTGCCTTTGATGAAGTTTTAATTTTAAACTCTTTAAATTGATTGTCACCATTAATTAGCAAAAAACGCAGCGTGGGAGTGTTTAAGAAACAACCTCACGCAAGTATCAGGGAGTCAGAAATTTAAGAAGTTATTAAGACCAGCCAGTTTACTTATAGGAGCCCATTGTGAAATGGACATCGCAAGAACTCGTCACCGGATAAGATTTTGCTTCTGGTTCTCAAGTCCTCAGAGATCGTCCAGCAGTCGCTGACAACTGTCAGCGAGTTATGAGTGACAGAAGTTGCCAGAATCATCGTGTCCCATAACCAGGAGAACATACATTTGAGATGGCGTAGAAGAAATTGTGTTAATTTATGCATGCATTATCGGAAATTAAGCAGGATGGTTACCAAAAGAACATAAGACTTGGTCGGTGGAAGTGAAAATGCGTGGTAGGGATGCTTAGAATGAAGAAGGAATTCCAAGTATTTCTATTAAGTAAAGGGGTAAGACGATAGTGAATTCTGTGGATCAGGACAGTAGAATCCACGCGGTGTATTGGAATGTGTTGTTGCCTCGAAGTAGAATGGTTGAACAGATCGATGAAGAGTACTGACAACAAACATAAAGTTTTTACAAAGATCAAAACTCTCTGTAATTTTTTAATTCTTTGTACGAAATTTGCCTAGATACGTGTTATGAGTTGTAGGAAGTTCATTGATTCGTTAGCCAATTTACCGTTTAAATGACTACCTTGGTTTTCTTTATTATTTCTTTATAGAATGCCAAATTTGCGTTAAAACTATTAATACGAGTATAACTTTAATTAATAAATAGACAGGATTATTAAAATCGGCTTGATATTTATCAAAACACATATCACTGGTTTGAAAAGTGTTTTTTTTTAGGTGTATCGATATAAAGTACAAAAAATACCAACCACATTGTAAAGGTTAGTGTTTTAATTATTCTAATTTCTAGTTTAACATTTAGATGGTTTTAGTATATTTTTTCACTACAAATTAAATGAATGAAAGAAATTGATCAATACTTACAATTACATCGAACATTTTTAAGTATCATAGATGGCAGAGTTTTATTGACTTTTGCAAGGAATAACAGATTCATACTAGAAAATTTTCTATTACCTATAAGGCATTTAAATATAAAGCTATAATTAGTGTATTTAAAAAATATATTACATATATCGCAATTCAAATGAATTTGAGTTTATTTGAATCATTCGGGGCTTAAATCAGACAAATACGCCAACGCGTTTTAAAAATAATGTTATGAATAAAAAACGGAGGTTGTAAAAAAAAAATGTTCCTTTGCAGCAGAAAAAGTACATAAAACTCAGAGTTCCATAATCTCAAAACATCTAGAAACTATTATTATTGACAATTATTGTTTTAATGTTTAGACAATCTGGGTCCCAGCGATGTAATTATTCAACGAGTTTTTATAATTATTTTCTATACCTACCACATAAAATTAACAACTAAAATAATTATAAATGTTAGGATGTCTCCTGTAAAATATTATTTTACAGCATGTTTTACAACTTTGTTTTGTAATATTTTATATTTTTATGGTCCTCTTGTCCCCTACATTGACAATGGTTTCAAGTAGGTACTTATAGCTGCCCTTCTAGTTAAAATTAAGAAACATCTGGATTTTGTCACCATTTAAATTGTAAAACCATATTATTCTTTTTTAGAAAGTATTTGACTATTTCATAAACGAAAAATTATAATTTCAGTTCTGTTATAGACTCTCTGCAAGTAACACGCTTGCAGATAACCAAGCATAATCATATTTTACATATACCGAGTTCTGTTATAGACTCACTGCAAGTAACATGAGCTTGCAGACAACAAAAGCATAATCATATTTGATAAATCATAATCATAATCATATATCAAGTTCGTATTTTGTATATAGTGTACTATTCCCAGGAATTAAACGTTGTTAGTGTTATACATTGGCGTTTAATTTAAGCATAAGCAAAATCAGGTCCTTCGAGTAAACATAATCAAAAACAAAACCATAAGCATAAACAAAAAGTGGTACAACAGTACACCCAACAACTATACAATAAATATTCATGTCTTTTGGCCCTTTATCTCTGTCCCATTATCAAGACAATTTGTCATTGTATCTTTGATTAGAAGATTAGAAATTAAATTCTTTCACTTTTCACATCTTTCAGAATGACTCTCCTTTAATCTTTAATCTTTCCTTGATAAGAATTATACCAAACGAATTGTTTTAATTACATTATTCCGTTATATCATTGGATAGTTATATGTAAGTATTATGTATTTTATCCACGACACTATTAGGACGGTTTAATACGTCTGTTTTCCGTGAATTAAAGGCCCTATAATACACTAGTGGATTAGAATTCTTAATACCACGCTTCTATTTTTTTGCTCAAAATCAAAAGATTCTTAGTCAAAATAAACTTGTCAAATCTGACGTTTTACAAAATCAGAATTTTTCACCTGCTCTCATACGGCTTTCACGCTCCTAATTTGACCGTGGTCGTGGATAAAACGTTGAATTACATTCGGGCCACTCGAAAAAATGTGACTCTCGGCTGCGCCTCGAGTGTACATTTTTTCTCGTAGATTAAAGGCTTGTTAATCCCCTTATATAATTAATAACTATTATCTACGACTAATATATAATATTTGAATTATATGTGTCAATTTTGCTATATAATGCCATAGGTATATTATTCCCTCAGGGAATAATGATGACGGAGAGGGAATCATTATTCTCTTCAATTTATCAATTGTAGCAAATTTTGCTGCAATTTTATCATTTTTTATTTCTAAAAATTAGTCGTAGATGAAGTACAGTATACAACTCACTATAATGAATACTGTATTCCCTCACACACTCGAGGATAAAAGTATTCATTATAGCATCGTTGTATTATATACTATTACTTCAAAAGTTTGAAGATAATTTGACATTTCTACATTACTGAAAAGAAAAACTGTTTCGTTTTTAATTTTTGTGTCTCACACTAAACCTTAAGTGCTTCGTCCTTGGTACAGCGAAATCTAAATACCATATATCCGCATAACTCATAGAACCAGTGGAGTCGGGTGGTGTGACGTCATAGCCGTTTCAAATATCTTACGAATTTGAAATCAAATATTAGGGTTAATATTAACGCTAGCGATCTAATTTTTTCACTATATACTTAGAGGATGAAATACTTACGGAAAATGCTAAAATAAATTAAAAAGCAAATATCACTAAATGAGCCCATTGCCGTTTTTTCCAATACATAATACTTAATAATATACAGGAATCCTGCATATTACGACTGTATCTTAATGTCCCATTTAAAATAGGTAACCAAGTTTCTTTTGTTTCTGGTTGAACTGGAAGTGACGTGAAAGTAGTCTAGGTCTCTAAACAATATAATATTGTGTAATAATATACCTATATAATTTATATGCAGAAAACATTAAAATTTTACAAAACACAAATTTTTTTATGCAGCTTAATCTGTCTATAAACACGATAATCAGGCTACGTTGATGTCAATATCACTTAATAAATAAACTGAAAATTTACATCCAAATATCAACCAGAACACATTTTATAGCTCACCTTCATAAGACTTGTCCTACTTTCTTATACATATGTATAATAGAATTATTGTCATATATTTCTTCTTAACCATAACACATCGGACTCTATAACCATTAAGCACTTCTTACACGTTACAACTCTTTATAATAATAATAATAATAATAATAATAATAATAATAATAATAATAATAATAATAATTTATTTAACTACTTGTACATAATATAACAATGTTTGTAGCAAGTCATATGTGCGTATATAAAAATATACTGAAATTAAAATATTTTGTACTTTATGTACATAACACAAATACAATTAATTAAAAAATAACAATAACAACCAATAAAATGGTATCTGTTACAAGAGTAACAAATGACAAATATAAAAATACAAACAAAACATACGACAACTAACAGGTGAGCATATTACATGATACCTAAGGAAAAGATGTCTCCATGAATTCATGTATCGAATAAAAACAGTGGGACAACAAAAACCTTTTTATTTTTATTTTAAAAGAATTATAATTTAAGATTTTAAAATTTGAAGGTAATTTGTTGTACAAATTAAAATTTAAAGAATTGCGTGCTGAAATTGCAAGTCTAAATCTAGGTGCCCTCAAAAAATCACCTGTCCTAGTGGGATAATTATATAAATCTGACTGCAAAGAATATACATTTTTATTTTTATGAATTTCTAATAAGGTACCTATGTAATATGTAAAGTGATGGGATCGGTAAAATTTTATATTTAACAAATAAGGATTGACAAGGATCGGCAAAACCTGCATTGTCTATTAATCTTATGGCACGCTTCTGTAGGCGAAAAACTCTGATGGACTGACTTGAATTCCCCCACAGAAGCACACCATAAGACAGACCGGTGTGAAAACAGCAGCCAAAGTTAGCAGCTAATATTTCCGAAGTCTTCCGAATGACCATAGGCGTCGGCGAAAGGGTTTTGCTTTGCAGATAGTAAATCTTAATTAATTCTGTACAATATTTTAGTAAGCAGTAAGTTTATTGGTTATTCATTTCCTTTATATCATGTCGATTTGGAATATAATTTAAAAAACTGCAAAATCCGATATGGTGTTAATTTATTATTTACTTGCTAAAATTCGCATTAATGAAATGTGACAATTAATTTTTCAAAGTAGACTGCAAATCGCATAAGGGCGGAAGAGAATTAATAATCACTCCAACGTATTAATTAATATCTCGAAATTCCTGCATTTAGACAGCACAAAATTTTCAGGGAACATTGTCTGTATGTAGTTCTACCCTACAGATAGAGCGAGAAAGACTTTCAGAACTTCCGAGGGACGGAAAAAAATTAGTAGCCCCCAGAGGGAAATAATTAATTTCTCGAAATCCCTACATTTAGACAGCACAAAATTTTCAGGGAACATTGTCTGTGTGTAGTTCTACCCGACAGATAGAGCGAGAAAGACTTGCAGAACTTCCGAGGGACGGAAAAAAATTAGCAGCCTCCAGAGGGAAATAATTAATTTCTCGAAATCCCTACATTTAGACAGCACGAAATTTTCAGGGAACATTGTCTGTGTGTAGTTCTACCCGACAGATAGAGCGAGAAAGACTTGCAGAACTTCCGAGGGACGGAAAAAAATTAGCAGCCCCCAGAGGGAAATAATTAATTTCTCGAAATCCCTACATTTAGACAGCACGAAATTTTCAGGGAACATTGTCTGTGTGTAGTTATACCCGACAGATAGAGCGAGAAAGACTTGCAGAACTTCCGAGGGACGGAAAAAAATTAGTAGCCCCCAGAGGGAAATAATTAATTTCTCGAAATCCCTACATTTAGACAGCACGAAATTTTCAGGAAACATTGTCTGTGTGTAGTTCTACCCGACAGATAGAGCGAGAAAGACTTGCAGAACTTCCGAGGGACGGAAAAAAATTAGCAGCCCCCAGAGGGAAATAATTAATTTCTCGAAATCCCTACATTTAGACAGCACGAAATTTTCAGGGAACATTGTCTGTGTGTAGTTATACCCGACAGATAGAGCGAGAAAGACTTGCAGAACTTCCGAGGGACGGAAAAAAATTAGCAGCCCCCAGAGGGAAATAATTAATTTCTCGAAATCCCTACATTTAGACAGCACAAAATTTTCAGGGAACATTGTCTGTGTGTAGTTCTACCCGACAGATAGAGCGAGAAAGACTTGCAGAACTTCCGAGGGACGGAAAAAAATTAGCAGCCTCCAGAGGGAAATAATTAATTTCTCGAAATCCCTACATTTAGACAGCACAAAATTTTCAGGGAACATTGTCTGTGTGTAGTTCTACCCGACAGATAGAGCGAGAAAGACTTGCAGAACTTCCGAGGGACGGAAAAAAATTAGCAGCCTCCAGAGGGAAATAATTAATTTCTCGAAATCCCTACATTTAGACAGCACAAAATTTTCAGGGAGCATTGTCTGTGTGTAGTTCTACCCGACAGATAGAGCGAGAAAGACTTGCAGAACTTCCGAGGGACGGAAAAAAATTAGCAGCCTCCAGAGGGAAATAATTAATTTCTCGAAATCCCTACATTTAGACAGCACGAAATTTTCAGGGAACATTGTCTGTGTGTAGTTCTACCCGACAGATAGAGCGAGAAAGACTTGCAGAACTTCCGAGGGACGGAAAAAAATTAGCAGCCCCCAGAGGGAAATAATTAATTTCTCGAAATCCCTACATTTAGACAGCACGAAATTTTCAGGGAACATTGTCTGTGTGTAGTTATACCCGACAGATAGAGCGAGAAAGACTTGCAGAACTTCCGAGGGACGGAAAAAAATTAGTAGCCCCCAGAGGGAAATAATTAATTTCTCGAAATCCCTACATTTAGACAGCACGAAATTTTCAGGAAACATTGTCTGTGTGTAGTTCTACCCGACAGATAGAGCGAGAAAGACTTGCAGAACTTCCGAGGGACGGAAAAAAATTAGCAGCCTCCAGAGGGAAATAATTAATTTCTCGAAATCCCTACATTTAGACAGCACAAAATTTTCAGGGAACATTGTCTGTGTGTAGTTCTACCCGACAGATAGAGCGAGAAAGACTTGCAGAACTTCCGAGGGACGGAAAAAAATTAGCAGCCTCCAGAGGGAAATAATTAATTTCTCGAAATCCCTACATTTAGACAGCACAAAATTTTCAGGTTACATTGTCTGTGTGTAGTTCTACCCGACAGATAGAGCGAGAAAGACTTGCAGAACTTCCGAGGGACGGAAAAAAATTAGCAGCCTCCAGAGGGAAATAATTAATTTCTCGAAATCCCTACATTTAGACAGCACGAAATTTTCAGGGAACATTGTCTGTGTGTAGTTCTACCCGACAGATAGAGCGAGAAAGACTTGCAGAACTTCCGAGGGACGGAAAAAAATTAGCAGCCCCCAGAGGGAAATAATTAATTTCTCGAAATCCCTACATTTAGACAGCACGAAATTTTCAGGGAACATTGTCTGTGTGTAGTTATACCCGACAGATAGAGCGAGAAAGACTTGCAGAACTTCCGAGGGACGGAAAAAAATTAGTAGCCCCCAGAGGGAAATAATTAATTTCTCGAAATCCCTACATTTAGACAGCACGAAATTTTCAGGAAACATTGTCTGTGTGTAGTTCTACCCGACAGATAGAGCGAGAAAGACTTGCAGAACTTCCGAGGGACGGAAAAAAATTAGCAGCCCCCAGAGGGAAATAATTAATTTCTCGAAATCCCTACATTTAGACAGCACGAAATTTTCAGGGAACATTGTCTGTGTGTAGTTATACCCGACAGATAGAGCGAGAAAGACTTGCAGAACTTCCGAGGGACGGAAAAAAATTAGCAGCCCCCAGAGGGAAATAATTAATTTCTCGAAATCCCTACATTTAGACAGCACAAAATTTTCAGGGAACATTGTCTGTGTGTAGTTCTACCCGACAGATAGAGCGAGAAAGACTTGCAGAACTTCCGAGGGACGGAAAAAAATTAGCAGCCTCCAGAGGGAAATAATTAATTTCTCGAAATCCCTACATTTAGACAGCACAAAATTTTCAGGGAACATTGTCTGTGTGTAGTTCTACCCGACAGATAGAGCGAGAAAGACTTGCAGAACTTCCGAGGGACGGAAAAAAATTAGCAGCCTCCAGAGGGAAATAATTAATTTCTCGAAATCCCTACATTTAGACAGCACAAAATTTTCAGGGAACATTGTCTGTGTGTAGTTCTACCCGACAGATAGAGCGAGAAAGACTTGCAGAACTTCCGAGGGACGGAAAAAAATTAGCAGCCTCCAGAGGGAAATAATTAATTTCTCGAAATCCCTACATTTAGACAGCACGAAATTTTCAGGGAACATTGTCTGTGTGTAGTTCTACCCGACAGATAGAGCGAGAAAGACTTGCAGAACTTCCGAGGGACGGAAAAAAATTAGCAGCCTCCAGAGGGAAATAATTAATTTCTCGAAATCCCTACATTTAGACAGCACGAAATTTTCAGGGAACATTGTCTGTGTGTAGTTCTACCAGACAGATAGAGTGCGAAAGACTTGCAGAGCCTCCAAGGACCGGAAAAAAATTGGCAGCCTGCAGAGCGCATTAATTAATTTTTCAAAACTCCCACAGTACGAAATTTTGAGAAAACATTCCCTATGTGACGTTTCATGTGATGGTTAGAGCGAATTTGACTTGCAGATCCTCCGGGGGACGGCAAATAATTAACGACCCCGAGAAAAGACTAGGAAATGTCTTTAAATTTAACAAAAATAATGAGACATTTTATGTGAGAATAAGTCACATGATCCCTATAGTGTGCGAAGTGCATGCTACACATTATCATGTAGATATTTCGATACTTTATTAGATATCGAAACATACGAGTAGTTCAGTAATTTCGACAAAGGTTACACATTTCATTTTGTAGAAAAGCATTACTATTTAGAAGTAAACATTTGTCATGAATATACCGATGGCAAAATTTACATCGCTGATAACTATCTGATGAATAATCAATACCGCAAAACAAGCATTTTTGTGTCATGTCCGCTGATTCCTCAAGCAAAAAATGTTGAAGATCTCTCCTATACATTTGTATGTCACAGTCATCTGTAAGATTACCCCCTTTTGTAATTTTTTCGAAAAAATACATAATATATGGCCCGCAATTATCAGAGTCTTTTTGTTTGATGTGATCTTTTGTCACTGGTGTCAACTGATCATGCTTTATTGGATATTTATTTTTCTGTGTATTGTTTACAATATCAAGAAAGTTTTTAAATTTTTTGAGATGCGATTCTGCTCTATCCATCCTAGTGCCAAGTGGATCAATAAAGAGAAATGTATTTTCCTGGAAGTCTATAATTATTATACAATAATGATTATTATTTACTAAGAATGGCAATGCCATTCTGCTAGAACTAATTGTAAAGTCTTTAACAAAATCGTCAGTAAATGGTTTTTGTTGTGAGAATATAATCGTTGAAATTTGTACCGGAATTATTTGGTAACTATTTCCAATTGCGGCATTTAATAGACTGAAGACGAAATCTATGACAAAACGTATTACCCAAGTTGTGCCATTTAATGACGAATAGTCGGAGTGCATCAGTTCCTTCATATAATAATCTATAGTAGGGAATAATGAAATAGTGTAGTTCCTATCATTTTCCTGTTTTATGTAGTAATTAATGTCATCCACTAATCCGTTATCAAGAAATTTCAATGTCTTTAATGTAATCCATTTTCTATCTATCCCGTCAAAATTGACATTGGGCATAACTAGAGCTGGCAAATAATAATAAAAATAAAAATCTTTTAATTTTAACAACATATTTTTCCAAAAACGAGGGTTTCTCTCAATTCGTTCGACCATAATATGTTCGTTAAAATAAACAACGAAATCACACCAAGGCCGATTGACTGTTTCAAGTAAACCCTGTACCTGGTAATAATAATTATGTGTGCGTTTTAATTTCTTATCTTCATCCAGGTATTCGAGTTTGACTTGATCAAGATTTTTATTTTTGGCTTTGTAGCTGCACTTAATTTCAATGATGCCATCATCGTTAACAAGTCCATCAGGAGAACCACCTAAAAATGGAAAATATTTATGAACAAAAAGCCCTGCCTTTTTATATTTACTTGGAAATATCTTTAAATATTCAGCAATCGCCAAATGTTCGTGTTCGCGCCCATAACGAATAGCTGGCAAATTTAATAAAACTTTATTTTCTTTATTCAAATCATTTATTATATTTTGTTTAGTCGTAGTCGTTTTCGCTTTGCAAATTCTACCGAAATTGGAAGCAGTAATACGCTTACGTCTTTCCTCGAACCAGATAGAGTCATTCTGGTTTCTGGTCAATTCTTCAATCTTTAAGTTCTCTTTCGCGCTGGTTTCAATGGATCTTAAAAATTCCATGCAATTTTTTGCCAATTCTTGATTTTTTTCTGATATCAATTGTTTTGACTTTTGACTTGTGGCATCGGCGATATCTGTGCGACAAAATTTGCATAAGAACTCGCCGCTATAAGACCTCTCTGTCAGAGATTCGCACTTCTGATGGACCCATTTGTCGCACTTGTCACATTGAACCAAATCGGCGGTCACGTCGAGTTGATAAACATTACAATATAAGCAATTTTCCTCCACGATAAATGAAGATTTTACTTCTTCAATTATTTGGTTCTTTAAAAAACTACCTGTAAACGATGATTTAACCGACTTGGGTTTTTTCTGCCAAGACTCTTGGGAATATGTTTCGGAAGCAGGGTCCCTCATTTTCATTTCGCCCTGTTTTGTTAAACCTTTTTTAGGAATATCTAGCAAACATTCTTTATAGAGACCAAGAACATTTTCGCGAGATTTTCTCAAAAATCTGGAGCATTTTAAGTTTTGTTCCCTATTCAAAATGTTATTTTTTAAGTTCCCGAAATAGTTCTCCACATAAGCATTGCTATATCGAGTTACGTCTGCATCTCTGATCATAAGTCCAGTCCAAAGAGGGCAGTAGGGCATATACTTATGTAGTATTACGTCTAGAAGAGAAGGCGAGAAATACGGATTTTCTACTTGAAGCCCCTCGGAAACGTCGATATTCGAAGCAATGGTGGAAAAATGTTTATAAAACGGACTCATTTTATATAGACTGTCCTTTTTCTTCACTTCTTCCACTTGATCTATATTTTCGAACAGAACTGGTGTTTCTTCATTTTTCATTCTACACATATTCAAAAATGCTTTCTCAACCGTAATATTATATGAGGGTGATTTAAGTATAATAACCAAATTGGTAAACCACCATTCAACCTTGATCATATTATTGTATTCGATGCATTGTGCTATGACATTTTTGAAAAAAATTCTATTTTTTACATCGCTGCAGTGTTCAGCTATATCCTTAGTGGCCATTTTCATAAAATGTGCACAACACAAATGCACCGTTACTAAGGAATCCGGCATTTCTAATGATCCGTTAACTGTTTTATATGACAGCTGCAAATATTCAAGTAGAGTTAATCGGTTGCAGGAGTTAACTATCGCATGAATATTAGCGAAGCTAAAATCAGTAACGACTGCATTAAATATCGGCCACTTATTATGATCTTCACAAAAGGTCCTGAAGTCATTAAATATTTTAAAAATAGTTTTCGCATAGTGACTACTGGATACCATTTCGAAAACTGGAAATATCCGTCTCGTTTCGGCAAGTGGCAGTACTGCCGAGTACAAGAAAACTCTTTTACAATCTTTCATAGGTTCTCGTGATATCCTTCCAGTAGCATCAAAATATAAAACCGGAAGGGTTTTGCCAACTATTTGTTTTTCCAATACCGTTAACTGTTCTTCGCTATAAATTTTAACATTAAACGGTACGCATACTTCCTTAATATATTCGTCGTGGTCCTGTTGCATTTTGATTAAATCGAAAATATCGTCTTTATCCCTGTCCCAGTGACACTTTGCCTCGGCTCTGATCTTTCTTATTACCGCGTCCGATTTTATATCCTGCAAATTTCCAGAACGCACGAGTGTCTCATTTGCCGCGAGTAAGGTTTTTCTCTTATAATTCGATGGTTTGGTTGATAAAAGATCTTGCTTGGCTAATCGTCTTTCCGTTCCCTTAGCATATGTTGCTAAAGGTTTTTTGTGGCAATAATTCCATGATGAGCTATCCACTGTTACTATTCTATTATTTATCATTATACTGAATTTCTTACATTTATTGTGTTTGTAAATAGCATATATTTTTATTGTACCACTCTTCTTCAAGTATTTCACGTATTTGAAAACAATACTACAAATATTATTAACATGTCTGTTAATTCTGTTTTTTAAATAGTACGGATAATGTTCGGTCAGTAACTTATTATCCTGAAAAATAATATCCCAAACTTTTTTTTTTATACGGAAACTTCCCTCTCTAACAGTACAATCTTTGAAGTTAGCCACTGCCAAGTCCATTACGTTCATCGCTCCTGTAGGTAATACTTTTGGATCTGTATTTACTGACAAATGCAGAAGACATTCAGGTATATCGAAATTTTCTGGCGTAACTTTAAAAACATCGCTACTTTTATTGCGAAGTGATCCTTCACTCATCTGAGACTGGGCGCTAGAAGCAGAGTTTACGTTTAGAGTTACATTGTACTCGTTTAATTCAATTGTATCAATAATATGAGAAATTGTTCCCTTGTTGTCAGATAGTAAATTGCAGTTCCTATCTGAAGCACCACGCACTTCATTAGCGTTAGTTATTATTGCATTTTGCAAATCAGTTTCCACAATACCAAAACCAATTGGAGTTGAACATACGGCATGACGCATATCGAATGTTTCGTCCACATTTTCGTTCTCAATATTATTATTAATAGAAAGTGTTTCCTTATTTTCGGACATTAAATCAAAACTGCTTTCGGAACCACTACACACCGCGTTATCACTTAATATTATTGTATTCTCCAAATCGGTTTCCACAATATCGCAACCAATTGAATAATTCAGATTTATATTGTATTTCTTCAAATAATTGTATACCTGTTTTCTATTTTTCCAGTTATTAGCTTTCCCGAAATGTTGACATAAACGCTTGTACACAGAATCCTTATCCCTAACGAACTTCAAATCTGTGATGTTTATTTTTAAATCGTCTATAATTTTTGATAGATTTTTTCTACTATCGAGTTTTGTAGATGGTGTTCTCACGTCCTTATCAAAGATTTCCATAAACAACTTATGATTCCGATGAATGAGTTGATAAACGGAACTTGGATATCTCAACTCTTTTACATTTACAATTTTCACGATCTTAGGAAATAATTTATCTTTTGAACTGATCTTCATTACATCATTATAATTACACTCAGGCAATTCAAGAAAAATTGCGTTTGCAATTGCTTGGAGCAATTTTTCTCTTGTCTTTTTTTCAAACATATTGGCCTTCCACCAGTGTTACAAACAATGTGTGTATATGTAAACTATATCACACACAGGATAGTTATATAGTAGTAAAAATATCCAAAACAAATATTATTTATAGTAAACTCTAAAAACGAAACATAAAATTTAAATTCAAATATATATTTAATTATAAGTACCTAGTCGCAATAAACCGAGGTTAAAAAACACGCATATGCCATATGCCACAACTGTTCTAAGGTATAGATTACCCTACATAAAAAACTAAATAAGAAGGTGGTGTTCTAAAAACACATCATAATATTTACAAGTAAACCAAATATTTATAAAATAGGTGTAAAACTGAAAAAGTCACAAAATAGGGAAACAAAAATAAAACAACTAAAGATACACAAGTAATAATACAAGTACAAATGACAGGTTTGCGATATGTGAAAGCCACGCTATGCAAGCTAAGTATCATAGGAAGAATTCACAATTGCCCGATCTCAGTTTAGATTAACGAAGTGAACATTTTCGTTATGTTTTCTTATTTGCACAGTTTCATTGTCAATTTTACAATTTATCAAAAAATTTTATTAACAAAATTTATTTGTTTTGGTATGACGATAATATTGCATTCAACAAAAATCGAGTTTATGAGATTTTTTTCTTTAATTTTAACGTACACACGCCAATTGCTCACGCATTAGCGTAATCACACCGTTGAAGTTATTTTTTAGCAATAAGGTTAAAGAATGTGCTCTGAATCTGATTTTATGTATTATTTTTTTATAAATTACCTACATGAGCGATGAACGTAATGGACTTGGCAGTGGCTAACTTCAAAGATTATACTGTTAGAGAGGGAAGTTTCCGAATAAAAAAAATAAGTTTGGGATATTATTTTTCAGGATAATAAGTTACTGACCGAACATTATCCGTACTATTTAAAAAACAGAATTAAGAGGCATGTTAATAATATTTGTAGTATTGTTTTCAAATACGTGAAATACTTGAAGAAGAGTGGTACAATAAATTAAGGAAGTATGCGTACCGTTTAATGTTAAAATTTATAGCGAAGAACAGTTGACGGTAATGGAAAAACAAATAGTTGGCAAAACCCTTCCGGTTTTATATTTTGATGCTACTGGAAGGATATCACGAAAACCTATGAAAGGTTGTAAAAGAGTTTTCTTGTACTCGGCAGTACTGTCACTATGCGAAAACTATTTTTAAAATATTTAATGACTTCAGGACCTTTTGTGAAGATCATAATAAGTATATTTAGTGCAGTCGTTACTGAATTTAGCTTCGCTAATATTCATGCAATAGTTAACTCCTGCAACCGATTAAAGCTGTGTTTTTGTGATGAACCGTGTTCATCGACTGTTTCAAACCGTGTTCAAAGGTGACGTCACAAATTTTATATAAGAAAATAAAGTAGTTTCAAACACGGTTCATACCATATTTTACGAATGTTATTGATGTTTGTTTATGACCTTAACTTAATATTCTTTCTTTCAATTGCTGTTGGTACAGATATTTTAGTAATCATTTGCCATTTGCCAGTATTTTGCCGTTTGATAAGAGACATTTTTTTCAATCCCTCGGAAGTTCTGCAAGTCTTTCTCGCTCTATTTGTCGGGTATAACTACACACAGACAATGTTCCCTGAAAATTTTGTGCTGTCTAAATGTAGGGATTTCGAGAAATTAATTATTTCCCTCTGGGGGCTGCTAATTTTTTTCCGTCCCTCGGAAGTTCTGCAAGTCTTTCTCGCTCTATCTGTCGGGTATAACTACACACAGACAATGTTCCCTGAAAATTTTGTGCTGTCTAAATGTAGGGATTTCGAGAAATTAATTATTTCCCTCTGGGGGCTGCTAATTTTTTTCCGTCCCTCGGAAGTTCTGCAAGTCTTTCTCGCTCTATCTGTCGGGTAGAACTACACACAGACAATGTTCCCTGAAAATTTCGTGCTGTCTAAATGTAGGGATTTCGAGAAATTAATTATTTCCCTCTGGGGGCTACTAATTTTTTTCCGTCCCTCGGAAGTTCTGCAAGTCTTTCTCGCTCTATCTGTCGGGTATAACTACACACAGACAATGTTCCCTGAAAATTTCGTGCTGTCTAAATGTAGGGATTTCGAGAAATTAATTATTTCCCTCTGGGGGCTGCTAATTTTTTTCCGTCCCTCGGAAGTTCTGCAAGTCTTTCTCGCTCTATCTGTCGGGTAGAACTACACACAGACAATGTTCCCTGAAAATTTCGTGCTGTCTAAATGTAGGGATTTCGAGAAATTAATTATTTCCCTCTGGGGGCTACTAATTTTTTTCCGTCCCTCGGAAGTTCTGCAAGTCTTTCTCGCTCTATCTGTCGGGTATAACTACACACAGACAATGTTCCCTGAAAATTTCGTGCTGTCTAAATGTAGGGATTTCGAGAAATTAATTATTTCCCTCTGGGGGCTGCTAATTTTTTTCCGTCCCTCGGAAGTTCTGCAAGTCTTTCTCGCTCTATCTGTCGGGTAGAACTACACACAGACAATGTTCCCTGAAAATTTCGTGCTGTCTAAATGTAGGGATTTCGAGAAATTAATTATTTCCCTCTGGGGGCTACTAATTTTTTTCCGTCCCTCGGAAGTTCTGCAAGTCTTTCTCGCTCTATCTGTCGGGTAGAACTACACACAGACAATGTTCCCTGAAAATTTCGTGCTGTGTAAATGTAGGGATTTCGAGAAATTAATTATTTCCCTCTGGGGGCTGCTAATTTTTTTCCGTCCCTCGGAAGTTCTGCAAGTCTTTCTCGCTCTATCTGTCGGGTAGAACTACACACAGACAATGTTCCCTGAAAATTTCGTGCTGTCTAAATGTAGGGATTTCGAGAAATTAATTATTTCCCTCTGGGGGCTACTAATTTTTTTCCGTCCCTCGGAAGTTCTGCAAGTCTTTCTCGCTCTATCTGTCGGGTATAACTACACACAGACAATGTTCCCTGAAAATTTCGTGCTGTCTAAATGTAGGGATTTCGAGAAATTAATTATTTCCCTCTGGGGGCTGCTAATTTTTTTCCGTCCCTCGGAAGTTCTGCAAGTCTTTCTCGCTCTATCTGTCGGGTAGAACTACACACAGACAATGTTCCCTGAAAATTTCGTGCTGTCTAAATGTAGGGATTTCGAGAAATTAATTATTTCCCTCTGGAGGCTGCTAATTTTTTTCCGTCCCTCGGAAGTTCTGCAAGTCTTTCTCGCTCTATCTGTCGGGTAGAACTACACACAGACAATGTTCCCTGAAAATTTTGTGCTGTCTAAATGTAGGGATTTCGAGAAATTAATTATTTCCCTCTGGGGGCTACTAATTTTTTTCCGTCCCTCGGAAGTTCTGCAAGTCTTTCTCGCTCTATCTGTAGGGTAGAACTACATACAGACAATGTTCCCTGAAAATTTTGTGCTGTCTAAATGCAGGAATTTCGAGATATTAATTAATACGTTGGAGTGATTATTAATTCTCTTCCGCCCTTATGCGATTTGCAGTCTACTTTGAAAAATTAATTGTCACATTTCATTAATGCGAATTTTAGCAAGTAAATAATAAATTAACACCATATCGGATTTTGCAGTTTTTTAAATTATATTCCAAATCGACATGATATAAAGGAAATGAATAACCAATAAACTTACTGCTTACTAAAATATTGTACAGAATTAATTAAGATTTACTATCTGCAAAGCAAAACCCTTTCGCCGACGCCTATGGTCATTCGGAAGACTTCGGAAATATTAGCTGCTAACTTTGGCTGCTGTTTTCACACCGGTATAAGACAGGTGCGAGTGGAACAGAGCGTGATAGGCTGTTAATAAAATGTGAGGGCTGAGAGTTATTTTTAATTTTCGCAATACGAAAAGTTGAGTAGATAGTTTATTACATAGCATGTCAATATGGCTGGTCCATTTCAAGCCATCAGCAAGCACAATTCCTAATAACTTGACGTTATTGCCACTAATTAAATTATTGTTAGAGGAAAACATTTTTTCTGCGTTTTCTCTCGATTCATTCTGAGGTGATTAGGTATAAACCATTGTTCGGCTTTGTCTTCGGCTGCAGAGATCTTTTTATTCAAGAATAGAATATCCTGATGAGATTCAAGTAATGAGGAATCGTCAGCGAAGCAAATGCATGTTCCAGGGTGCAGAAAATGAAAAATATCATTTAGATAAATTATAAATAATAGTGGCCCCAGGACTGATCCTTGGGGCACACCATGTTTGACAAATATATAATCTGAGGAGAGGCCATTTATTACGACTTGTTGTGTTCTAGACTGTAAGTAAGACTGAATAAAATTTAGAGGTATACCTCTCACCCCGTAGAAATTTAATTTTTCCAACAAAAAACAAAATGTCATGCGAGACACAGTCGAAAGCCTTGGTGAGATCACATAGAGTAAGTGCTGTGAATTTACCCTCCTCAAAGCTCTCAACTATGCCTCGCACCACCCTGCTAACAGGCTGAACTGTGGAGCAGTTTTTGCCAAAACCAAATTGACAATTATCTAATAAGTTATTATTTTCAAAATATTTCATTAACCTTGATTTAAAAATAATTTCAATGATTTTACCGAAAATTGGAACAATTGAAATAGGACGATAGTTATCTGCTGAAGTTTGGTCACCTTTCTTGTAAATTGGAATTACCTTTGTAACCTTGAGGATATCAGGGAAAATACCTTGCGAAAAACACAGATTAATAAGATCAGTTAAAGGTTCAACTAAAATATCAATAGTTTATTTGATGATTTTCCTGTTTAAGTCATAAATATCAAAACAGTCGGAGTTTTTTAGATTAGGAATCAAAATCGAGAAAAACGATTTTGCTCATCGATTTTCTAAATTTCATGTAGTTTTCAAAGAAAAATGCGTAAGTACTACGTCTATTGTTAGCTAATGTTATTGCAAAAAATGGTTTTTTATATACCTGTGAAAAGATATGTTTGAGTTCTTAAATTTGCGTCTTTTGCATATCTGGCACTTCCTCACCATATTTGCAACTCACTAATACACAAATATGACAACTGTAATTAATATCGAGTATTATAAACACAAATAACGCAAACTATAAACAAACCCTCCCCCACAATCGGTAAGTCGTTGCCAAGATTCTAAATATTCCAGCAGTAGTTGAGAATCGCATTTAGAAATGCAACTGAAAATCATAGGGAGTTGGCATTATACTATTATACAGGGTGAATTTGAAATACACTGGATAATTTTAATCCGTTAAGCTCTATGGTCGGTAAAAATTCTTAAAAATAGTCATTTGTAAAATAAATGAAATACAGCCAAGAAAACAATTTTTGAATATTTATTAAATATTCACGACGCTCCTGCATGAGCAGAACAGCTGATGTGTAAATAATGCCTGTACCCCCACTCTTCTTAGCTATCGTGTTGTTTGTTGTGTTGGCGTAGTTCAGCCTGTGCATCCATGATGTCGAGTGTGAATTTTTCCTAGTGTTTTAGATTTCAGTTTTGTGTTCGTAGCTACCACGTTGCCCGCGTAGTTCAGCGCCTGTGCATCCATGATGTCAAGTGTGAGTTTTTCCTAGTGTTTTATATTTCAGTTTTGGTTTTACTTGGTAAACACTGCGAATACTGCGTAGAGGTATTTGTTCGTAACCAAGTCAATGTCAAGTTCACCGGTCAGTGTATCCCAAGTGGGACGAGTTTAGGGTTTTTGTGTTGAAACATTAACTATGAAATTTTGAAATTAAAACACTGCGAAATCGTTAATTTTGCTATAAGAAATTACAGATTAAAAATATTCAGTGTATTTTAAATTCACCCTGTATACAAGCAACGTTGCATGTTTATTAATGAAGAGGCTATTAGACTGTAGACTGTGTGACCTCGCAGCAAATGATCCAATGCTTTATCCTTTTTACTTATAAGTCCATGGGTTTTTCGTAAGATTGATGGCTTTAAAACTATAGTTGTGAAAAGCGTAAAAAGGTATTTTCATACAACTAACTACATGCAGTCTACTACACGAAATAACTGCTGCTTTACTTTGTCATATTTAAGTTGTTACATAATATTTACTTTTAACATTTGGAAATACAATATTTAAAAATATTGAACAATTATGTATAACCATACAAACCAACTTGTGCGCAATTTATATGTTATTCATTCATGAACTATTTTCGTTTTCAAATATTAAAAAACACAATTATTTGCTCACATATCTATATTGTCGAAAATTTTATTCATATCCATCTTATCATTTTACAAGTCAACATGGTGAGTAAGATAACTGTGCAGCTCCTCTCTAATTCTCTCCCCTAAACTTGTATCAACTTTGGAGAAGTAGGCAATGGCCCTGTCTTGTAGAACAGTATTGGTTGGTTTTAACCAACTAACTACATTTTGGATCAATCTACCTCTCTCGTCTGGTTTTAGTACCTTCTGATATAAAAGGCGGGCTTGGGTATAATTGTCGTCGTTACCATTGTCAATTCGTTTTACTTCTCCAGATAGGGACAAAATAGGAGTAAGTGCTTGAGCTCTCTTGTCGTTTTCGGGACCCTTAAAACTGTTTGGATGGTAATTGGGGGTACCACCCTGGCTATTTAAAGTACTACGGCCATCCCTTGTGTAGCTATGTGACTTAAAGGGACTGTTAACTGGTAACTGTAAGTTGTTAACACCCAGGCGATAACGATGAGTGTCACCGTAGTTGAAGAGGCGTCCTTGAAGCATTCTGTCGGGAGACGGTTCTATTCCTGATGATATGAAAAATGTTAAGGTTCTTAAAAATATTTGCCATTGTATATATATAACTAAATAAATTTGTTTTGAATATCAAAATCTTTTGATCTTTATTATTATTAACATAATTATTGATAACAGAAAATTGATCTTTAAGCAATTATTGTAGCTAAATTGAAAAAATTAAGACATTATTATAAGCGTAATAGAATAAATTAGCCCAATAATTAAAATATGTATATTTTTACTAACCTGGAATCAAGTGAGCTACATCAAACCCGATTTGTTCAACTTCCGCAAAATAGTTCCTTGGGTTTTTGTTCAACACGAACCTCCCCACAGGTATAAGTGGGTAATCAGCATGTAACCAAACCTTTGAATCATCGAAAGGATCATACGGATTCTTGGAGGCTTGTTCTAGTGTCATGATTTGGACATAAAAGTTCCAAGATGGATAGTCACCGGCCTCAATGGCGTTGTACAGGTCCCGTGTATGATAATCTGTATCCACTCCTGCGATTTTTTGTGCTTCCGCTGAGCCAAGGTTTGATATTCCTAAAATATTTCATAATTAGAGACGGTGTCATAAAGTGTTTCAAGAAAGTCGATAATTATATTTCAGCAGTCAATCTCCAAAACGATTGATTTTTTTAATAATGTTAAAGGGGTGTATTTTTTAATTTTTTATCGATTCCTTGCTGAAAATACTTTAACTCTGACCCTATATAGTATTAATGTATCCATTAAGTAGTAAAAGTTATTTTATGTTAAAGTAAATAGGTATTGGCTGCCATTAAGTCGAATATTTTCAAATAGGGAAATATGCTGGTATTCTCGATTACAAAAAGTCTCAACTTTCAATTTGCCATTATTTACTTCAACTGGAAAACGTGTTAGTGTAGTATCAACCCCTTTCCCAAACCCTCTTTCGATAATTGATTTATTTTATATGACACAAGATGGCTATAATGCATATAAAATATAAGCATATTGAGGTTCATTGATGCATATAAGGACTATCGGGTCTCGATTCACTTTAACATAATATGTATATCTTACCTTGGTTACATAGATAATGGAATTTACAGTAAACTAATTTTCTCTGGTGATTTACAAAAGCAAAAGTGTTTGTTCCATAACCATGCATGTGCCTATAGCTGGCTGGAATTCCACGATCTGAGAAAAGTATCATAGTTGTATGGGTTGATTCAGGTCTTAGAGTAATCATATCCCAGAACATGTCATAATCTGGTCGTAAGTGTGTTTTGGGATTCCTAAAATATTTAAAACAAATGAAATAATAATATATGAGTTAACTTATAACCATAAAAGGATGAGAGGTTTAAATTAATTTATGCTACGGTTTTCATCTCTGATAGAAAAATGAGGTCTCACATAAAATAAAGATTTTTGTTTCCATAGACTAAATTTTAATCAAATACCTCGAAACTAGATAGCTTTGACGAGTATGAAACTCATTTCAAAAAATGTTTTATGATTGTTTTTGTTACCAATCTTTTTGATTGTGAACGTTCTCAAAGTCATAATTCTGTAGAATCCCATAATTTTGATTAGTACTGTTGTAAAATTAGATGTCAATCCATTTCCTATGTTGTTAGGTTATTTTTTATTTTAATTTTATAACTTTGATATCTTACTTTCCAATAGCGATTCCGAATAATATTAATATCAATGTTCTATTATTATTATGTTAGGTTAATATTTGTTTTCAGTTCTTTTTTAACTGTTATGTACTGTCTCACTACACACTGCCATGTATAACATTAATTTGTTGATCTGGTATTTTAAATAAAAAAAAAGGTTATTTTTATTTTCATTTTATAACTTTTAACTATGTGAAAAGTTTCAACGAAAATATTGAGTTTTGACAGCTTATTGGAACATCAAGTCTCATTTTTATTGCTAGCTAAATGGTAATTAATGGTATTAAACAAACTTTTTAAAAAATGACTTTATACACATTTAAAAAATATAATATATTCTTTTCCTTTACCTTTTCAGCACATGTATAAAACTGGGAAAATTTATACAGTCATTCACAAAGAAAACGGGTTGATTATTTCCAACCAAATCCCATATTCCATCTTCAGTGTAAAATTTTATCGCAAAACCTCGTAAATCTCGAACTGTGTCAGGGTAACCCAGTTCACCAGCTACTTGAGAAAATCTATTCAAAAATTCAAATTTAAAATTTATTGTTATTGAATATTACGTTTAATTGAAGAAAAATTGTAAAAAAGAATTAGGAAGTGTACTAGGGGCGAGTTGCTTTATTCATCGGAGGATCCATCAGATGTCTTTTATCTCGTTCCATCTCCGATCTCCGTTAGAACGAGATAAAACACATCAGGTGGATCAACCGGTGAATAAATCAACTCGCCCTAGTACAGAGGTATTTACAATAATATTATTTGTAACATTTTAAGAAATATAATGTTTCACAACAGATTTTTTAAATATTCTTACGGTGCCACTTGGGATTTACGAAAATTTACTCATAGCGATCTGCAAATACCATTTTCTTCTTCTTAAACTATAAGAATAACAAAGGTAGAGATAGTGTCTGGGCACTTGGAGTAAATTTTTGTAAACCCCAACTAGCTTTTTTCTTAGCGTATTATCTCTAGCTGCAAAGATATCCGATCAAGAATAAGAAATTAAATACCTCACAGCAATTGGTGTTTTTTTACCAATCTCCGAAAACACTGTAGCTGCAGTATATTGAGTGATATCATGAGTAACTTCGAAGTAACCAAAAGCTCCAGCCCCTTTGGCGTGTACAACTCTCTCCGGTATACGTTCTCTACTAAAATGAGACAGTTCATCTATTAAAATCCAATCTTGTAGAAGAATAGGCCCGTGATACCCAACAGTCAAACTGGCATTCTTTTCTCCAACTGGTGTTCCAAATGTTGTAGTAATTGATTCCTCATCATCCTAAAGAAATATAGGTCCATATTACATTTTATCAACAGAAAAAAAAACTCTTCTTAAAGTCTTTCTTAAAGCTAAGATCATCTTATTTAAGGTTTTTGGAAAACAGTTCCAATTTAAGCGTGTGTAACTTTTTTGTTCGTAGATAATTTCGTTGCTTAATTCCAAACCGGGCAGAATTGAAATTTTTTGAAAATGGTCAATTTTACAAGTTTCTCGACCTCGTATTTCTTTTTCCTTTAGAAATGCTGCGAAATGCATATTTCTTGAAAAAATTCATGTATAACATATGAAGTGTGTCAATTCGAGGTTACCAATTTACAAAATTCATCACAACACACATAAATCATCGCATAAGTATCATACCTTTTAATCTTTGTATTATAAATAATTGTATGTTTTTGGTTAGTAGTGAAAAAAATAATTTTTACCACGTATTTCATCACTAATTAGAAAATTTATAAAAAAAGTTAAATACCATATTAAAGAATAGACAGCTTGACAACAACACAATAGTACTATGTAATACGAGTCCAGGAAACCCTGGCTTTACCACACGAGTGAAGTTTCCAAGTTGACACTAGTAATCCACTAAATTTCACACTATTTTCTCTACTACCAAACATTGTCATAAAAAAATTTCAGAATTCATTAAACTTCATTTCTCTCGTGATCTGAATCTGTCATATTATTAGATACTTTAGATACTTTCTTTATTAAAAATTTGTCTACAGAAAGTTATTTCCAAAATCTGATTATAATAATTGTTCGACAAAAACGTAGTTTTACTACTCATTTCTATGCAGACGAATTCAGAGAAACCTACATTCTATGACGGTGTGATTGTTGAATAAAATTTTGAGTTTTAGAACAATTAATTGAAATCCAAAAATGCTTCAGTGTTATAGCAACCTCTTGATAACTTAAAAGCATTAAGTAAATTTTACTAGTTTGACAAATTAGACAAATTCTAAATATTTTATTTTTAAAAGTCTTCGCAAAAGAAGCAAAGTACGATATATAAATATGATATGCTTGTAGATGTGGAGTTCATCGATTTGTCTGTGATTATTATTATTATTGTGATTATTTGATAATACTTCGAGATGTCGTGTTATGTTATTCAAAAACAGTTCGAAAACAAATTCCAATTTTATAATATAGTTCGTTTCGAAATTTTTCAATAATTGTTTATTGCGTTTTCAAAAAAATTCTTCTAAAAAAGATGTTTCACAAGAGATTTTGTTTCCGTTCTCTAAGCTTCTGATAATAGTTAACAAAAGTTACAATAACATATTAAAAATCAAATTATCGTTGAATGAAAAAAGTACCTACATCCTTGACTATATTTTATTTCATCACTGAATAACGAGATTGTCTACCTTATTCTCGAAAATGACAGTTGAAAAGTAAATTATTTTCAGTAAATAAAAAAATATTCTAATTAAATTTACTAATGTTTACTTGAACAATTCTCATATGTTGAAACACCAATTGTTAGTTATGAAATAAAAAATTACCGCCTTTATCTATATTTATCTATAATTGATACCTATTTTACTTACTTCATGTTCTTTTGAATATTCTAAAAGTTGATTGGCTGCAGCGTCTCGAGATGGAGTAGTCATTTTGTTATAAAGTAACAAATCACAACTATGAAGTTAGTTGACTAGCAGAGCAAGTATTTATAATATATTTTATCAAACGGAAACAATTTGATATAAATTGTATAGAAAAAAATTTACCACAAAACACCATAAGCTTAAACAATATTCATCTACAGTAGTTCTACTAACTTTATTATTAATAGATACTCAACTGGGTGATTCTCATATGTTCATTTTTAATACATGATTTTGAAAAATGTTTTATTTAGACACTAAGAAATAGATTTTTAGGAAATGTTTTGGTAATGATGAAAACATTACGATTCGTGTAATTTGGTGGAGGTTTTTATAAGTTACGTTGCACTGAGTTAGATTATTGAGAGAGCATAAGTGATGTCCACTATTTTTTTATTAAAATATGGTAGTGTAGTTATAGTAGCTTCATACATCATTGTGTCACGGCGCAACTTAATAAATTAAAAATAAAAAGTGTCAAAATTTATTGCAACTCCTTTGTGCTGATTATGAAAAAGGTGGCATTTTTTCAATACCTTTCCAGCTGTGATAATGCAAAGATCGCATACACTGGGTTGTTATTATTGTAACAACTGATCTTTAGTGCGTGGTTAAATGTATCTCCTAATAAATGAAAATAATGTTCAATTCGTAGTAACACTACCTACCTACATATATTCAATTATAGACATGATTCCTGTTGCAAGACTTACACTAGCAATAGTGTATTCTGATAAATAGGGTCAGTGCCTAATGTGGTGACTATTCTGATATCACAACCCTGTTGATTAGCTTGGGAATATTTAAAAATAACTAAACACGAGACAATAATTTTACAATTTTGTAACGCCTGCAACGGCCTAATAAATTACCAATTTCGGTGTAAGATTAAAGGTGAAATTTTGGTTGAACTGAATAAAGAAAGTATACTGCTGTCTTGATCTTACCGTATAAAAGTAATTCTCAGTTCTTACAACCATAAGCCTTCGTTCAATACTAAGTCAAGAGTCAAGTATTTCAATTTGGGCTGTTTTAAACACAAGAAACTAACTTTCAAAGTCATTTGCTTGATATTACAGCTATTAATTAAATGGTTCATTATTATAGTTATATATAAGCATCCTGACCTATATCGTCTGTATATGAATGTAAATAAGCGTTTAAAGAAAATTAGTAAGTAATATATCAAAATGTCTTTTAAACTTTATTAGAATCCTTAGTCCTCCTCGTCCCTCCTAAATAGACTTTGGTTCCCCTTTTTTCGAATTTCATTTATTAATAACATGTTCGTGGCCAAAACACACCGCATGTAAGGCCAAAAACCAGACAAAAAAAAAAAGAATCCTTAAATAAAGTATAAAAGTGTGCACACTTGAGATAATTAAAAAACTCTTATTTTTTAAGCAGAAAACATTTTCATAACGTTGGGTAAATTTTAATTCATGGGTAGCTTAGCAAAAATGTATAGGAATGCATGTCGTTCAACGTCTCGAAAATATGTTTTTACCATAAAAAAATTTCCAAAATCGCATAAAATGGTGTATAGTTTTAGCTAAATCTATCATCATGCTTTTGTTGTTAATCCTTTTCAATACATTTTTGTCAATTTTCGGACAAATAAAGAACAGTATGTGTCATATTTCAGAAAAACAGTTAAATGATATTCGCAGTTAATTAAACATAAGCCACATTGTAGACTACTCTGTATATTAAATTATATCAAGAAGTCGGCAAGGACGATTTATATATAGATATTTTATAGAAACCTCAATCAAGCAACAGTTGTGAATAAGTATAGATAAAAACCCAAGGTAAATATAACGGATTTAAAGGTGAATGACTTTACAAATAATAAACAAATTAAGAATCATAACAAATTCAAATTTCTATCCTAGTTTATTTATTAAATTTTCCAATTTCTTTCTCCTTTTACAGTTTTCTCAATCTTTGATATAATATTATATTTAAATGTACATAATTTTCATAAGTTTGAGCAAGATACTACTAACTACTACCATTTTCATGAATTTGTAATGTAGGCATTTCCATGTAGGATGTTTTTGAATGTCTTTTTGATATTTTGATAATTTTTCTATTTGTTCAATTCCCGACAAGAAGATTTCAGTTAAGAGTTCTTCGTACCTATTTTCTTTGCCATGAGCACGTATAATAGAACATAATTCTAACACAGGACCGTACTTCATATTTTTTATTATCAAAATAGGTTGGTTTGCAACTATTTTTTTTTCAAAGTGTATTTTTTATTTTTAGTTTTCCACTTGTATTTCTCTTATCGAAATGTATACCTTTAAAAGTAAAGGTCAACTTTTGAGAACATCCAGTATAGTATATAACTATAATCTATTCTATTTCATTCTCTCTGCATGCGTTTAGAATTACAGTATCCATTACTGAGAGAAATGACTTTAACGGATTTGTGTACCCTATTGAGAGATTGGATAAGTGAATCAGAGCCACAGCTCAAGGGGCATCGGAAAATTATGTTGGTATGCAAATTGTATGATTTTCAATAGAACTTCAATAAGATGCATATGCACGTTATCGATATACTCATCCCATTTTATTGTACCTACCTACCTTTTATCACGCTGGTCGAAGGCAAAAAATTAATTCTAGCATTGTAACATCCATCTATATTAAAAATATGTCCAGGCATAATTAATTTTTGTTTTATTTTTTTTATTTTATTCTGAAGATTTCGAGGAACGAATAATAATAATAAATAATAATATGCTATATTATAACTCAATGTATTTTATTTGGACCAAAAAATTTGATGTCTGTTGTAAGTACTCGACATGTGTGAAAAACTTTGGTCTATGGATGGATGAAAATTTTACCTTTCTAAATCATATTAATTATAAATGTCAAAGTGCATTTATTAAGCTTAAGCAACTTTATCGGGGGTTGAGCTACCGGGGGTTGAGCTACCTACCGGGTGCGTCTCCAGGTGGCGGATAGGAGAACGGCCACATTCCTCTGGAGTTGGGCCAGTGTTGGTCATACCGTTGGAGGGAAGATCTCCAACTAAAACCACGCCGCAGACCAGCTCACGACTCACACCGCAAACCGCCTGAGTCACAACGACTCTCTGGCTAAAGTCAGAGGTATGTGTCTACAGGGGGCGCGGGGGCCTTGGCTTAACCGCCTGGACTGCGTGGATGAAGTACCACCATAAAAACTTCCCCAATCTTAAGGTATGGTGCGCGCCGAAGAGATGCATGGTCGGGGGGGAGCTCGACCACTAGCGACCACCCTCCGGGAACCTGGGGCACCCGGTTGTATACACCCCGAACCGTGTCATGGGAGCACTGGCACGGCCGTAATTTTCTTCCCTTACTCGTGGGATTCAATATGGATAATAACGACACTAACGACCCAAAAAAACGAGACAGTGACGGACATGGCTTCTAACGCCGCGTCTGGATCTGGAAAAAAAGTTGATTCTGTGGGAACGACAGAAAACCTGTCGATAACCACAGATATCAACAAACTCACCTTACAAGGTGAGAAGCGACTCTCCGGCGCACAGAGACGGAAGCTCGCCATACAAAGGGCCATCGCTAGCGGGGAACCCGTCCGCTACAAGCGAAAAAAACCCAAGCAAGGCAGCGGTAATTCCCGTGATAGGAGCTCACACGCTCCCTCCGGGAGTACTAATGCCAACGACATTGCAGGAGGCTCTAACAACTCCGCAAGGGCAACAGTCAACAAAAGGCCGCGATCAGATGGGAGCACCCCGAACTCCCAAAATAGACAAGCCGGGACCAAAAGGCCAAGAACCACGGAGGAGGGCGCTTCAAGCGAAACCTTCAAAGAGGTTCTAACGGCCATTAAAATGGCAATTGTTCCTCAGGGCTTCCCTGAAATACGCCTGACAGAGGAACAGTTTGGCTCTGTGCAGGTGGCGCTGTTGGGGCGGATCACCCCCGGTGAGGAGGGAACAGGTCCGCAGTTCAACAGCTGCTATATGGGAGAATGCAGAACTAAAAGTGGGGCCTGCAAAAGACCTACTCTCGATGGCGAAGGTATTAATGTGGGCTCCAAAACCATTCGATACTACGCCAACTAAATCAGTCTTGGAGCTTCTGAAAACTCAGAACACAGGACTGAAAACAGAAGACTGGCACGTCGTCAATAGCACCAAGGAGCTGAAAGGCATAACCCTTGTGCTGGAGATTGACGAAATGTCTCTGAAGACCCTCCGGTAACTAGACATGAGACCATGTCTGGGACTAGGGAAAGTGGTCTTCAGAGTGTTAGCTACTAGTGCTGGACGAAATGGAGGGGACAACACCAACCCATGTCCTGAGGCTGCTACAAGCGAACCTCTAGCACAGTAGAGGTGCTTCTGCGACATTATGTCGCAAACTAAACACCGAGGAGATAGATGCGGCTCTCATTCAGGAACCCTGAATAGTGAGGGGCCGCGTAATGGGACTCGGGGAAACCAGAGGTGAGTTAATATATGACAAAACTTCCGATAACCCCAGGGCATGCATTTTCATTAAGAAAGGTGTAAAATGTCTGCCCATGTATGATTTCTGTTCTAGGGATCTAGCGACCATCAGGCTGAAATATCAGGAGGATGGGCATGTAAGGGAGCTAATAATCTCCTCTGTTTACATGCCATACGACTCCATAGACCCACCACCCGGCGAAGACCTAAGAAAACTGGTGGAATACTGCGAGGCAAACCGACTCCAGTTAATAGCCGGCTGCGACGCAAACGCGCATAACACTGTTTGGGGCAGCACGGACAACAACCGTCGAGGGGAAGCACTCCTGGAGTACTTGGTGAGTAATAATTTACATATTGCTAACCAAGGCAATGAGCCAACCTTTGTAACTCAACGTCGGCAAGAAGTCATCGACCTGACGCTAGCCACGGAATATCTGTGCGATAGCATCAAACGATGGCGTGTATCCCACGAGCCATCATTATCTGATCACAGACATATTAGGTTCGAACTAGCTGGTTTCGAAAGGGAACTAACAACCCATCGAAATCCCAGAAAAACTGACTGGGACGCTTACAGAAGTCAACTGAAATGCAGTTTGGCGGCTGTGAAGTCCGAAGTTCAGACTACCAATGATATAGAGGTGATGGCAGACCAACTTCAGGATGCCATTGTAACCTCATATCAAGAAAACTGCCCTTCTGTCACCAGGGAAACCACCAGAAATGTCACATGGTGGAACAAACACCTGGAAAGTCTAAGAAGGGATGCTCGCAAAATGTTCAACAAAGCGAAAAAAACCGGCCAATGGGACTTACATGCCCAGGCCCTCACGGAATATAATAAAACTTTGAGAAAATCAAAGACAGACTCTTGGAGAGGATTCTGCCAGGAGGTCGAAAACACACCTCAGGCGGCACGCCTCAACAAAATTCTGTCAAAGGATCCAATAAACCCTGTCGGGACTATAAAGCGACCGACAGGCGAACATACGACAAACGGGAGGGAAACACTGGATGTTCTACTACAGACTCACTTCCCAGGATCGACAATAGTTGACGAAGATTCACCGCCACAACCTGAATCTCTTGAGGCAAAGCCTACAAGGGTCGACTGTATGCCTACCATGCAGGGAAATCATGTGAATTGGCTCTTCACAACCTCGTTAGTAGGGTAGAGGAGTCAATAAACAATAAGGAGATAGCACTGGGTGCTTTTCTTGATATTGAGGGTGCATTCGATAACACCTCTTTTAAATCAATGATCCTGGCCGCTCAAAGAAATGGGATTGACGACACTTGTTGTAAGTGGATGGACAACATGCTGAAGAGTAGGCGGGTTCATGCCACAATTGCGGACGACACCCTAGAGGTACAAGTAACTCGAGGGTGTCCACAGTGTGGAGGATCAGGAGCTGGAATTCATGGCGTGCGACCTAGGGTGAACATTAGTTTATCCCTAGGGACTAGCGCCACCGTTTTCCAGACAGAAATGTATGCCATCATGACATGCATTCGAGAGAATGCAAAGCGTCGGTATACTCGACAGCACATACGTATTCTGTCTGATAGTCAAGCAGCATTAAAAGCACTTGCAGCCCCACGTATAAACTCTAAAATAACGTGGGAGTGCCTACAGGAACTGATATACCTGTCCCGGGTGAACAATGTCGAACTCATCTGGGTACCAGGTCACTCGGGGGTTGAAGGCAATGAAGAAGCAGATAACCTGGCAAGAGCGGGTTCTGCGACACCATTCACAGGGCCTGAACCTGTGATTGGTATTTCAAAACAGGCAGTCAAAACGGCGGTTCAAAGATGGTCTTTTAAGGAACATCTGCAACGTTGGGACATGACACCTGGCCAACACCAAGGGAAGGCTACTATTGGAGTACCTTCCCAAAAACTGACTTCTGAAGTCATCCATTTGGGACGACCTCAAATCAAACATGTAGTGGGCCTTTTAACAGGACACTGCTATATGAGAAAGCACCTGCAACGCATAGGCGTGCATAGGGGCAGTACGATGTGCAGACTATGTGAAGAGGGGGAAGAAACCTCCTCGCACATAGTGTACGACTGCGAAGCACTGGGCCGAAGGAGATTTGCTCTTTTCGGCGATTTACAATGCGGGGACAATCTTCCGCATGCAAATCTTGCAAACAAGCTATTAAACCTCATTAAAGGGACGGAGCTCATGTAAGAATCGGGGATGTACAATAAGCCAATTGAGCTGCAGTGCAATTTGGGTTTGACCCAACCCCGCTATTAATCAATCAATCAATCAATCAAGTACTCGACATGTGTGAAAAACTTTGGTCTATGGATGGATGAAAATTTTACCTTTCTAAATCATATTAATTATAAATGTCAAAGTGCATTTATTAAGCTTAAGCAACTTTATCAATTTAAAGATATTTCACGTTTCACCAGTAAACGCGAAAATTATTTTTGCTGATTCTCTTGTATTGTCGTTATTTAACTATTGTGATTGTGTATATGGACCACTACTAACAAAGAGGTTGAAAACTAGGATCCAAAAAGTGCAAAATGCGTGCATCCGCTACTGCTTGAGACTGCCTCGAAGAGAACATACTAGTGAACATATTAAAAACATCGGATGGCTAAGGCTGATTGAACTAAAAAACCTGAATATTTATACAAGCTTAATAGTACTTTCCCTAGGGTGGAAAACTCTGCCCTAATATGTGCAGAGAGTTTGACTTCAGAACCTAGTTTGTTATCATATAGGGATCAGGAAAACATGAGGTGGACATCCCGGTTCGTGGGAGGAAGTCCGCCATATTGGATTTTATGTCAAATTGATAGGTCGCTGTATCTCCGTAACGCCTAGTCTAATTTGAATGATCTTTTTTTAGTTAGATTGCAAATTTTGTTTAGAACTAAAAAGGTTACATTCATTTTTTTCGCAACTGTAAGTAATACCCCCCAAAAATACAAAAAAGGGAATTAAAATTATTCTTCCCCGTTCATTGTCATTTCCACCCATTTTCTTGCACCGTAACAAAAAAAAATTAAAATAATGTTTGTAGCCTATTGCTTTAGCTATAAACTCGCTTTTGAAAAATTAAATTATCTTAAAGAATAAGAAAGTTATAGCTATCTTAGTACCGCGGTGGCACTCCAAGCGGTTACAATTTGAACAATGTAGTTGATATACCTACTACTCAGCGCCTGCGAGAATATGGTAAAATGGAAAAAGCTACTAAATCAGATTTACTTCATGAGCTGGAAAATATGCTAGATAAAAATAATTATATTTCTCCTTTTTTTGGACATCAAAACCAAGTATTTTTGTTATTGATTTTATGGCGACCATTCGCAATATGAAAATAAAAGAAATTTAAACCTTTGGTTCTTCATTTCAAAATTTTATCTCTTACATTAGAAATATTTGCAAAAATGCTTCACGTATTGATATTATTTTTGACAGTTATTTATCAAATTCAATTAAAAGTAATAAACGCAACAGAAGATATATGCCACAAAATCCAATAGAGCTGCGGTATATTAGAGATGAAACAACTCCAGTACCTGTTTTATTAGTCTTTTTGGTTATATTCAAAAAATAAATTCAACTTTTAGAAATAAATTTATAGCTTGCAATATTAATTTTAATATGCGTCTTAGTTCTTTTGTTAATTGTGCGAATGTGGTATTTCCTTGTTTATACATACGCAAGAGTGAATCGGAAATGGTTAAGAATAATTTGGAGAAAAATTTGAATCTAATAAAATTGGAAGAAGCTGACCACAAAATTATTCCACATATTGTGAATTCTAATGAAAATCGTGCGGTAATTTTATCCTCCGACACTGACGCTTTTATTCTCCTTTTGTTTTATTTTTCCTCATTTCCACTAAAACTGGAAATATGGTTTCGGATTGGGGTAAGGGACAATCTAAGATATTTATAATATTTTTTAATGTGCGATGTTTTTCCAGCTCCTCACATTCTAACTGGATGTGATTACACGTCTTGTAAAATTGGTTCTAAAAAGCAAATACTAAAAATTGATCCTATAAAATTTCTAAAAAATTTTGGTGTGGACAGCTTAGAATTGTGTATAATACGCGCAGAGGAGTTTTTAGTGCACACTACAAAACCTGGATCTTCATGTAAATCTTCTGATGAACTAAGGTCCTGAATTTATTTTAATACGAAAATTGTATCCCTGAAAATTTGCCACCAACATCGTTTTCTTGTTTGGAACATATTAAAAAGGCATATTATAGCACTCATTAATATCTAAATTGTTTCAATCAATGCTTCATTAAATGCCGTTCATTTTGGGTATAAATTAGATGATGAGGAGGAATTTTTAGAGCTTACAAACATTTTACGTGCTATTCCTGATAATTTTAATAATGCATGCAAAACGTCGTGAGTAAAAAAAATTGCACTTGTAAAAAAAATTAAATTTAATGCTCTAAATTTTGCAAATGTTTATCCAACAAATCTTGCAAACTTGTTTAAATAAAGAGTTGATATCATTATATTTTGTAAACACCGCAGGTTGTCTGGCGCAGTGACGCTCAGGGGTAGCAACTACATTCAAATTATAACCGCCTAGCTGGAGGGTCGGCTCGGGACTAAAGTGGCCGTATCTTTTTTATTATTTAAGATAATTTAATTTTCTAAACACAGATTTGTAGCTAAAGCAGTTTTTTTTTGTTAAGGTGCAAGAAAATGGGTGGAAACGACAATGAACGGGAAAGAATAATTTTAATTCCCTTTTTTGCAATTTTGGGGGGTATTACTTACAGTTGCGTAAAAAATGAATGTAACCTTTTTAGTTCTAAACAAAATTTGCAATCTAACTAAAAATCATTCAAATTAGACTAGGCATTACGGAGATACAGCGACCTATCAATTTGACATAAAATCCAATATGGTGGACTTCCTCCCACGAACCGGGATGTCCACCTCATGTTTTCCTGATCCCTATATGATCCCAAACTAGGTTCTGAAGTCAAACTCTCTGCACATATTAGGGCAGAGTTTTCCACCCTAGGGCACTATAAAGTAAGAAGTGAAATTCACAGTAGAGACCCACGATTTAGTTCCTTATTGGATATACCTAAACATAATACGAGTTTGTTTAAGTTTAGTTTCTCTTATATTGCTCCAAGTATCAATAACAAGTATGTTGAGAATAGAGAATGCAATGAGTATAGTTAAATTTAAACAGCTGGTAAAAGCGAAATTGTAAATTAAACCTTTACTACTAATTGGATAGTTTTTATTTTCTATGGACCAATTCATTTTCATTAATACTTTCCGTAATTTTAGATTAGTGTGTATAGTTTATTTGCTCATTTACAATTTATAATGTAGGTTGTGATTTTTGTTTTTTTTTCCAAGGGGTAGAGTTGAGAATTGTCTTAAGATGAACTCTACCTATTATCATTGAATATAGGAGTCCTATATTCACTGCTATTATGCATTCTGAATTAATGTAGATGAAATGTACATATACAGGGTGTTCTGAAAAACACTAGCAAAAATTCAGTGGCTGATAGAATTTCAAAAAATATTACAATTTGTTCCTATGAACCATGGGCGTATCTTTTTCCGTTTTCAAGATACAGGGCGTTAAAAATAATTTTTTTAAATCTAGTTTCGGTCCTATCTTCCACAAAATTCGACCAAATGAGCTGAAATTTTGCTGTGTGGGGTTTCTGGGGATGCTAAATGCTCTGGTGTTATTAATTTTTGGCTATATCATACAGGGTGTTCAGTACAGTGCTCCGTGGGAACATTTTAGGTCCTAACTTTTTTGAGATTAATCTTTTTGCCCCTTTTGTCACTTGCTGTTATGGCAAATTTTATTCTAAAAAAAAAAGGTGCTCTTGTAAGAAGTGCTAAAATTTGCCCGTTTTCGAGAAAAACCAGGTAAAGTGCACCAAAGTCAAGCAGCTGGTATCCCAAATTGTTGGTTTTTATTTCAAGTAGGCTTTGGCACCTAGTTGTTATTACTATTAGTTTCATTAATAAAACTCAAAACCAAAGTTATTATTTGAATGATAATGATAAAAAGTAATAGTAGTTGGCCAATGTTTCTGACCTTTCCTACCCCCTCAAACAAGCAAAAACACCTTCCTAAGCTTTCGCTAGTAAGCATGCTCGGCAGCGGCGGGGTTGGAGGGGATTGGCTAGGATGTAATGGAATTGAACGACAAGTGAAGGGTAATGGGGACAATCGAAGGCATGTCTTTACCCCTGGGGGTAGATATAACCCTTCAGAAAGGTTGAAAATGATTTATTTTTAGTTTTTAATATCTATACCCCTTTTTTGAGGATGCTGAAAAGAAAAAAAATAATCACTTCTGATTATAATTTTTTTGTAACAATCCCAAGGGATAACTTAAGGCCTTCTCCTCCTCAGGAAAGGATGACGTTTCCTTTTTATCAAACCCTAATGATTTTCTCAGCTAATTTCCTCCAATCATGTGTTTGACTTCTTACAACGGGAAATCGCGAAATAGCGCGAAACTTTTCTCACTATTCTTTTCGTTTTCAGCACTCTCGAAAACGGGTGGGGGAGTAGGTTTCGTTGCTGCAGAATTTTGTTGACTTTTTTAGCCTAAATCCCGACTCCAGGACTCCACTAAAATTATATGTATTTACGTTTCTAATTATTAATAAAAGCTGGCATGTGTTTATCAATTATACTTATTTGTTAGTTTGTCATAGAATATTTCACATGCCAGATTAACGTCCGTATACATGAGTTATAGACACGATTTCGGGTTGTATTTCACGTTGAATTTTTTGATATTTTGATATTGTTTTGTTCAGGTATTTAGAACGTCACTCCGTTGGTGATTTCAGTCTCCTTTGTAGGTATTTTCATGGATTACCACGAGTGACATTACTCATGCTACGAAATAAAATGTAGCAACTTTTTCCTTTACCCTAAATCTATATAAATGTCAAATATCCCATTCAGTCTATCTCGAACCATGAAGTTATAGAATTACTTACCCGATCACATGTCTTTTCTAAGTCCTCTTTAGAATAGAAATAGAAATAGAAAAAAATATTTACCATAAACACTGTTACAAGAACAGATAAAGTTTCGTCAGTATATACAGAAATACATAAAATATGAGTAAATTACACAAAATTATCTATTAACAAACCTTTAAAGTTAGAATGCAGAGATATTTTCTATTAAACTCAGCGTTTAATAGGCTAATAGGCTAATAAATTACTCTTAAAAAACGTAGGTTGAGTAGGCAATTTTTTTAAATATCTTGTATAAATATAAAGGAATGGTGCGTGATCATCTTAAAAATTTGTACATGTTCTTTCGTCGAAAGAACATGTACATCTTCTTGGGGTCATCGTTTTTAATTGGTGACCATAATGAATGAATTTTGTGGTGAGTTAAAAAAAATAAGTATATTTTTTTTCAATAATTTATTTTTAGACGTTTTGAATTTTGTAATTTTTTATCCAATTTTTATCATGCATTAAAGAAGGTTCAATAAACTTAATAATTGTATGTTTAGAGATGAAACATCAATGTGAGTATATCAAATTGGATATGTTTTTTGTTATTATGCTTGTATAGAGCCTAAATAATAATAAAAATTAGAATATGTTTCATTAAATTTTATTATCCTGCTGAATTTTTGAAATAAGTTACTGTTAGTGTTTCAATTTGTTGTGATTCAAGTACCTACGTGCACTTTTATTAGTTATAAAATTTAAAGAGCTAAGTAAACTGTATCGTAATAGGAAACACGACAAGAAAATGTAGTATTTAAGGATATGAAATCTAAAGTTTTCCTGGAATACAAACTGTAATAACTTGGATTATTGTTCATCTGCACTAATAATAATAATAATTGTCTCTATTTGTCTGAGTAAGAAAAAGAATTTCAGTTTTATATATTTTTAGCACAGCAGCTAAATAAAAATTCTACATTTCACAACGGTTTTTGTTTAGATTTTATTGATTTTAGCACAAATTTCATAACCTGAAAACAATTTACCACACTTTAATTAAGAAAAATACGTTTATATGAACAATAAAAAAAATGGTTACTACGAGGGTTACTATTAAAAAAATTGTCGTTGACTATAAATTTAGAAAATTTTTTTTAAATTTTTTTACACATGATGATAAAGACCTGTTTAAGTAATTCTATTTTACTTGTTTTAAACCGATTTTATCAAATTCATATTATTATTTTATAAGTGCATTGTATTTTTTAAATTTTTTTTTCAGCTATCAGCGGAAACACAATATTTAAATATTTTTATATGTCAAATTGATTATAATTATTATTATAATATATCTGTTGCAATAATAAGTTTAATTCGAATTATTGTAATTAATATTAGTGATTTTATTTAACTTGGCCGTTAATATCAATTAACTTGATGTGTCATTTCTTAGGATTCTTGGCCATATAAATAAAAATAATTTTTCGTTGTCTGACCGAAACGGTTTATTTATTTACTTTTAGAAAAATTTAAATTATTTACAACATAAGCAGATATAAAATTTAAATAACATTAGTTCTGTGTATTTTAAGATACCTTTGAAGATAGTTGAATAAACGGAAACGTTACAAAATAAAAAAATTATTTTTAATTATTCGACCAAGAATCCTAGAAATCTACACATCATGCTAATTGTAGTTAACCGACAAAAGATGTGAAATGTGAAAAAAACACTGGGTATGTGTTAATCAGTTTTAAGAAAACAAATTTTTCTTTTCATTTATATATTCTGCTCACAATATATCGACATAGTATATGAGATTTAATTGTTTTACAAATCTACATGCTGAGGAAAATAGGCATTCAACCCTGTTCTAATCTTTCTTCCCAATTCCTCATCGACTTTAGCAAACATGGAAATAGCTCTCTCTTGTAAAACACTAGTAGTAGGTATTAACCATTCGACAATATTTTCAATCATTCTCTCTCTTTCATCAGGTTTCATCACTTTCTTATACAAAAGTCTAGGCTGTGTAAAGTTGTCGTCATTGCCGCTATCAATTCTTTTAGCAACCCCACTTAGATTAAGAACCGGGGTGAGTGACTTTGCTCGTCTGTCAGCTTTGGGACCATTAAAACTATTTGGGTGGTAGTTCGGAGCACCCCCTTGACTATTTACAGTTCCTTCGCCGTCCCTTTCGAAATTGTGTACTCCGAATGGTTTGTTAACTGGAAGCTGTATGTGGTTAACGCCGAGGCGGTAGCGGTGGGTATCACCGTAGGCGAATAGGCGTCCCTGAAGCATTCTGTCCGGCGATGGTTCGATTCCTGTATGAATAAGTAACTGGTATTAATAGTGACATTTAAATATTCTTTTTTAGTTGTTTTTAAATATGCAGGTATTTTTTACAGTTATATCAATTTCAAAAACAACTTGATGACATCTATCCATAAATAAACAATGCAGATATGCATCGTTTCCAGAGGTGTCTTGATATGTTTTTTGTTTTACACTTGACACCCGTGGAGTGATTGTATAACAATTATATAGATTTTTTTATTTTAGGAGCTTTTTAATATCCGTTTTCAGAATCTAAAAAGTCATCAAAAATCGTGTCAACTACTTTTTTGAATGAGTTAAATCGGCTAAGGGGGATAAGGGGGGGTGTCAATTTTAATATACTTAAGACACATGTTAGTGTTTGAGGAATCCAGCAAAATGGAATTTGCACTGCAACATTAAAACTCAGTGCATCTTTAAAACAGGCACTGCGACTTAAAATATTGCAGTGCGACATTTTAATGTGGCATTTAAAATAAACAAAAGAAATAAATTTTTGGGGAAGTTAAATAAAATAGAGATAGTTTTTGCCATTTACCCCAAGAAAGAAACATAATGCAGCTACGGACACGTGTTTCGGAGTTATTGCTCCTCATGAGCGTAGCGTAGCTTAAACAATGGATCTGTGTAATATCCTATTCACACGAATACATTAAGCTACGCTACGCTGATAAGGAGTAATAACTCCGAAACACGTGTCCGTAACTTCATTATGTTTCTTTCTTTTGATAAATGCCAAAAACTTTCTCTATTTAAAATAAAGTTGTTCTGGCGGCCCTTCAGAGCTATCGTAGAAATACGCACTCGTAAACTTTATTCGTAGATATATTGTAAAGACGCCAGAACGTAAATAACACGCACATGCGTAAAGGGACTCCCTCTCGCTCTCTCGCTACTGCAATGGCCGTGCACGGACGTGCCTTGAATGTGCTCCGGTAACTTTTGTGATAAATAGTAATAGATTGTAAATTGAACTGTGATAATAATCGTAATAAAGACCTTAACGAACTGAACCTCATTTGCATTATAACCCACCTCGTGAAGATATTTCACTGGCGACGAGTAGAGAAATTTGGAAAAACGGGTAAAGATGGCAGCTAATGGGTTAATAGGACACGTGTTCGAATTCAATCAGCAAAACGATTGTTGGGCCGTATACGAAGAAAGGTTAGAACAGTATTTCTGCGCCAACAAGATTGAAGAAGAAAAAGTTAAAACAGCTACTCTGATCAGCTTAATTGGAGCACCAACATATAAGTTACTTCGAGACTTATGTTTCCCGAAGCTACCCAAAGAGAAGTCGTATTTGGAATTGTGTACGCTCTTAAAGAAACAGTTCAGCTAGCAAGTATCGGCATGGCGAGAGCGTGTCAAATTTTTCGACGCAAGACAAGGGAATAACGAAAGCATAGGAGAATGGTATGCTCGAATAAAAAGCCTGGCTACGAATTGTCAGTTCGGAGCTATATTGGACGAAGTATTAAAAGACAGATTTGTATCGGGCATGAGAAAAGGAAAACTCTTGGATAGAGTATGCGAGGAAGAAGTGACAAAATCGTTGGAAGAAATAGTGAAAATAGCACTAAAAAAGGAGTCAGGAATCGCCGAACAGGAGGTATATCAAATTTCAAAATTCCCGCCAAGGAAAGTTGACAGCGCTGGCAGGCGTGGTCCAGGAGTACCATCCTATAAAAGAACGGAATGTGCTTCCACTACAAATACGTTAAAATGGCAGAAGAATGTTGACAGCAGACGTGACAGAGGACAAACCAGTAAAAGTAAAGTATTGTGTGAGCACTGCGGTAAAAAGCATTACGGAAAATGTAAGTACGAACACCTATAAATGTAATTTGTGCCATAGGAAGGGACATTTAGCCCAAGCGTGTAGGTTAGATAGACACAAACATAATTTCATGGACATAGAAATAGTAAAAGATAGTGAAAGTGAGGACATTTTTGCCTTAAAACAAACAGGAAATAGACAAAATCCTTTTATCATTGAAGTATATATTGATAATAGAAGTCATAACATTCAAATAGATTCGGGTGCAAGCATAAGCGCATGTAATGAAGACACTTACCAAAAATTTTTCACAAAATATCCGTTGCAAAAAAGTCACACAATTTTAAAAGGTTATAATGGGCAAAATTTTGAACCAATAGGACAATTTTATTGCGAGGTCAGTTGTAACGATCGCGTAAGGAAAATTAAATTTTATGTAGTTAAAAACGGTGGACCATTTATAGCAGGCAGAGACCTTATGCATGAATTTAATATTTTAGTGCAAGCCGTAAATAATCTAGAATGTCAAAATAAGCAAATAGACAAATTAATAGAAAAATATAATGATGTTTTTAACAATAAACTAGGTGTGTTTAAATTGGGTAAAATTTCTTTACAGCTGAAACCAACGGCAAAACCCGTGTTCTGCAAACCCCGAAACGTACCGTATGCCTATAGAAAACAGTTGGATGTGGAACTAGAGCGACTTCAGAAGGAAGGAGTCATCACTCCAATAGATACCAGTGCATGGGGAACACCATTGGTAATCGTTCCAAAAAACAATGGGAAAAACATCCGCATCTGTGGGGATTATAAATCAACGATAAATAAGCATCTTGAGGAGGTGACATATCCATTACCCAGAGTATCAGACATTTTCAGTAAGCTGCATAAAGGTGAGAAATTTTCTAAAATTGACTTATCCGAAGCATATGTACAGTGTGAGTTAGAAGATTCAGCCAAATCGCTATTAGTATGGAGCACACATAAAGGTTTGTTCCAAGTGAACAGAATGATGTACGGGATAAGCCCAGCATCAGCAAAATTTCAAAAACTGATAGAACAGTTATTTCAAGGTATGGAAAATGTATCGAATTTTCTTGACGATATATTAATTACATGTGAAAATGATCAAAAGCACTGGGAAACAGTGGAAGAGGTCCTTAAAAAGCTGAAAGATGCCGGTTTGACGGTGAGAAGAGAAAAATGTGCCTTTTTCCAGGAACAGATTGAGTACTTAGGACATCGCATCACTAAGGACGGTTTAATGAAAACTGAAGATAAGGTCCGTGCAATCAGCATGGCACCACGCCCCAAGAATGTCACAGAGGTTCGCTCATTTGTGGGATTAGTAAGCTATTATAGTAAATTTGTAGAGAATTTAGCAGATAAGTTAAAGCCAATTTATAATTTGTTAAAGAAAAATACAGTTTTCAAATGGACAGATGGATGCGAGGAAGCCTTTAATCAAATAAAGCAGATAATAGCAGAGGACATAACGCTAGTTCATTTTAACCCCAACCTACCTTTAATTCTAACCACCGATGCATCTGACCGAGGAATAGGTGGAACCTTAAGCCATCGTACGCCTGATGGAATAGAAAGACCTATCGGCTGTGTAAGTAGAACCTTAATGCCAGCAGAGGAACGATACTCCACATTGCAAAAAGAAGCACTGGCGATTTATTATGCCGTAGGGAAGTTCCAAGATTACCTGCTAGGAATGAAATTTACCATTCGCACTGATCATCAGCCATTACTGGCACTGTACGGAGAACATCGACAGATACCTGCGATGCAAGCAAATCGTATTCAAAGATGGTCGCTATATTTAGCAAATTTTAACTATGAAATCCAATACATAAGAGGTAAAGATAACAAGATGTCGGACTACTTGAGTCGCTCCCCACTAAATATCAAATTAGTTGACAAAGAATTAGAAGGCAAAGGGGATTACTGCAATTTCATAAGAACGTCATGTGATGAATGGCCAGTGGATAATAAAATGGTAAAAGAAGAAACAAAAAGGGACCCAGAATTAAACAAAATTTTAAAGTATATTGAAAGAAATAAATGGCCTGGAGTAATGGAAGAAAAATTAAAGTCTTATGGAGGGAAGAAAGAGGAAATTAGATCGGAAAATGGAGTATTGCTATGGGGGCATAGAATAATAATTCCGAAAACCATGCAGAAGAGGATGTTGGAAGAACTGCACGTGGCCCACCTAGGTATAGGAAAAACTAAATCATTAGCTCGATCGTACCTCTGGTGGCCCAGAATCGACAAGGATATTGAAAACATGGTCAGTACATGCTTTTCTTGCTTACAGCATAGAGATAGTCCACCCAAATCGGAATTTACACCGTGGAAACCAGAAACAGAACCATGGACAAGAGTACATGCAGATCACTTAAATTTAAGAGGTAAAAATTTTCTAATCATCATCGACGCATTCAGTAAATATCCAGTGGTCTATGAAGTTGCGTCAATGTCTGCAGATACCACAGAAGAAAAGTTAAGAGACTGTTTCTCAACGTTTGGACTACCGAGGACGCTGGTCACCGATAATGGTACCGCCTTTGTAGCAAACCAGGTAAACAAATTCTTCACCAAAAATGGCATAAAACACATAACCTCCCCGGTATACCATCCACAAAGCAATGGTCAGGCGGAAAACTTTGTGAAGACTTTTAAAAGCAAACTAAAAACAGCCATAGACGATCCACTTAACAGAAATGAAAAGATTTCTACTCTAGTGACAAGATTCCTATTAAATTTTCGAAACGCAGAACACAGCGTAACCAGAGAAACCCCTGCCAAACTTATGTTCGGCAGGAAGTTAAGAACACGTCTGGAATTGCTTAGGGAAACACCCAACCATCAAGAAATTAACCAGGAGGTCACAGAAAGAATAAGAGAAGCAAACAAAAATAAAGCGAAGCATTACAGCAGCAGAAGGACAAGGAATTTCACTGAAGGCGAACCAATTATGCTGAGAGACTATAGAATAGTAAATAAAAAGTCGTGGTCACCGGGAGTGATCGAAAAGAAGGTCGGCAGATCTACCTACCTGTGTCGAACAAGTGAGAACGACAAATTGTGCAAACGCCACAATAATCAAATCATTAAAAGGCAAATCGAGGGGTCTTGCAGGCACGCGGGTTTAGACAATAATGCAGAAAATCAGTCAACAACAGTTAAAATAGCTTATTTTCCACCGTGCGAACCGACTACACATGTTAACGACGAACTTACACGGGTAAGTGGAAAATCGAGAGACGCAAATCAGGACAAGTCGAGTGCCGAGGACATCAGTTCGGGGAACAGTGTCAGTACGGGCAACGAACTAGTTAAAGAGGACGAAACGTGCAAATTAACCGAGCATCGTAACCAAATAATTAATAAAAATATTAATACAAACAATTTTTACAGAGAGACACCGTATTACGAGGGGACAAATACTGCAGAAATAAGAAAAATGACGAAAGGAAAAGCAGAGGAGAGGATACAATCAGAAGAAGGGAGACGAAGAGGTACAGCACCCATCGAGGAACCTTCAGCAACCAACACAGCAACGGATTCCACAAGGAAATCCACCAGAATAAGGGAAACATCCGGAAAAATTGCAGGATTATGTTTTAGATTCAGATGATTTATAGAATTAGCATAAAAAATTGTAATTGTATAAAATGTAGTGAGAGAGTAGTCACAAATTAGACACAAGGATTGTAAAAGTCAATAATAATAAATAAAATATAAGAGTAGTCACAAATTAGACTCAAGGATTGTAAAAGTTACACTGCATCATGCAGTCAAATAGGGAATTGAAAATATTCACAATAGAAAATCAATTGTAGCACAAGCTTCTATGATTAAATTTGTATAAATAAATAGGGCATTAAAATTGGAAGCACAGGCTTTTAAGTATGTTCAGGTAGGAAGATAAAGAAATGTAATAACGGAAATAGTTTAATCAAAGAATAGGGGTGTAAAGACGCCAGAACGTAAATAACACGCACATGCGTAAAGGGACTCCCTCTCGCTCTCTCGCTACTGCAATGGCCGTGCACGGACGTGCCTTGAATGTGCTCCGGTAACTTATGTGATAAATAGTAATAGATTGTAAATTGGACTGTGATAATAATCGTAATAAAGACCTTAACGAACTGAACCTCATTTGCATTATAACCCACCTCGTGAAGATATTTCATATATTGTTATCAACATCAACTAGTCTTTTTAATTTAATTCACTATTAAAACATAAGTTACGCAAATGAGTTCTCGGCGAAACAAACAAGTAGACTAGCATACTTGTACCTTTTTCGATTAAAATTTTATAGCTAACCTGGAATTAGATGAGCTGGATCAAAACCAATTTGTTCAATTTCCGCAAAATAATTCTTCGGATTCTTATTCAAAATGAATCTGCCAACCGGGATAAGTGGATAGTCATCGTGTAGCCAAACCTTTGTGTCATCAAATGGGTCATAGGGGCTGTTGGCGGCTTGCTCAAGAGTCATAATTTGAACAAAGAAATTCCATGACGGGTAGTCGCCTTTTTCTATTGCATTATACAAGTCCCTTGTGTGATAATCTGGATCTACTCCCGCTATCCTTTGAGCCTCTTTGGGAGGTAGGTTTGTAACTCCTAAAATCAATGAACGTTTTTAAACCTTTATACTAGTTTATCCAAAAATAATATCGTTCAAAATTAGTTTAAACCGATAATAGTCGCGGCACAATCTGTTTTGACCTAGACATTTTGACTACCGAGCTGAATTTTTCAGAATATGTAGTTTTTGATATGTATAATAACATACTAATAGTCCCGAAGAATCCGAATTGAGCGTTAGCCGCCATGTTAAAAAAATGGCTTGCGCGCGCAGTTCCTTGCCTTATTTATTAACCGATTTTAATTTTCTAAAAAAGCAATTGTAACCAAAAAATGAGGCTATAATACATATTTTATGCATTTTACTAAACTCAGTATAAGTGGTAAAAAATTTACTTCAAATGAAAAAGTTTGTTTTGAAAATTTTTATTTATGCAATTAAAAAGAAAACTGTGGGTTTTATGAAAATATTCGTTAAATAAAAGTTGTAGGCCATAAAAAATCAATCAGAATTGTTTTAATTATTTTGTAGCTCTAAAAATAACGGAGATAGAGCAATTTTATTATATAAAATCATATGTTAGGATCGTTAGAATCGGAATTAAAAAGGTAGGATGTGCATTTCAATCACGACGCAATCAACCACAACAAATGTTATTTCCCAGATAAGTTTTCAGAGGGTGCGTGAGTTAATAATTATAATAATAATGAAAGAAAAATTTATAAAAATAATAGTCAAATTAAATAAAATAATAGCCTACGCTGGCACTGCTCTCGACATCAAAGACCACTTTGGCCTGCCGAAAGTCGGCAGAGGATCCGTCTACCTAGGTCACACGACTCTGGAATCTACAGTCACTATACCTACAATATATGGGGAGTATACATTCGGAGGCTATGGGAGGAACTATCCATTATCGAGAATTCGAAAATAATGATAACCTTTCAAATTTACTCCAACAATAAAAACAATTGAAAAATTCCACGGGTAAAGAATTGCGCTGTTATGAGCCACTATGTTAACGTTCCTATCTGTACTATAAAGTATGTATTACAAAAAACCTATATTATAAATAAATTACAAGAATTTGTTATGGAAGACATTTTATCAGTAGGTAAGTGCGATCAAAAATTTTGTCAAAATGTATTGTGGGTAATTGGGCCATTATTGAAAGAGTTTAATAGTATATTATTCAACGAGCGAGTTATGAAGCCATTACTTATTGGGATAGTTCGCGAAAACCGAATGAGTAATGGCCATAACTCGCGATTACAATAATATGGTTTTTCCAGACCACTATGTTTCGGAAAAATATTTTGAATAAATAATTATAACACGTCAAATTACAGACAAACACGCGAAAAATTGTCAGAACTGTCAGAAGAACTTTATTTAATTTTAAAATGTCCTACTTTGTGTGACATGAAAATTTAAACTCGGTGATTATAAAAATTGTGAATTTCTAATTTACTAGAGGCCAATGGTTATGAAAGTTGGGAATTCCTGATTGGTCAATAGAGTTCATAAATCGCTGTAAAGGATAATGATTACTACTTATTATTGGCAAATTATCAAACGCGTACGATATGCATTATTGTATAGTCGTGGAAGAACTAATTAATTGGAGTGGTTACATGTCAACTGCTTTAAAAGAAAAGAAATCAACCGATGTCAGTTTTATACTTTTTTTTATATTTTATACATTCACTCGAAAAGGTCGACATCTAGAATTCCAGGTAGAACGGAATATGAAGGAAACTACTTTGATTGCCCTCAGAATATTGTAAATGCCTTTGGTCTTTTTTTTTTCAAAGTGTATCTTTACCTAAGTATGAGAGATTTTCCTAACTTATCTGATGTAACTATGACTGCTCTAAATAGTATTTCCATTCATTTTGATAGTGTGACTTATACTGAAATTCAAGAAGCAACTGCTAAACTAAAAAACAAAATGACCTCTGGTCTCGATCTAATACCTTCTTTCTTGGTCAAGGACTGCAGCAATATTCTAAGCATACCTTTGTTAATTATATTTAATTTAGCTTTAAAAACCCATAGCAACAGTCATAGATTGTTATTTGCGGATGATCTTAAGATATATAGGAAGATAACTTGTTCTGTTGATGGCGTATTGCTGCAAGATGATATTGATGCGGTTTAAAGTTGGTGCATAAATAATAGATTACCTTAATGCATCCAAGTGTAAGGTTGTAACGTTTACTAAAAAAGCGGGATAGTATTATAAATGTATACTTAATTGATGAAATGCTATTAGATACTTAGATGTAATTCCACCAAAGAGCTTGGAATCATATTTGATTGTCAACTGTCATTTATTGATCACATTAATTCAAAAGTGAAATACGCTACGAAGATGCTTGGCTTCATAATCAGAAACTGCAAATCATTTACGTACATTTGAGCACTAAAGTTCTTTACTTTTTTTACGTAAGGTCTAAACTTGAGTATGCATATCTTATTTGGTATCCCTATTACGCGAATCACAAACTTGCCTTAGAAAATGTGCAGAGAAGATTTCTAAAATTTCTGTCATTTAAAGTTGATGTGATTTATCCTGAAATAGGTATTGAACAAAACCCTCTTTTGACCAAGTTTGAAATGAACAGCTTAGAATTAAGACGAAAGCGCAATTCTATTTCTTTTTTATATTATTTATTGCATGATAATATTTACTGTCCTGAACTATAGTCGCAGTTATGTTTTAATGTACCAAATTATCATTCTAGATATAATTACCGGTTTTACTGTCCTCATGCTAGAAGTAATATTATTTTAAAATCGCCCATATTATATACAATGTGTAGTAATTTCAATCAAATATGTCATAGCTACAGGTATGATTTAAATAATTGTACAAAAATGAAATTTTACATACGGCTGTGAATAATCTTTAACCAAACATCGCTCATGCTTGTATTGTATAGTTGCATATTTGCATTTATTTTTGTATTTTCTATTTGTATTTATTGTTTATTGTATATATTATTATTATTATGAATCTCCTTACGTAATATTAATAAATTGTCCTGTTATTGGGTGTAACCTGTTGGGCAATAAAGGCATTATTATTATTATTATTATTATTATTTATAACACCATTGCCATTTATCAATCTTAATCTCAGTGATATTGATTTAGGTGCAAAATATTTGTTGATTTCAATTGTTTTCATTTTTGGAGTGAATTTGAAAGGTTAATATTTTCCGTTTCACGATGCTGGATAGTTCCTCCCATGGCCTCCAAATGTATACAGTCATTTTCCATATACCGCAGATTTAATGACTGTAGATGTCAGAATCATGTGCCCTAAGTAAACGGAGACTTCGTCAATTTTCGGCAGGCTGGATTGGTCTTTATTGCCGAGAGAATCGTAAGCTCAGGACTATTATTTTATAATTTTTTGTTATCATTTTTTTTTCTTTATTGTTATGATTATTAACTCACGCACCCTCTGAAAACTTATCTGAGAAACAACATTTTTGTTTGTGGTTAATTGCGTCGTGATTGAAATGCACATCCTATCTTTTTAATTCTGATTCTAACGATCCTAACATATGATTTTATATAATAAAATTGCTCTATCTCCGTTATTTTTAGAGCTACAAAATAATTCAAAGAACAATTCTGTTTAATTTTTTATGGCCTACAACTTTTATTTAACAAATATTTTCATAAAACCCACAGTTTTCTTTTTAATTGCATAAATAAAAATTTTCCAAACGAACTTTTTCATTTGAAGTAAATTTTTTATCACTTATACTGAGTTTAGTAAAATGCATAAAATATATATTATAGCCTCATTCTTTGGTTACAATTGCTTTTTTAGAAAATTAAAATCGGTTAATAAATAAGGCAAGGAAAACATATTTTCTTCGACTGCGCGCGCAAGCCATTTTTTTAACATGGCGGCTAACGCTCAATTCGGATTCTTCGGGACTTTTAGTATGTTATTATACATATCAAAAACTACATATTCTGAAAAATTCAGCTCGGTAGTCAAAATGTCTAGGTTAGGCCTCTTTTAACAGATTGTGCCGCCACTAATAACACAAACATATTTTGCCAATTTATAAAAGCAACATTTCGAAAATACCACAGATATTAAATCCTTAAAACTTAAAATGACCTTTATAAAGAAGTAGAAGTATAATAGTACTCTTGTACATACATCAGATATTTTATAAAGCACCACAGATAATACGATGAATTTAAAAAACTCCGTATGGAAAGAAGTTACACATTTAGAGACAACAAACACACCCAATATCCCAAATATACTAAAATTTGATTAGAAATCGAACCAATGGCCCCAGGGTGGGAATCAAGTTACTTAAATCTCGTTCAAACATCATAAATGTAATACTTTGACATTTGTCTTACCTTGATTACTCATATAATGGAACTTGCAATAAACGAATTTTCCTTCTGCGTTCACAAAACCGTAGGTGTTTGTTCCAAACCCGTGCATGTGTCTGTAACTGTCGGGTATACCTCGATCTGAGAAAAATATAAGACATGTGTGCGTTGTTTCTGGCCTCAGAGTAATCATGTCCCAGAACATATCGTAATCTGGCCGTAAATGTGTCTTTGGATTCCTAAAAATTGACGAAACTTAAAATTACACTGCAAATTGCATTATTCCCAACATAATTTTAAAACATTTTACACCATCAATCTTTTTCCTTATTTTTATTAGCAGATATGTTTTGTAACAACATATTTGGTTAAGCGCCTACGCCTTCTAAATTACCATTTACCATTTTTGTGAATTAACGGAATAGTTTATAGTGGAATACATTCTACTTCTTGGGGATAACTTCTGTGTATATAAAGAAAATTTTCGCCTTAAGTACTTAAGATGTTATAATAACACAGATTTCAGTTTCTTATGTATTTTTGTACGCTAAAACTGAATTTGCCCATTTTGGAGATAAACGGGGTAAAGTTGTCTAAAAATAACATTTTAGTTCATTTTTGACAATCTATATAACTTTTAGCTTTGCTTGTTCAGCATTGTACCAATTCCATCATAAAGTACTAATTACCTTCCAAACTTGTCTATGCTAGCTGATTACTGTGGTCCTCAGTCCTCACAAAAGACGCTCAAAATCTCGGAATTTTCATCACAAATGTAAAAGATTTTTCAAATCAGATTAAAAGTGCATTAGAAATAAAGAAACGACACAACACTTGATTAGCCTTCATCAACTGAACTTCCATCCGGTCTTTGGTGTTCATGGTTGCATGATCTGTGGAAGGAGTTTAAAGTCTTTGGGTTTAAAGGCTTACGCTTTGTAGGTTTGGGTTTTTAAAGTCTAGGAGTTTTAGAATATGGGGTTTAGAAGCACGTGAAACTGGAAACCATTGCAAGAAAAAATCTGTAAAGATTTGAGTTGTCGGTAGATGTTTGTCCCCGCTGTGCCAGGCAGAAAAGTGCTATCTCGACATTAAAGGCTCGGATCAAGACAAATCCAACTGAATTTGGAAGATAATTGATATTACTTAATGGCGGAGTTGGTACAAATGATAAACGAACAAAACAAATATTTTTGGACAATTTTACCCTATTTATCTCAAAAACTTCCAAAATATATTTGAAACCATTATTACCTATGTCTCAAGAAAAAACTGACCCCCAATTTTGCTTATGATATTTTATCACTCCGTCGCTGGACGTCATAATCTGTGATAAGCCACCTTCATTTTACAGTGATGTCTGGACCGAACCAAATGAATTCATTTTGCACTTGTTGCCGAGGTAACAGCGAAATGAAATGCTGTACAAAATAATTGTTTATGATTTAATTTACGATCGTTAAATAAGCATTGAGGTAAGCGCGCATTTATTCGTATCGGACGGACGCATCGGACAGACGGAACGGAAGAAAATGATTATTTGCGTAATTTTAAATTTGGTTGAACTAAATTCCTATTTAAATATACACCAATCACGAGCTAAACCGCAGCTAACCGGAGTTAGTGGTTTAATGCGCCAAAAAATGCTTCATGTTTCATTTAAAATAATGGAATTATTCATTTTCGTCCGACTCGTCCGTCCGATGCGAACAAATGGGCGCTTATCTTTTATTCGATGTTGTCGTAGAAAAAATAATTATCAAATAGCGTATACATATATACATACCTTTTCATTATATGTATAAAACTAGGAAATACAGCGCAATCTTTCACAAAGAACACTGGTGCATTATTTCCTACCAAGTCCCAAATACCATCCTCTGTATAGAATTTTATTGCAAATCCTCTGACATCTCGAACTGTATCAGGATAACCTAATTCACCAGCTACCTGAGAAAATCTACAGAACAATATGTTAGTAGCAGTCTTTATGAAAGAAATGTTTTTACTGTGCAGTATAATTCGCTATTTTAGAAACATTTACGGAATACATATACCTATTAAATTTACGTTAGGTATATACCAGAAGGTCTACATGGTGGTCCGAAGTTTACCTAACAAACTTCGGCAGTTGATAGAGGGGGTTGAAATAAATAGAAAAGTTCTTATCAACGTATGTCCTTAGGTGATTGCTAACAAAGATACAAGATTTAAAGTTTTGTGAAAAACAATCCATTTTTTTAACAACTCTAAAATTATGAAAGCTATTGACGAAGTTTTAGGGGCGGTGATGCTTTTTAAGCCTCTATTGTTGTACGGAATCTTGCCTTTGTACCATAGGCAACTAGGTTCATTAATTTTATTATTAATACAGTACAAGTTTCAGTAACTTAGCAAGAAACATCCGTTTTACTTGAACAGTAAACGTTGTAGGAATAAATTAAAATACGCCTTTTTTTCTTCCAAATCAAACACAGATTTGAACAATCTCAAAATCAACTGCACAAAGCAGTGGCGTCACATAGATTCGGCGAAAAGTTTAACTCCCCCAACCTGAGACAGCGCCACTGGAGGCACTACAAAGGCAAGATTCCGTATAACAATAGAGGCTTAAAAAGCATCACCGCCCCTAAAACTTCAAGTCAATACCTTTCACAATTTTAGAGTTATTAAATAAATGGTTTGTTTTTCACAAAACTTTAACATCCTGTATCTTTGTTAGCAATCACCTAAGGACATAAGTTGACAGGAACTTTCCTACTTATTTTAAGTCCCTCTATCACCTGCCGAAGTTTGTCAGGTAAACTTTGGACCACCCTGTATAGTATTTTGAACGTAAGGTAGAAATCTTACGTTCACAAACGTCCTCGGTTCATTAGAAAATTCATCTATTGCTAGCATTGGCTCAATTCTCGACTTTCTTCCAATAGGAAATATCGTGGCTAATCCATTTAGAAACATCATTTGCATTCTCGAATAATAACGTTGAAATAATTTCCTTCAGAAACTAGTGATATCCATTCACTTGGGAAATACATATTCCATGTGAAACTTACAATATAAGCCCATGCCCTTTAGCGCTTATTTATTGTTTTGACGTGTTGACATAGATTGTCTTGTATTATTTGCTGGAATTTAGTATTTTAATTTCTTCCAGTCAACTACATTTACTTGAATAGTGCTTTAGGTTTGTGGGTGTAGTTTCGTTTTTTATCTCGCAATGGGTTATTTCGAGTTGGATAATCTGGACGCGTTAGAACATTTTCTAGCAAATCCGGTAAGGAATATTGATCAAAGTGCCCAAAGTGGCAGAAAGGAGACTATATCAATTTACAGAGTAATAAGGATAATTTATAAAATTTTTAGGATTACCTATGCAAACCTTTAGTTTGGAATGTATAAATAAATATCTAACTCCTCCTCCTAGGCTACCAGCTATACCAAAAATAAGTACGATGATTGGTCTGAATTCTGAATTCATATTTCAGATATTTGACAATTATACATATTATTATCATTAGGCTTGCTAGATATTAATTTGTAGAAAGGGATACGTTTGCTTTGACTTTGAACTTTACAGTTCAGAGTCATTTTGATTTTCAAGTACCTCGATTTGGAAATCAACTGGGAAGGAACCGAACTTTAACTTTATTTTTTGAATTTTTGGTAGTATTACAGGTGGAAGCAATAGACATGGATTCCGTATTAATTATTTTCAAAAAGCTGACAACAAGCAGTGAATGAGTTTACCTTACATTATGTTACGATAGTGGTCAAATCCCAATATAAAAACTGAACTGGGAAAGATATATTATATATGAAAGAACTTTATTACATAAATATTTTGAACAAACCACAAACAACTCACTTAAATAAAAAGCCATCTCATCATTTTCAATTGAACTAATTATTTTCAGCAATTTCTCATTTTTAAGAACATATTGTGTATGGAGGTTTTTTTTTATAATACTTATATTTAACCATTATTTTAGATTCTACCACTTTGAATGGAGTATTTTGTACCGTGTCTACGTGGCCTTTGCAGGTCAAAAGACATGATGGAATAAAAATAAATATAGGTACGAAAATGCAACTTACCAGCTATTAGTTCGACGAGTTTATACAATAAATATTAAAATTAGATGAACATTGAAACCTTTTGCAAAGTTAAGACGTTAAGAACGCAGCGGACTCATTTCTTACAGACATAAATACACCACTATTTGTACTTACTACTTTTGTATTTGTCTTTGCCAGATAATGAAAAATGTGGCGCAAATAGCAAATATAAGGAACTGAATCCGTGGATTGCAAGAAAATTTAATAAATAGGTATCAACTTGTTCTAATTTTCTGCTTAATATTTGTAAGTAGGTACCTGACTGCAATTGGTGTCTTCTTCTTGATCTCCGAGAAAACAGACGCAGCCGTATACTGAGTAATATCGTGAGTCACTTCGAAATATCCAAAAGCGCCGGCCCCTTTGGCATGTACCACCCTTTCTGGAATTCGTTCTCTAGTAAAATGGGCAATTTCGTCTATTAAATACCAGTCCTGGAGTAATATAGGACCGTGGTATCCGACTGTCAAACTAGCATCTTTTTCCGGAACTGGGGTTCCATAGCTTGTAGTAATAGATTCATCTGCACCCTAAAAATATTATAATTACGCAGTTTATTAAGATTAAACTAGAAATAATGAAAATTAGGAATTTAAAAAGAAACGCTACACATTTATTGAACGTATCAAAATCAGAAAATGAAATAGAAGGAATAGATCACGAGCTGCGAAATCAATTAATTGATTCGAAGTTTTTCATTGTGCTTAGAACTACTAAAGAAGCAGAAACTCTTTGGGCTAAGGTTATTGGACGCGCATTTCTACATATTATATTGTTGATATTCTTAGGTGACTTTGTCGTTTACAAGTACTTCTTATGGCACCTCTCACTAAATAGTGTAAGCTAGGCTAGCCTTAATATACATTTTCTTTTCGTAAAATAATATATGTTAAGTTATACTAAAATAGAAATGTAAGAAAATTTTTAAAATGCCAAATTTTCCTTTTATACCGCGGCCATCAAAACTAGCATAAAATAATTTATGTATAAAATTTTCTTGAACAAGGTCTACTTAGTAGTATGCTAATTAAAAAGCATTTTAAAAGTTTTATATTTTTATATCAAAAATGTCCATATTGTATGTATATACTTAAATAACAAAATACCAAATAATTAAAAATTTTATCTATCTAAGAAAAATAATAATCCCGAACTAAATAAAATGCATATATAAAAAATGTATGTACTTACTAGGTGTTCAGCAGAATATTCTAAAAGTTGATTAGCAGCAGCGTCTCTTTTCCGTGGCATTTTGATTAGATTATCTACACTACTGCGAAAAATTGACCAAACTGTAGATTATATAGTCAATTTTATCTAACGGAAACACTTTCAATAGATGGCCCTAGTCGAATTTTACCACAAAAACAACTTTTAATAAACAAAATAGTCTCTTGACGTGTGTTTATCGTATTTTAAAATGCTCAGAGCTATCTGTCCGAAAAATATAATATTCTATAGGTAAAAACTAGTTACGCAAAAGTAAAGTTATGTGTAACTATAACTCATGATTATGTTAATTGTATACAAATTTTAATGATATGAAATTAAATGCTTGAGTGAATTGTAAAAAATCTAATAAGATATAAACTCCCCCCCCCCCCAGTGTGTCCATGCGATCACTAGATAAATAGTACTATGTAGCTCTCTTTTGCACAAGATTTTCTAAGGCAAACAACTGCTTGGACCAGTTTTGTCGTAGACACTGCATATTACGGAAGAGCTGAAGGGTCACACGAGCGATTTTATTTATCATATAATAATTTCTCAACTTTTATCTCAAGATCTTGACTTTTATATCAAGATCTTGACTTTTATCTCAAGATCTTGACTTTTATCTCAAGATCTTGACTTTTATCCCAAGATCTTGAGTTTTATCTCAAGATCTTGACTTTTATCTCAAGATCTTCACTTTTATCTCAAGATCTTGACTTTTATCTCTAGATCTTGACTTTTATCTCAAGATCTTGACTTTTATCTCAAGATCTTGACTTAGATTTATTTATCATTTTAATCGTACAAACAATATTACTCAAATAATTGTATGTGGTGGTGAGTAAAGAAGCTTTATCGTCTTCTGCTTCTTATGTCAACACCAAGTGGATCTAACTCTTTAAGAATTAATCGTACAGTTTTTTGTGTAACAACAAAACCATTTTGAATGCATTTTAAGTGCATCCACCGATAACCATGCAGTTGACTTGACGATTGTAATTGTTGGTCAATAAAATTGACAACATCTTCTAACTTCGAAAAGTTGTTTCTTCTTGTAAGATTCAACATTTTAAGTTTTCGTTTCAAAGTAGCAAAACTTATATAAATTTGGTGTTGGATTTGTAGAAATGCGATAATCTCATTGTAATGTAATCCCAGCAAAAAATAGTATGTTATTAAATCATTAACAATGTTCATGGTTATTTTAAATGGACAATTTTAATTTATAAAATGGAAGATCGACAAGCTTCTTTACTCACCACCCCATACAATTATTTGAGTAATATTGTTTGTACGATTAAAATGATAAATACATCTAAGTCAAGATCTTGAGATAAATAAATAAATAATAAATACACCACATGTAATTACGGCCCCCTTTATCCCAGAAGGCTGAGCCTTGTGCGGGAGGGGGATAGACATTTAAAGACAAGGGACACACATCCAATATCCGTGTATAATGGAAAAATCCCTCTCACAGTATTTTCCATTGCCACGACCGGGATTTGAACCCGGGACTTTTGGGTGAGAGGCAGATACTCTACCATCTCAACCATCAGTCATCTAAAGTCAAGATCTTGAGATAAAAGTTAAGATCTTGAGATAAAAGTGAAGATCTTGAGATAAAAGTCAAGATCTTGAGATAAAAGTTAAGATCTTGAGATAAAAGTGAAGATCTTGAGATAAAAGTCAAGATCTTGAGATAAAAGTCAAGATCTTTAGATAAAAGTCAAGATCTTGAGATAAAAGTGAAGATCTTGAGATAAAAGTCAAGATCTTGAGATAAAAGTCAAGATCTTGAGATAAAAGTCAAGATCTTGAGATAAAAGTCGAGAAATTATATGATAAATAAAATCGCTCGTGTGATCCTTCAGCTCTTCCGTAGCTCTTCCTTAGAAAACAAAGTGCAAAATTCGGTAATCTAAGACTACGAAAATGACTGAAGTAGGAAACTCAGCAGCAACGACGATACCTGAACAGTCAATGTGCAAAAATTCTCTTTTATGCAAGTATGACGGCTAATGTCCCTCAAGAAAAGTTTTTGTCAACTATAAAGGATAAAGGATTATTTATAAAACAACTAGATAATGCGGATTTACTTAATAATGTTAAAACAGCAATTGAAATATCAATAATAGATGACCATCTGTGGTCGATGAGGACGTTGATCTCCTTGTTCTATTAATCGCTTTGACTCTAGAAGAAAAGGATATATATTTTATAAAGTCAGGAACAGGAAATATTAAAAGGAAAGTTTTTTCTTCGACAGAAATCCACAAATCACATGAACGTATAAAAATACAACTTTACTGGCCCATACCTTCAGTGGTTGTGATACCACATTTACAATATTTCTGAAAGGAAAATTATAACACCTTCAAACTTAGAAATAAATGTAGTTGACATAATGTAGCGAGAACTTTCAATGACAAGAATTCAACCCCCTCATAAGTAAAACAGGCTGGTGAAACTCTTTTCCAACTTGTATACTGCTGTGCAACGAAAATCACAAATCTCTCACTCATACAGATTTAATCATTTTAAAAAGTCGCTGCAAAAACAAAAATCAAAGTTGGAATTATTAGCACCAACAACAGAGGCAGCCGCTCAATATTCATTACAAGTATTCTATCAAATTCAGAAATGGTTTGGCAATGAAAAAAATCCAGAACAATGGGGACGGAAGAAAATTAACGGCTCCTGAACAACATGTGACAACAGTTCTTGCGCCAGCACCACAATCAATACTGCAACTTATCTCCTGCAACTGATTGTACTTCAAGGTGCGGGTGCAGGAAAGTAAATTTAAGACGTTAGCAAATTTTGGGACATTGTCAGGGAGTACAACGTTTAAATTAATACATGGATGAAATTATCAAGGATCTAAACGACGCAGAAGATTTATAGTGGGTGCGGTACACGGCGAAAGCTAGGTATATACTGCATTTTGTGAACACGCGATGTCGCTTGGCACAATGGCACAATCATAGTTTATGTTATACATAATATACGAAAATGATTTCTGATAGGGAGCCACAAAAAATTTCCCTTACAATTCAAAATGGCGCCCTTTTAAAAAAGTAGTACCTCGAAACGCAAGAATCTTATACATTACCACATTCTTTTGCGTTTGGTATCATTTTCAAATATTTTCGGCTTGAGGAACACGAATCGAGGCAAAATAAATACAAGATACAAAATAGAGGAAAATATATTTTTTTTACTGATAATAAACTTAAAACTTTTTCAGCCAGTACGTGAATGAACCTGAAACAAATTATACAAAATTGTATACATATGACTGCCAAGGATATCGTAATTTTTTACATTTTTACATTTTTACTCCAATCCAATAAGACATCTGAATGTATGCTATCTCTAGAATGAATGCATGTAGTGAACATTAATATGCAAGATATGCCTGCCGAAGCGCAATTGCCCATCTCATATGGCAGATTGACAATCCCTTGTGGGGTCCACACTGTATCCAGCCCCATTTAACTGGAGATGGTAATTATTCAATAATATTGGCTGCTTGGCCCCATATATCCGGCTTGATAAGCCACACGAAGTGCATGCAGCTTTAGTATGCGCAATGCGCATCTGCGGTAGGCAGCAAGGAAGGCAATGGTCTACTCTTGGTTGTAAACAATAATTTTCTTTCCTAATTTATAGTGCCTAGCTAAATATCTGCACCGTACATAATTATATTAAATTTTTCCAAAAGTACCCTCATATCCTCTTCTAATGCTAGTATTGAGTTAGAGATGGAAGTAAAGGCAGAAGTGGACTCTGGAAAAGTTTTCCATGAATACACAATACACATATTTCAAATTTTCGCCAAACTGGATCCATAGTTCGGTTAACCCGCTAGAGGTTAAGGTATAAAAGAATATAATTAACACAACCACGTAGGTATGTGTCTGTTGTACAAAAGGACCTTTTTATGCCCGTGGCGTACCATATCATGTAAGTACAGTGCGTTCATTTTAAGTGTGAATGGTTTTAAATGGTTATTAAGAGGTTATTATTAAAGATAGAATAATGGGACAAACGTCGTGTGAGAGGCTTAGAAAAAAAAATTCTTATGCATTAAAGAGAAAAAAACAAATGAAGCCCGTTTTGGAAAATATATTGTTTTAAAGTCAAGGCTATCTTTCAGTAATATCACTGTTGTAAATAATTTCTACAATGTCAATAGTTTTTTTAGTTATATTAAGAAAACTATTCATCTAAACTACCATATTATGTGCATCATTGTGTTCAGAAAAAATTTGTCTATTAAATGGTGCAAAAATATTTTCCAAAACGGGCATCATTTGTTTTTTTCTCTTTAATTACATAAAAAACTGTTTTTCTAATCCACTCACGCGACGTTGTCCCATCATTCTATCTTTAATAATAAATAACTTCGTAATAACCATTTAAAACCGTGCACACTTAAAATGAACGCGTGCGTACCTACATGCAAGATCAGACGACCATAAACATTTTCCATTTTCCCACGTGATGCATCAGTTATAGATGTTCCTTCAGCCATAGACACTACAATTTTACTGTTGACGCTTGTTAGAACTTGGAAGATTAAATATATCTTCCTTGTTTCTGGCATTTCTAAAAAAGTCTGGTCAACCACGTGGTAATTTGACAGTAGGTGTTACTTGCCGTCGTATGCCATGACCCCTTTGTTACCGTGTGCTATTCTTTGAACTATCAGCAGCATATTCCACACTAAATCTACTCGGCTACAGGAAAAACGGGAGATATCTTGTGATGAAATGTGCTGAAAATCATTTTCAAATTAATATTCCTTAAACGTTTTAGAACATCTCGATTTCGTGATGCACCAGAACTGCGCCGTCGTGAATGAGTCTATCACAAGCGCCAGGAGAATCGGTTGATTCCACAATCTCATCCAAAATATGCAATAGATCACTTTTGTTCCTTGGCGCATGTCTCCGTTGACAGATAATGATGAGGATCAGGCCTGATTTTCATATGCAAAGACATTAAAATCCATTTGCCCCATAATGACCAGCATAAACATTGTTGAGAAAAGCACAACGTCAGTCAGTGACAAGCATTAGTTTGTTGTATATACGTGTTGAGCTTAGTCAATTAAAATACTAAATTTGAAGTGAGAAAACAACGTACTTAATATTTATGTGAATAAATTTTATAAAATTAATATAAAATTCAAAAAAATTCACTAGAGCCGTCCCTGTTTTTTGTAATAAGGCAATTCTATCCTTAGTATTTTGATTCCTAACCCAAAAATAGTCAAAAACGTTACCAAACTCGAAATAATACGGTACCATCAAATTTATTTCATTTTAAAGGTGTTATTTTTCAAATAGGCCGTCATTTTGAATCCAAAGGGAAATTTTCATTGGCTCCCATTCGGAATTTATTTTCTAGTGTGTAATCTAACATTATGCCAAGTGGCATTGCATGTTCACTAAATGAAGTATCGTTTCACGTACCACGGCCACTATTAGATGTAATCGACGAGACTACGGAAACGGATTTAGAAGATTTCGTCCAGGAGACGGATGCTGCTGACTCCGATCTTCTTTAGAAAACAAGTATATATGTTTCATTCAATAATAGTATAACATTTTAATCTACTCGAAAATCCTCACTATTCATCCGACGTTTTTTCAAGATGGCGGCTCCGAAATGTACCCATATATAGGTAATATTTATTTTTTAACGTATATGTCGAGTTTCAACGCCTTAGCAATTTTCTTGTTTATTTTGGACACTTTACCTATACTATACCACATTTAGTGAATATAAACACTTTTTGATGGAGTATTAAGTTTGTTGTCAGTGCTTTAATAGTTATGTTCGATACATATTGCGAAAGTATTTTTTTTAAGCATTGTTTTCGACTGGTAAAATTACTTTACCGGTTGATACTCTACATAGAGTCCAGTCCACCGTTAAGCGAATATCTCATAAGCCTAGAAATCGAACCACTTAATTCTTGTTAAGGTCATTATTGCATTGAAGGAATTGTAGAGGATAGAAAGATGTATGTACATACATACATAGTAGAGAATGTATAAACATATTTACCATTTTCAAAGGTTGCAAAAATATATATTTTCTATACACGTGGAATAAGAAAACCAACAAACACATGTTAAAATTATCTGTAATCACACAAGTGTGTTAATAATATATAATACATCACTCGTGTATTGTACAGGGTGATTCACTTAACTTTCCCACCCCATTTTTCTCTGTTATTTTTTCAATTACAAAAAAAATATTATAACAAAAATTGTAGAACTTTTTATGAAGTTTTTAAATATGGTATCAAAAAAACAATTGAAAAACAAATTATGAAGTTATAGATATCACTTGCATTTTTTTTAATGGAACACCCTGTATTTTATTACATTTTTCGACATAAAATTTTATTCTGATTTCGACAATATAGCACACATGGTACTTATTTGTCATACTTTTCGAAATATTTGCATTTAAATATATAAATTATAGACAATATCGCATATTCGAGTATGCTCTGATTTTAATAGTATTTAATTGTAAATTAATAAACAAGTTACAATAATAAACAAATAAGAGTTATACTAACACAAAATAAACATAACTTAGTTTAACAAATTAAAAACAATAATGTTATTAAAATCAGAGCATACTCGAATATGCGATATTGTCTATAATTTATATATTTAAATGCAAATATTTCGGAAAGTATTACAAATAAGTACCAGGTGTGCTATATTGTCGAAATCAGAATAAAATTTCATGTCGAAAAATGTAATAAAATACAGGTTGTTCCATTAAAAAAAATGCAAGTTATATCTGTAACTTCATAATTTGTTTTTCAATTGTTTTTTTGATACCATATTTAAAAACTTCAAAAAAAGTTCTACAATTTTTGTTATATTTTTTTTGTTATTGCAAAAATAACGGAGAAAAGTGGGGTGGGAAAGTTAAGTGAATCACCCTGTACAATATCCAAAATTAATTAAAAAATTTAAAAATAATTTAACGTTTTTTTATTTTTTTTAACATATAGAAAATTGAAACTATTAATCCAAATATGGAAATTACACTTTTCCCACGAGTATGAAAATTAACATGAGTGTAAAAAGTGCTTTCCACATGTGTTACTGTCGTTCTTCTCGCCTTTTAGTGTTGAAAATTAAAAATTTTTTGATGGAAACTTAAAGGACAGGGTTCAAGTTATAATTTCCCAGCGTTGAAAATTGATAAAAAGGTATGTGGATGACGCTACGAATTTTTTTGTTGAAGGGCGCCAGTAACGTCGATTGATTTTAAAAGGCAATCTGTACGATCTAGTTGTCGAGAGGAAGTCTTCTCAGGGTCGATTTTGATTTGTCACCGGCTCGTTGTTTCTTGCACTGGACCTGCCTCGTTGCTGTAGAATCCCTGTTGTTTACCTCGGACTGCTTTGGGAAATCGTGCGTGGTACGAATTATTTCGCAATTGCAAGCTTGTATGAATTTTTTTTTTGTTTTAATGCCGGAGCATTAATTTATTTTTAATGTCTTTGGTAATTCTCACTGATTAGAGAATTTATTTATTGGTAAAATTTGAGCAATGTTTATTTTTCTACTGATTAAGAAAAATATTTTTAAAAGTTAATGATTTGTTGGTCTATTTGTAGCCTTGACTACAGTAAAACACACAAGTTCGAAATATTTGATATATTCACAAACATTTAGTAAAATTTGAACACAGTTTACAATAATTCATAAATGATTATAAATCTCCTCGAAAGTTCTCAAATTCGCGTGAAGTTAATTTTAAATTGAAAAATTGCAGTGCCGATCTGTCTATTTAACTCGCGAACAATATTGTTTGAATGATGAATTATCGCAGTCAATCTATTCTTCTTTTCGTAGAAAATGTCGATGTTTGAATTATTTCTGATTGGAATCTGAAAAGATCCGTTTGTTGGAAGTTGATGTCCACGAGCGTAACTGACTTGTGACGAATGACGATGTGACTTAAAACAGACTAGGTTGTTAAGTTAAGTGACTTTGAGTGGAAAATTGTCACGAACTTCTACAATTTAGGTCGGACCGCAGACTGAATGCATCAAAAAGGCCCCCTGGCTCGTTCGTAGCTTGGTGATCTGGCCTGCGCAGAGTGAATGCGCGTTCGGTACCTTCGTGTGAATGTACAATTTGGAATGTTGCTGCAGCGAAGTTGGAAAATTGGAATAGATTGACTGTTTCGATGCGTAGAATTTAAAATTTCGATGATAGACAGACTGGCATGGCTTGGTTGTAACATAATTGTAAAAATTAATTCTAATTTTAATTTTAGGGGAATACGACATTACACATAGTCTTTCTAAGATTGCACATTTTTAGTAAAGGAAAATAAAAAAATATTATTCGATATTGCTTTATTTATTTTGATTTGATCTGTCACTTTAATACAAAACAATTAAAACTACCGTAATATTTTTGTACAAAGGTCCACAGATAGCTGAATTTTGCATTATACGCCAATGCAATGTATGAAATAGGTAGGTATCTAATATCCCACGGCTATTTTCCACGATATGTGGAAACTTCCTACTCATTAAATAAAATATAATTTTTCGTATTTGTTAACTATTTTATAACAACATAAAATAAAACATCGCAAAAAAAGTTCCGATAAAAATATTATAAAGGCTTAAAATATTTTAAGCCTTAATAATATTTTTACCCTAAACACATTGATTTGTATAAATTGTATATATTATTATGTAAAGAATATACATATTTTCTTTATATTTAGGTGGATGGGAGGATTAAAGCAAAAAACTGTTTGTTAAAACAGTCGACGCTTCGAAAATGTTATAACACTAACTAAACGCATTTCTATCATTCCGAGAAAATTTAAAAAATGAAATCAAATATACCCTCTAGTAAATAGAAAACGTATGTTAGAATAGACTCATGTAGTAAAACAATTCTGCAAAACATATTTGATTCTCTTTTAAAGTCTGTTGCCCTGTGATACGAATCCACCGTTGAGCTTCCACGCCTACATGAGGCTTATCACATTTAACCCCGTTCCAGATTTGCCATAATCCGTGTCGGAATTCGTAAGCTGCGTTGGGGCTCGTTTGGGTCGTCGCGACGCCTCTTGAAATGCGTCTATACCTCCCTGCATTCCTGCTCGCTTGGTACGCCAGGCGCCATCCGCGTGAAAGTTGCTGAATTTCAGGTTGTGTACAGATTTCTCCCGACTTGTTGAATTCAGCGCATAGCGCTGAATGAGCGTGTTTCAGCTTTCAGGTGATGAACCAAATATCTGGCGCAACTGTTTCAAGCAGTTGTTTATTACACACGCTTTTGTGCTTAGACTTCAATCAATACACAAATAACATTAGTTTTTTAATTATTTTGATATGTAAGATTCCTCTAGGATTCTTGGTTATGTAATTAAATTAAAAAATATTATTTATTTTCCGGTAATATTTATTAAACTAAACATTAATGCATTATCAAGGACTTTTTAATTTTTTTAACTTTTAAAGAAGAAAAATAGATAAGAGAAAAACGTATTTATTTATTTATTTAAATTTACTTGCCTCGACTACTTGTGGTCAATGGCACGGGTACAGTAGTTTATAAAATTTACAGATGTGATTTACTGATTTAGATAAGATGATATCTTGTAAGAAAACCGTTGGACGGGCCGAGATCTTTGAGGTCTACTTTGAAGTTAGCGGCCTCAGTATATTGCGGCAGTCCAAGAAAATGTGCTTTACTGTAAGATGGATGTTACATTGGTCACAGTATGGTGGGTTACCAGATTCCATCATGTAGCCGTAGGATACTCGAGTATGTCCGATTCTTAGTCTCTGAAGCATGATTTTGTCCCGTATGTTCATGGGTGGTGGTTTAAATGAATTAACTCGATGTTGTAAGATAGTGGACAGTTTAGTATTTGACGGTTTCAGAAATGTTGTCATTTATTTATAATCGTCTGTCTCAGGGAGTTTTTAAGATCTTTATGAAGTTGGATCTCTTCTATGGGCAGGTCGGACTCTAGCGGGTTCCCTTAGGTGCTTGATCGGCTCTTGCCTCTTGCCGTCAGTCCAACAGACAATTGTTATGGAGATGTCTTGGGCAGCTAGTAGTCGACAAGTTTCGTGTGAGTTTTTGGTCAGAGGGTTCATGGAGTTGATGGATGCGAGTGGTTCTGTTCATATTCCAACTTTCATATTCACCTCTGTGATCGTCTTAATTCATTAGGATACCATATAATTCCCCAATGTGGAGAAAGTAGTTTGCTTGTTATTGCTAATGTAGTAATTGAGCAACTAATACCATTATGGCTTTTTGAGGCGTTACGTCGGTATATAAGATGTTATCAAACTTCATTGTGCTGATTAGATTTAAGAAGGCTTTAAAAGCTTTAGAATAAGATTAGGCGTATTGTACTTGTTGTAATTACACAGAGACGTATTAAAGGAGGGTAATGTTTTGGTCCATGGAGGTGTAGATGAGATGGGGTTAGTAGATGTCTTGACGAGATTGGTATCTTCTAATAAATTTGAAATTTAAAGGGCTGTAACTTCTTAGGGGTGCATTTTTGTATAGGTAAATTGGGTTGAATCAACCTATTTTGGTCTCCTGATGACGCTGTATCAATTTGGCCATACATTTTAGAATCACCCTGTATAATAGTTGTTACAATTAATCGATTTATATGAAATTAAAACTTGATTGTCTGCCCTGTATTATATAGGTAGTTTGTGATGTATATATAATAATAATAATAATAATAATAAATGTCTTTATTAAGGGCGAAGTTAACCTTACATTCCTTACAATTAGGTTCTCTAACACTGAACCCTGAACATAACTTACACACTAAAAACAATAATGCAATAATAATAACCTATCTACCATTAATACATACTATAATTGATTATAACTAAACATACCTACTACATAATAGTTATTTATGTAATAAGGATCATAAAAACTACTGAAAATAAGTCGAAAGCGGTATGGGACATCTTTCAAGACTTAACAAAAAAACAAAATAAAAGTAATGAACATATTTCCCTCGTTGTAAATGAGGCACGGATCGACGACCCACAACAAATAGTTAATCTTTTTGCGGAGCAATTCACGTTGCCACAGGTCACTATGTCATCCTGTAATATTAACTTAAACCAGCAAAATAATTCTATGTTTTTAGCACCAACCTGTCCCCAAGAAATCGTTGAAATAGTGGCGGGCCTTAAGTCAAAAAAATCATCAGGCTTTGATGAAATTCCCATTAGCCTCATCAAAAAAACTATAAATCTGATAGCTGAGCCGTTATCGTATATTATAAATATATGTTTTATAAATGGTATTTTCCCTGACGTATTAAAAGAGGCCAAAGTGATACCAGTATTCAAAAAGGGAGCCAAATCTCATATAAAGAATTATAGGCCAATCTCCCTACTACCCGCAGTGTCAAAAATATTTGAGAAGATTATTTATAAAAGGATATTTTCATATATAAAAGCATTTAATTTTTTAACAAGCCATCAATACGGATTTATGCCAAAAAGTTCAACCGAACTTGCTATATATAAGGCCCTCTGCTTCATTTCTGAATGCATTGACAAAAAAGAAAAAGTCGCGGGAGTATTTTTTGATTTCTCTCGGGCGTTCGAATCAATTAACCATGAGCTCTTACTCTATAAATTAGAGAAATACGGTATAAGAGACAAATCTCTTGACCTTCTCCATTCGTACCTGGGAAATAGAACCCAACAGATATCATTAAAAACTATGAGTAATGACAGTGTCGGTAACGAAACCGAGATCATTACTTTATCAGATAAAGTATTAATAACACAGGGGGTGCCACAGGGCTCAGTCCTGGGCCCCTTGTTATTCTTACTTTACGTCAACGATATGCCCTCTGTCATCAATCTCATCTCCTTTTATCAGTTTGCAGATGACAGCACGGCAGTAATAAATTGTACTAATGTAAAAGAGCTGTCGAATAAATGTAACAGTACTATTCAAAAAATGAAGGATTGGTCAATAAATAACACCATTCATCTTAAGCAAGATAAAATTACCTTAATGGTCTTTGATAAAACTTTTAACAAAACCGAATCTATTTATGCTAGTCTGGATGCCAAATCTATAAAAAATTCCGAGTCAACAAAATTTCTAGGATTAACAATTCAAAGCACTATGTCGTGGCAGGTCCATATTGATGGATTGGTGTCCAAAATAAATAGTGCAATAATTCATGTCTGTCGATTTATTAAGCAACAAGTGTCACTAGAATCTTTGAAAATATATTATTTCGCTCACATACAATCTCAATTATATTATGGCCAAATTTTCTGGGGCTCGGACTTGCACGTGAATAATTATAGATTATTTTCAACACAAAAGAAATTTATCCGATGTATGCTAGGACTCCCCAATCGAACACCATGTAAACCACATTTTATTGCATTAGGTATATTATCCCTTCCCTCTTTATATATTTACCGCCTAGTAAACTTTGTTAAATCTAATGAGCATTTCTTTTTAAAAATAATGAAGTTAGTAATAGGACTACTAGAAATGGCAGTGACTTAAGGATACCACAACATTCCACAAGTACATATCAAAAAAGCGCTCACTATAGAGCTATAAAAGCCTACAACAGCCTCCCCTCCGAATACAAGTCAATAACTAGCTACAATATATTCAAAAATAAGACCAAGCAATTCTTTATAAGTAAATGCTTTTACTCGTTTAACGAGTATATTAACCAATAAACATGTAAACTGGCCAGATTATAATTTTTTATTTTTATATTAAGCATTTTACCTTAATATTTTCTGTTTCATGTTGTGTGTGTATAAAAATTATCAACTTTATTTACACTCTTAAGGCGTCTTATAAACTTGTATCTGTTATAACATTATGTAAGTGTTTCTATCTATGTAATAGATGTAGTTCTTGACAATGTCAATATTCATGTATCTTATGAATTTACGACAATAAATTATTATTATTATTATTATTATTATTATTATTAAAGACAAGCATTATGGTACTAGCCGTGAATACCATCAGACGAGGCGTTAGCCGAGTCTGATGACACGGCGTATACCATAATGCGTGTTTTATGATCCAAATTACATACAAAATTTTATCTGGTGTGGCATATCAATGTAAAATTATATTTTTCTAAAAATTTAAAATTGTGTATTTTTAAAACGATGACAGGTAAGTTATTTATTTAAAAAATAGTAAGTGACCTGTGCCTTACCGTTTCCTTGACAACGCATCAACAAATTATTTATTTAGCTGTCAAACACTGCTATAAGTTGCAAATTGAATATGTATTGAACGAATTAAAACATTATATGGTGATTATGATGAAAGTTTACCCTCCGATTTGGAAGAAATTGCAGGAAATGTAGTGGACTCTCTTTTGCCTGAAAAATCACGGCTTGTATATGAACCTGTGTTTGCTCGTAATGAGGAATGGTGTGCCAGTAAGAACACGAAGAATGTGATGATAAATGAAGGTTTAGTTTTAATTGCTCTTTTGCAATTTATAATAATTAGTTAAGTTAAATTGTATTTTGAATACAATTTTTTGATCTAGCACATATATTTTCTTGTAATTTAAATCACGTCCACTGACTGGTATACTAAGGTGAATAATCACAAGCAATTTGGACAAAAATTTTTTATTAATGACTAAAGCATCAATTTAAAGGCCTTTAAATTGATGCTTTAGTCATTAATAAAAAAATGTTGTCCAAATTGCTTGTGATTATTCACCTTAGTATATATTTTCTTCTAAACTTATTTTATTGATGGTAAAGATATAGAATTTTTACACAAGTCAAATAAAATTATTGTAATAGTACTTTTTGATCTCATTATGGCACTAGTGCTTTGTGGAATTTCATTATGATACTAGTATCATAATGAACTTACTTATGTCACTATAAACAAATGACATAATGATGTCATTATGACGTGCCACCAGATAAATTCATATTTAAGAACTCGCACACATACTGTACACTAATATTTTTATGAAGATTATAGCTACATATTGAGGGTGTAAATAGATGTATGAAAACAACAACAAAACAGAGCATAACTTTTAAGAACTTTGTAGTAAATGATGACGCATTGCTTTTTTAAATCTTAAAATAGGCATTGTTTTGAAAATTTCAGGTACTTTATTATAGAGGTGGCAGGCTGTATATATAAATGATTTTTTTAAATATACTGTTCTAAATTTGGGAATATTTAATATTTTGTCCGATCTAATATTCCGAGAATGAAAATGGGATCGAGGCAATAGTTTTTCTTTTAGATATATCGGTGTAGATGTTGTAATTATTTTATGCGAGTTTAGTTATACGAGTTTTAACAAACACTTTCGACGGCTAGATGCCATACACTGGCGAGAAGTGTTTAATCCCCATAAGCAATAATTTTAGAAAATTGGAAAGAGACAAAAGATGTGGTAGAAATATTAAACATGGTCATTTGCGGTCATCGACAAACGTTGGCATCTTGATTTTTTTTTGTTTAAAATTTTTCTAAATTTTCACTAATATTACAATATGTATTACCTATTATTTAAGTGATGGGAATAGTGTATAAATAACTTAAATCTACTCTTAAATAGTATCCATAAACAAATAGCGTCAAATATATTCGTAAAAAGTCACGGGGCGCGTGAGTTTTTGTTTACACCAATCTCCTTTAACTTCATACCTAGCCTGTCCGATAGAAATTCTTTTCCGATACGGTAAAATAGAATGATCCATTATTATTGAGGGGAGGAAGGTGATTTGACATTTGAATAGTTTTGACGTTTAATTAAATTGTGCCAAAAATTATGAATTCGGACTTGCAAAGGTTAGTATTTATTGTTATAATCGTGGTATTTTTAAATAACTTACTTAATGATTTACAGCACTCGCTTACGGCGAGTTATTTACTACATTGCCACTTGTCGAATAATATACTGCTATTTAGATTTTATACAACAAACAATAATAACAAAAAATATCCAATTTGATATATTTATATGATGCGCTGCTTCGGAACATACAAGTATAAAGTCTGTTGGACGTAAAAATTATAGAAACCACTTTAGAACGCAATTATTGTCGAATCCTTTAAAAACAACTACTTTTTGTAACTAGATATACAGTGAGCACGTAAAGGTTGGAATAAATTCCGTAAAATCGTTACAAAGCAAGTGACAAAAATTTGTTCAGGCACGTCGATTTTTAAATTCATTTCCCAATTTGTTCATTTAAAAAATAACGTTTACAAACTTTTTTTTTTAAGTTATGACGTCATCGGCAATTTTTTTTTAAATGTCATTTGAAAGAGCACATTTTTCTGCATACACTACGTGAAATTCTATGGCATGTTGCATGAAGAAATTATCGAGAAAAAAACATAATTTATCATTCATAGCACACACGTGTATTACTTATGGTCGAATCCTGGTAGAGAAACTGTTTTACGACTTACACTTTTTTCATGTTTACGCTTTTTTTCATCTACTTAGGACTTTTTTTTATCCACTTAGAAACACGGACTTGGCTGTCACGTTAGTTCACATTCATTCACATTCAGTAGTCACATTATATTAAGATTTTTTTCTCGATAATTTCGTCATGCAACATGCCATGGAATTTAACGTACTGTATGTAGAAAAATGCACTCTTTCAAATGACATTTTTAAAAATGGGGGTTGTCATTTAAAAAAATTGCCGATGACGTCATAACTTTAAAAAAAACGTATGTAAACATTTTTTTTTTAATGAACAAATTGATAAATGAATTTAAAAATCGAGTCTGAGCGAATTTTTATCACTTGCTTTGTAACGATTTTACGGAATTTATTCCAACCTTTACGTGCTCCTGTATGTTACGCTATGAATTCTGTAAAATAATTATAGAATCGGTTCTATTAATTAATGAAATTTTTGTAGTAATTATAAAATATAATGATGAACCCATAGAAGTAATCAAAACTTTCGTAAAACTAAGGATTATTATTAGGGTACGTTTATTTATTTTATACCTAAAACTTTCAATTACAGAAATCTTTACCTTTCTAACCCAATTTGATTTTTTTTACTATAAATTATAGATGTTATTAAAATTAAAAAGAAGCAAAAATTTTCTCATAGATGAAAATTATGGCACCAAAATGTTGAAATTTTGCTGAATTTTTGTGGTTGTGTGGGGTCCAGGAGAGATATTTTTACCTACAGACAAACATTGATGATTATCAATTACAAATGTTTCTAAGAATAATTAACCGTATATGATTGAAACTAGGGTTAATTTTTACTAAATTATCGAACGCAATATTAGATATACCTCCTTGATTTTTTTAAATTTTCAAATATTTTTTTAGTGAATTAATCAGTTAATCACATACTACAATAAAAATGGACATGCTGTGTTTTGTTACTTAAAGTATTTTTCAGGCAAAAACCTCTAATTACATTAAAAATAAAATGCTGTATTTGTGTGTGTGTGTTTACGTTTAAATGGCTTTGGCGTAACCAATTAGCCAGTCTTTTTTTTTTGTAGAGACGGAGATGATGTCTTCATAACCAGTAACACTACATTAGTTAACAATTTAACAAATAAGATTATTGGACTTATGTACTATCCTACGTAATTAACAATAGTTATTAATAAAATTATATATTATAATTAACATATTTTATATATGTATTTTTTTTATATATACCTATATACATATAGTTTTATCATTTTTTTTTTTTTTTCTTTTTTTTTTTTTTTTTTATTATTCTTTTTTATATCTTGAGCTTGAAACATTTTTTTTGTTGTTTAATAATTGACTTTTTTCTTTTTTTTTCTCATTTTTTTCCCTTTTTTCCCATTTTTTTTTTTTTTTTTTTTTTTTCATATATAACTTACAAGCTACTAACAAACAGATAATATACATGTCTAAATTTCTATTTTAGCATTTTTCACAAATTGGTATATTGAGGAATAAACGTTTAGGTTTGCATTATGTAGTAAGGTATCTAAGTTTATTGGGAGATTTATTCCTTTTCCTATCAGTTCCTTGTAGAGTGAGTTCGTGTACAGTGAATATTGTGGGCAACCTAATATGATATGTTGTAAGTCGCCTGTTTCTCCACACAAGCAGTTCGGGGAGTCTGAAAGCCCTATTCTGTGTTTGTGTTCTGGGCAAAGTGCATGTTTTGTTCTTATTCTGCATAGATATTGGATAAAACGTCGGTTGGCAATTGAGTGAAACCATGGTTTTTTGGGGATGCGGGGTTGGATTTGTTTGTATCTAAGTCCTGTTGGGCTGTTTTCATATTTGGACTGCCACTCATTATTTAATTGTTCTTTATATATGGCTGTAATGTCTGATGGTGGTAGGATTTTTGTTTCTATATGAAATCCCGATGTTGCCGCCGATTTTGCTAACTGATCCACTATGTCATTATTGACTATGCCTGAGTGGCCTCTTATCCATATTATTTCTAGCACTTTGGCCTTTGAATGTAGTTCTTTGTAGATATCCATTATTTCCACGATAATATTATTTGAATATGTTGACTTATTTAAGGATTTTAATTTATCTACCGAGCTCTTGCTATCGGTAAAGATGGCGAAGTTGAGTTTTTGATGGGTCAGAGCGTACTCCATAGATTTCTTTATTGCAATAAGTTCAGCCGTATATACTGATGCCACATATGGAAGTTTGAATTTCTGAGACATAGATTCGTTGGAATGGTAAAAGGCACAACCAACTTCATTATTGATCTTAGATCCATCTGTAAAGATGTACTCAAAGTTATTCCATTTGGTTTTCAATTCGTTTTCAAAATATAGATTTCTTTGTATTTCTGGAACATCATCTAAGCCTAAATAATGAGTGTTAATATTTTGCTGATGTATTTCGTAGTCTATCGTAAAGAATGGCAAATTATTATTTTGATAAATGAATTCCGTGAACTGAGAGAGCCGGGTGTAACTTTCAACCATCAAAGGTAGCTTCTTGTTATGCCAATATGGCGCTGTTAAGCCTAATATGGTGACTTTATAGAGATTATCCATGCATCTGCTGTTTTTAGAATACCACTTGGTTGTTAGTTTGTCAGACAAAAATTGTCTTCTTAATTCCAAAGGTGGTTCGCCGGATTCGGCTTCGATAGAGACTATTGGGGTACTTTTTAAGAGTGCTAAGCATACTCTGAGGCATTTGTTTTTAATTATTTCGATTTTTTTCAAATGTGTGTCTGCTGCGTTGCCATAAAATATACTGCCATAATCAAGAATAGACCTTACCAATGATTTATAAAATATAAGAGCTATGTTAGGATCTGCGCCCCATTTATTTTTGCAAAATATTCTTAAAATGTTTATGGCATTTTCACTTTTTTTATTGACACTGTTTATATGTTCTTTCCATAGTAACTTCTTATCGAGTGTAATTCCTAGGTACTTTACGGAGCTTTTATAAGGTATTTCTAAAGAGTCTACCTTCAGTTTGTTTGGTTGCTGGAATCTTTGCCGAGTAAAGGTACAAATTGCTGATTTTCCTTCGGAGATTGTAAAGCCGATATTGCTGCACCATCTATTTACTTTTCGCATTTCGGAGATTAATTTTGTGGTACTTACTTCGATTTTCCGTGCTTCAGTATAAAAGCAATAGTCATCTGCGAATATTAGTGTTTTTGTATTTGGATTGAAAATGTTTTCAAAGTCTCTAGTATATATCATAAATAGGAGTGGGCTTAATATGCTACCCTGAGGTAGTCCTAATGAGGTCGTTCGGGGTCCTAAAATATCTTCATTAATTTTTAAGAATATTTGTCTGTTCTTATATAGTGATATTATGTTGTGGGAGATTTTGTCAGGTATACCGATATCCCTTATTTTGTCTGCCAATATATCTAAGACAACGCTGTCGTAGGCACCTATCGAGGAATATTGCTGAGATGGAGTTATTTTTGGTAAACGCCAGTTGGATGTCCGTAACTAATATTGCTATAGCTTCCTGAGTAGATTTACCTCTCCTAAATCCATATTGTGATTTTGGCAGCAGATCTTTTTGCTCGAGCCAATGTTCTAGCCTGTTTTTAATTAGCCTTTCGTAGGTTTTTAGTACACATGATGCTAGTGCAATTGGTCTATATGAGCTCTCCTCATTTTTGGGTTTCCCTGGTTTGAGTATCGGTATGATTATATAATCATACCAATCATTTGGTATTGATGTTTGATTGGTCCATATTTGGTTGTATAAATTTAAAAGCTGGTGTTTCGCACTAGAAGGAAGTTGGAATAACATAGAATAATGAATGTTGTCCTTGCCTGGTGAAGAGTTGTTATTTTGTTTCAAGGCTTTATTTAATTCTTGCATTGAAAATTTTTTTGTTAGGTGTATATTTGTATTTGGTGATTGTTGTTGTTGTTTTCCTTCTGGCTCTGTGTTTGCCCAATGTGGCGTAAGTCTCGAATAAAACTGTTCAGTCCAATTAGATGATTCAAGTGGTGTCCTGTTGTCTTGTTTTCTGTTTTTAAAACGGTTTAACTTGGCCCATACTTCTTTGATTGGTACATTTTTATTAAGTGATGAACAGTAGTCTTTCCAACTTTGTCTCTTGGTATTTTTAATAACTTTTTTTGCCATCGCATCCTGTTTCTTATAATTTACCAGGTTTTCGACTGTGGGGTTTTCTTTATAAATCTGGTAATATTTTTTCCTGTCTTTGGTTGCCTTTTCACAATTCTCATTCCACCACGGTTTGGCTTTATGTCGTTGGTTAGGATTCTTGGGATTTTTTATTTTGGGGATGGATCCTAGGGAAGCCTCGTTTATATTAAAAATGAACTGGGTGTAATCGATGTCAGACATACTTTCACTATTTTGTAAATGTAATTGATATGTATCCCAATTGGCTTTTTGAATCTTCCATATTTTATGAGTTCTTTCGGTGTGATTATATGTAGTGAATTGGCATGTAATAAGGATGGGAAGGTGATCTGAGCCATGTGGGTCGTTGATAACATCCCAGGTAAATAAATGGGCTATTTCGGGTGAGCAAAAGGTTAAATCGATGGCGCTTTTTCTTTGATGTAAGTCGGGTACTAATGTTGCTGCTCCTGTATTAAGATATACCAGATTTTCCGAATCTATAGCGTCCATTAAATTCTTGCCATATGAGTCCTCAAACTCGCATCCCCATGCTTGATGGTGTGCGTTAAAATCCCCGGCGATTATACAAGGCTTTGATATATTTGAGAGAAATGTTGCCCAGTCAAGAGAACTTATTTTAGTTTGTGGTTTTATATATATGGATACAATTGTTAGTTTACTAATTTTTGTGTTATATGTTTTGATAGACACACATTTTGACATAATAAGAGGATTTACTGGTAGAGGGATTTCACAATAGTTTATGCTTGTTTTTAGCAACAAGGCTACTCCTGCTTTGCCATCATCTCTGTCTTTACGGACACAATTATAGCCAGAAAAATTATAATACACTTGTGGTTTAAACCACGTTTCAGATAAAATGGCAACTGAAACGTTGTTTTGTTCTAACAGATGCTCCAAGTTTACTTTGTTAGCCACGGCTGACCTACAGTTCCACTGACATATATTTATATTCATATTTATCGCTGCGAATGTGTAAAAGGATTTAATTGTAACCGATTCTGAATTATGTTTTTTAGATCTGCTTCGTGGATATTGGACATATTGTTTTGTTTTAACGTGTTCAAGACATACATGACCATTTCCATAACCTGACTTGTGATATCATTTTTATCTATTGCATTATAACTAATATTTTCTTGATATCTATTTTGATTTAATACTCCACCCGGTATATTTGGTATGGGGACCGGAGTTATGATTTGTTGATGGGCTAATAAAGTGGGATCAGGGGAAGAAGGTCTAATGCGTTTTACTGCTGTTTTGGATGTGGATGGCATATTCATAGTTGATGAATTATTTATATTTACATGAGGATGTGCATATCGAGTTGGTTGATTTGATTGGTTAGGTATCTCCTTTTGACCGGTTTGGTCATGTATTGTGTCAAGCACGTTAAATTTATTACCTGATACAATATCTGCATATGTGTTTTTGGGAGTTCTTTTTGCTGCGTCATTGTAATTTAAATTCAATTCTGACATAGCTACCTTTATTTGCTTTTGCCTTTTGAATTCGGGGCAATTTTTGAATTCTGTGGTAAAGTGGTTGCCCTGGCAATGAAGACATTTTGATATGGCGTCATTTTGGCAGCTAGTGGAGCGATGGCTCTCCGCACATTTGTAACATCTAGGACTACTTCTGCACTGACTGCCTAAGTGTCCGTATCGAAAACAATTGTAACATAGCAGAACTTTTTGAATATATACTTCTACATTTGCAACTACTTTATTTATTGAGATGTACTTTGGTAAAGTTTGGGATTTAAAAGTAACAATTATTGATTGCGTAGGGACGTATTCAGTTTTTTCCCCGTTTACTACTTTTCTGTTTATTCGCTTGACATTTACTACCTCGAATTTACTATGATGGTCAAACGGTCTTATTCTATTTTTTATGTATTCTTCACTGTATTCTTTTGAAATTTGTCTTATTACACCCTGCCTATGTATTATGAATTTTGGTAGATAAGATTCTAAGTTATATGTCTTAAAAATGGTTGTATTATTACAGTTTATTAAATAATTCGCACTATTATAGTCTTTGAAATGAATTCTCACCCTATTTCTACCTATAGAGTCAATGCTCTTTATTTTATGGTCTAATTCTGGCCAATTTGTTAATATTATGTCACCTACTCTAAATGCATTTAATTGTCCCTTAAAGTTTGGTTCTGTATTTTCAATGTAAACATGATACGGTCCCATATCAGTTTGTGCATAATTAAAAACCTCTCTTGCTTTTTGTGATTGTTCGTTTTTATCAGTTGTACTTTTTTCTGTAACAGGTTGTTTGCTAGTATCTGTCAAATTATTGCCGATCATATTATCTTTTTCAATATTTACCTCCTTATTATGTCCTAATTCTAATAATTTTCTTAGTGGATTTGTACTTACATTTTGACTGCTTATATTATTTTGTGATTGTACGTTACCGGGAGGAGTATCCAGAATCATGATATCGTCGTCGTATCTTTCACTGAAATTGGATTCTGTTAACACTTTTTCAGGGGGTTTCCCCCCACTTGATGCACTCATAGTCCAAGAAAATTTATAATTAACTTTCTATGTATTTAAATGGAAAACTTAATGTAGATCACCAAATACACGGTATACACTCCGATTCACTCGCTAGCTAATTCGGAACTGAAATGCTGTATTTACTTTTCGCAGTTAATTAGATTAATATTTCTTAATGGTAATGTAACGATACATCCAGTGTTGATATTATATATATATAATAAAAAATGTAAAATTAAGTAAAATTTTTGCAACCTCTGTGTAGTTATGTAAAAATATTGGGAAATCCTAATTATTACTAACTTTTTCTATTTTTAATATTCTGATGGTTGAAATAAGAAATTAAATTATTTTAACATATTTCTTTCGAAAACGGTGCATATTTTACATAATTTTATTTATTTTTATCTATTCTTTCTTAGCTCTTCAAATTTGCGTCGCGTTCTTCTATAGATAAAAATTGAAAATTATGTGGATTTTTGGATTTCTAAAAAAGGAAAAATAATATACCTAATTAAATAAAATGATGAACTTCGCTTTCTCGTAGAGAACATTCAGAAGCAGCGTTATGTTATTTACATTATATAGGTACCTACCTATACATAATACAAATGAAAATGTTAATGAAAATACACCATATACGTATAATAATTTTCATTAATAGAATTGCTCACCTGTTTTCTGTCAGAAGCTCTAAACCTTCCCCCCACTCTTCTATTCAAGCTATTTACAACTTTTCTTTTAAAGAAAAACTAGTAAATTATTTATTTTTTTATATTTTCAGGGTGCCGATTTGTAGAGTTTCCGTATTCTGTTTTACGTTGAATATTTTGAATCCTTAATGTGTCGACCGTCTTGACGTGGTCTTTGCTTCAGAAGATCACGTTAAAATAGTTGAAACGTCAAGAATTTTAATCAACGTTAAAGCATTGGGTAAACAAATAATATAAAGAGGCGCCACTGTCAAGGGGCCGAGATTTTAATGTTGTATTTTTTTGCCAATAACTACAGAATTATCTACAATATTTAGGGCTATGCAACCGAATCACAAATACCTTCCCGTAGCACTAAAAATTGATAACAATCCTGAAGCTATTGGCAAAAAAATACAATACTAAAATCTCGGCCCCTTACGGTTGCGCTCTTTATATTATTTATTTACTCAATTGTTAAAGAGAACCCAGAAATTATTGTACAAATATTCATACTTACTTCATGTTAAGAATGCTAATGTCCTAATTTTTTTTATTTTAAAGTTTATGGTGACGATAATATTATGTTTGTTTAAAAAAATATTATAGAAACATTATATTACAAACATTACTAAAACTATCGAAAATATTTATTATTCACTTCCGGCTTAGATGCATCGTGTAAAAATACCTATTTATTTTCAAAAGTCAATAACCTTTTCATAAACAAAATAAAGGTCTTTTGCGGTAAACCCGTTACGATAAAATAATGAATATTTATAGTGGTTTTGTTATTTTTATCTTATGCATACTGTTTTATATTGTTTAACTTAATTCCCAACATAAACATTTGTTTTAAATTAGTGCATACAAAATTCTGTCAACAAAAGCAAATTATTACCAGGTACCTATGTAAAAAAATATATAGGCAAATAAGTATACTAATATTTACTTTAGTAATTAAACAAAAGAAAAAGTGATCCTGAACATTATTTTTCACATATTATGTACAGGGTGGTTCAGTTACGGTGTCCTCGTCATTTGCTCAAAAGCCATAAGAGAGATTAAAAAAAAGCTTTATATGAATGTTACCAGACTTTTAGTATTCTTTTTTCGTCATACAGTTTTATTTATACAGGATGGCACATATTCATATAGCGATATAGCGATCTTATACCTTTTGAGTAAATGACGAGGACACCGTAGGGACCACCCTGTACCATCTGGTTCCTATTAAAAATTCTTATATGAATTAAGGACGTGTATTGTGGAGAATTATTATACATTTACCAACCTACTGATTTAAAAAAAAAGTGTTTTTTAAAAAATGTTAAAATGGCTATATACATCTGGTACAACTTGAAAATCTTTTTATTTACCTATATCAACAAAATTTTGTAAATTTTCGCGGCCTATTTCAGACTAAGTTAGTAGTTGAACAATGGAGATGTCAAATCAATTAGAAGTCAAATTCTGCCAAAACTACCTACCTGGTTGTTTTTTAATTATGCCGAGAAAGCTTTCAAATAATTCGATGAATTTTGGTAAACAGGGTGTCCCAACCAAAAGTAGACATCCTAAATAGCTTCGGAGGAAAACATTTTTTGAAAAATTGGTGTAACACTTCGGCCTTGTTTTCAAAGGGTACATATTTTAATGTGATACTTGTATATCTATCATCATCATCCCTTTACCCTACACAGCTACCCCATCAAAGAATTCAAATAACAAGGAGGTTGAGTCAGTTGAGTGATACATGTTTTGAAAGGTCCTTCAATTTTCTACATAACTGTGTATTTTTTTTCTAACTTTTATCCATTATATGCCAGACAATTTTGCCAAATTTGTAGGTTTTCATGTACTTTCCGATTACAGATAGGAAACAATTTTGTTATCTATACTATTGTTTGCGTTTTATAAGGTTATATATAAATTTATAAGGTTTTACTCCAAGCAATTTTATAGGGAAATGAATAACAAAGAATTGAGCTAATGGAGTGAGTATATTCCCTAGCCATCACCACCACTAATTAAAAAAAAAGAATAACAAAGAAAACAATTTTCTTTTATTTATAATCCGATCGATAGAACCAGAGATACCCACCAAAATGTACCAAAGAGAGGATTCCTTTTACGTCAAAAAAGGGTTCTGTAGGTCGTCAAATTCCTGATGATATTTAAACGTGTTAAAAAAATGGTTCTTCCTTGCAGTTCCTCTTTCTAAAAATGTTCGCTTATACCACTATAAAGAAATAAATATATTTACTTACAAAAATTTAAACCATTTCTTTAACTTTATTTTTTAATTTTGTTAATATTTTATTAATCCATTAGGAGCAATGTTTGTTATGCTGTGGGACAAGTCAATATTTTGTACAAAGTACACTTTATATCTTGGTTAGGACATTACATTACAATACAAATGTTTACGTTTGTCGGTGATTTTAAGAAACACTATGTGTATGATAGTAATATAAATTTAATTTATATAATAATTAAACTAAGCTACAATTTAATTTTTGTCATGTTTATACATACACATCATGAAGTAAAAAAGTAAAAAGACGAATTTAATAATTTTTAATTAATAATATTAAGAATAGAAGAAAAATGAAAAGTTATGTGTATATTAACTACACCATGAAAAACCCATATAAGCTCTGAAAGTTCATGTAAGCCTGTCATTTTCCAATACTATGTTAGGGGTCTACCGTAACAACTAGGTATGTTGGTTCCCAAAGAGTCTTCGCGCGCTGCCTTTTGGCAACGATTTCCGATACCTAAGTTCGGGGGGCCAAAACCGACCCTGCATCCGTTATACAATCCTGCTCCTTTCCAATACTTTCAACTGAATAGAGGGAGCAATTTCATTAATGACACACTGTCAATTTCATTCCAATGATTTCCTATAATCTGCTGAGCAAAGCGCCACCATTCGATTTGGGAACAGTTTGTTTCACTGTACAGTTCGATAACAGCTTACAGTTGTTAATCTATTGAAAATAATCTTTTGTGTAGGTATCTTAAATGTTATGTGGTCCTGGTGGCTTTAGACACACTGCAATTACCACTCCTTGTTTTAAAAATGAATGTTTTGTCAGTAATTCTAATTATTATTACTTAAAAATTATGTTTTGACTGTCTCATGAACAATATTTTCTATATTAAATAAGTAATGTATTTTGAGAGCAGGAGTGAACAAAATGACATTTTGTTTGATTTCTAAGATGAAGTGTTATTGATTGATCTCCTATCTCCTGTATTTAGCAATAACAATACAATACAATAATTCACGAGAAAAATAATTGTAATATAATATAATATACGAATACAAGTTGTGTGGATAAGTTGCAAATAATTTAAATATATTTTAGAAATTTCCTAATTCGTTTTGTACGTTAAATAAGAACAAATCATAGACCCTCTAATGATAGATTTTTTTTGTAACCCTTTCTTGACAGAACCACAATATTTATGGTCACTATATTCGAAATTAGCAGAACAACTTATAAGTAATGATTCTATTTATTTTATTAGTATAATATAATTATTAATGATACTGTGTGTACAGGGTTATTCCATATATTTAGAGAGCGTCTACCTCGCTTATTATAAAAGATAGAAAAAAAACTTTAAATACAAAAGTTGTAGGGTTTGTCCTAAATCGTCAGAAAGTGTTGCGCAATATCACGAATAGATATTGGAAAGTTGAAAAAAAAACACCAAGTTGGTAAATTTCTAATGAAACACCCTATATATTTTCAAAAAATCAAATAGATCTTTTTCATCTGAATTCAGAAATATATACAGGGTGGTCCGGTATCCATGGCGGAAACTTCAGGGGACAATAGAGTACCAAAAAACAATATGACTTTGCTTATAAACATAACCTTCTAAACGTACCGTTTTTGAGATACAGGGTGTTAAAGTTTTGATTTTTTAAAATATATTTTTAAATATCTCTCTAACGAACAACAATATTAAAAAACTATTTGGTGATGTGAAATATCTCGCAGAGCACTAGTATTTCACCATTAGAAAAGTTTGCGAACATCACCAGTGGCGTCGATCTGGGGCATTGTGACCATTCTTCCTATCAGAACTTCTACGCCACTGGTCCTAGACACCAATTCTATCTTGTTTTATATTTTCTGATGTTTTTTGCACAAAAAGTCACTCTTGTGATTTTTTCGTAAGATGCACCATTTTCGAGTTAATAGCATGTAAAGATATTAATGTTTAAAAAAAAATTATTATTATTAAAAATTTATTAACATTATTACATTTTATTAACAATTTTTGAGCTCTAGTTAGGAAGAAAAACATCACAAAAATAACAACAGATTTAATAGCATCTTACGAAAAACTCACAAGAGTGACTTTTTATGAAAAAAAAATCTTAATTTTTTTTTAAACATTAATATCTTTACATGCTATTAACTCGAAAATGGTGCATCTTACGAAAAAATCACAAGAGTGACTTTTTGTGCAAAAAACATCAGAAAATATAAAACTAGATAGAATTGGTGTCTAGGACCAGTGGCGTAGAAGTTCTGATAGGAAAAAGGGTCACAATGCCCCAGATCGACGCCACTGGTGATGTTCGCAAACTTTTCTAATGGTGAGATACTAGTGCTCTGCGAGATATTTCACATCACCAAATAGTTTTTTAATATTGTTGTTCGTTAGAGAGATATTTAAAAATATATTTAAAAAAATCAAAACTTTAACACCCTGTATCTCAAAAACGGTACGTTTAGAAGGTTATGTTTATAAGCAAAGTCATATTGTTTTTTGGTACTCTATTGTCCCCTGAAGTTTCCGCCATGGATACCGGACCACCCTGTATGTTGATATTTGGTTTAGCCGTTTTCGAGATTATATGCATTTAAAGAACGTGAATATATTGTTTTGCTATATCGCGGTTGCCATGAAAAAACAAATGCTCCAAACGTCAATAATAATTATTGTTTATTCGGGTATCACATTTCTTCGTTCTATCCGTAAAATGGGTTATACAGAAGGAGAAATGTTAGAAATAATTGTTTTTTCATGGCAACCGCGATAGGCAAAACAATATAATCACGTTCTTTAGATGCAAATATCTCGAAAACGGCTAAACCAAATATCAACATATCATATATTTTTGAATTCAGATCGAAAAGATCTATTTGATTTTTTCAAAATATATAGGGTGTTCCATTATAAATTTACCAACTTGGTGTTTTTTTTTAACTTTCCAATATCTATTCGTGATATTGCGCAACACTTTCTGGCAATTTAGGAGAAACCCTACAATTTTTGTATTTAAAGTTTTTTTCTATCTTTTATAATAAGCGAGGTACAATGGAATAACCCTGTACAGTGTGTACTAGGTATATTAAATTCAACGTAAAATTTAACCCTAAGGTTGTATACAGGGTGTTGCAAATTAGGGGTCCTTAAATGTGCGTGATTCTAAACACAAAAATATAAAAAAGTTTCCAATAACGGGGGTTCGGAAATCCATAATAACGAAGATATAGTCCGTCAAAGCTGAGTGAAAAGAAAAATGTTTAAATGTGTTTATACTTTTTAATTAATTTGGTCTATATTTTGCGGAATCATTTTTGATTTATGTAACTACGAAATGGTAATAATCAGTTTGATTCAAAGAGTCCAGTAATGTAGATATTCGAGAAGTTGCCTCTTATTTTCTTCTCCACTAAAGATCTTTTATAAACTCAGTTTTTATATTAAAATTCAGTTTATATGACAATGATAATAATTTTGTGTTGTGGTTTCATTTTTAAGATACCTATTAAAGGTTCACAAATTCATTGAATTTGGCTACAAAAATAAGTAAGTAATGAACTACACAAATAGTAGTTCCTCTCATTAGAGAAACCTCATTTGGACACAATATATTAGTTGTAATTATTGTTTTTACAGAATATTTTCTAATGCTTAATACGCTGACATCTAGTAATGCTGCTCAGTCTGTAAAAGTTTTTTAAAAGACAAGCACCATCTGCAAAGTATTTGTTGCCAGTGTTGCCACACATAGGATATTTTGCAAAAATTGGTTTTGTGGTTCCATTTTTGAGATATAGGTTTAAAAAGTTCATGACATTTGACTACAAAAAATGACCTTTAGGTAAATATGTTGTGACATATCTATTTCAATACACTTTCCGCATCTCTTAACTATACGGTGGTTAATTTTGAGCACCGGCACGTCGATAACCGATGACTCTAGTTCTCGTAATCGTCTCCATAATAATAATAATAATAATAATAATAATAAAAATAATAATAAGGGGGTGCAAAATTCGGACCGGCAACCTCCTCGCGGTGCACCCTGGGCAGGGAGGGGCAACCCTCTCTGGCTAATGTCGGACGTGGGATTACAGGGCTAACCATCCTTTAATCCCAAGCCCTCTGGTTTTCGACCACAACAGAGGACAGGCCCCTCACAATCGACCCCACTCTGATGGGGGTCAGAGACAGATGGGAGGGGCCATACCAGATGGTCTCAACGATGACGAACCTGCTATTGCACACGGACGCTTAAGTGGACAGGGGAACTGAGGGATGACTTGCTGACCTGCTATGAGAGCAGCGAGCCTGGGCGTAGGGGATACATGGCGCGATTACGCCGGTTGTGGTGCGATATGCACCCGGAGTATCGCGCCTTCTCTCAACAACATCTGAGAGACCAAGTATCCTTCCTGCGCCGAACAGGTTACGTAAGGGCACCTCGTCAGCGTGAGGAAGTGCCTGCCGCACTTCCACCGCGGCAAATACCTGCTGACGAGGGTCATCCTCCACAGTACACCGACGTCGATTTAAGGACGAGGGTTAACCTTAGCACCAGGGTTAATACTACGCCACAAGACCTGGCACGAATGGACTCGTTGATCAGTGAGAGGAGCTTCCAGAAGATGCCAACATCTGGCAGATCAACAGCGCGGTGTACGCTGCCGCCAAGCAACTCGCCCCACAACAGCGCCTGGCAAGCGCAGTTGATAGGGTCGAGAAAGCTAAGCGGCGCGTACAGAAGATCGAAGCTAAAATTCGATCAGCAAGGCAACACGCTTCTCGAATCCAGAGTGTGGTGGATTATATAGTCGCAGGTAGACCATTTACACCGAAGGTCCGGCGAGTGGCAGCTGGACTGAGACGCCAACACCACACTTTAAATCACACAGTGTTACAGACCATCAAGCAGCACTGTCTAGATAGGATTCGAGCGCTTATGGCTATTAAGAAAACTTTGGTCAGGCGAATGCGGAGTTTGGAACAAAACAAATTGTTTCAAACAAACCCGTCTCGCCTGTTCCAAGAGCCACAGCGTGTTGTCGAAAATCCGCCAACTGTTGATAATGTCGAGGCCTTCTGGAAAGGAATCTACGAAGTCGCGAGTCCATTCGATAATGACACTCCAGCTATAGCACACTTCGAGGCTCTCTGTCGTAGAGTCTTAGAAGAGCCAGACGAAGTGTGCCCGGCAATCAGTACGGAAGAGGTTCAACAAGCACTTGTTGGAACCAAGAACTTCGCTGCCCCGGGTCCAGATGGCATAAACAACTGGTGGTGGAAGAAGTTCCTTTCCACCCACCGCCATCTGGCCCGAGTTTTCAACTCATGGTTGAACGACGGGCAGCAAATTCCGGACTGGTTTGTCGAGGGGCGAACTGTGCTAATCCCCAAAAAGGGGGATCTGTCTGACCCAAAAAATTATAGGCCGATTACCTGCCTCAACTCCTGCTACAAGTTATTTACTCGTATCTTGTATACCAGGATGTTGAGGTCTATTGATCCGGTCTACCAGCAGGTAAACGAACAGCGTGGTGCCAAGAAGGGCCTGGCAGGTTGCAAGGAAAACCTGCTGATAGACCGCTGTATTACACAGGATTCTGTGCAGTACAAGCGGAATCTGTCAATGGCCTGGATTGATTATCGCAAGGCATTTGATACAACATCCCACGAGCTTTTCTTACACTTGCTCGGATGTCTTGCGGTACCAGCACCACTAGTGAGATGCATCGAACAACTGTTGCCGCTTTGGAGAACTCGCTTCACCATAACATCCGGTGCCGAGCGAGTTTCGACAGAGTTGGTGACATTTAAGAGAGGAGTGTTTCAGGGTGACTCTTTGAGTCCGCTCCTCTTCTGCATCTCACTGCTGCCGCTATCTGTTGGACTCCGCCAAACCCGCGGGTATCAGTGTGGGCCACCCAGCAACCGGAGGCATAAGGTCACCCATCTATTTTATATGGATGACCTTAAACTCTATACCTCCGGAGAGCGAGAACTTCAAAATGCTCTCAGGGTGGTCGAGGAATACACGCGGGCAATTGGAATGGAGTTTGGGTTGGACAAATGCACAGTCGTCCACCTCAAAAGAGGACGATACGGGGAATTCCACGAAGATGCGCAGCTCGCAGACGGAAGCATCCTACGACATTTGGATGCCGGAGAGACCTACACATACCTGGGTGTGGAACAACGCCACATCCAGGATGTGAATCAAATAAAGGATTCTCTCCGTGGCAAGTACAGACACCGACTCCGAAAGATCTGGTCATCAGAACTTTCGGGGTAGAACAAGGTGTCTACCACTAATATGCTTGCCGTTCCGATTCTGCTCTACTCCTTTGGCGTAGTCAAATGGGGAGTAGATGAGCTGCGTCAATTGGACAGGAATACCCGCAAGATGATGAATATTCATAGGAGAATTCATCCTAGATCGTCCGTTCCTCGTGTGTACCTCCCACGTCAACGGGGGGGCCGAGGACTCTTGAGTCTGGAGTGCATGCATGGCAGAGTGGCACTGAGCATGGCATGTAATGTCATCAGGAGCTCGGACCCACTCCTACAGTTAGTGAGAGATCATGAAGCTGTGGGAGTTGGTGCTTTATTGTTTAGAGCAGCACAGAGGGCCGCAGATGAACTCGGTCTCGTGTTCGACTACAGGCGAGAAGGCCGGCGAGGTGACTCAGTCACTGAGCTTCCGCCTAATCGTCTGACAGCCCACATCAAAGCTGCCGAACAGAGAAATCTGTTCAGGCAGCACGTCGATAAACCCCTGCACGGTGTTTTCTATAACAACATAGAAGCACTGGGTTTATCGACAGAGTTGACCTTCGCATTTTTAAGGTCAGCGGGGCTGAAGTCGGAGACCGAGGGATACATTGTGGCCTGCCAAGATTGTGTTATTAACACATTGGTCTATCGCAGTCGCGTGATGGGTGTAGAGGTACCTGATATCAACTGCAGGACCTGCCGTCAGGCGCCGGAGTCGCTCATGCATTTATTATCTGCATGCCCGATTTATGCGACTTCGGTCTACATCCAACGACATAACGCGGCTTTACGAGTGCTATACTACCATCTACGGCACTCGTACCAGATAGACCAAACACCAGTGCTGCCTTACGTCCCCGGAGATATCGAGTCCGTTGTCGAGAACGAGAAATGCCGGATTTACTGGAACTACTCGTTCCCGACCGTCAGACGAATTCACGCCAATAAGCCTGACATAGTCCTCCTCGACCATCAGACCAAGGTGATGTATGTCATCGAGTTCTCAGCACCTGCTGAGACAAACATCGCCTTGAAGGAGGAGGAGAAACGGACTAAATACAGAGATCTCCGGTACGAGCTCCAAGTGCTATACCCAGGCTACTCTGTCAAGATGGTCGTCCTGATAATCGGTGTACTCGGAGGTATGAAGCCCACGCTGCTCTCCGCATTGAAGACCATGCCTGCCTGCCAAACATCGGCAGAATGGTTGGCTGGTCAAATGCAGAAAGCGGTCATCCTGGGATCCCTTCGTCTACTTAGGACACATGAGTCTGGAATCTACAGTGACTAACCCTGCGGGATGTGGGGAGTTGCTGTAGATTATTCGCTGGTGCTCTCTCTGTGTGGTGTCGGAGGCCACAGGGAGACTGTCCAGCACTTTCTTTCGGAAACGAAAAAAAAAAAAAAAAAAAAAAAAAAAAAATAATAATAATAATAATAATATTTATTTGTCCTTTAGATCATTATAAATGATATAGGAGAAGTCCAGTATACAGATGAAATAGTGTATATTAATAATTGTAAACAATAAAGGAAATACATTCATACAATACACATAGAAAGTAAATGTCAGATACACATAGTATAACAATTATCACAAACATACATATACTTTATATTTTAAAAGTAAAAGTACAATTCACTATATGAATCTATCTATTCAGAAAGGCGTCAACAGTATAAAATGCACCATCAGTTAACATATTTTGATTTTATGTTTATAAGAATTAAAATTGTTAATATTTCTCATTTCAAGTGGCAAAGAGTTATATAGTTTAATGCAGTTGTAGGTAGGAGATTTCTCAAATAGTGTGGAATTATGCAGCGGTATTAGGAGGTCACTGCTTCTCGTAGTATAATTATGAAGGGATGAAATTGTATTAAAAAGGTGACCATTTTTTTTTACGAAGCATAGAATTTTAAAAATATAAATAGATGGCGTTGTTAGCATTTTATTTGTTTTAAAACTATCCTTACAGCTTTCTCCTGGTTTTAAATTGAATAATAAACGAATGAGTTTTTTTTGGCAAATAAAAACTCTCTCCCTTTCACTAGCCATACCCCAGCACATTATAATATAACTTATATGTGAGTAAGCAAGGGAATAATAAATGTTTAATAAAGCTTTAATGTTAAATATATTTTTCATTTGTATAATTGCAAAGTATGCCTGATTTAATTTTTTGCACACGATGTCAATTTGGGATTTCCAGGATAGGTCCGCGTCCAAAACTACTCCTAAAAATTTACTCTGGTTACTAAAGTTGAAGTCTTGTAGAGTATAGCTTTTCCTATTATAGAATTTCATATAAGTAGTTTTGGACGTATTTAGAATAAGCTTATTGCGATCACACCAAGCAGAGAATTCATCTAATACGTTATTGACCTTCTTATGTAGATTATCGATATCCGAGTCTGCCACGGTTATGGTGCTATCGTCAGCAAACATCGTTACTGAACCACTTTTTATGTGGTTTTGAAGATCATTTACGTATAGAATAAAAAGCAAGGGCCCCAGGACTGACCCCTGAGGTACCCCTCGAGAGACATTCAATTCTTCTGAGAAGTGAGTACCGATTCTCACAATTATTTTACTATTTAATAAGTATGAGCGAATCCACTCCAGAGTCTTACCACGTATGCCGAGGTTAAATAATTTCGATATTATGTAATCGACATCCAAGGTATCAAATGCCTTGGATAAGTCAAACTGCATCATTACCTTTATCTAAATTGCCGTAGATTGTATCGAGTAATTGGACGCTAGCAGTCTCCACTGATTTACCATTTACAAAACCGTGTTGTCCCGGCGTGAGAATTTTGAATTTTTTTATATATACTGATAACTGATCGTATAAGACCCTTTCCATTATTTTAGACAGTGAGCTAACTAAAGTTATCAATCTATTTTTGTTTTCGTATAGGGGGTTGAAAATTAGTTTCATGATGCATATTATGAAGCATGACTTATATAGAAACAGTGGCGACAACAGAGTGACCAATTTTTGATTGGTTGTCTAAATCGCGTGGTACCGGCAGTCATGTTATTATTTTTTTATAGGCGTCTTCTCGAGAAAATCCCAACGGCTATATCTCGTTGCGATTCTTTGAATATTTAAAAAGTTATTAGCGTTTCAATACCCCATGTCGAAGAGTTTTGTAAATTTTGCGAAATTAAAAAGGCCGATTGCGCGCGCAGAGCCCTCCAAATTTTATGCGCGTGCAAAACTTTAAAATTTTTCGTTAACGTCATAAATGTCACTTTTTAGTTAGGAATTAAATAAATCGCTGCACGAACAAAAATCAAAGTTGGAAATATTACCACCAACTTCAGAGGCAGTCGCTTAATATTCATTACGAGTATTCTACAAAATTCAGAAATGGCTTGGCAATGAAAAAATCCACAACAGTGGGGATAGAAGAAAATTAACGGCTCCTTACAACCTGTCACAACACCGTCATAAGTGTCACTTTTTAGTTAGGATCTGCTGACCTCAAAATCGCAGCTGAACCGCACAATTCACGATGTACTTTCAAGTTGGACTTTCGAGCTTGGATTTATTGCCAGAACGGCGGCCCGGTGGCCTGTTTTCGTTTGGAAATAAGGTTTGAAATTTTCGTGTTTTCGCAAAATTCGGCAAAAAATCCATAGTGCGTCCGATAGATTACACCTTATACTTAGTCGATCCAGCGAAATTTAATGATTTCTTAATATCGGTCCTAGGACGGAACCGAGTACATTTTCGGACTCGGGACGACTTCAGGACCCCGAAACAATTTTCTGTTTTCACTTTGACATTTAATTGTATCGAGTATTGTATCCAAGTAAGAAACTGCATGTTTCAAGAGCAGGATTAAACAAATGTTTTTAGTTTCCTAGTAGGGGGTCGAAAATCGTTTCATGGCAAAATGACGTAACGCGTGAGATTTCAGCGGTTTCAGAACGATAGACGTCAAAATTACACTTTTTCGTTCACTCCTATTGAGCCTAAAATCAGAGCGTAACCGCAATTCACGATGTAGTTCTAAGTTCGACCCTCTACCTTGGATTTCTTATCAGAACAGTCTCTCGGAAATTCGTTTGGAAATAGTATTTGAAGTTTTCCTGTTTTTGCAATTTTTTCAATTTTGTAAATGACTTGCAATTTGACAAATCATAGGGGTGGATTTAGGATCGGGGTTTCTCTGGCAGGTTGCCGATATTTGATTTGTACGTATTACCGAGTGTTAGACTAGGTTTGAGTGCCATTACTTTAACATGAGGTAGATTAAGCAAAAGTAAACAAAAAAATTTATCGCTGCGTTAGAGAAGTCACGCCCGACAATCTCCAAAACAACTTAACATCGAGAAGCACGTCGAACAGCTTATTTCCTTTTGTCCCGTCGAAATATGTATAGCCGAAAACCATATGTAACTTAAAATTTTGTGGTTTTTCGCAATTTACAAAGATAGCGGTGATTTGAAGCAAAATAAAATATATGTTCAACTCCTCTCTCAATGCCTAATCCAATGGTATGTCACACGGTTACAGTACATGCAAAATGTACCGAAATTAATCAAATAAGCAAGAAAATTGCGAAATCTTTGTAACTCTATACTTATTATTTATGTAATTTGAAGGTGGATTTTTATTGCATCCACATTTGTACGACGTATGTTAACTACGTGAAAACCAAATTTAGGCAAAATTCAGTGGTAATCGTAGCCCTCCCTCAAGAAAAGTTTTTGTCAAATGATATAAACGAAATCCGATTAATTTCAATGTTGCCAAAAATTCTTTAAAACAAAGTATTGTTTGTAAAACAAGCTGTAGATGATGTAGATTCACCTATTGTTAAAATAGCAATTGAAATATTAAATAATAGACGAACATTTGTACTTAGTTGACGAGGACGTTGATCTCCTTCTTCTATTAATCGCTTTAACTCCAGAAGAAAAAGATAGGTATATTTTTCATAAAGCCAGGAACAGGAAAAATTATATGGAAAATTCTTTCTTCGTCAGAAATCCAGAAATGACAAGAACGTTTAAAAATAGTTACTTACATTACTAGATGCGAAAGGTGATTTTTGAATGGTCGAGGCGAGGCCGAGACCTTTAAAAAAACACCGAATACTTAAAAGGGCTTTCGCATCGTGAAATGTATTATATTTTTTCTACTATATCGAAAAAAATTATGGGATTTACTAATTTAAAATTATGAAATGAAATTAATTGACGTTTTTAATAAATTTTATAGTTTAGGAGGCTGCCTGTGAAAATTGTTTCCATGGCAACCAAATGTTACACATTTTAATTTCTGGTGGTTTCAAACTAAAATAAACAAATACATATGTTTTGTGGGCATATAAATGGGAATATTGCTTGTACCTTGTTTTACCCCAAGAAATCCAAAGCAAGGTATATGCAAACTTATGAAGCGTTTTTAAAATGGAGTAGGTACGTACCTACTACGTTGGGTACTATGTGCCGACAAAAATGTTGGCGTACTTCCTAGAAAGACCTTTCTTTATTAATACAAAATTGTTTAGTTGTGTTAATTTGTTCAAATAGAACGAATTAATTTCGCTTAAAATTTGTTTTTCTACTTTTCTGTCCTGGCCGCATAAGTTTTACTTTCGTAGATAGCACACGGCTTAGCAACCAGGTAACTCGAAAGTTTACTTTCGTTATCGCGCGTGTTGCTAGGGTTACAAGTTCGTTTATATAGAAGGTAGTAGAAAAATACAGTTTTACTGACTCATGCCTTCAGTGGTTATGATACCACGTCTAGAATGTTTCAGAAAGCAGAAAGAAAAATTAAAAGTGATCAAACTTCTTCAGAAAGAAATGCAGTTGGTTAATGTAGTAAGAACTTTCAGTGGCAAGAATTCAACCCTCTCACAAGTAAAACAGGCTGGTGAAACTCTTTTCCTACTTGCATAGGGTGCAAGGAAAATCACAAATGTCTCACTCAACTCATACAGATTTAATCAATTAAATAAATCGCTGCACGAACAAAAATCAAAGTTGGAAATATTGCCACCAACTTCAGAGGCAGTCGCTTAATATTCATTACGAGTATTCTACAAAATTCAGAAATGGCTTGGCAATGAAAAAATCCACAACAGTGGGGATAGAAGAAAATTAACGGCTCCTTACAACCTGTGACAACACTTTTTGTGCCAACAGCAGAATCAATATTGCAGCTTATCTCCTGCAACCGCAACAGAAAAGCAGGTTGAAGATGCTTACAAATTTACGGAAATTGTCAGGGAGTACGATGTCTAAATTCATACATAAAATTATTTATTTATATGCTATCGACTCCGATCTTCTTTAGATACAAAGTGTGTTTCATTCAATATTATATAAAATTTTAAACAACTCGATAATCCTCACTTGTACAATTAATATGTACTTTTTCATTTTACGGAATATAGGTACTCACAGATAAACAAGCAAAAAATGAAGGAAACAAACGTAAAATTGGTAAAAAAATTTAATAAAAAAAGTCAAAAATTGATATTTCTCTATAAATGAAAATATTCTTATTTTTTGAAAATTTCCCATGGTTCAATTGCCAATTTTTATTATGCATGTGAAACCTAGTTCATCCCACGATTTTTCAAGTAGGCAGCTCCGACACACCCCTTACGGTTCGGGACTCTTAAGTTTCTTGAAACGTAGGTATGTATTTTTAAACGTATATGTCAAGTTTCAACGAATTCACTATGTTCTTGTTCAGTTTGGACACTTTTCCTGTACTATTAGCTGCGTTTAATAGTTTGCGATTAATCGATATCGGTATTTGTAATTGTTAGGAATCACTTTTCATCTTCACGAAATTATTTTAAATTATTTTAGTTTTAACATTAAAAATGTTTGTTAGTGAAAAAAATTTTTATTATACCATTTTAGTTTTCATTATGAGAATGTTTTTGTTAATAAAATAACTTTTTATTTTAATTTCTAAATAAAACTACTGATAATAAGATTTTAATTTTTGAAAATGTTTTGTGTTAATGAAATAACTATTTACTACTTTGCAACAAATTTTAATTTTTATCACATCCGAAATATCACAAGATTTGCGTTCTACTTCGTCATTTCCAATGTCTCCTCCGGTTGCATCTTTTGCGAAGGACTGTGAATTTTTAGTTTATTAATTGCATTTATTAATTCTAATTCAGAAACTGGCATAAAAAAGAATGTTTGTGGGTTAATACTGGGAAGTGTACAAGGTAAGGATAGGTTTTGTCCGAAATGAGATTGTAATTTTGTAGGGACTACAAGAGAAAAATGTGAACCAAATACGTATGCAAGTTCATTTGGATCTGTCTGTAATCATTTTATTTTCGGAGTATAATTTAATATCATGCCGTTTATTATTTCTGCCTAACTTATGATTTATTATTTTCCACGTTTCCTTAGTTTTATTTGAAGAATGCTCTATTTTGTTTTGATAAAATTTTATTTTTGCTTCTTTAATATTCTTGTTATATATTTGCTTTTTAGTTTTATATAATAATTTAGCATTCTCACAATCTACGTTATTACATACCCAATAAAGATTTTTTAGTTCGATTCCCTCTTGAATAATATCGTTGGTCAGCCAACCTTTACGATTGACCCTTACATTATTCTTAGTATTATATTACATATAAACACGGATTTTTTCCAGAAGAAAGTTCTTTTCTTTATTTCTAAAAATTTCTTGTTTTTCCCTTTTCTCCTTGTAAGTAACTTTATTACGAATAAACCTTTCAAACATATTTCTTGAGTATTTCCCGTAAAAAAAATGATTTTCGATAATCCGAAAAAAAAATGCTAATCCGAACACCCCCGTGCTGAATTATTTCGGATTATCGAGGTTGCACTGTAATTTTATTTACAATTCTTAGTGCTATTAAAACATGTATGTACATCAACAACAACCATCATTAACGTAATTGCAATGTAAAATTAATATTAGTAACTAAGATACATAGGTGTGGCAAAAAATTGAAAAATTAGTATTTTCGTAAAATTTACATTTATTGACAATGTTATTTAGTACCTATAACAATAAAAATTAATTTTAATAATTCTTGGGGCTATTTTCGTCAAGAAATTATTAAAGTTTATATTTGACTCATTCACACTTTTGAAAACACAATAATCACATTAGGTAGGTGAATTATAATTCTCTTTTCTCAAGTTTCTGTCTTATACCTACTCGGGCTCTGAACAGCTTCAATATAGTCTTCCTCTATCTCATTAGCCAAATCTGTGACGACTGGGTCATCAAATTCCAGTCCTCATCAACGGCTTTTACAGCATTCTCGCACGAGTTGCCGTTATAATGAATGCATTAAGAGCATTTCTGTAGGTACACTTTCCAGTGCAACCTTTTTTGCATTGGCAGGGTATAAAGTTACGCAAAGCCTGAGGTGCAGCTTCCTTCAACATTGATATCTACTGGAGTTAATAATCTAACAACATCCTTCTTCCGCCCCACTTTAGTTGGATCTTTATCGTGTCCAAGTCAAGTCTGCACTTGCAAGTATGTTCTTTAACTGTGATGCTGAACTGCATCTTTGGCGAGTGGTAGCCTGGCATGGGAAACCGATCTACAATGGGGGGAGAGGGCATTTCTTGTTCCGTTCCCCTTCTAATATTTCCACTTACCCTGCGTAATATTCAATTTGTTGAAGAATTTCAATTACTTTAATTAGTTTTAACTTTGAACGTTCCATTTTTACGATAGGAAACTGTAGGAATGATTATATTTGATCAAATATTTTAATTAAGATGAAATGAAAATAGAATTGAACGCATATTCATGACTATATCTCGGTATACCTATTAGAGATTGCAGAAAATTGAAAATATAAAAATTGTAAGAAATTGTATGCTCTATGAAATTTGTTAAGGCTACTTTAACCGATATATGCGTTGAAAAGGAGGAAAACTAAATTTTGTCGTGATTTCGGCTCTTTTTTCGAAAATTGAAACTGGACGCTCTTAAGTAATATAAATCGAATTTGACAGTGATTTGTCCATTATATACTATTTATCTAAAAAGATATATTCGATATTTAGCTATCACTGTGCATTTCTTACACTTTTACCAACAACAGACAATTGTTTCGACCTGTTAGGTCTCATCAGTGTTGTAGAGGTTTGGTACGGGTATATCAGAGATATCCCAAGTGAAGACAATTCCAGCGTAGTAATATCGAATGTATCTCAGTTTGGGTCCGATGAGAATCGGACACTTATAACTTGCGCCATCTAAAAGATGAGTAAGGAAGACATATATTCCTTACTCATCTTTTAGATATCTTTTTAGATATATACTTTTGCCAAATTTGTTTGGCTGGGGCAATGTAATCCTCAAGAAATACCTATATTATATACTATTGGTAAATATTTATTTAGAGATTGAACTTGACGTGGTTAGAGACTTAGAGAAGAATAAAACCAACAATACTCTGTGTGAGATCACTACAAATATAGTGACGTTGTTATAGAAATCACAACTACTGTTGTCCAACAAACCAACAACCTCTACTTCTAACAGAAATAACAGACCGCACGGAAGATGGGACACGTCACATGATGCACAATTCCAATGCCGGATTAACCGGGGCGCAATGGCGCAACTGCGCCCGGCCCCCGAGTCTCGAGGGCCCCGTGCATCGTGGTAATGTATAATATTTTTAACAGGAAAATAAAAAAAGATCTACGAGAATAATTTTTTAATTTTTACTGCACCCGGCCCCAATGATCCTTAATCTGGCATTGCACAATTCCGTAGCTTCTCTGAGTGTGATATGCCCTTACTTTCCCCTTTCATTTAAATGAGGGGACGTTTTTACGTATTTGGAATAAATTATTTAATGCGACTTTGATAATAATTACAATAAAACCACAATGGTTATGATTGACACGTAATATATAAACGAATGTTTCCACTTTTTAGTCGGCAATTGTACACCTTTGAACAGATATTTTATAAAAAAAATTTTTTTACAGATTTTTGCGTGATATTTGAATGTTACTTTATCACGATAAAATTAGACTAAACTACACAACTTAAACATGTATGTATCTGAAATCCCTGTCTTTTTATTAGTGATTCCACATTATGCTTTTAAAACCTAGTTAGAATTGATCTTGTCGTTTCTCTAACATACTTTAAGTTACCTTCTTGTATATTAAATCCTGCTCAATTTTTTTTTGCATCAATGAAACTACATTACCAAAGATACCAAAGAATTGCACTTTTATAACATCACAAGTAAGCTCCTTAAGACATGTTGATGGTGCGATCGAAGCTGTAGATCTCATACCCGAGTCAGTGGCGGCTGGTCAGGGTGGGCAGGTTGGGCAGGGCCCACCCAGAAAAAAATTAAGAACTGTTTCGCACTCTATGGAAATATTTTTTTTGTTTTCTTTTTGTGATTTAAATTGGTGTACATTTGCTTTCTATTTATATATAGAACAATGAAATGTTGAAAAATATTAAAAATGGAGTTTAGAAACTATTCGAGATAAGCCTAATATCCCCCGCTTTCCAAATTTAAAATCCCGCTTAATATTATACGTTCTATCCGCTATTATATGCATTGGGCTGGCCCATGCTACTTCATAAACGTCCGTAATAGCTAGGCAGTACGCTCACTTCCTTGATGTTAGATTTGCCATCTAAGTACCCAAGCGTATGTCGCGTACCTATTCTGCCTCAGCGTGGACGAGCGGGCCGGCCCGTTGACGCGATCAAGCAGAAGCAAGTTTTCGTTCAAGAAACTAAAAATGCGAAATTATGGATAATATACTTACTAACTTTAAATATGGAAATGTTAAATCTGTGTGAAACGATAAATAACAAAACATTTATTATTAATTCTCAGCCCATAGGTATTGTTATAATTTAAAACAGCGCGAGGGACGCGCCAGCTTTTAGATATGTATGGGCCGGCCCTCGGGACTCTCCGGAAATTCTCGGCTTCTCTTATCGTTAGAAGGCAGAGAAAGGGGTTCTATATAGTTTAGTTCCCTTACAATCGCATGGTGCAATTTTCATGGTTTTCGACATTGTCATTAAAACAAATTAGTGTAGTATGTAGATCCTTTTTTTGTACGTATGTTTTAAGAAACTAGGTATTACGACCACTACCCACCTAGGTATATAAAACTTTTTTTTGTTATCAAAAATCGTAGGCTAGTTCTAGTTCTATTTGAATGAAATTACCAAAGGACTGAGAGTGAATTTTTATTATACTGTTCAAACTTTAAAAAAAACTAGGTAGGTATACAAATAATATATAAATAAAATGAATAACGTAACAGAATTTTTTCAAAGGATTTAAAAAATTTTAATAAAACAAATTGCGCTCACAATTGCGTCAAACGAAAGTGGAAAAAACAAAGCAATCTTGAAAATATTTAAATATCAAGTTTAGTACATAAATTTTGAGGTACTTTTGTAAAACACAATGACCTTGAAAATCCTGAAAAATTTTGGGTAAACCTAGACAAAAATAATATAAAGCTAATTTTTGGTACAGATCATAATTGAGGGCTAAATAGTAATATACTAAAAGTCCTGGAGAATCCTCCTTCCGCAACCCTCTTTTTTCGCCCCCCAAACCGCCCCCTTTTAATATTTTGGTGATTTTCTCGAAAACTATCCACTTTAAGGAAAAATGTCAAGTGAGCATTTTTGAAGCTGACAAAATTTCCCTTCCAACGACGTATTGCGTGCCCATATAGTACCACGTGGTACACACCAGTGGCGTATCAAAAGAAAGTCTGCCCCGAGATTAATTGAAATTTCTTGAAGGACACGTCGAATTTACTGATTTTAACCAAAAACTATAAGCTTGGTGAAAAATATCGTTACCAATTTTTTTGTAGGTGATAAAATTGCAAATCCATTGATGTATAGAACTACCCCCCAGAACCAAAAATATTGAAACTGCTGTTTAATTTATACGTACATAACGTAAATATAAAATAAACAATTGAATTTAACATAACGTAAACATAAAATAAACAACGTAAACATAAATGTAAACTATAAAATACTATTTACACAGTCAAGCACAAACACCTCGACAGTAGTTTAAAACTTCGCCCTTTTGGAAGGTCCGGGTCTCGCATCCAGTCTGGATTAGTGGGAGAGGGAGGGGGAGGAGAGACGAGGGTTTCTGGAGGTGGAGGCGAGTCGCCATATGTTGTTGGGTCATCCACATCCTCGGCCTCCTCGTCCAGGACGATAGGGGTGGCGTTGCTGCAAGTGCACGGCCCTAAGCACCCTTTCTTGCATTTGCAAGCCACCATTTTGGTTTGAGGAGCGGGCTCTGCGCACATTGTGACTGGCAGGAGACCTTGTTCGCTGGTAGCCCATCCCCAGTCACACGGGTTTTTGTCGACCCCCAACCATATTTGCACCTGGTGATAGGTCCTCCAAGAATGATATTTTGCAGCCTCCGTGGTGGGGGGGAGGCGGCCAATTTTACAAATGCTGAGTATCGCAGGGTGTTCAGCGTTCCCTCGTCTTCTCCGTAGAGGTTCATCAAGATTTTCTCGCCAGCATTTCCTACTTCTTCCTGGTTGGAGTTTGGATCAAGGAAAATGCTGGCGAGGTCTATCCAGTGGGTTTTCTTTTGAAGACGTTGCACCACTTCATCTTGCCTTGCCAGAAAAGGGTAGAGGTGGTGTCACACCCACTGATGGCATGCAGGAACAAAACTGTCTGTGGTACTTGCATTTCTCTACATGTGAAGGAATTTGCTAGATATTGGGCGCACTCTGACCCATCTCTGCCGCCTTTCTGAAAGTACACGTTCGTATGTAGAGAGCTTAAGCCGTTGAGAAGGACCAGTAGGTCGACGTCCTCTCCAATGATGAAAACTTGGTCGAACGATGAGTTCTTGGAGAGGGCGGTCCTCACTATATCAGCATCGCCGTCTTCTTGAGTTTGATGTACCTCGATACCATGCCTCTCAAATTCAGTACGCATCATGGTGATCAGTCGGCGTTTGTTAGATTCATTTGAGAGCAGTTTTGCTTGGGACACTTGATGGGTGTTGATTCATCAAACAAAATGTCACTGCAGGAGAGAGAAGCAGAGCGTCGCAGGCGTTCAGCTGATTTAGTGCTCCTCATAGCTGCATCTTGTGGGTATCCATCAAAAACCACAGCTACGTTTTTACCAAAGCGGTTGTCAACGTAGCTGACGTATCCCTCCACAATGGCTCTGACTGAATCATATATATGTATATTCAACATATTTCATTGTAAATAAAACAAAAAAAACGGTACCTATGTAATTTTGTTTGTTTAATGAATTTTCGGTATTTTTTTAGTATTTGTTTAGTGTATGTTTATTTGAAGCCATATGTTACATCTAAAATGTTAAATTCAAATTCTTGCACGTTTTTTTAAAGAAATATACCAACATTATTCAGTACAATGTTTTCCCAAAATCCGATGTTATACTATTGTTTCCTTATTGAGGAAACTATGAGGCCCAAAGGCACCATTTTGGGATCAAATTGAAGCTAATTCAATTATCTACAAATTCATTTTCATGACTTTTCTCTAGGAGCATTAGTTTAGTCGGTACGTGTCTTAGAAAATGACCCTACCGATACATTTTCACTTTTTAGAAAAAATTGTCCATCTTTCACTGGCTGTATCTCCGCAACCAATGGACCTAGAGAGCTGTGGTTGGGGTAAAATTGTAGCAAATTTAGTTTTCTTTACAAAAGTATAGAATGAAGATACCCGAAAAACTCTTCCTTAAGTTATTATTTTTTTTAAAAAGTGTCAGATTTTCGCAGTTTTTCGAGCACCACGATAGTAGCACAGGATTTTCAGGGTTAACCTTGGGTATAAACTACTCTCAGGGATCCTAATAATATATAAAACAATCGTAGATACATGCGCGTTTGCGATGTTTGCCATTTCTTGTGTCGATATTGACTGGCCTAATATTAGTAGTAAAAATTAATTTGCTCCAGATTTACGTAAAGCTGAGAAGTCTCGGATAAACTTTTAATTTTTTTTTGGCTGAAGTAATTGCGATGAACTTCTAAAAGATTCGCAAGTAGACCACCTTTTAATAGTCGTTTTAAAGAAAAATATGTTTCTTTTAAAAAAATGATGCTTAGATAAAAAAAACTGAGAATAAAATAGCAAATAGTATTTTTTTAAAAGTAACCCTTCATTTGATACGCCACTGGTGGGTGCCATGTGCTACTGAATATGGATTGCGATACGTCATTGGGATTTTTATCAGCTTCAAAAATGCTCACTTGACATTTTTACGGAAAGTTGATAGTTTTCGAGAAAATCACCAAAATATTAAAAGGGGGAGGTTTGGGGGGCGAAAAAAGGGGGTTGCGGAAGGAGGAGGAGGAGGACTTTTAGTATGTTGCAATTTAGCCCTCAGGCATGATCTCTACCAAAAATCAGCTTTATATTATTTTTGTCTAGGTCAAATGCTATCTTGACTCGGGTATCACTCGGTTCAAGCTGATGATGCCTATCCGTTGGACCATCTGTCAGGTAATTTTCTGTTGGGTCACCTCTTCCGTGCTCTTCCATTAAATATTATTAGTATATAGAGTTCCACTGAATTTTAAATTAAAACATCTATTTTTTCCCCATACTAAGGTTTTCGTTTTGTTTTAATCATGTAGATATTAAAAACATTACGATGTGACATATCAGAGTTTTAGGTATGAATTTCCTCACTCAACGATTATCACAAATTAATTTAATTTTCTAAATATTTAGGGGATGTGTTCAAACCAATCTGATTAAACCAATTTATGTATAACTAGAGTTGACGTAGTAGTAACAACGATTAAGTAAGAAAAAAGATAAATTAAGACAGAATTAAATTTAATTAAAAAAATAACAGAAACGGAACAAAAATACACTTTTTAAAAAATTGTGGTGGATGTTTTTAATGGACCTCCTGGTTATTGTTAATAGTGTGTATGTCCTCCTCGAGCCTGAATTACAACATTCAACCATCGTGGCAAATTTCTTAAGCACATTTGAGGAATTGTTTCATTTTCTTCATGGGCCAGTAGTAACTCTTGAAGAGTCTGTGGCATGGCTGATCGACAACGAATAGCCCATCTGGAGTTCATCCCAAAGATCCTCAATCAAATGAAAGTCCGGACTGCATGCTGGCCAATCAAATCTACGAATACCGACGTTCAAATTGGTGGCCTGTTTTTTTTGCCGGTCAGTGTATTATAGATATAGGTACGAAAATAACGATTACTGTTAAAAACACAAAGCAGTTACTGTATGTACACATCAAATACGCCGAACAGAAAACAGTGCAAAATATTTATGATCGTCTACTTTGGATGGCAGTCGCATACGATTTGCCTTTGCCGGCTCAGTTCAGCGCGCCTGATGTACTCGTACCTTTAAAAATTTTGAAATAATTTTGTGCCCTGATTGGTGGAATAGTATAATAATTTTCAAAGTTGCAGGTTGTTCATGTTTCTAGATGTTTCACGAATAATCCCGGTAACACGCTGGTGACATAGATTGGGTATATTCTGTGTGCAATGTACTTTGTACAAATCAAAATCGTAGTGGGTGGTGCACGGTGTAAGATAATTAGGTGATGCTACAAGCCGGCCGACCCCGTCGTCGATTTGTTAACGCTGGGAATAGAGAGAGATGGTAGAGTGGTGGCCGCATATTTTACCGTGATTCGGGCTCATTGTATGAGTATGGAGCTGTTTAAAATCTAAAGCAATTCTTTTTAAATGTTCTAGTATTATATATCTAAATAATTAACTTTACTAATTAAAAACGAAACAATATTTTTACACTATACCTATAGAATTTAATTAAAACAGCTGTAGTAAGTAATGATTTTTATATTATGTCGGTGATCGCATTGATTGAAAGAATCATTTATAGCTTGCAAGCAATAAATAATAATAATGATAATGTATTTATTTAACAATAATATTTTTAATATTGTGAATAAAGTAAAAATAGTAGTATATTTTGATGTGATAACGAATAAATAATAAGGGATACGTGAGTGAAATAAATATAATGTAGGTATACGAAAAAATGTCTATTTATTTATTCAAAAATTAAATAACTATTCAAGTTAAGTAAACATAAAGCATTATTAAAGATTTAGATTTTTGGGGTGTTAGGTCCAATTTAATTAAAACACTATTACATTAACTTGCCGACGTTTCGGTATAATTTATTACCATCCTCAGGGCACTGTAATAAAGCATTATTACCTACTTAGATATTTTTATTGTCCAAAATCAAAAAAAAGAGAAAAAACTATTAATCACATTTATATTGATTCTTAAATTTTAATATAAATCTCTTGCAATGTGCTCAGAAATTTAATGTGGTAAATTGAATCAACATATAATAGAGTATCAGGTTAATTGCAATCTAGATTCCTTCTTTTTATTGGAAAACGATTTTGTTTTTGTCTGGGATTCTCTTTTATAAAATTTTTTTTTTTAAATAGGCGATTTTTGTAGTAGGCGGAGGTGACAGATAAATGTAAACATAAATTTTTCATTGCTTGTGACAATAATTGTGTTGTAATAAAAGGTAAATAAATACAGTTTTTTACATTCAGAATTGTATTATCACTATTATAATTGCTAAAAATAATGATTTTCTTACAAAAAATTATTCCGATTTGACATTTTAAAAAAACGCTGCCAAAACCGTTAGAGTTATGAAAAAAATGGACATAGAGAATTAAATTTCCTATAAAAAAGTCAGTGACGGCATATGTCTATCTTGAATATTTTAGGCGTGAGGGTGGCTGAAAGTTGTGCGCTGGAAAACGATAAGTTTAATTTAACAAAAGATCAGCGCGCGAATTTGAGGCGCCCTCACACCAAAACTATTAAAGATAGACTAATGCCACCACTGACTTTTTTATAGGAAATTTAGTTCTCTATAAAATTGTTTATGTTAATTTTTTTCATAACTCGAACGGTTTTAGCAGCGTTTCCAGTTAAACGTGCCGGCGTCCAATTTCATTTATGGTTTTTATTTTTTTTTTGCACAGTAGCCGACAATTTAGACATAATTTTTCAACAATCGTGTTCTACATATTTTTCTGCATCGAATGGTATATTTTTCGACCTGGTAAAATGAAGTGGAAATTAACTAGGGACGATGCGAGGCGCAACTCGCGCGGCCCTCGCGGCCACCTACTCTCTCTCTTTGCCTTACGACTTCGCGTCTCTTGCGTTAACAGTTTGGCGACACTCTAACCATACGATACATTGAGGCGTTTCATCACCTAATTGTCTTACACCGTGGGGTGGTGTAACCACCAGTGCCAGAAGTGTGCAAACAAAAAGTATTTGTTACAAATTTGTTAAAACAACTAAGGCTCATTCAGACACACTTCTCGGAACTATCACAGATTATTACCATGTTAGTAGGGAAAACCATTTTAGCATATGGTTCCATTATCTTGGTTTGCAAAGCAATAATCGTAATATAAGCAATGTTCGAGAACCATTTGACAGACCCAGCGCCGGTTCTAGGGCAGAGCGAGCGGGGCAATCGCCTCGGGCGCCACCGATCAAGGATCGCCGAAGGCGCCCTAATCTAACAACAAACTGGGAAAGAGACTACTGACTTTTCAGGAAAGGAACGCCATCGCAGGATCTCGCCCCTTCGCAAAAAATCCCTAGCACCGGCGCTGGACAGACCGTTCCAATTCAAACTATCACAAGCTTCACGAAATTCCAATTTGAGTGTTTTACTTGCAGTTGCTCAAGATGGTAATGAATATACATTTGCTCCATTGACAACTTGTTCCGTAGAACTTTCATTTTCTGCATTCAATAAACGTCACCGACTCACTGAAAATATTCTAGAAAAATTATCCGTTATTTACACAAATAAGGGCACGTAAACTAGTTAAATAATAATGTCCCTACATGCGACACCCTAGCAGAGCAAGCCAGATCGAATGCGTTCAGTGAACATGATGTTGCATGTTGCCGATCTGCCTATCATAATTAACAAATAGCTGCCGTTTAGTAACAATTAACAATTTTAAGATGTTGGGCCCGCGGCACATTTTAAACAGTGACGTATTCTAATTCTATAATATAAACTCATTACGGCTACCTTGAATAGTGTACGAACTTATTCATTCATAAATAGGTACATTATGTAACAGCATACCATTGTCGTGATCTCTATTGATAAATTTAAGTAGGTACTCGTCATTTTTGGCAAGATTACTAATTTTGACTTAATTAATTACGATAACCCAAAATTCATTAGACCTTCAGCTGGTCTTGTCACTATATGAAAAATGGAACATACTGTATAAAAAATAAGTTTAAAGTTAAATGCATGCGTGATGTAGAACTGTTCACTAGTGAGTTTCAAATCGGTTAAAACTACTTGCTATCTAATTACGAAAATAGTAATGCATATTTTTCCACATAAATAGAAATAGGTATTTACACATAGCGATAAAATTGTGTTTACTTGTTTGTGGTTTCTAACAATGTCCCACCACATAGGTATAGGTATATAATTTAACTCCGTACTCGTCGTTCATAATAATTTTTCTTACGTTATACAATATACAATACAAGGAATACAATGCATATTCAGATTTACCCATTACAAGTAAAATTCCACAGATTCTTCGCATATACCTAATAAGGTGGTTGCACGTTGGGCGTTCGAAGCATCGGAATGTTTACGTTTCCACGTACTGCTGCTACCCTGTCTCTGGAGAATCCTTACATTTCATCCCGTAGGGGCCTCATGAATCGTACGGCACTCTGAAAGGGTGTCCTCGTCTTTGTGGCACTTGTCCCATCTGTATCTCTTTAGGTCTTCTGCGTTCCTGGTTGGTTGTTGACGTCATTTACAAGAACTAGCCTTACCGTACTTACATCGAGTCGAATCGTGTAAAATGATAGATGTGCCGTGCCATTTGGAGTTTTCGTGCCATCTTTAGCCACTTTTTTCAGTTTTTTGATTTATCACACGTCACACGTATGCTTTATCAAATCACAGATGGTATTTCTGTAATATGGGTATGACATTTATTAGACTAAAAAACGGTACGTATTTACTTATTTTTTATTTGAAAAATTTGTTTTTGTCTATATGAAAACAAGGGAACGTGTTTATTTCTTTTGGATTTTAAAAAAAGCTCGGTTTTATAGTCAGTATGGTAGGATGTATGTTTTCAATTCAACAATATTTGTTTGAATTTCAAGAACAATATTTATTAAGCATACCTAAATACGTACAAAATCCTTATCTAAAATATTTTCAAAATTTTAATATTACAGATGTAACACAATGGTGACTGCTGACTGGTCACAGGTCACAAATTACGTATGTTCTTTAATCAACTAAACTAGAACCTAAATCTTTACTTTCAACAGTACAAAGTCTATTAGTAATATAATTAATATAGACCAAGTTGAAAAGCTTGTAATAAAAATTATCTTAATCTTTTGGTCCCCAGGAGTGATCTTGGTGCTCGATCTTAAATTTTCCTTTATTTTTATAATTAGAAGTTTCATATAATGTAATGTTACTTATCGGAAATTCTTACGTATTTAAAACATTTCCTTTGATTCTTGGAACAAAATAAAGTTCAGCTTGTTTATACAGAAGGTACAAATATTGTAGTATAAACAAGTTTATGCATAGTACATACAAACGTCTTAATTTTAATTAAATAAACAATAATTAGATAATTTACTATTAATTTCTCATCTGAAGTGGAAGTGAAGATATTTAAATGCAAATTGGTAACGTTTATGTGTTAACCAAATAGTAGAGGTTTTTTTGAAAAATTCTAGGAATTGATACGCGATGCAAATAGAGCCGCATTGCTAATAAAATTTAGAATTATGACATAAACGGAAACCTATCTTCTATCTTTTTCATATCTAATTGGATTTTTGGACCATCTCTTAATGTATCAACAGGTGTCCTGGTTCCGTATATTTTTTTATGGTTTGGAATTAATGGAGTAAAATTCTAAATTATGTGATCCTGAACCAGTGATTACATATTATTATGAAATTTTTATCATTGAGATCATTTGAAAATATAGTAAGATATATCCGTATTGTAAATTTTGAATTTATATTTGCGATATTCGTCGTAAAGAAGTTTGTTTTTCTGCACAAATCAAGATGTTCCTTTACCTCCACAGAAAATACTAACTAAGTACTGAATCTAAAATCCAGTTAATGTGAATAATTAGTGATTCAGCTTTTACGAATGTATTTATCACCTCTTTGCATCGTTGCGGTAGCAATGATGAACTCATATTTTTACTGATATTTAAAAAAAATTATTTAAGTCAATAACTGTTATCTAATGTCATGGAAATCATTGCCCAATGATAATTTATCCAAGTCCCAACATGGTTTTAGATATTTCCGAAATATTTGAACTAGTATGGCATCAAGGTCTATTAAATAAATTATTATTTTGGTCTTACCGGCCCACAGCTGTTGTTACTGTATAAAACTACAGATGCTGCCTGGTTTGCAATATTGTTCACATTTGAAGAATTGCACCTAATACCACATTGAAAATCTTCAATTCAAAACGAATACAGCTCTTATAAAACTCGATGACCTCTTTGGAAAATTGTCGCACTGTTGGTAATCTCAATTTTTTTCATATCGACCATTCATACTTATGCTACTAGAGAGTAAGTAGATGGAGAAAATAAACAATTTTGAAATACATTCAAGTCAGTTACAGCCTCAGATGTCTGATTTAGAAAAAATATATAACTCGTTTACATTTATACACTAAAAACTATAAAATTTTAGTAATCGTTGTTAAGTGAAAGGATATTCTTTCTCTCAACAACTCAACCCAAATATTAAGTGATATCTTAAACTTCAGAGTATTATTTAAAATTTAAGTTATTTATTTTGAATTACCTGTTTTATCATAATTTGGCACAAAAACGTAGTGAGACGTGAATCGTAAAAATCAACCTGGAACACGTTGCTTAATTTTCTAATGATAATTCCATCTTCTGAAAAGTTCATCAGTATTTAAATAGCTATAAAAACAGCAGAAAATACAACTTATTTAATTGTAATACTCATAAATATAATCAGTAGCATTGAAAACGACTGACCGTTCAAATATTAAATTTATCTTCTCTAGTCACTGAAATTTTTGACAGTAGGCCTTAACTTTCCTCGGTCTTATGTTACCCTGATGGGTTGTTGACGTCATTTTCCACTCTATCCGCCCACGCTCGTTCGAATATCCCCATAATAACCGAGGCAGTGTAGCAAGTAACAAGGTCAACGACACCCCTGCTGACAAGGTCATTCGTCTCAGAAGTTTGTCATTCGTCAAGTTATTAACCGCTCCAACCAAGGGCCGTAAAGTGAGGAGTTACTTTCTTTTGCTTCTGCGATCTTGATTAGGTGTTGACGTCATTGAACAATCGTCTTGCTTCTTTATCATGTCCCATAACCCTTAATATTATTGGAATGAAGTTATTTTCATAATTAACACTTTTAATCCAACTACTTACTGAGCGGCGTGAATTCAGTAAGCTTTACTAAGAACTATACAAAATTACTATAAATTTATTGAGATTATAAAATAATAAATCGACGAAGCTTAGGTCACCAGAAGGAATTATTGACAATACAGTTTATTTTATCAGACATAGCTAATATTATCAAGTTTGGAACATACTTTTAAAATTAAATAAATTCACTGCTCCCTCCGGTGACGTTGCCATCATCGCTCATATTTATTGAGTATTATTGTGCAACTGAGTACCAGCCAGGGTGATCCAAAAGTAAACCGCATCCATTAAAAAATGAATTAAATGTGATTAAAACGACGAAAGTTAACATTTAATCAAAAATGATTTTCATTTTTTATTATTTTTATATTAAGTTTCAGGTTGCTTTTTAAAATAAATTCTATGTTCAAGCATTAGCGAAATTTTATTTAAAGAAAAATTACATATTTTTGTATTGTTACAAAGTAACCGAAAATGAATTATTAGTTCTTCAACAACTTTAAGACATTGGAAATGTGACTTGTAATTGTAATCTTCACTCAACGATAGTGATCAATTTATTTCACTTAGATGGACGAATAATATGTATATTGCCAGAATTGGCCAGAAATAAGTGAGCGATATTTAGAATGAAATATGGGAGAAAGGGTGGTCTTTTTGGAGAAGGTGGCTCAGTTCAGCGTTCAGCGGGCAATCTGAGTGTGAGTGGATGGTTTTGTAGATCAATGACGCAATGCCAGAATAAATATACTTACAGGAAACATTGTACACGGCAAGTCGTCATTGCCTTGGCGCATTATGGAAACGCATTTCGTTTTAATAGACGATAAAGATGTGAATCAGTTTTATCAGGAGTCATATGATAAACCTACAACATTACCTTAGTCTTGGGTGGGTTAACAATCAGACAGAATTTCTCTGAAATTGAAATCAAAGCCTGCAGATCATGATTAACTTTGAAAGAGGCATCAAGACAGTTTGGTTTCTCAAGAGAATAGTACATTTGGTGTCATCTGCGGAAAATGGCTACAATAACACTGTAAAATAGTTTTGAAATATGAAGTATATAATGTGAATAGTATAGGACCCAAAATAGAACCTTGAGGGACCCCCCGAAACAACATCAAGAAAATCAGACAGATTTTTACTAATTTTAACACTTTGTTGTCTATTTATTAGATAATTTTTCACTAGTAAGACTGGGGTCCCAGCAAATTCCAGGTAATGAAGCACCGCCAAGAGAAGATCATGACTGATTTTGTCTAAGTCTTTCAAATAATCGAGCAAGACAAGAATAGTTGAATGATCTTTATCACTTTCCAATAGAATATCATCCATAACCTTAAGTAAGGCTGTGGTGCAACTATGATTAGCTCTAAATCCAGACTGGTTTTGGGACAGGGGAGCAAATCGTGGGTTTTAAGATGGATCTTGATTTAGGTATTTAATATTTTTTCCAGAATTTTCGAGAGAACCGGTAAGATATTTATAAGCCGAAGGTCTTTAAGTTCTTGGGATTACTTATTTTGGGCAAAAGTACACATGAGCCAACTTTCAACTAGAGGGAACAGATATAATACAGAAGTAAATATAAGAAAACAAACTTTGCTCCTTATTGTAATTTGTAATCTACACAAAAACATAGTTCTTGTAAAAAAACATTTCTTTGAGTAAGTTTCCATAAACCTTTCCCTTTCAAAATCTAAAAAACTATGTAAATGCTAGTTTTTCTTATTAAAGTTTTACTAATGACTTTCGGCAAGTAATCTCAACCTCAACCTTATTAACAAACTGAAGAAAAAATGGTTCAGTATTTTTGTAACAGTTACGATTGCCACCCAGTCGTTTGTGTAAGAATGCATAGTACAGCGAGTGACCTTGATATTTTGCGTAGTCAATAAAACCTGCATTCAGGGAAATATTTTTTTTTTCATTTTATTGGATATTAAAAACGATTAAAATTTAATATGTAACGTTTGTTTCCATCGAACAACAGTAGGTCATAAATTAGACGAAACCTATACAAATACATATTTTGTTTTTATCATTAAAAAAAACATTTTTTGGACGCGAAAAATCACTTCTGTTAAAATGTTCTTCACCATCACAACGCTATTGTCTAAAAGTTATTTGTGGCATCGTCCATATTTCATTCTTTTCTTATTTGGGATTTACTACCACACTTCTTAACATTTGGATTTTTTTTAAATAACGTTTACGCCTCTAACTTTACGTCAATAAAAGGAACAGTTACCTAAAGGTTGGTTATTTTGACATAAAATATAAATAAACAAAAATAAAAACAATGATTTTTTGCAGACGTTCCGGAAACTTAATCTGTTTCCTTTTTCAATGTTTGGTTTAGACTCTTTTTGATTTGTCTAATTCTAAAAATTATACGATTTTAATGTTTATATCATAACCATAGATACTTACTATGTTCACAGTAAATTTGTGAACAAGCTTTTGAAAACAGATATCGAATAAATTGGGATAAGGCAAAAATTTTAACAAAAGAACCAGACAGTAAAAAGAAAAAAATTAAAGAATCTGCAATAATTTTACTAAATGAAGACAAATGCGTATCAAACTATTCTGTAGATTGTTGTACAATATGTACAATATTGTTTGTAGTTTATTTGTGGCGGTAATTAATATTCATTGTACAATGTGATCACCGATGCTAAAAGAAGAACTTAGCATCGTGATTATCAAATCTGATCATCTTTTCTGTGAACGTAGTATCTATGGTTATGATATAAACATTAATAGTACATTAAACAACAGTTTAGAAAAGCAAAGTTTTACTAAACGAATATATAGTGTTTGAGTAAGAGCGAGCGCAGCGAGCGAGTAACTCAAAAACTATATGAGTTTAGTAAAACTGGTTTTCTTACGAGATTTGTTTATACTATTTTTTCGCATTTTGTGTTAGTGCGATAGATATAAAAGCATTACAAAGTTTGAAATTTAAAAAATGTCATAATATTTCCGTAACCTAGTAACTGACACGGCTTTGTTTTATATAATAATAGTTAAGTACATATAATTTTTGTGAGTCGAATTGATTTTAAGTTGTACAAGGTGTTTCTAAATTGACTACCATAAATTTAAGAGCTTGTAGAGAACGTTAAAATAAAACTAAAACCTCTATACAGTTTTATCGAAAAACGCTTCGTTTTCAAAATACTGGCAGATCAGTTATTTAGCTATATCTCTAAACAGAGTAGGCAGAGGATTCTAAATTTTTGTGAGCGAGTGTTACTTAAGACTACCGATGACTGGATAATACTTTAAATCTGATACCACCATTTAGTGGCGTGGTAGCCTAACACTTTTTTGTTAATAAAAAATTTGCTGTTCGATGTTTTGAAAATATCGTCTCATTTTCAAATTCCCCAGTCAAAATGCTATAATAAAGATGCTCTTATTAAATATCTCCAGAGGCGTTCGTTTTCGAGATATTCTCGGTTTTATGTGTTACCTACTTAATTTGCGAAAAACATATTATTAAAAAGGGACAATCATCACAAGGTAGATAAAAACAAAAAGAAATGCATCTCAAATCTGCTTTACTGTCAAGAAGTGACATTTTAATCTCAAAGGTGCACTTATTAACAAATTCATATTGAAAATTTCCTTTTTTTGTTCAGTAGTAATAATAAGGCTACCCCTTTTTCTACGCCACTGAATGGTGGTATCAGATTTAAAATATTATCCAGTCATCGGTAGTCTTAAGTAACACTCGCTCACAAAAATTTAGATTCCTCTGCCTACTCTGTTTAGAGATATAGCTAAATAACTGATCTGCCAGTCGACACTATAACACCCTGTATTTTGAAAACGAAGCGTTTTCCGACGAAACTGTATAAAGGTTTTAGGTTTATTTTAACGTTCTCTACAAGCTCTTAAATTTATGGTAGTCAATTTGGAAACACCTTGTATATTAATTATAAAAATGAATCTTGCTACTGAAAACAATTTAGAAAATTTTAAATGCCGCTCGAGCTTACTTCCTTTAAAATCTAAAGAAAAATACAAGAAGGTAGGTATATGAAATTTGTCAAACCGTTTTTTATTAACACTGACATTACTATAGATAATAGTAAAGTGACATTTTCGTATGATAAAGTGCCACTTTATTAAACGATTTTGAATTTAGTAAAATAGTATATTATCAGTGAAAATGCGAAAAAATTGTGTAATTTCAAGAATTACACAAACCAAAGAAATTCTAAGCATGGAAAAAGGAAACAGATTAAGTTTCCGAATCGTCTGCGAAACATCATTGTTTTTATTTAGTTTATTTATATTTTATGTAAAAAAAAACAACCTTTAATTGTTCCACTGCAGGAAGAAAGTAAAAAGAAGAGAAAGGAACCAACAGAGATGCATTCATATTGTAAAAAAATAGTTATATTATATCACGTGTGACGAACAAGTACCATTGTTATATCGGTGGCCACGAGTCTATGTACGCCCCCAATTTTTTGGCTGTTTTTTAATTTAAAAATTTGGTTTTTGGTATACGTGAGTAAGACAAAAGGGTGCTATTTTTAGATTAACAGGAACGAAAATATCATTTCCGGTTGAACCGGAAGTGACATCAACTTTTATTTCTTAAATTAAAATGACCGTGCTTTTTTGTGGTGTTTTATAAAGCATAAAATTCTAACTGCAACAGTTTTTTCCAATTTCAAAAATTACAAAAAATAAGTGAGATTACGAACGATTTTTTATTTTTTACAAAATGGCCGCGTCAGATGAATGCGATGTAAGCAAATTACTAAGTAAGCTATGGAAATTAGAAATTATTAGCAAGGTAGTAAGCTTCTGTAGAGAATAAAATAGTTATTTAAATTACTGATAGATACGACTATTTTTAGGTTTTTCTCTTTAAACGGAATTTAATTTTCATTTTCATTTCCGTAGGGGTCCTATGAAAAATTTTTAAATGGGACCGTTCTATTTTTTTATTAATCGGGCATAATGATTCATAAGCTTTAATTTTTTCGCCAATAATCATTTCTTAACGAGATCCTTTGTAATAATAAAAGTGTTTTTAAAAGGTAAGCACAAATTAAACAAGAAATAATTTTTATGAACCTTTTAAAAACACTTTTATTATTACAAAGGATCTCGCTAAGAAATGATTATTGGCGAAAAATTAAAGCCTATCATTATGTCCGATTAATAAAAAAAATAGTGCCGTCCCATTTAAAAATTTTCCATAGGACCCCTACGGAAATGAAAATGAAAATTAAATTCCGTCTAGGCCGATACGATAAATGAATTGAAGAAAAATGCAAGGCTTACAAATCATCATTAAATATTAAAGGATTTATGGTATAATGAAAAATACTGAACGACACACGGCCGATACGCAAATAACAGACGCGATTGATAGTAAAATCTCGGCTTCCCCTCGATTTTACAAACTTCAATCTTGTCTGATATTTGCTACATATCGGCCTTATGACGTCAATAACTATTGTATTATTTGACACTTTTGACAGCACAAAACATATGATTTTGACAAATGGGAAAAGGGAAAATTAGGGGTTCAAAATTTACAATTATGGCCACCGCAAACGCTCGAGTCGGATTTAGTAATAACTCCGCCCCCTTAGATCATGCAACCGACAGATGTTGAGTGTTTTAAATTAAAATTTATTCCTGCAAAATCATAAGCACGAGATATATTTTATCAGACTATTTACCAAATAAAGAACATTTATAATTTAAATGGATATTTTCGACTTCTTTACTGATATTTTTGTTTGACACTTCGTCAAAACAATTTTTTTGTTTCAGGTGAAATAAATTTTTGTATTTCTATTGTTAGGTACTTAAATTCCTTTACGAGTTCGAACACTTAAATTGTTATTTAAGATAATAGAATAATTATGTAATTTTGATACAAACTGTTAAAGACAGTGACGAGAATGGATCTTATTACAAGAAAACAAACAGAAAAAATTTTAAATTTTATGAAATGGCACTACTAAACAAGCGTTTGGAAATCTTCCCATCGTGAAAATATTTAAAAATTCTAGTTTTTTCCTATATTCCTAAACTAAAATATGTTAACATTCATTGTTTCAAATCTGACATCCATCTACAGGATTAATTGATTGACTCAAAATGATAGAGTTTCTCGCAATTGATTACCAAAATATTACCAAAATTTGCAGAGTAAAACTGCAATCGCTAATTAGTAAAATAATACCGAAGAGTAAAATATAATGCAATACAGATAACTTCCATAAATCAAGTAAATGAATTAGATTTCTTATTTACAACTCTTATCTAAATAATATTTCTCCCTAGGTTTTTCAGTTTTGGATCATAAGAAAACATATTTTTTCATTACTATAAATGGTATAGTTTTTGCTAGATCTACATTGTTTACTCTGAACGTCTACGATTTCCTGTGATCCTGGTTGGTTGTTGACGTCAGTTCGGGCCTGAGTCGTCCTTCAGGTGTAGACTGCGACCCAATAGCGGGTAAATTGGTATCGTTGAACCTTTCGCCGGCGGTTAGTTGTGCGTTGTGCTACTTGTGCTTTATAAATCGATTACTATTTTCTGCGTTGAAAGTTGAAATTTTGGGCCGATATATATGACTAGCACCTGTAGCTGGTTATGAACTCCTGTTTAAAGAATCGCGGTGTATGACTCCCAACCAGGGCCATTCACACCTTGATATTTCGATTGAACAAAAAAGTTCTTTCTTAAACAGTTCAATAAACTAATTGAAAATTAGAGCATGTGCAGAAGAAATTTTTATCGATAATGCCATCTACCATATCTGGAATTATATATGTTAGTTAGTCAGATAAAACAGAAAACTAGACAAAAAGAAAGCCTTTTAATATTGGATGGTTTGGAAATACGAATCATCATTGTAATTATTGATAGGTATAAATATATTTTTTAAATATTGGCGAAGGTGCCAATGGAAATATGTAATTATAAGAAAAAATAAAGTTCTTTATTTCCAGGTAGTTTCTATAAATTATTTTTTCGTATGAACTTTTTAGTAAGTTAAGTGCAACAAGAGAAAGACCAATGAATTTTTAAGAGATGGTAATTATGCCATTAACTAAGTATGCCGGGTTGGGCAAAAGTATGGAATAACCGCAATAATTTTGTATGTAGAAGTTTCCCGAAAAAATGCTTCAAGGGGTATAGTGATCTTTATTGTTGCGCACATTTGGGTGTCCTCCAATTTATTTTTGCGTCAGCGGTTTTTTAGATATGACATCATCGATATTTTGTTTTTCTGGCAACCTATATTTTTTTTCCTACTTTCTGATATAGTTTTTTATTTTCTTGTCAATCGTATTAAATTTTGCATAGGTTGCATAAGAAAAATTTTAAGAAAAAAATTTAAAAAAAAGAAGAAAAAGAAAAACCGCTGACGCAAAGCTAAATTGGAGGGCACCCAAATGTGAGCAACAATAAAAATCACTATACCCCTTGAAGTATTTTTTCGGGAAACTTCTACGGACAAAATTATTGCGATTATTCCATACTAAGCACAACCCTTATCCGAAAATGCAAATATAAATATGATTGCTTTTCCGCACCAGTGCGGAAAAACGTACTTTTCCGGACTGATGCGGATAAATGTTGATAGTTTTCTGCACTGGCGCGGAAAAGTGCAACTTTCAAAACTGAAATGCGTGCGGAAAAGTGATACTTTCCGCACGCTCATAGGAAATAGTTATTTTTAATGCTAGATTGCAAAATGCGATTTTTGTATACTAGAAAGAAATAGTCGGGTAACGAAATAGGCATGGCCCATAAGAACCTCGAAAAAATTCCGAACTTTCTGAAATTTTCAGGAAATGTTCTTTATTAGTAGTATAATGCTATACTAAAAGTCCCTAAAAATCCACCTTGTGTGTTAGCCGCCATATTGAAATAATGGTGACCAAATATAGCAATAGAAAATATTTATTATCTCACTTGTTTTTCAATCAATTTTGAAAATTCAAAAAAGAAAATAACCACATAATACCATAGTATATGACTACATTTTTATAAAATTTTTAAAAGAACCGTTAACATACATTATATTGAAAGAAATTTAGACACTAACTCTTTTTAAACGATTTCCCTTAATTTACCTGAAAATAAAAAATAATTTTGAAAAATGTGTCGGATGAAATTTGTAGAAAAAACAATTCTGAATAATACAGTTCTTTCAGATTTATGATTATTCAAAAATTAACGGAGTTATGAATTTTTAAAGATGAACGGGCACGCGAGTTCTACTTTGTGTTTACCTATACCTATACCGCTGCTTAATCAGTCGAGCGAATTTAGTTTTTAGGCCAGTCAATAAAACCATCATACATCGCAAACGCGCATGTATCTACGATTCTTTTATATGTTATTAGGACCCCTGAGAGTAGTTTATACCGAAGTTTGCAACCCTGAAAACCCTGTGCTACTCCCGTGGTGCTCGAAAAACTGCGAAATTCTGGCACTTGTTGCATTTGTTTTGAAAGTAATAACTTAAGGAAGCGTTTTACGGGTATCTTCATAATATACTTTTGTAAAGCAGCAAATTTGCTAGAATTTAAGCCCAACCAGAGCTCTCTAGGTCCATTGATTGCGGAGATACAGCCAGTGAAAGATGGGCAATTTTTTCTAAAAAGTGAAAATTTATCGGTAGGGTCATTTTCTAAGACACGTGCCGGGTAAACTAATGCTCCTAGAGAAAAGTTATGTGAAAGGAATTTGTAGAAAATTGAATTAGCTTCAATTTAATCCCAAAATGGTGCCTCTAGGCCTCATAGTTTCCTCAGAAACTAAAAAATAGTAAAACATCAGATTTTAGGAAAATGATAAAAACATTGTACTGATTAATGTATTTCTTTAAAAAAACTTGCAAGAACTTGAATTTAACGTAACGTAAACATAAAATAAACAACGTAAACATACTTAAATGTAAACTATAAAATACTATTTACTCAGTCAAGCACAAACACCTCAGTAGTTTAAAACTTCGCCCTTTTGGAAGGTCCGGGTCTCGCATCCAGTCTGGATTAGTGGGAGAGGGAGGGGGAGGAGAAACGAGGGTTTCTGGAGGTGGAGGCGAGTCGTCATATGTTGTTGGGTCATCCACATCCTCGTCCTCCCCGTCCAGGACGATAGGGGTGGTGTTGCTGCGACTTCGACCTTGGCAAAAGGAACATAGGATAGAGCACTTAAGCCCTGCCTTTCTGCAAGTGCATGGCCCTAAGCACCCTTTCTTGCATTTGCAAGCCACCATTTTAAGCAGGGTTTTAGGAGCGGGCTCTGCGCACATTGTGACTAGCATGAGATTTTGTTCGCTGGTAGCCCATCCCCAGTCACACGGGTTTTTATCGACTCCCAACCATTTTTGCACCTGGTGATAGCTCCTCCAAGAATGATATTTTGCAGCTTTTGTGGTGGCGGGGAGGCGGCCGATTTTACAAATGCTGATATAGCAGGGTGTTCAGCATTCCCTCATCTTGTCCGTAGAGGTTCATCAATATTTTCTCGCCAGCATTTCCTACTTCTTCCTGGTTGGAGTTTGGATCAAGGAAAATGCTGGCGAGGTATATCCAGTGGGTTTTTTTTGAAGACGTTGCACCACTTCATCTTGCCTTGCCAGAAAAGGACAGAGGTGGTGTCACACCCACTGATGGCATGCAGGAACAAAACTGTCTGAGGTACCTGCATTTCTCCACATGTGAAGGAATTTGCTGGATATTGGCCGCACTCTGACCCATCTCTGTCGCCTTTCTGGAAGTACACGTTCGCATGTAGAGAGCTTAAGCCGTTGAGAAGGATCAGTAGGTCGACGTCCTCTCCAATGATGAAAACTTGGTCAAACGATGAGCTCTTGGAGAGGGCAGTCCTCACTATACAGCATTGGCGTCTTCTTGAGATTGATGTACCTCGATACCCTGCCTCTCAAATTCATGGTGATCAGTCGGAGTTTGCTAGATTCATTTGAGAGCGGTTTTGCTTGGGGCACTTTGATGGGTGTTGATTCATCAAACAAAATGTCACTGCAGGAGAGAGAAGCAGAGCGTCGCAGGCGTTCAGCTGATTTAGTGCTCCTCATAGCTGCATCTTGTGGCTTGTGGGTATCCATCAAAAACCACAGCTACGTTTTTGCCAAAGCTGTTGACAACGTAGCTGACGTATCCCGCCACGATGGCTCTGGCTGCATCATATATATATTCAACATATTTCATTTTAAATAAAACAAGAAAAACGGTATGTAATTTTGTTTGTTTAATGAATTTTTGGTATTTGTTTAGTATTTGTTTAGTGTATGTTTATTTGAAGCCATATATATCATCTAAAATGTTAAATTCAAATTCTTGCACGTTTTTTTAAAGAAATATATACCAACATTATTCAGTACAATGTTTTCTCAAAATCCGATGTTATACTATTGTTTCGTTATTGAGGAAACTATGAGGCCTAGAGGCACCATTTTGGGATCAAATTGAGGCTAATTCAATTCTCTACAAATTCATTTTCATGACTTTTCTCTAGGAGTATTAGTTTAGCCGGTACGTGTCATAGAAAATAACCCTACCGATAAATTTTCACTTTTTATAAAAAATTGTCCATCTTTCACTGGCTGTATCTCCACAACCAATGGACCTAGAGAGCTCTGGTTAGGCTTAAATTATAGCAAATTTAGTTTGCTTTACAAAAGTATAATGAAGATACCCGAAAAACGCTTCCTTAAGTTATTATTTTCAAAAAAAATGCAACAAGTGTCAGAATTTCGCAGTTTTTCGAGCGCCACGGGAGTAGCACAGGGTTTTCAGCGTTGCAAACTTGGATATAAACTACTCTCAGGGGTTCTAATAACATATAAAATAATCATGGATACATGCGCGTTTGCGATGTTTGCCTTTTCTTGTGTCGATATTGACTGGCCTATTTATACATATTCTGATTATTAATCCTACTAATATTTTATACTGAGTATATAATATTATTATTGCTAATAATAATTTGTTGCTAAAATAGTGTTGGTAATATCTAGTATTAATTATTGGATCTATTTCTTGATTAATATTATTTGATAGAGTGTTATAGTTTTGGTTTTCTTTCTGATTATTTGTTTAGTTTTCTCGAGTTGCATTTTCAATTTTTTACATTTCATTAACAAGATCTATTGCTTGGATAGAGTTAGATAGAGTGTTATATTTTTGTTTCCATTCTGATTATTTGTTTAGTTTTCTAGTGTTTCTTTTTAATTTTTTACATCCAACATTAATTGGATCTGCTTTTTTAAAAAATGGAAGACCGTTTATGTATATTTTGTAACAACTCTTTAACAGTAGGGAACATCGTTATTGTTAGGAAGGGTTTAAATACTATAATATCATGCAGTCGACAAAGAAATGATAAAATTCAGGAAAAAATATCTTCAGATTCTGTGACAGTACATACAAAATGTAGAAAAGAGTATACACATCCAACATCCAACTACAGTAAAACATAATAGCACGAGGCTTTCTTTAGTCAAGGCATACCTATTAGATTAAATAAGTATAAGATATACCATCCCATTGTTAGAATACAAATGGATATTATACGGAACTTGTGCATTCGAATAAATAGATGGCGCATATTAAAGTGTATTTTTCTATGTTTATAGCTAAAGATTGTTAGAGCTTTGGACGTTTTTGCCATATTATGTTTTAACCATGGTTCACACACAAATGATATCAATATTCAGAAAAGATTACATTTTTGGGAGTTTCGGGGCGTTATCTAAGTACTATTCGAATGCACAAGTTCCGTATAATATCCATTTGCATTCTAACAATAGGATGGTATATCTTATATACTTCAAATCACGAGAGATGACCGTTACGTCACAAATTAATTTCTAATATTCAACGTACGCTTCAAGCGTTCTTTGTTTACAAAATAGTAAAACGAGCGAGACAGGGAAAGGGAGTCCATTATATGTGACTGTTAATATCTCCGACTGACGTTGTTGATAACTAACGCAGTACTGATTTGATTCTTACGAATTATAATGATGACGTAACGGTCTTCTTTCGTGATTTGAACTATACTTATTTAATCTATGGTCAAGGGCTATTACACGCCAAGGGTCATGAACACTTATTACGTCCGTGGTACATACTAGTTATTTATGCACCAAGTGCGTTATATAGATCATAACGCCCGGAGGGTGACATGATTCAACCCGAGGGCCTTTGCCTTGGCCTTGACTTTGATTTTTTATTGTATTTTTTTAAGTAGTCTATGCCATTTGTTAATACCTTGACGTTTATTGATTATATTTATCTGTCAGTAGTTCTTTCAAATTTAGTAACCTAGTTCATTGTTGCTAGCTTTTGTAACTCATACAATTGTATCATATGTCACAGTACGATATTTTGTTGTTGTTAATGTTAATGTTCTTAATGTAAAAGTCCAATAAATTTTTACAAAATTATAATAAATTTTGATTTGATTGTTCGTTATTAATTTCTCTTTATATCAGTGCCAAAAAGTGACAGTTCTTTTCGCACTGAGTGTGAGAAGTGACAGTTGTTTAAAAGTGACAGTTCTTTTCGCACTGGTCCACTGGTGCGTTAAAGTAACGTTTTTCACACTAAAATGACAGTTGAAAAGTACGACATTTCGATTGCGAGTCTTTTACAAGACTTTTACGTTCTGCGTAGACAAAGAGCTGTCAAACTGCTGTGTTAAAACTTCATCTAGAAATTTCTCTATAGTTTTGCCTATCCTATCGTACCCTCTCTCAATAGCTCAAACAAATCAAAATACGCATCTGAATTTAAAATACTTTCACCAAAGAGCATAATTAACTACTGGTCATTAATGTCATTATTGTCAGTATGTGAAAATTTTGCTGGCAAGTTAGGTTTTACCTTTCGTTTTATGAGCTGTTTTTTGTATTAAAAATATCTAATAATAATGTATGACATTGTATGCATTAGTAGTTTTCACTGTAAATATTTTGGAAATTATTAATGATATTACTCAACTAAACATAATCCGAGACATAATCTCAAACCAATAATAGATTAAATAACACTAACATAACCAACTATAAAAGTAATCATGCTCATAAAAAGAAAAGAATAAACTTTCAGAAATTTACTAGCGGGCTTCCCAACTTTCGGCTTTACAATTTTATTCAAATGATGGGGGATAAGTGTATCCCTCTGGTGGTCAGTTGCTACTACTTGTCAAGACATACAATGTCTCTGTGACAAATAGCGACTCTATTAAAGTACCTTTTAGAGCAGGCGACCTCTAGCCCAAGTGGACTAAATTGTAATAAACAAAAATGTAGGTAACAAAGTACTCAGCGAACAAAAGCTCCGACCTGCATTGAATTGCGCTTACAAATTCAAATTGGTAGCCAAGTTTATTATTTGTCTCTTCTTTACCAAACACAGACCTGTTTCGAACTTATTATGTTCTTGTCAGTGTGCCATAGGTAATCGAAAGGACAAATAATAAAGGACCTATGGCACACTGACGAGAACATAATAAGTTCGAAACCGGTCTGTGTTTGGTAAAGAAGAGACAAATAATAAACTTGGCTACCAATTTGAATTTGTAGGCGTAATTCTTTGCAGGTCGGAGCTTTTGTTCGCTGAGTACTTTGTTACCTACATTTTTATTTACAATTCAAACTTTAAACCGCCCTATAATCTACATCTCGTCGAAATTGTTTCCCCCGAAAATCAGACTTTTGCTTAATAGGTACAAGAGGAATATTTGATTATTAACAAAAATTATTGCAGCACGATAAAAACTAATATTACGAACTAATTTAAATGGGGTTAGGTTTACTCTGCATTATCGTACTTTCCCGCCTCGTGTTAATTTGACCATAGCTGCAGTGACAACTAGACACGACCAGTGAATATAGGATATTCACTGACACGACAGTATCCAGTATCCAAGATTATCACTGAACCAGTTGATAAATTAATTTAACAAACGCTTAGGTACTCACAGGCGCCCTGTGAGTACCTTAGTTTAGATCATTGCTCAGTGTTAATCTTCATAATTTTAGCAATCGTCAGTTTTTTATAATATAAACGATGTTAAAGTTTAAGAGAAACGTTGGTTTAAGTATAATAACGGAACAACGATAGATATTACCGTCAAGTTGTAGAAAATAATTATTGAGTCATGGACACTATTGGAAATGTAATATCGATACCATATAGACACATCCACCTAGGAAGGTAGTTTGAAACCATGATGAACCATTTTCTCCACCTGATATGTGCTCCACCACCGAATAATTTCAGAAAAAGAACTGAATTTTTTTATATTTTTTGTCTCTTTTCGAAATTTTGATATTCTGTTCCGCTATACAAAGTTAGGCGACTTAATAGTTTCATTTGCTATTTCAGAATACCACGCAATCTTTTGGAAACAGGAAGATTGTAAGATTTTCTGTTTACTTTTACTTCAGTACAAGAAAGTTACTTTTCCGGCCTAGGTTATGTACAGGTCGCTCATCGCCTCATCATAATAATCGAGTGTTTGTATTCTTTGAAACTATAAAATGGGCTCGAAAATAGGTAACTAGACAAACTATAGACATATTTTGCCATTTAGTTAAAAACGTGGCAGTTGTTTTATAATGGAATTTCAATTCAAAATTACGAATGCGAATTAATGGTACAATACTGTGCCCGTTTAAAAAAAAATGGTGCACGTAATGCGTACAAAAGTGCCTTGGGCCTGTCTTGGAATTTGCCTACTCGTCCAGTAAAATTCGACTTTCGGGACTTGTTACGTAAACTATTATTATGTGTGCAAGTTAAAGAATACTGGGGAGGGCAAGTGCCCCCTCTTACACCCTTATTTCAAATCGTTGAATGCTGTTGATGCTTTCTGTGTATGCACATCAGCAACAAATTGTGTTGGAAATGAAATTATCCATGGCTGAGTCGAACTGAATGATGTGGCTGCTCTAAACATGGAGTCAGATATAACTATTTCACTTACATACGAAGATGTTATATAGATGGCTAATATGAAGACAAGAAGGATTCCTGTTAAAGATTAACGATTTAAAGTTTTATTATTTTTGGTAGATTTGAAGCCTTTATTATCTTGTTCTTTTTTTGTAGGTATGCTACTTTCATTTGCACGTTTAAGTGGCCAAAGCAGTTTTCCGATTTTCACTCTGTAGATACAGAACACCAAAGTACATTGAACTTTTTCCATTTTTATGAACTATAAACACCTTTAGCAAATCGCATCTAATAATTTTACCTATAACTGAGAGGTCTAACATTTGTTTTCACACACCTGATATTGAACTCAAAGCTGCATATTTTAGATATAAGAAATGCTATTATCGGTAGGAAAGGAATAAAAATATGATCCCTTTGAAAGAAGTAACTTGAGAGAAATTGAAGTTGCCGAAACAAGGAAGCTAGAATATTTTTAAATCCACAGTTAATACTTCGCCATCAAAATTTACTAAATACAAATTTTAAATATGGGTTCATACAACGAAAGTTATTGCAATATCTCAAAAACTATTAGTTTTAGAGGTAGAGAATGCAGAAACAAATGACCTTAAAATGATTAATACATTTCCAATATGACGTAAAAAATATAATATGCAAGTTAAAATAATGAAGTTATTGACGTTTATCGATTTCAGGATATTAATCCTTTGTTTACATATGCAAAAGTAGGCTGGTAAACAAGTCATAACTAAAGTTGTACAGTTAAATTATATTTAAAACTTGTACGGTAATAATATTACAAATACAGATCTGTCAATAACTGTCAACAGATGAAATAATAAATAATGAAACTATAATATAGGGCTCTATTTATTAATACAAACAGACAGAAAACTCCAAACAATAATAATTAAGTACTGAAATCCAACTGAAATGTATTTTCAGGCAATCCAAGGTCCATTTTTATGTAGCCGTTGTGACATTAAAAATGTAAACATTTATGTAATATGAAAAAAGGTAACAAATAAAAACAAACAAAATATAACTGTAACCATGGCGACAAATCAACCCATACAGACTTGACCAACTAATGAAATGAAAACGTTATTAATAAGAGAATATCAAAAGGTAATATCTATTAATAATGTCTTTATTTTCTGAAACCGATAAACTATTGAACATATCACGGATGTTATGAATCATAACAGCCTTAGATGTCTTAAAATCCTCGCTCTACGAGCTCGGATTTCAAACCGACATCTGCGGCAGTTATGATAGTCATAACATTCCTAGATATGTTAATAGCTATGACCAATTTAATCGAAAAATGCGTAACACGATTTTCATTAGATAGATCTTTTTGAAAAGCTTATGGGCAAATTTTCGCTTGAATCATTTGTTAACACCTAGTCCCCATTATATTTGTTAGATGTTCCCTTAATTAAGGAGTGAAAGTTGTGGTTACCAGATATAAAAGGAATGCAAGGCATGTTTTTATAAGAAGTTAAAATATCTTTCCCCATCAGGCTATCATAACTAGAAAAAAGTATACCGACGAAATAAAAACGAGGTTTTTAGGAATTTCAAGGGCAAAGATGATAATCTTTTCTGCATATCAATACATTAGATCATCAATAAAACTGTTGCATATTAGGGCAGGTTATAATAAAAGTTAAGATACGTGGGAGGCCAAACAATAGATCTGACGTCAATGTAATGACAGGAGAGTAGCTGACTTTAGAGGTCGACAATGCATTTTGGCCCTTTGCCCTACATGCTAAGCCGACCCTAAAAAACCACTCCCTTTCCGTTTTGTGGCGGTTCGATTGTAACGAATTCAGTTAGCTTTGTATGCTTCGTTGCTTACGCTTTTTTACTTCAATAGCAATGCTCATAAGAGAGAAGTAAATAAAAATAGATACAACAAAAACATTTATATACGGGAAAAATAAATATTTAAATATAGTAGTTTACGTAACAAGTCCCGAAAGTGGTATTTTACTGGACGAGTAGGCAAAAATGGAAGCCTGCGAGTCCAGTAAAAGCACTTTTGGGACGTGTTACGTACAATTTTTTTTTTTAAACGGGCACAGTATTGTACTATTAATTCGCAATCGTCGTTTCGAAATTCCATTTTATAACAACTGTCACATTTTCAACTAAACGTCAAAATACGTCAAATTGCCTATTTTATACTTTTAAAGAATACAAACACTCGGTTGCCATTTGCTATGGTGAGTGGCCTGTAAAACTTTTACAGGACTCTCACCATAGCCATTTTACCGGCCGGAGTTCGATAAATTGCGATTTTCTGGACTAAAAGTAAGCTACTAAGTTACTACTTTCTGGCTGGTTTTAAAAAAAAATTATTATGTACCTAGGTACACAATCTTCAACTATCTGATAGTTTGATAAAAAAATATAATGAATTTCAAAAAGATGAAGTCTCAAACACCTAAGTATAAAATTTTTAAAATAACCTAAAGATTCAAATTCAGGTATATTATTTACAGAAGAGTAACTAAGTAGGTATATTGTATTTGCCAGTTCTAAAATTGTAAATATCAGCAATACTTCAAACATTTTTACACAATTATGTTAGTCATGAAATTCTGAACAACTTTTAAAATATCTCTTTCTGTGGCCTGATGATGTGAAGTAATTTTTAGTTCACGAAACGGTCGCAATCAATTATAAATTATTGAATTTTTATGAGAAAAAGACTGATTTCTTTCAACATGAACTTTTAAAATGTTGTCCGTATGTCGGTTCACACATCAACTTATGAACGGAAAATCGTAAAATTTGGATCGTATTAGCTAGAAGGAAAATTCTATTATTTTTAAGAAAAATCAAAACATAAATAAAACTGCTAAGGACTAATGGTCTCAAAAAAATTACATTATTTCAAGTAAGGCTAACGCTGAAGTAATTTTCTACTAACAGAAAAATTATGCACAATATAATAAAGTGTACTCCTAAAAAAATTTTTCAAATTAACAATTGTGTAACTTATGTAACTTGTTGGGGTTTCTTCCATATTGAAAATATGCATATTTTCAAAACTAAATTTCCTTAAAACAAAGGGCAGACAGATTGAAAACGTTCATGATATAAAAATTTTTTTTTTTAATTTTGTGAATTGTCTTTTAGGACTTGTATCAGTCTGAAATGTCCGCCAATCGAAACGCTTTTAGTAGCACATAATTTAATATAAATTAATGGTAGATGAGAGAAAATTGATCTCAACTTTGAAAAATTTTGATATTATTATTGTTTCTGCCAATTGTTATTACTAATACACTTTGGATACATCTCAACATTTTGATATAACTTTAAAAATTGTTAAAGATTATTTATAACAACCGAGGTCTTCTGATGCCATTCATTTATTGATATCATAAATAGTAAATATTAATATAAATTTAATTTGACAGACAGGAGGTCATTGATCCACATGTCCAATTTTGCCAAAATTTTCAAATTAGTATTATGATGCTTTATACTAACCTGGGATTTCAGCCGTTTAGCTTCCGTCTATTTGTTTTTGTTTGAATTTACCTTATAATATAATATTAATCCAAATCTCCAATTTTCATAACTTTCAGATTTGCATATCAGTGTGTTGTCATACGCAGGGCACTTTGGACTATCATTATTTTCTACTTCTTATTGCATAAAGAATGACCACCCTTAATGGCAGACGGGAAAAAATCGTTTAAAAAAAAATATTGCTCTCAGAACTATTTAAAAATGTAGTCTTTTTGATGTTTTTATTATGATTATGTTGGTAGCTTCAAGAAGAGTTGTAGGTGAAAGCCAGCGAGTTCAAGAAGGGTATTTTTTATCTAAACCGGTCAACAAGAAGTTCGGCAAAGGCAATTTTTAGCACCATTTTCAATTAACTGTAACTCTTTTAAAACTTTTTTGTGTGGTTTGCACCGGGCAAAATATCATTTGTTCCAAATTACATTAAAGAATACATTTTTTTGAAAAAGTTTAAATAGTCTTATTATATAGGATGTAAAACAAAGTAGTGCAAAAATTGCAAAATTTTGATGGTTTGCCATTTTGTTAAAACAATATTTTTCATCTCCCATTACCTACGGATGGCAAATGATTTAATATCAATATCTCCAGACGTTTTCGCCAGTTTTTTTTATTAAGGCCCTTTGGTATGTTATACAGAGCGAAACAAGGTAAGTGTCAAAATCTTGGTGGCGATATTTTAAAAGCATCGCAATTTGGAAACACATGTTGATGGATAAAAAAGAATAAAAGATTATCTTGCGTAGATTAAAAGCTTATTTTCTGTAGATTTTTCTTCATCAGATCATTTTTCCTACAAGTGAGGTTTTCACTTTGTATAACCAGGCCAATAATTCAATAGGTTTATCGTTTATACTGTTGTCTCATATCAGCAATAGGTATCGTCTGAGGAGGCCATGGAGATAGATAGAATTTGTTTTTAAGGTGCGGAACCTTTTTTTCCATCATGAAATTATCGTATTTAAAAAAACGTCATTAAATAAACTTTCATTATATAACAACGATAACAAAAAACTGTAACAAATTTACAAATAGATTTAAATCTTATGATTTCTTCGTCTTACTATAATTCCCTTCTTAAGGTCCATTAAGTTGATGTATAATTTCTAAGGATTGTTGGTCATATAAATGAATTTTTTTTCTGACGTATTGATTTATTCAATATATCTTCGGAGAGATTTGTATCTGAAATTATACAGAATTAATATTATTTAAATTTTATATCTCTCAATGTAGAATGTTTAAAACAACTCTTGGCCGTTACGTGAACCCTTACGATAAACTGCCTCTTGAGGATATAAATAAAAATAACCTGCATCTGCCTTCTGCAATCCTCAGACGACTAATCAGCCGTTCCAGTTTATCAATACTCCTATGATCTTAATTAATCCCTTCCCAACCAGAGGTTTATGTTTCTGTTTACCTTATGTATAATTTACCTTTAGTTGGTACGGCAAATGTCCTGGAAACAGCCCTTCCCATGCTCTATAAAGGGACATATACTTCTCAATAAATTCTGTGACCCTGGCAAATTTTGGCTGTTCGCTCCAGTTTGTTACTCCCACTGAATATACAGGGTGTTTCAATATTTACTGGACACACTTAAACCCGCATTCATGAACCTAAAATTAGAAGAAGTTCCCTATGCAGATATGTCCGCAAACGCCTCCGTGCAGGCTAAAATTAGACAAAGATAAAAATATTAATTTTGGTATCAAGTTTCTACTAATAGAACTGTTTCTAGGGGATACTTTTTTAACCAACATTTATTGGTAAAATGGGTAAAATCAGTAACTCCCATTTTATTTTCTTATTGGCACTTTTTAATGGACCCGACTTTTATCATATAAAATTGTGCATTGGAAAATATCATTAATTTGCATAGTCTCTTTTTTCTATAAAACTTTTAAATAGTTGATTGATGATTGGGTTACTTTGTGAAAATCTATTTGTAATAAAAATTTTTGCAATAAAATTTTTTTTACAAAACTGTTTTTTATTTACTTGTCAATTTCCACTTTATTTTATTGTTCTACGACTAGTTTCATCCTATTCGGACATTTTCAAGTAGTAACTAGGTAACTTTATTTTTGATAATTTTTTAATAAAAAAATACAATAATCTGGATCCACACGGTTATTTGGTAGCATTTTCATTGCAAAATCAATATACGATTGCTATATACCAATATGCCTTCCAGTACGTTATTGTTTTTAGCCTGATCTACAAAATAATAGGTTTGTTATGCAGGAAGCTACCAACCTGAAGTAGTCGTTTATTCTGTTTATTTATTTAATGTAATAGTGCCTGAATACCTCTGTAATATAAAATATAAGATAATATTGCATTAACAGATGCCAACTTATAATTTTTATATTTAGTAAAGACCTATAAATTCTAATTGAGTTTAAAAAAGTAAAGAAAATGAACCTAACAAAATAAATTTCAAATCTACCGGTCATGTTAATTTATTTGGTTGCAGCCATATTATTGCGATTTCCATACATAATTATTAACAAAATAAGTTTTAAACTAATTATTTAAATTTGCATAAAGCTCGAACCCACTTAAACAGTAGAGCTGAGATCCAAATTTAAATGTATACGCCTACCAAGTGGGTGAGAGCTTTATGTAAATAAAATACGAAACAGGTTCATACATAATTATTGAGGTTCATTACTGGCAGTGGCGGACTAAGGTTTGACACCCGTAGCGGAATTTCAATGTGTACTCACCCTCCCCCCCCCCCCCCAATCGATTTTTTAAATTTTTTAAAACTATTATGTGTTCATAAGCATAAAAAAATTCGGTGAAAATAAGTCATTTTGGCAGTGGAAAAATATGACTTTCGGAAGTTTTGGGGCTAAAATGTTTCAAAAAGTGTTACCGATCGCCGATTTTTTTATTAGAATTTATTGTTCATGGGGCAAAGCTACGCTACGGATGTAAAAAGAAAAAAAAAATTTTAAATCGTATTATAGAAAATTACCGATGTTAGATTTGAAATTATGTACTACCAAAGACGATATAATAAGACCGCTCCATCGAAATTTTATTAACACTGTAAAACCCAGTCAAACCTCCGAGTAATGTAGTTGTATACCAGTCAACACGAGATGTCGCCCAAAAAATGTCTAGAGTTCTACAGTTTCATAATAATACATGAAATTCTGGCCTAGCAATGTTGCCATATTATTTTATAATACTCGCGGTGGTCGAAGTCGAAACATAATTATATATTTATTTTTGAATATATTTCATAGTTTAATAAATAGGATTATAGGAAACAACTACTGGACGGGCAAAGGCCCCGACTCCCATTGAATTATACCTATAAATCCAAAATTGGTAGCCAAATTTGTTATTTGTCTTTTCTCCACCAGACACAGACCGGTTTCGAACTCTTTATGTTCTCATCAGTGTGCCACAGGTAGCTGAAAAGACAAATAACAAAGGCAAACCAAACTGGTCTATGGCAGACCCAGCACATAGTAACTGTGAGAGATAAGTACATCCCTCTGGTGGTCAGTTGCTACTACCAGTCAAGACATCGAAGATGTCTAGTGACCGATAGCGGCTTGCCAAGCAAGCACCAAGAGCGGCGACCTCTAGCCCTGATGGACTAAAACATGCTTAATAAATAGGATTATAGGAAACAACTACTGGACGGGCAAAGGCCCCGACTCCCATTGAATTATACCTATAAATCCAAAATTGGTAGCCAAATTTGTTATTTGTCTTTTCTCCACCAGACACAGAGCGGTTTCGAACTCTTTATGTTCTCATCAGTGTGCCACAGGTAGCTGAAAAGACAAATAACAAAGGCAAACCAAACTGGTCTATGGCAGACCCAGCACATAGTAACTGTGAGAGATAAGTACATCCCTCTGGTGGTCAGTTGCTACTACCAGTCAAGACATCGAAGATGTCTAGTGACCGATAGCGGCTTGCCAAGCAAGCACCAAGAGCGGCGACCTCTAGCCCTGATGGACTAAAACATGCTTAATAAATAGGATTATAGGAAACAACTACTGGACGGGCAAAGGCCCCGACTCCCATTGAAGTAGCAACTGACCACCAGAGGGATGTACTTATCTCTCACAGTTACTATGTGCTGGGTCTGCCATAGACCAGTTTGGTTTGCCTTTGTTATTTGTCTTTTCAGCTACCTGTGGCACACTGATGAGAACATAAAGAGTTCGAAACCGGTCTGTGTCTGGTGGAGAAAAGACAAATAACAAATTTGGCTACCAATTTTGGATTTATAGGTATAATTCAATGGGAGTCGGGGCCTTTGCCCGTCCAGTAGTTGTTTCCTATAATCCTATTTATTAAGCATGTTTTGGTCCATCAGGGCTAGAGGTCGCCGCTCTTGGTGCTTGCTTGGCAAGCCGCTATCGGTCACTAGACATCTTCGATGTCTTGACTGGTAGTAGCAACTGACCACCAGAGGGATGTACTTATCTCTCACAGTTACTATGTGCTGGGTCTGCCATAGACCAGTTTGGTTTGCCTTTGTTATTTGTCTTTTCAGCTACCTGTGGCACACTGATGAGAACATAAAGAGTTCGAAACCGGTCTGTGTCTGGTGGAGAAAAGACAAATAACAAATTTGGCTACCAATTTTGGATTTATAGGTATAATTCAATGGGAGTCGGGGCCTTTGCCCGTCCAGTAGTTGTTTCCTATAATCCTATTTATTAAGCATGTTTTAGTCCATCAGGGCTAGAGGTCGCCGCTCTTGGTGCTTGCTTGGCAAGCCGCTATCGGTCACTAGACATCTTCGATGTCTTGACTGGTAGTAGCAACTGACCACCAGAGGGATGTACTTATCTCTCACAGTTATTATATTTCATAGTATACAATATATTTATTTGAATGCATTTCTTTGACATTATGACATGAACTTACTTTAATTATTGTTGTTTAACATATAGGTATTTACAAAATTACGTTTTAAAGTGTTCTTCATTAAAGTAAATGATAACACCTGCTATTGTCAAGGATACAATTTTTTATTAGTTGCAATTTGTTAAGTATTTCCAATTTAGTGCTTACGAAATTTTTGTTGAGTTGAGTATGTGCTGCAAGAATAGCTAGGCTGATGAATATTGGCATTCTATCCTTTACTATCCTATAGATACCAGTGTCCAACAGTGGGCGAAGATTGCTTCACCCGCCTAGCTATTCTTGTCGCACTATACGCTTGCAAATAATGATTTGAGTAGGTACTGTGTGGTTTTTATGTTGTTTCTTAATTAACTTATGATTTTATTTTTTATAAAGAAGAACATCATTTCTGTGTAAACCGAAAGGGATATTTAAAATTTTTTAGTAACCTTTATTAGTCACTTTTGCTTAAAACTCCACAAAACTTGACCTTCTCTTTTATTATAATTATATTTGTGAAAATACTGTAAGTTTTAACTCAACCTATATATTATTATAAATAAGAAAATAAATTAATTATTGTGTAAGAAGTATTTACGCATAAATTAATTTTTGTGGTTTTTATTTGTTTTACGTGGTAAAGTCCGGCTCATGAATGTTTGCCTTTTTGCCTATGACTTATTATTTACTGAAGGCATACACGCTCTCAAAAGATAATCAAATGCAAAAATTATAAAAAATTTTAAAACAAATAAATGTGCATGTTCACATGGTACAATGACGAATTTGACTAAAAATGCAATAATACCATTATAAATCTATGAATAATATGAATTTGCATATTTTTGCAAAAAAACTTACTTGTTTAGGTAATCATAAACTATAAAAAGTGTTATACTTGTTGAAATCATGAGGAGAATAAGGATTCTATAAAAATTCAATATGGCGGAACGAAAAATAATTGACAAATATCATTAATATTTATAGAAAATAGACTAAAAATGTAAGTAAAAGCAAAAAAGGTTAGTGAGAAAGATTTGATCATCTAATTTCAATCACGTATAATATTTGTGTATCAGAAATCAGAAGACAAACGAACGTAAATGGTATAGGACAAACGAACACTACATGAGCGTGGCCTTAAAGTGGAATCTGCGATCTGCGCAACTATTATAAAAACTAAAATTGAGAGACACTACATGAAAGGGTTCCGACGCTTAGTGAAACGACTGATTCACAAGTGCTTTATTGCTCGTAGATGTCCGTCCTTGGTCGCCGTATGCTAGCGTCTCGAACTGTTTACAGATTAGAGCTGCAATACTAAACAAAACTAAGCGGCAAATTTAGGTCCTATGTCAAGATGAGGACTTTCGCAATCTGTATATGACTTGCGATGGTCGAGATGGTAGCGTACCTCTCTCACCCAAAAGTCCCGGGTTCGATTCCCGGTCGTGGCAATGGAAAATACTGTGAGAGGGATTTTTCCATTATACACGGATATTGGATGTGTGTCCCTTGTCTTTAAATGTGTAGCCCCCTCCCGCACTAGGCTCTTCTAGAGCCTTCTGGGATAAAGGGGGTCGTAATTGCAATATTTATTACCTTATAATTTAAAATTTTCAAAAATATTTCCTTACATTATATAACGACAGTGATGTCATCAACGCTTTTTTATAAAAATAACTAGTTTTTCACTGTTTTAAACTATGCATGTATATTAATTTTTATTATATTGTTTTCAACATGTGAATTGTTGGAAATGGAAATACTCAAAAAATGAATGTAAATGTTAAAAAGTACCAATTTCAAGTCCCAAGAAATTAATCATGAAGTTAAAGTTTTCCAAAAAAGTATTGGGCTATGAAGCCCATTATAATAACAGGTATTGATTTTAAATCGACGAGTTGCAGGCCTTGAAATGGTCCCAGCTCCCTTAAGACGCATTTACAGGCCCATATTTATAGAAACTTCTTTTTATATTTAGTCACGGAGAATCAGCTTTATTGGCATGGATTTCAGAAAAACCCTGTACAATAATTCTGTGCAAATGTGGACGACGATTTTTTACCATCACAATACTTTCGTTATATTAGGACATTAGGTATACATATTATTATACATTAGGGTGGGCCGAAAATTTTTTTTTGCGAATTTCGTGTAATAACAAAACAAAAAAGTTGTCTTAGGGACTAAAAATGACACTGATTTTTTATTTTTATTTTATGAAAATATCTAGCCGCGCCCCCAGCGACTCGAAGAAGCCCAATTTTTTTTTTGTAAATCCGGACCTGTAATATAGCAAAACGTTTTTGTATAGAGGTCCTTATTGTCACAAAAAAAATATTTTGTCTTTAAATTTATTTTTCACCGCGCCCCATGAATAAAAACACTGTTGTGATCTAATGGTTACAAACGTGTATGAACTTGCATAGGGTATTACATCAGCAGTGAGTGGGAGAATGTAGCCTAAGTAATTAAACACGTCTGGCCACTCAGTTGTTTCGGATACAGTTCAGTAAGTTGCACACATCTCCCCTGAATAGTCTCGGACTAACGTGATTATGGGGCGGAGTCGAAATTATTAGGGGAGTTGGTGCAACTTACTTAACTGTATACGAAACAACTGAGTGGTCAGACGTGTATATAAAAACTATGAGCTTCAGTGTTATTACAACTATCATCTAGAACGGGTGTATCAAGATATACTAAGAGTGTATGTAAAACGTGTATTTTACACTAGTGTATTTGACATAATAATAATAATACAAGAATTTTATTGAACGAACCAAATGGCTATTGACCGAGGTCCTTCAGCCAGTATTACAAAGTATTTAGTACATTTCATATAGATAAATAAGCAATAACAAAGTACTATGTTCTAAAAAAAAAAGTTATAGTAGTTCTTGTTTTTACATTTCTTCTCTTAGGGAGTTGATGCATTCCCAAATTGATAATAATAATCTATTTCATAGTTGATATTGGGTGTTTTAAACTAAATTTACAATTAGTGTATTACGCTATCCGCATAATAACTATTTCATAATTTTTATTTGTGTGTGTTTTGAACTGAAATTGTGATTGTGAACTAATTTGATATGGCAACACTATCGGTAAAAACTCGAGCATCTGAAACTTTTCCAATAATTGGCACCGCTGCAGTTATTGACTCCACGAATTGCTCTTTTCTTCCGACATATGAGGACGTTATCAGGTGTTATCAATATATCAGAAACTGTTTGTGGAGATATTGCAAGGGACGGTTACATCAGAGCTAAATTGGATGCACGAAAGAAGCTTCCAAAATTTGATTTTAAAGGACAATACTCTCTGACTTAATAGTGAGCACGGTGTAAGACAATTCTTACACCGTGGGCGTGAGGGTGGCTGAAAGTTGTGCGCTGGAAAACGATAAGTTTAATTTAACAAAAGATCAGCGCGCGAATTTGAGGCGCCCTCACACCAAAACTATTAAATATAGACTAATGCCACCACTGACTTTTTAGGAAATTTAGTTCTCTATAAAATTGTTTATGTTAATTTTTTCCATAACTCGAACGGTTTTAGCAGCGTTTCGAGTTAAACGTGCCGGCGTCCAATTTCATTTATGGTTTTTATTTTTTTTTGCACAGTAGCCGACAATTTAGACACATAATTTTTCAACAATCGTGTTCTACATATTTTTCTGCATCGAATGGTATATTTTTCGACCTGGTAAAATGAAGTGGAAATTAACTAGGGACGATGCGAGGCGCAGCCCGCGCGGCCCTCGCGGCCACCGAATCTCTCTCTTTGTCTTACGATTTCGCGTCTCTTGCGTTAACAGTTTGGCGACACTCTAACCATACGATACATTGAGGCGTTTCACCACCTAATTGTCTTACACCGTGGTCCTGCCATAGGAATAGAACAGTCTTTACATATCGTCTTTGGTATAAGTAAAATAAATTCATAATGTATTATTATTGTAAAAATAAAACACCTCCCTTTTAAAAGCGAGAGTGCGAAATTGTATCATGTTATCATGGTAAAATAGTTATCATTATTATTATATTTATCTTTTAATAGCAATGATTCCCATGACGTTTTGGCAGGCCCAAGAACCGGGGCGTAGTTCACCACTGTACTGGTTAGATTTTTCAGGATACAGATTGACTTATTTTGAAACTACATACGAAATATCTCAATTTTCTTTATTTTGAGGGTTGGTGGTTTTTTGCATAACGTGGCCTGCTCAAAGAGACTATTTACTCATAAATAAATACACCACATGTAATTACGACCCCCTTTATCCCAGAAGGTTCTAGAAGAGCCTTGTGCAGGAGGATTTAAAGACCAGGGACACACATCCAATATCCGTGTATAATGGAAAAATCCCTCTCCATTGCCACGACCGGGATTCGAACCCGGGACTTTTGGGTAAGAGGCAGGTACGCTACCATCTCGACCATCATTAACTAATTACTACTGACAATTTGCTATAGATGGATTAATAATTACTACAAACGCATTATCTACTAAATATTTTCTAAAATATGTTGTCATTATCCATAACGTTATTTGACAGTATTTTTTTACTTAACTAAATAACGCAATTTTTCAAATACCGTGTATCCAGATTATTTTATTTTTTATTAAAAAACTATGAGTTCTATGAAAAAAATAAAAAAGACCAAATAGTTTCTATTTGAATCAAGCTTTCGATGGCACGATTCTATACGATAAAGTTCAAGTGCGTTAAAGAAAAATTAATAAAAAAATAGTGCTATTTGCATTCGTTTTATCGTTAAGATATAAGATATTGTAAAAATATTCCATGGAAGCGTTTCTAATAGTTGAAAATTTCTTCCAAAATTCAGTTACTTATCCAAGTTTGAGAAATACATTAACAACCTAATTTTATTCAAAAGAAGTAAAAGTCCAAACTTTTGAACACCGATAATCATTAATCAGTCGTTAACCAAAGTTGTTATGAAGCATGAAAATCACATTTACATAGAAATAAATGTCAAGTTCATTCAACATTCATCAAAGTAAAGTCTAATTATAATATTGTATGAAGAAAAGGTGTCCCTTATATTATGTAATGCAGAAGCAAACTGCTCCTCAGTAGCAATTATTCAACTAACGTAGCAGAGCTGTAGTGATTGCAGTCTAATTTAAAAAATATATTCACTTTTCATGGATCCACCTTCCTATCGCGCTCGTCTAATGTCCGAATATTTTGACATATTGGTGGTTAATATATAGGTGAGTCTTTAGACGTATCCACATTTGATTTTAGTTAGATTCTAGGATTGAAAAAAGAGAGCCGATTTTCAAGAAAAAAGTATTAGCGATTTTTTTAGAAAAAAGCTAGTAAAATATTCTTAAGCAGCACCTTTACAAACAAACTCCTTTGTAGAAGATTATATCGTAGTGGATTCAAAGGTGTTCGAGATAGGGGCCGTCAAAAACAATTTTTTCAACTGAAAAGAATTTTTATCTGTATCTGTATTGTACAGGGTTCCCCATATTAAACTACCCATTTTATTATTCGAATAAAATCCTTTTAAGTCGAGTAAAAAAATCTTTTATTACACTAATGTACAGCTAATTGTATGGGATTTATTACGTACTCAAGATTTGTTCAACTTTTAAAAATCATGTCTTCTAAATGCCCTCCATCAATTTGAACTTTCAATTCTGAATGCAAAATTGTTCATCACCCGGCGAAGAAAATTTCCAGCTATCCCTGTAATTTTTTCTGGAATGCGGTCTCTCAAGTCCTCAATTGTTGCAGGGCGACTTGCAAAGACCTCTCCCTTCAAATACCCCCACAGAAAAAAATCGGGTGCCGTTATGTCGGGAGACCTAGGAGGCAAGGCAAATTTTCAAAGCAAGAAATTATACGGTCGTTAACAAATTCTCGCAGAATCCTCATGGAGTTTCTGGCTGTGTGAAGCTCACACGGGGGATGTCTTTGCAAGTCGCCCTGCAGCAATGAGGACTTGAAAGACCGCATTCGAGAAGAAATTACAGGGATAGTTGGAGATTTTCTTCGCCGGGTGATGAACAATTTTGCATTCAGAATTGAAAGTTCAAGTTGATGGAGGGCATTTAGAAGACATGATTTTTAAAAGTTGAACAAATCTTGAGTACGTAATAAATCCCATACAATTAGCTGTACATTAGTCTAATAAAAGATTTTCTTACGACTTAAAAAAATTTTATTCGAATAATAAAATGGGTAGTTTAATATGGGGAACCCTGTAGTAGTTTTAATTGATATTATAACAACATAATAATTATTATTTATCTAATAAGGTAAAATTCTAATTAGTGCATACCTAACAATTTTCTAACAAATAATCTTCAATAAAAACCTAATTAAGCCATGAAAACAAAAGTTATTCTTTTGTTTTCAGTAGGTTCTGAATAATTTATTATTAAATAAGAATCGAAAATGGAATAATATTAATGTTTGATTGATGTATTACATTGATAACGGTTTAATTATTGTTAAATAGATTATGGCATCTTACTTTTATCACCTGAAAGTGTGATTTAAATTATCTTTTATTATTTATACTCTCCTATTAGAGTCAGAAACCTTGAAGATCATAAACATAAGGAGGTTATTAGCTCGTAATGATTATGCTCTGCATGTTTCTTTCTTCTGTATAGCCTAGCTAGAATAAATTAGGCAAAGACGCCCATTCAATTCATAAGCAAAATAGTTTCAAAATAACCTACCGGAAAATATATACGTTATAGATAACATATTATTAACAATTCTTATTATCGTAGTAGATATACCTACATTAACTACATATTATATTAATCATAATAACAGAAATACCTACTATAGTATAGGTAGGTATTTTAAGTCATGACGAGCTAAGCTGAACATACTCAATAACTAAATGAACTTTACTACTTTTTGCAGCTTTTGCTATATAAGTACGTTTTTTTGCCATTAGCTATAGACTACATCCCACTCCTATCGATTTTATTTGTTTACATTATGATTTCTTCTAAACTCTTTTTCTTGCCTATCATTATTAACAGATACAGGATATAGCTTATATCCTGTATCTGTTAATAATGTTAATTCCTATGTTCCTGTGAATCCCAAATCTTTTTGTTTCTACGTAATGCAATATCCCATTTCAATCAATAAAATCATACGAACATTTGTGCCATAGGGCAATATAAAAAATTGTGTCTAACTCTAACTACGTTCAAATGATAGTCCTCCCTCAAGGGTAGGTAAGCTCTTTATATTTTCTGTGATCCTGTGAGAGAATGGCTGTTTGCCCCAATTTCTTACTCCACTTAACCCTTTGATGAACAATAATGTGGGTCCTCTCTTAACTTCATATGTATATAAGTATTATTTGTTTTAAATAGTTCTCTCGGGTGTATGTATATTTTTCTTATGTAACGTTATCAAAGTATTCCAGTGAGTCATATTAATCTTGAATGAAGTGAAACCACAGGTTTCTTTACGATCTCAATATTTCTGCTTTCCTAATCAAACATTACATTCTGTCGATCATGGTTAGTAGTAATGATAATAAATAATAAATAATAACCAGTATAATTATTGTGCTAGAGCTCTTTACATTATATATTATTATTATTATCATCATATCAAATCAATGAACAATCACCGCATCTAATCAACCGACATAATTTTTTAGCCATTATTTTTGTAGAAATTGCGTTTTTTAAGAATCAGGCCAAGTTAGTATATTAGAAGTTATTGTTAAATTGCTAAGTTTTTACAACGTTAAAAAAATTATTTTCGTACCCTACGTCAAAATGTCAAAAAGTTCTTTTTTCCACGACTATAATAATGCATATCTTATGCATTTAATAATTTGCCGATAATAGTAGTCATTATCTTCACAGGGATTTATGAACTCATAACCACCAACTACTGCCCCATAAGGAACTCCCGACTTTCATAACCACCGGCTTCTAGCCAATCAGAAACCCACAATTTTCATAATCACCGGGTTTTAATTTTCATGTCACATAAAGTAAGCTAAAGAAGAGTGAAGTTTTAAAATTAAACAAAGTTCTTCTGACAGTTCTGGCAATTTTTAACGTGTTTGTCCATAATTTGATGTGTTATAGTTATTTATTTAAAATATTTTCCCGAGACATAATAATCGTGGAAAAAGTATAGTATTCTACTCTTGAGTTATGGCCATTACTCATTCGGTTTACACCCCTCGCCCTACGGCCTCGGGGTGCAAACTATCCGAATGAATAATAGCTTCATTACTCACTTGTTGAAAAATATACTATTGTTAGTTGCTAGTTGCTCGTCTCCTAGCGGAAATAGGCCGACGTTAAATAAGTGATAAAAAAAAAAAATTTGTTGCTACCTTACATTTTGAAATTTCGGGGATGTTAGTATTGCGATTATTATTTTTGTAGTGTATTGTAGTATTGCAATTGTATTTTTGTTAATAACTTTTTTTAATGAACTGAATCAATAAATATTTCAAAAATTTTTTATAAAAATATCCCAGCATTAATTTACTAGTTTTTTCAATACTTTGCACAATTTGGTAATTTTCAACTTTCCACGAGTTTATAAAAATTATTCTTTGAATTTGATTCATCATGATCTGTTGTATTTGTTCTTTTCCATTGTTATTTCTGTGCGGTAAAATGTCAAATATCAGGCAAAATATCGATTTGAAATTTTAATTAGTGCCATAAAGTACCGATAAATAATCTGGGACTCGATAGAAAAAAATGTAAACTTTAATGGTTTTTGAAAATGTAGTCATTTTTGTCTTTGCTCTGCAGTTCATCAAATTAGGTAACGGACAATCGAAAGTGCCTAAAAAATTTGTTTGAATCTTCTCTTAAATTTGAGTATAGGTTGCATCCTGTTTATATAAAACCTATTGGCTTAGACATTTCTGAAATATTTACTATTTTCTTCTCTCTGTTAACCTTTTCACTCGCAAAGCTACAACAACGCATTGATCCCCGCTTTGCTGATATGTATATTTTAGCAATAATTGATCGTCGCAAATATATCTATATGATGACAAGATAATTAAATGATATTCCATTATATTTTTTTCACTATATCCAGGAGTTGTGATCTACATATTATAGAATTATGTATTACTGAGAGGAATTTATATATTCCTTTATTATTTATCTAAAATTAAAAACGTTTCCAATTCATCGATAGTCGAGCACTATTTTATTATGTGATGAATGACACGCTGTTAATCAAATATTTCTGTATTTTGTACGAGGCTTCATAAACTTTTCACTCGTAGTTATAAAGCGTGTATGTACAGGTTGATCCATTTAACTTTCCCTCCCCACGTTTCTCTGTTATTTCTGTAGTTACAAAAAAATTATTCTAACAAAAGTTGTACCTAGGGCTTTTTCTAAAGTTTTTAAGCATCAAAAAAACAATTGAAAAATAAATTCCGAAATTATATACAGCGTGTCCCACTTTTAATGGCCCCCCCCTTCACAACTCAGTTATTAGTTATACAATTTTAACCAAATTTAGATCGGTGTCAATGACCTTTGGTGTGATGTTTCTGAATTAAACAAAATTTATTTTTGTCAATGGCGTGCATTTTTATTAAGAAAAAAGTGGTCGCTTTTTCGAGAAGTCATATTAGGCATTTTTTTACAGAAAAACTAATACAATATTAGTAATCAGCATGCTTTAGAACCCCCATGCCGAAAATTTCACAACATTTTGATTAAGGGTTTCCGAATAACGGGCCCAGTAAAAGTACATTTTTTCAGTCGTAAATAATTGACAGCTTGAAAACGGTTTGCGTTTTGAAAAAAAGTCATTCCTCATTTTCAATTTAAATTTATTTATTCTATCTCCCCATGTCTTCAAAAGTTTCAAATGCTGCAAGCAAAAATTTTTCATTGGACGATAAAAAAATATTTTAACCGGTTCTGTATTATTTGGGCATTAAGTGATAAAAAATGATCTTATGTGATAATACATCAATTTTATACCAAAAGAAAAAAAGTTGCTATGATATTAAATTAAACTATTTTTAGAAAAATAAAACGTTGTCAAGTTAATTATTTACGACTGCGGCATTTCAAACTTTTGAGCACACGATGTAGAGTAAATCACTTGAAATTGAAAATGACGAATGACTTTTTTTCGAAACACAATCCGTTTTCAAGTTATCAGTTATGTACGACTGATAAAATTTATTTTCATTGAGTCCGTTATTCGGAAACCCTTAATTAAAATGTAGTAAAATTTTGTACATGGGGGTTCTAACGCATGCTGATTAATAATATTGCATTAGCTTTTCTGTGAAAAAATGCCTAATATGACTTCTTGAAAAAGTGACCCCGTTTTTCTTAATAAAAACGCACGCCACTGACAAAAATAAGTTTTGTTTAATTCAAAAAGATCACACCAAAGGCCGTTGATAGTAACCCAAATTTGGTTGAAATCGGATAAGTAATAACCGAGTTGTGAAGGGGGGGGGGGCATTAAAAGTGGGACACGCTGTATATAAATTGTATTTTTTTTAATGGAACACCCCGTATTTTATTGCCTTTTTCGACGTAGAATTTCAGTCTGATATCAACAATATAGAATATATAATACTTACCTTTAATAGTTTTCGAAATATTTGCTTTTAAACATAAATTACACACTATCGCATATTCGATGGAGTATGCTCTAATTTTAAAAACATTTATATATTTAAAAGCAAGTATTTCGACATTTATTTTTCAATTGTTTTTTGATGTCATATTTAAAAACTTTAGAAGAAGTCCTACAACTTTTGTTAGAATAATTTTTTTGTAACTACAGAAATAACAGAGAAACGTGGGGAGGGAAAGTTAAGTGGATCACCCTGTACACAGGGTTATGCACGTTGCATTGTACCCCTGCTAACTTTTTAGTTTTTTTTTTACCTAGAAAAAAATGATGAAGACCAAAATTGTTGGAAATTTTCTTGCGATTTAGACAAACTATTCAAAAAAAAAAATTGAACTTCACATTTCGGAGACACATATCAAATTTGTGTTTTTTAAATAGCACACCCTGTATATTTCTCGTTTTTTGAAATCCTCGCCTTTTTCTGATTACAACGATATACAGGGTGAGTTCACTTTAAATGGGGAACTTCGAGAATCGATTCTTTATTAAAAAATAAGTGTAGTTTGCTCTATAAACATTTTTCTTATGGGACGATATGATTTTTTTATTCTCCGTTATTTTCTGAACATAAAATGTCTCTAGTAAATTTTCGCAATTTTTGATAGTTTTCCGGTTAATTGAGGTCAAATGATTTATTGTATTGCTCTCTAATATTTATTTTATTTGCCAATGAGCCGGTGTCTGCTAACAGAAATGAAAAAAAATATATTAATAAATGTCTCTAAACAATTTAGACTGAAAACGACCAAAGTTGATAAAGACCCTTTGAAACGACTTTACGTAATAGCAGACACCGGCTCTTGGCAAATAAAATAAACATTAGGGAGCATTACAATAAACCATTTGACCTCAATTAACCGGAAAACTATCAAAAATTGCGAAAATTTACTAGAGACATTTTATGTTTAGAAAATATCGGAGAATAAAAAAATCATATCCATTTATTGAGACGACCATAGGCGTAGAAGTTATTTTTAAAAAAAGGGTCCGTGGTCCCCATATCAACAAAAATGTATTAAAACGGTCGAACTGAAATAAATTATTAGAATCTATTATTATAAAAATTTTGATTTACATGATAATAAACTTTTACAATAAATATTTTAAATGTTTCATTCTTTCTTTTTAAAAGACTTTTCGTACCATCAAATTTGGTGAAATTCTGAGCGACTTCAAGTTTGTCTAAAATTCGTCCAGAGGCGTGCATCAAAAGATTAAATGTAAATTTTCTGAAAAACGGCTTGTCATATCAAAAAGTGCCAAAAGATATTTAATTTTTGTTTTTTCTTGCTTTATTGAATTAAACTGGGAACATGAGAAAATATCAGTGGCGTACTACTTTTTTGTAAAAAAAGAGCTTTAGTAAATCCGTATGTCTACGCCCATGGTTAAGTAAAATAGTAGTTTGTTATTCTAAAATAGGCCTCTAAATTGTATCTAAAGAATTGGCAAGTTTGGATTCGATACTTCTTAGCATTCTGGAAATATAAATATAAATCCAAATTTATTTTCAAACTTTAACACCCTGTATCTCGAAACTTAAGCATTTCTCAACCTATGTTTATATGAATTTTTTTTTAATAATTTTTAAATGTCTATCGACTGTTAAAGTCCTGCTACATAAAAGTGGAACACCCTGTATATGTCATACGTTTGCTCAAACAGTTTGCACAGTATTGTGCTTGGAAATTGTGAACGTTGCATAATGGACAAAATCTAAATTGCCATGAAAAAATCAAATAATTATTGTAATACGGTTTGACAGTTCTAGTTGTGTTTCAACATTGTTAAGAACTGTCGAACCGTATCTACAACAAGTGTTTTGATTTTTCCAGGGAATTTTAGATTTTATCCATAATGCAACATTCACAATTTCAAAGCACAATCCTGTGCAAACTGTTTGAGCAAACGTATGACATATATACATTATACAGGGTGATTCACGTTGACCGCCTATTAGAAGTATCTCGAGAAAGAAAAAAGATATCGATTTGAAATTTTGGGTATGGTCCTAAGTGGGTAGGATCTATTTAATGAAAATATTTTCAAAATGGTGGCATTTCCGGTTATACCGGAAGTTAACCATAACTTTGTTATTTTAAATGAGATGCCCCCATTTTCAATTTTTTTTTAGATTCCACGGAAAATTTAAAGGTCATTTCATTAAAGGTTCTATATGTTTAAAATGAATATTTTCTGAGATATTAATTTTTTTCCCAAAATATTGACGGAATAGTTGTATAAGTAATGTAAAAATCAATATCTCAGTAACAATTAATGATATGACGTTGAATTTTTTATTGAGGTAAGACAAGGTATTGGAGCTATCCATCATGTAATAAAATTGTCAAAATCTCAACTGCAAAGTTTCTAAAATTAACGATATCTACCGACCTCATACGAGTAGAAACAGCAATAAGTCATTTTTTTTAAATGGAACCATATACCTTATCTAATTAAATACACCAATCGATAGCGAGAAAATGCGCATCTAAGCATGTATCATGTTCCTATACCCAAAATGTATGATTCTTTAGACATTTGCGATTTTCTAATTTGATCGATGAAAATTGAAGACTGCCGTTTCTAAATAGTATGCTTTGACTTTGACTGTGGACGAAACAAAATTCCGGTATAACAGGAAATGCCACCATTTTGAAAATATTTTCATTAAATAGATCCTACCCAGTTAGGACCATAACCAAAATTTCAAATCGACATCATTTTTCTTTCTCGAGATACTTCTAATAGGCGGTCAATGTGAATCACCCTGTATATCATTGTAACCGAAAAAAAGAATTTCAAAAAATGAGAAATATACAGGGTGTACTATTTAAAAAAACACAAGTTTGATTTGTATCTCCGAAATGTGAAGTTCAATTGTTTCTTTGAATAGTTTGTCGAAATCGCAATAAAATTTCCTACAACTTAGTGCTTATCATTTTTTTCTAGGTAAAAATACAAAAAAAAAACAGGGATACAATGTTACGTGCATAACCCTGTACATGGTGTCTCAAATTGGTGGTCAAAGGCTCATTTCGATGTCTCTTACTGTTTTCGAGATATAAGCCAAAATTTGTATTTTTGTCATTTTGAGAGGGTACCGTAACTTCTTTATTTAGTACACTTTTAGGGCTTTATGTTATATTTTTGAAAAGCATGAAACATATGTATTTTTTTTTATGCCACAACCAACTTTGGTTTTCATTTAAAAAAAATTAAGTGTGGATCGTAGCAGAGAATCTGTAAGAGTCAGAAAATTTTAGTTTTCAGATTCTCGATCTACGTAAAAAAGTGCTCTGAGACAGTTTTTAAAGTTAGGAAAAATATTTATAAATAAAGAACTTACGGTACCCTCTCAAAATGACAAGAAATACAAATTTTGGGTTATATCTCGAAAACAGCCTTTGACCGTTCGATTTGTCTCGAAAACTGACCTCGGGAATGTGTCGTCAGTTTTTTTCAGCTACTCTGGAAATGGGTGTAACCCCTCAATCCCCACCAATTTAACTCCTCAATCCCCACCAATTTGAGACACCCTGTACATACAATGTGGTTAAAAGCAGTGTTCATTGGGCACCGCCTAAATTAATTATATTCAGACTGCTATGTCATCTGTACTAATTAAACATATACCTTATACTTAGTCTACATTCAACAGGTTCGTGCAAATACAAGTTATTGCTCAAAAACACATTATCTTTGCGTGTAGAGTCTGATTTCTATTTTTTATGAAATTTATTTGTTCATTTACTTTAATTAAAAAATAACCACTTCACTTTGATTGAAACCTCATTGGTTAACAAAATATGTAATAGATACTCATACATTAAAAAATAAATAATTACCTATATTAAAAACCGTATATTGTATCAATAATTTAAAAATATTTATATTGATCCAAAATACAAGTTTTTATTTTTTCCTGACATTAATGTCAACGAGAATATGTGACTATAATATTTAAAACGGTGTTTTGAGATAAATAAACTCATTAATTTTACTCATTGAATACGAATAATTATTTGTCTCCATAATTCTAGTCATTTTATTATAAATAAATCATGAAGGTTGCCAAATCATTTATCTTGCTTAAATATACAGTATAAACAATCCCATAACATTTTTAATAGATTATTTGTTAAATGTAGCTGCAATAATAGGTATACTGTGATTTAACTCAGTTAGGACGTGTTCACACTTGGATTCTTGAATCGCATTCCGGAATCCGATTCTAGAAACGCGCTGAAGTTTTCTACACATTTAAATAGAGTGTGTTTACACAGAGATTAGAGATTCCGTAGAATGCATACATATACGAAATTCTCCGGAATCTCTGTATGAGCAGATTCCATTTAAATGTTAGAAAACTTTAACGCGCTTCTAGAATCGGATTCCGGAATGCGATTCAAGAATCCGGGTGTGAACGCGTCCTTATTGTATAAGTAATAATAATGATGATATAACATAGTTCTTGAAGTTCTTGAAACTTAAGATAATTTTGATCTCTTTGATAATGGCTTAACAATCTTAACAATTATGCGTTTCAACGGAATTTATATAAAATAAAACACATCAGTTTACGTACATCAACCCCATAAGGGCAATAAACCTCTGTTCATTTCTACCGCCCTAAGAAAATTTAACAGGTCATGGCCCTTATTTGAGGCCCTTAATCAACAGTCCTTACCATACGCCTCGCCCTTAAATTCTCTATACCTGTTACCAATTTCTAATGTCCTGCGTTAGTGTAACTTCTACTCCACTCTTTAAACCCCACCCCACTACTCGTCGAGTGGAATTTAGGGTAGGTACATAATATTACATGGTTCCTATGGTTAATTTTGAAAACTTATATTTATTTTGCAGAATATTAAAAAATCATCATTAAAATTACAATTAAATGTGCTTGTTATGTTATTTTGATTGAAATAAATTAAAAAAACAACTCATCTAAAATTGCATTTAGTTAAATTTAATTTTTTTGCTCAGATTATATGTAGGTATTATTTGTTTTTAATTTCAAAATTTTGAATAACTTGAAACTGGAAAGTTTTTATTTATAATATAATATATAATAATATAATTAATTGAACCAATCAAAACACCAATAATTTTTATATTATACTTATGTAAAAAATCAGATTAACAAGAATAAAAGTGTGATAGTAAAAGGTTATAACAACTAATTTAATAGAAAAATTAACATAAGGAAATAAAACTGATGATGGTGCCTTATTTAAAAACTATAAATAAAATCGACTTCGTTCTTATATAGGGTAGATATGCCTAAAACCTTCCCCAGAATATCAAGTTTTATTTAGTAAAACTTTTATTAAAATTGATTCGGCAGTTGTGAGATAATCGCAAACATAATTCAACCAATATTACATCACGTGTGAAGAGGTTACACGAATTTATTTTTGTTTCGAGACTTGTAGGGGGTCTACGGCGAGCGTAAATTCAAGTTGGCATATACACAGAGCTAATGATAATGTCGTCATCTTGAAAAAATGGTTGAGTTTCGTGTTTTCATAATATTACGCTTCCTGTCGGGCGTGAAAAATAATAGCATGAATTTTGTAGAGCTTAAAATTCTTTACAAATGCCTCCCTTTTACTTTTTTCATAAGATTAAGAGATTTCTGATGTGGGAATTGTGGGAAATATTCCCATTTTCTTGTTTTTGGTAAGTCTTACGGTAAAATTATGGAATTTATATATCATATATCACGAAAAATAATTTATCATTTTTACCGAAAATGAGAAAACATTTTATATTATATATATTTTCCCGCTAATTTTTTTCTATCTCGCGCCAAAAATTGTAATCTGTGAAAAAGTGGAAAGTGGTGTGAAAAAGTGGAAATTGTAAGAAATATCAAGATTTATACTAAACTGATTATTATCGATTTATTTTTTACGTGAGTTTGACAGGAAAACGAATATTTCAAAAAACGAAATCCATTTTTCAAGATGGCGCCTTTTCCCCCCTCGAAAACCTCCGTTTTTAAAATCGGGTAAAATCATTTAATGAAATAAACTGCCATTGTTAAATATTAAACTATGTATAAATGCTCATAATTTCATACTTAAATTTCTGTTTTTTTTTAATTTAGAGAGCCTGAACTGTTCTTTTTTAATCTCGTTTTGAAGTTTGTATACATATGTGTATGTCGACCTATCGACCTGTCTACCTGTAAGTTGACACGTCTCACCTTTTTATTGGATGGACCAAATAGACACACGTTCCTAAAAACAGCGAAGAGTAAATAGATTAACTGTTAGGAAACCAATAAACACATAAACAAACTGACGGCACTGACGCACTTGTTTTTAACACATAAGCCGCCAATAAGAAAACAAAGCGAGGTACAGAGAAAAAGAAAAATAATATATTAGATACTCTTCTCAGAAATAATTCCTTAAATAAATTCTGTAAATCTCCTAATAAAATAATGATACAAGCAATATATTTTGTGATTTATACTGTTTAAATGACTCCTTTTAAACAAATTTGACAAAGGTAGGTTAGGTAGGTAGGCGTGGGAGTATAAAACGAGGGCATTCGGGATAGACATCTTAGGAGAACATGAAATGTCAGAAGTGTAGTAAGGGAAGATCGTCCTCTAAAACGGGGATGCTGTTGCGTTTATCTGGCATGACAATGCAAAGCATTGCGTCTATTGTGTAAATTGTGGATGTGAAGGATAACAATAGATATAGGACAGAAGTTTCAAAGAACAATAGAGCTCATGACCAGGGAACTATATTTCACGAAAGTTGTCTGAATTCCTTGTATGTAGGTAGGTATATGTTATCAGACATTTTTATGATAGATTTTCGCATATAATATTGTGTCCTTCACAAAATCGAAAGAGGTTAGGCTAGACCTAAAAATATCTAACTGATGCTAGTGTCAATATCAAAATAAATGTCAAGTAGTATATTATTTAAAAAAAAAATACATCAACAGTGAATAGTGATGCAATTTTGCAATTTGTTAAATAAAAAGTAAACATTAACATCTGGGCTATTCGAAAAATTTCTGAACATAAAGAACGTTTTTGAATTACGTCCTTAAGCACTATTTCAATACCACAGATCTAAAGCAAATATCAAATCAATGGTTTAGTTGCTATAAGCTGCTATGACTATTCATTAGATTCATTTATTTGTCAGATTCCACCTATAATAGTTCTAGGTATCCAGGAGTACAACTTAAATGGTATCAAGAACGTATCCAGTGGGGTGAAGAAAATAATTATGCACATATGATGGCCGCAGGGTTAATCATTGACATGAACATGAATCGGATATTCAGGTTTGTGTGGAAAGAGAAACATTAACTCGAATAATAATGCCGTAAGATGCATTGATGCCTATATGAAAATGATTTGATTGACGAGACACAAGTACCTTGTCTTTAATTTTTTGCAGCCTAGGACCATCGCAGTAGTCTCGATTTTCTCCGGTGATGCAATAAACAATTTAAAAAATGATAATTACCCCAATGATGTCAAATTACCGTAATTTATAATTTTGGTAAATTACTGTTGTAATTTACCATTTTTTATTACCATTTTTAATTCTCTGCTATTTTATTGTTGTGCATTGTAATTTACCATTTTTTTAATTCTCTGGTATTTTATTTTTGTGGTAATATACGATTGTAATTTACGACTTTTGACTTTTGTATTTAATATGTAAGTAATTAAACGATGTATAATTGAAATTTTTTTATTGTAAATAACAAAATGCAGTTGAAGGAAGTAATAAACTAAAGTAACCCACGTATTTATAGTGCACGTAAAAAATGTCGGCGACTTTGATGTCGATAAACTTAAAACACGCAAATGTTTTTTGTGTGCACTGTAAAGATGTGGTCGACTTTAATTACAAATTCAAAAAATATAAAATAAACGTAATCAAAAATAATTTGTAAATAACAAAATACAGTTCAAGAATTCTTAAATGTATTAAACTAATCGTACTTGTCTAAGGCTGGCCGCACACAGAAAGAGCAAAACAGTTTTGGTCAAAAACGTTTTTGTCTAAACGAGCTCGATGTTGTTGTTCCAATGTAAACTAAATGGGCAGACGCACACTGATCAGTCGCGTGTCTTAAAGACATGTATAGTATAGGCTCATTTAGTCACAGTCTGTTCGACGTCGATCGGTGGATCCTCGTTTTATGTTGAAACATTTCAATCTACACAAGCAACTTATTTTATTTTCTATCTAGTGAACGTTAGAAGCAGAACTCATTCGAGTAAAATTCTTAAATTAATTTTCATCTGCCCTTAATTCTCTCAGAAAACACAGAAGCGTTTTTTCAGCACTTCTTTTTTTATTTATAGGATGCACCCATAATTGTTTGTTATGTGCTTTATTATGATCATCCTTGAGCAACAACGACTGCCAGAAAACTAGTGCGATCTCCACCGATTCGTCGTCCGACATTGTCAATTACTGAATTAAACTGAATTGTAGTTTTGTTTTTAAGACATTTTGTTTTACTTGCAAACAAATGTAATTTGTACAAACAAAAGCGTTTTGATCTGAAACAAAAACGTTTTTGACTAAAACTGTTTTGCTCTTTCTGTGTGCGGCCGGCCTTAGTCTGGTAATAAATGGTAGTTTAAAAATGGTAAATTACCGATAAATTACGGTAATTAATTTCGTAATTTACAGCGATGTTGTTGTTCCTGAAATATCTGATAAAAAACTGAAATATAGGAATATTTTTTTTCGTTCTGTAAGGTTGTTTGGAGCAATTTTGGATTTGAAGTTTTAAACTTTTGTAACTATCATTAACTTATTAAATATGGACTTGGATTTTTCACGTCAAAATTCAAAATGTCTGATTATCCCCATCATTTTGATATGACAATGACATTGGCATTTTATGACGTTCCGCACTTTAATTTTATTTGTTTTTAACTTCAAAATTTTAAATAACTTGAAATTGAAAAGTTTTAATTTTTAATGTAATATATAATAATATAATTTTATCATCAACATGATTTTTCGCAGTACGGTCCTGAAGAGTTGCATATTGCGATTGAGTATCGAGTAAAATGATAATTTGACAAAGACACTGAAGTTATTTTATTATTGGTTATGAAATGTTCCAGAGTAAAATAAAATGTTTATTTTACATTTCAAAACTGATTTCTACAATCGCTGAAACAAGATTCTGCCACAAAAGGCATAACAATTCAACATTTGAACAATTAAACCATTAATTTAGTATTAAAAAAATCAAATAAACTACAATTATGTTAAATTCGAATTTATATCTGGAAAATTCCTTGGCCAGCTTAACAAAAAATACCCTACCAAAACAACACTCTGTTGAAAATTTAAGTGGGTAAGTCTTCATCGAACTTGACTCGTTTTCCAAGCAATTGTTTATCAAACCTAATTTCATAGGAAAAAATACTAGACTAAACTAGAAATCGAAATACATATTTTAACAAAAAAACGATACATTTTTAAGATTGGTCATCAATTTAACAGGATGCAGACATATTAAATATTTTTGAACATGTATATGTGTAATATTATATGTCTGTAAACATTTGCTTTGTACGTACAATAATAACATTAAATACAGGGTGTTCTCAAAGTTGAGGACAGGATCTAGAATTAATAAAAATAAGTCACTTTGTCAAAAAGCACCCATATAAATGTTGCAAAATAACGAAGATAGAAAATAAAAAACTTACCAATCACAGGCACACAGAAAAAAGTATCTTGTCCGGCGAGTCATACCTCATTACATTAATCATATGTATTTTAACTCGCTGAACACGAATCCGATGCCAGAATTGCTCTATCAAGTCAGTATTTTTCAGAAATCTCAAAAAACTACCGAAAAATTCGAATACTCAACAATAAAACTCTTCAATGGAAAACTGACGTCGAAAGCGGTGCTGAAAGGGGCTAGGGAACATTATCTTATGTATTTTGACTCACCAAGTACTAATTCGAAGCCGGAATCACCCCGCCATGATTTCGTATAAATCTAACAAAACCACCCGAGAATTAACGTAACGCGATAAAGGGTGAAAAAATAGAGGCAATAACAGCCAAACCTAATGGAACTCAACGGTGGCGGAGGGGATCATTCAACCTAATATCAGCTAAATCTTACGTAACGTAAATCTCCAAGTAGGCCATTTGGATGAGTTTTGGAAGAATTTGGGGACAATGTTCTCATGTATTAGACTTACCAAATACGAATTTGGTACTGGGATTACTCCAGAACTCAATGATGCGGTGGAAAGGGAACCTAAACATGCATTTGAAATCCGAAAAAAAATCATAAAAATTTGTCCAAAGATCATCTCTAGAGAAAGTGGGCTTATGGAGGGATCAAATTTATCTTTTCTTGTAATAGCAGACTCTCTTATCCTGGAAGGATCTGTGGAATGGGTTTCGTTTCCGTTTCACACCTTGTTGTAAATAATCAAACATAAGATCATATTGTCCCCTATAGTCTCTTTCAAAACCCCATCCACCGTCAGTCGTCCATGGACGGGGGTTTTATTGAATTTTCGATTTTTTCCGTAGTTTCTTGATATTTCTGCAAAATCTTGACCTGATAGGGCAATTTTGGCATCAGATATGTGTTCAGTGAGTTAAATACATATGATAAATGGGTTCTGACCAGCATGACAAGATATTTTTTTTGTATGTGCCTGTGAATTGTTCGTATTCCGATCCTTTTATAAAAATTGTTCAAAATAATCACCGTTCAAGTTTTTTGAATGATCCCAAAAAAATAAATCATATCAGATTTAGCTCCGGGGAGCGTGCAGACCAAGAAACTGGTCAATTGCGCTATTTAATATTCACCTATTGGGAAACACCACAAATATAGTGTAACTGATATTTTGTGGAAACACATTATTTAAATGTTTCTGACTGCTCGTCTAAAATGCGGAAAGTTCCATCGTGTCAAAACCACATTATTTATCTCACATTTAGATAATAATAATAATAATAATAATATGTTTATTAACCCATGAATGTTTACAAAAACATGCACAAAACAAAAAAAAAAAGTTTACAATTTAAAACAATGGCAATAAACATGAACATATTATTCACTTAGGTATAAAACTGTAAGTGTGTGTATTATAATAGTAAAAATTATCTTATTAATAATACAATAATACAATTAAATAGACAAATTACATTAATTAACGCTTAATTTCTTTGCTATACTGTTACAAAAGTTTAAAATAAAACTTACTATTTAAAAATGTACATTAAACATTAAGAAGTTCGTAAAAAATTTAAGAATACGTTCAATACAGGTTATAGATGAACATCGTTAAGTGATTCAAGCAAATCTTTACTGAAACTGGACGATATTAGACTCGCGTGCCCCCGTCGCTATCATGCAAAACAAGAGACGGTACTACATTTTTATCGTCGTTATTTTGCAACTTTTATAGAGGTAAATTTTCGCAAACTAACTAATTTTTACAAGGTCTACATCATGTTAAAATAAATGCTTTGATTTGAGGCACACCCTGTATATTTACAAACTGTGGCTTGTCATCAATATACAGTAACCGGCACTCAAGTACAGTCACGTACGACTTATGAGTAACTAGACATTTCACAATCACGTGTGCGACAAATTGAATGCGCAATAATTTAAATGGAGGGGACACGAGTCAGTAAGATCGCGCTAGTTGGTTGCCCATTTATTTCTCATGTAAATCGGCGCTATGTCCGTAATTGGCTGCAGGTTACTGTATAGATTATTTGCGAACAATCTCGAAACGTCATCGAAAAAGCTTCGAATTCTTTTACCAATTTAATATGTTGATGACAATAAGAAAGAAAACTTACTCCGCTTTGAAAACATTGCAATATCCGCGCCCATGGTGATAATTCAATAATTTTTTTTTGAGTGTAAGTTCTTCTTTTAGTATCGGTAACTATATTGTACAACAATGTCCAAAATAGTTTGATACGCATTTATCTTCATTTAGTAAAATTATTGACGATTCTTTATTTTTTCTCTTTTTACTGTCCGGCTCCTTTGTTAAAATGTTTGCCCCATCCCAATTTATTATATCCGCTTTCGAAAACGTATTCACAAATTTTGGATTTTTCAATTTCATTCTATCTAATATAAGTTTCGTGTTCGCCCAATGTTACATTAATGTATTTATTTTACTTCATATAAATTTTAAATTTTATAATATAATTTGTCGTGGCTATACGGGCGCTTCATATATGTTTAAAAAAAGAAGAAAAATTGAATGTCATCGACATTAACATGAAAGGGTGACTTGTAGAAAAAGTAGTTCTTCCATGTAATTCAATGTTTTTCAGTATTAGCTGAAGTAGTTGTTTTTATTGATTGCCATTTTATTATACTTTAAGGGATTAAGTATGATTAATTTACACATATTTATAAAAAATTATATAAGAAATGTACCTAAAAAATATTTCTGCAAGCATATACGACATCATTTATAAATGACTATATTTAGGATTTATGCATGCATAATAATAACAAACATATCCAATTTGATATACTTATATTGATGTTTCATCTCTAAACATACAATTATTAAATTTTTTTAATACATGATAAAAATTGAATTAAAAATTACAAAATTTAAAACGTCTAAAAATAAATTTTTAATCCAATTTTTATCATGTATTAAAAAAAGTCCGATAGATTTAATATATTTAGAGATGAAACATCAATATAAGTATGTCAAATTGGATATGTTTGTTATTATTATACTTGTATCAAGCCTAAATAAAGTCATTTATAAACAATGCATATCAAGCAAAGAAAGAATTGTAAAAAAATATACGACATTATAAATTTGTACAATTTATTTCCGCAGTCATTGTACAATTATTGTATTAATCACGTTAGTGATTTTAGAAGCATTTACCAACTATTGCGATATAAATGAATCTTATACATAATCTCAATGAGTTGTGAGTCAGTATATTAAAGGTTTATATCGTACACAATCACAAAATATAATATTTAAATATTACTAATTTTGTTACTTAATAATTTAACAATAATTACTATAAACTTTTTGATTATACTGAAATAATCCATATTTCTTAGGAGTTTAACCTTACTAAATAACTTTTATTATTTGTAACCATTTTGAATTCTACTTTATACCTGCATTAGTAATTATATATATTTATATTAAGATGCAACGATAGACTTTAAAACCTTAAAAGTGAGACAGACAATGTACCTAGGTTTTCGTAGACCACCCCTAATTTGAACAACCACTGGAACTTATAATACCCTAATACAGTAATATATTTCAATTATTCATATTTAACTTAATAAAGTTTTTAACCTGCCCTGCAAAATTTTAAAAATAATGTCGAATGTTCTTTCATTTTTAACACACTACTTCCAGATATTTAGAAAAATACATTAAAATGCTTACAATCGGATTTTCTAGCTCTGATGAAAAAGGTAATGAAAAGATGAAATTCATTAATTTCTTCTCTCGTAATAATAATGATTAGGCAAAATCTATCAACTTAACTAGAGAGTATTTAAATGCATATAAGGAGCACTCCATCGACAGTTCTTTATATATATATTCTCCTGTTAACTCTGCTCTAATTTTCTGACTCCCCTACACATTTAACCCTTTAGTTGGTGTCATTTTAAAAAAATTCATACGTTTCATATCCTAAAAGCGAAAATGAATGTAGGTAATGATACTATTATGTGTTTTTATAAAACCTTCATTTGATATGAAGACTATGAAGTAGAAATAGTTAAGTACATATATCAAATCCTACCCTACTTATGTCTAGTGCCCTGTTAGCTCTGCTCTATCTTATTGACACCCACGTGTGCTTAACCCCTTTCCAAACATTTTCATACACAAATAGATTTTAGCAATACCTACCTCATAATACTTTTTTATAGGAGCCTTGATAGCAGCTTACAAAAATTGGTTTGATTCAACCCCTACCCTTGTAATATCTGCTATCCTAATACTTGTGCTTCATTTCACCAACTCTTTTTTAACCCTTTAGTTTGTGCTGACATTCTGATTAATTTGTTTATTGTTTCTTTTTTGTATGTTTCTTTGTCACCAACATTAAGTTTAGGTTATTCCAAATTCTACAATCCTGATGAAGGCAGATAATATTAAATTGACTCCTTCAACATACTTCCTCTACTTCTCAAAATAATTTTATAAGGAACGTGAATTAAATTTCAATGGATAATTAATAAATCTGGTTATATAAAACCTAAATAAAGTCATTTTTATAATAAATCTAGTTTAGTACGTATCTTATTAAAATGAATAATTAAAATATTTAAAAAATACTAGAAATACAACACACGAATACTCAATTTAACACATTAGTGTTAAATTTATTAAAATTAAAAAAAAACAATTGGAATCGAGCATTATTTAAAGAAAACTAGGCTTTTTGAAATGTTATAATAAAATATAGCTTGGTAAGAAAATATCCAGTTATAATCATAATCATAAATTATTCGACTTTCTCTAATATGTCAAATATAATATTCAAATTCCTTTTTTCTGTAATTCTGGATTTCCTACAAATAGCTAATGTTAATTATTAATTGCCATATATGTAGTTGTAAACTGTAATACTGTGACCAATAATAATTGTGGATAGGTCTCAACCCAAATTAATGTTTTCTAAGATACTATAGTCATAGGCCGTAAAAAAAAAGTTTTATTGAATATTATTTGTATGTAGACGGCATAAGGAGCAATTTGCAGTTCCATACTTAAAATTTGTGCCTCTGGAATTCTTTCTGCATGTGTAAATAATAAATGGTCTGTTTTAGAATATTTGATATTCTTATTTCTTGCACTTTATCTGTCAATTAGCCGCATTCCAAGATTTCAGAGATATTTTCACAAAAATAATGAAATAGTCGAGCTTTTAATTTAAAGTTTTTGCCCTTTTATAGTCAACATTATTGCCATTTACAATCATATAAAAGAGCCATCACCATAACATTAAAATCCTCAATACAAATAACATGCTAACGAAGCATTAAGACATAAAAAATGTACAGCTCTCAAAGGATTATATTTTTGTAAAGTATTAAAACCAACAAACTAACAAGTGTAAATATCTTAACAGCTAAATCCTTAGTTCAATCCCCAATCTAATAATACTTTATCTACGACTAATATTATAGGTGTCAATTTTGCTATATGTATAATGCCATATTCCCGCAGGGAATAATGATGACGGAGAGGAAATAATGTCATCATTATTCCCCCAAAGGGATTATTATTTATTATTCCATTCAATTTATCAATTGTAGCAAATTTTGCTGCAATTGTATCATTTTTTATTTCTAAAAATTAGTCGTAGATAAAGTGCAGTATACAACTCGCTATAATGAATACTGTATTCCCTCGCCTCGTATGATTACAACATTCGCTCGCTTCGCTCGCTCGTGCTGTAATCATACTCGGGAATAAAAGTATTCATTATAGCATCGTTGTATAATATACTATTATACCATCAAGTAAATATATTTCGATAATATTTACATTCTTAAGCACTTAAATGGTATATAGAGCTGTAGAGCACTTCAACATAGAAAAACTACAAAAAATTGTAAACCGAATTTAGACACATTACGTTATTGTTTCTTTTATTTCAGGTATTTCGCTGGCGCTTTGTATCTCAGAACTGGAACAAGACAAACAGAGAGGAGAACTGAGAAAATCCTGTTTTAAATTTGGACACGTAAGCCAACCCGAACGACGCGTCAATACCACAGAACGGTTGCAAAAACTGAGGCTGCTGATGAAGTCTGAAAATAAATTAAAAACTTTTCCTATTGACGCTTATCTTGTAACATCTAGTGACGAACATCAGGTAATCTACAGAGGGTCTATTAAAAGTGAGAGATAATCAAAGCTTATCTTAGCAAAAATTTGAACAATGTTTTAGTGTAGTCTTCATTTTACAGAGTACCGAGATCGAAGACTATGAAAAACGACGAGAATATATCTCAGGATTTAGTGGCAGCTACGGTGACGCCTTGATAACTCTGCACAAGGCAGCATTATGGACTGATGGCCGTTACCACCTTCAGGCTGACGAACAAATCGATTGCAATTGGCTGTTATTCAGAGAAGGCCATAGGCATATTCCCAAAATGTCTCAGTGGATAAAAGAACAGCTGCCTAGGGGCGGACGCATCGGATTGAATCCAAAACTTGTATCAGAGTATCAGTGGCATAAGCTAACTTTGGAATTGAAAGGTTCTAATTTAACTTTAATAGCTTTAAATGTGAGTCTTATAGATGAAATTTGGCCAATTAAAGAGAGGAGGAGAAGAGGGAATAAGCAATCCTTTATAGTCGATGAAATATACACAGGTAATTTTTGAATGGATTTTTTTTTTCATGTTTATTACGCTTTGAATTAATTCTTTTCAATTCACCCGACTATTATATTACAGCTACCAGCTACCTAACACGTAAAGCTCATCTACATATTTAAGATTAAATATCTCTAACTCATACATTTTTTACTTCCAGATGATGGAATTGTATAAGGGAATATTGTGTATAAAATTTTAGTTCTACTGAGATATTTCAATATTTCGGTTTAACGGCATTACCAATTTTATAACTCACCGAGTCCAAAAACCGATTTCATGCATCGAGCTATTTTGATGTAACTTGGATACACTACGAAGAGTACGAAGTAAATATTTCTTTACAAAATAAGCCGGTTGAAAATTTGACTGACTGTATGAAGAATAAATTATTTTTAAATATTGATAAATGTCATTATATAAAATTATCAAGATTGCCTGTGAATGTCTTATTTTCATATCAAATTAATAATTCTGAACTAATAAAGTGACTTCAATCAAAGATTTAGGTGTCATTTTAGATTCCAAATTAAGCTTTGAAACCCATATAGAAACAATTACTATAAAGCCTACAGAAATTTAGGTTTCATAATGAGAATAACCAAATCTTTTACTAATACTAAATCCATTATACTATTGTATAACTCGCTTGTTCGTAGCCATCTTGAATTTGCTTGTGTAATATGGAATCCTTTTTATGTTAAATATATTGAACGTGTTGAAAAAATACAAATCAAATTCGTAAAGTTATTAAATTACAAATTTAACAGGGACTTGCATTATTCGAATTATGAAGATAACTTTAAACACTATAGAGAATGTTAAAATTGCCCTCTAGAAGAATCATAACATTCTTGCTGCTCTTATTTAAAATTTTCAATAACATGGTTGACTCTAGATTTATCACTAACGGTCTTTCTTTAATGTAAAGCAATATGTCACTCGAACAAATAACTTATTTTATTTAACATCATACTTAACCAATTATGCCAATAATTCACCTATTCTTCTTCTTCAAAAGAATTATAATGAATTATTCTGCCACATTGATATTTTTTGTAAATCTTTGCATCACGTTAGACGTGAGGCTATTGCCATATTTAGTTGATATTCAGTCACTTTCTAGGTTAAATAATGTTTTAGTTTTAGTTCCTTAGGTTATACGATAGTATTGCAAATTTCTAATGCACATCAGGGATATTAATTTTTTTCTAGATTTAGGTGGTTTATAGGTTTAGATCATTTTTATATTATTATTATTTTTTGTATTATGCAGTTTACACTACAATTTGTTCTGTTCTGTGTAACCCTGTCATTGGAATTATTGTTAATTCTATTGAGCAACCTATATTATAAATGAATAAATACGCAATGAGGAATTTTGATAACTTCTGAACATTAATAATTTCTCTGAAGCTCTATTTTACTTATATAACAACGTACTATTAACTTCACAGAAATTATTGCTTTAAAAAGCTTTCTTCTGTTTTTCTGTTATGTGGTTTACGTTAAATTTTTTTGTACTTTCTTTATTTCAGTAATAGCAATGTCTTTAATCGTATCTTTTTCTTTATTAATTGCCATGTCACCATTGGCAGCGCTGTAACATTTAGGTGTACTTATGTTTTTAAAACCTCGATCGGTAACATTACTGTTGTCTTTTGGCATTAAACTATCTCTGAGTGCATTTTCTTTCAAAATGTTTTCATTATTAACGGCATAAAATGGAATAACTTTAAAAACATTGCAATTAGCACATCATTTCAATAATAAGAATTTATCTTTTAAATTTCTTTTTTATTGATATAGACATCCGTTTAGGAGCATCAGCATACACACAAATCTGGAGAGCTATTTTTTTTCATATTCGTCAGGTTTAACTAATGCTAGGAAATGCACCATATTGTATAATATATATAATTAATCCAGTAGTTGCCAAATAATTTAAGCAACATGAAATTCTCATCTATCGAATACTGGAAAATAGAACGTAATTTTGTCATTTCCATTTAAACCAATTTTATTATATTTAAAACTTAATTTCATATAACAGCGCAATCCATCGGGAAGCAGCATTTAATTATCGTAGATTTTTTTAATGCCTACTTAAATAAAACTTACTGACTCTTTAGACTATTCAAATAAATATATATATTATCATGTACTCCCCTTTCAAACTTTAATAACTTTTAAATTATATAAATAAAATTGTTTTTCCCCACTTCTAATATGATAATTTGAATTTTTATTTATTAAAAGTTATTTTATTATATCTGAAAACTCCGTAAGCTCAGGTAGTTAAGGTTCTCTATTTTTATACTTGCCTAGTTTACTCCTCTGAAATTGATGATCTTATTTCACTTTAATTTTAATTAAACCTTTATCTTTTCAATAATTATTTATTATAAATAAATATTTAAAATCAACAAAGGAAATTCATAAAAATTTTCTAATTACCTACTCCTATTTTCAAAACCTATACTCTGTCTAACTTATTCTCTATTCACAAAATATTTGATGTTTGTCTATTGGTTGTGATTATTCTATCTTCTATGTTCTATGATTTTAATTATCAAACATCAAACATTTGGTGATATAAAATTTATATAAAGTTTTTATTAAACAATAATTTATTTTAATATACCTAAACTTGAATTAGTGTTCTTGGAATTATTTAGTGCAACCAACTGTCTCAACTTCTGAATTTTCTTTAATGCTTCCAAACAGGTAATTCTTTATGCAGACTTGTCATACTCCTTGTTCTATCCTGAATTATTCCTGGGTTGTCATGCTTTATTTCATTCCCTAAAACTGGAATACAGGATTCTATATTAATTAGAATTTGGATATATCTTCAATATTTTTCTTGAAAAGTAAAATAGAATGTTTACTCCCAACTAGCTTTATTATTTTCTTCTTAGTAACTGGATACCCTGGATATTGATGATCTCGCTTGATATCAAATCAAATTTAATTTATTTTTGACGTCTTCAAATGTCAACTTCATAAATTTCTGAGATGTTGACCCTTCAATGGTTTTAGGACGACTGACCCTCTAGATAGGAAACTTACTGTATTAAGCACTCTTGAAAATGTGGCGCCTGAAGTGGTTGATCTGCAAACTATGGACAAAATGCGGGAAATTTAAAATGGCATGCTCATTCAGGACCAGTTGTATAAAAGTGATTAAGCGAAAGTTCAACTGAACTTGGTTCAAAATTCAAGGATGCCGATTGTTGCAAGAATGGTATCCTTAAATTTTGAACCAAGTTCAGCTTTCGCTGCACCACTTTTATACAAGGATTTTTTTGCTTAATTAGAGATAGGTAGATATGAAAATAAATTATTTTCATATGGTATCGGTGAGATATTTAAGCAACAAATCCCTACATGCAAATTGATCGCAATATGCGATAGTGCGACCCTCTATGGTTTACTGCAGATATTTTATATTTAATTTTTTTATTAAACAGTTCAAAGTAAATACATAATAGCATTTGAGAATATTCCATCTACTAATATCTATAATAAATACTTCTACCTTTAATGAATAAGAGAAACATTGTGTCAATTTTAACATTCTTTTTGGAAAACTCTTTTGAACATACCAATGTTAAACCATAAAACGAAGTGAAGTATTTTGAAATGTGTTTATTATTTTTGTGAAAGCTCTGAACTGTTTAATCAAAATATGAAATATAAAATTAAAATATCAATAACTAGGACATCGATGCCGTTTTAAACTCATTTCTATTTCATTCTACATACATAATAATTTTTATATGTCGTGCGCGAATTTAGGGTAGTAAACTTTGGATGTTTTATTACATTCGCCGAAGCGTTAAAACTGTTTTTGTCTTTTAGAGGAAAGCGGTGCCTTTTACTCGTCCTATCCTCACAATCAGGAACATAACACTTTTTAGTTTTATATACGTTTCGTCGTCACAAAGCATGTTAAAATCACTGGATTAGTATCACTTAAGAATTAATAAAGTATAAAGAACAATAACGCAGCTTCAGAACACACAAATACTCACATCAGACATAAAATCAAAATTCAAAATGGCACGCGACACAAATGACAAATGACAGATGCCCCTACTTTACACAGAGCTGGTATCAGCCTTGCCTACTTTATCCATCGAGCTGATTGTTTGGCGATAATGGCGTCGCATTTGGTTGATCCAGAAACTATATTTATAAGTGGGGACTAAACAATCAAGTTTCCTATCTAGAGGGTTTTATCTATGGACTGACCATTTTTCTTGTCAAAATCTATTTATACTCGCCTGTATGGCTAATTTGATTTTCAAATTTTGACATAAATTTTGATTAATATATTTTTTTAAATTGTTAATTCTTCTTTCTCAAGTCTCTTTTTCACTTCTATCTTGTAGCCCATAAAATTCTATGAAATTTGATATACCATATGTCCATATTGGTCCTATATTTCTCCCTTACTTCTTCTACCTGTCATATCTTCTTATTCTGTTAAATTCTTGCATTATGCACTTTTAAATATCACTAAATTTATTTTATATCGCACCATAAATGACTATTCTTATATAATTATTTACTTTCTATTCTCTAGTTTACTTTCTTTATATTACATATTACCATTCAAGTTATAGGTTTAATTAAAATATATCTTTTAAAGATTCTCCTTATTCTGATGATCAAAACTTATGAAATTTATTAATACAATTTCAATAAATATGCTATACTAACTTTATAATATATTTCGTTAACAAGATATTATCATTTCTGAAATTTAATCGATATTTTCATGAATTATTATGCAAAAACATATATTTTTCAAGATCTATTAGTTTTATATCCTTTTAAAATACTTTAATATTATCTTAGTTATATACTATTATAATTTAGAAACCAATATCCGATTTTGTAAGTCTTTTATTTACAAATTTATAATTTACTTATTATCTTTACTATACAAATTAAATCTTCACTCATTTAACTTTATTTCTTTGTGTTCTAATACTCGTATTACATTTAATGTTATTTCTAGCTATAAAATTTCATGACAATATATATATATATATATATATATATATATATATATATATATATATATATATATATATACACCACATGTAATGACGACCCCCTTTATCCCAGAAGGCTCTAGAAGAGCCTTGTGCGGGAGGGGCTACACATTTAAAGACAAGGGACACACATCCAATATCCGTGTATAATGGAAAAATCCCTCTCACAGTATTTTCCATTGCCACGACCGGGAATCGAACCCGGGACTTCTGGGTGAGAGGCAGGTACGCTACCATCTCGACCATCAGTCATATAATAGGGTAACTGTTGGATTTACCTAGAAACTGGAATGTACAGTGCGTTCATTTTAAGGGTGAACGGTTTTAAATGGTTTTTACGAGGTTACTATTAAAGACAGAATAATGGGACAGATGTCGTGTGAGGAGGATTAGAAATAAAGGTTTTTATGCATAAAGAAAAAGAAACAAATGATGCCCGTTTTGAAAAATATTAATGTTAGGCGTGTTTTTTTTAATGAAACGCCCTATACAGATAAGTCCAGGATGCTTCGAACACGACAGGGATTGGGACGAATATACGAGCGGCCGACAACTCGCCTCAGTTCGAAATTATTTGTACATTAGGAGAAGGGCAGTGCGCTGTGGCCGTGGCCACTGGTCACTCACTGCTCGCTCAGCTGTCAGCAGTCAGGTCAGCACTTTTGTTAGTATCTCATTACACAATGAAAAAATAAGAGATAAGAAAATAGAATAAGAAATAAGATAAATAATTATTCCAAGTTTTAAATACACAATACTTTGGGCGATAATATTAGTTGTTATTCGATTTAAAATTCAACTGTTCAAATTGTTAATTGCTTTTCGGATATCATTATTTGTTAATTCTATTCCATATTTTTAATTTCTTATTTCTTATCTCTTATTTTTTTCATTGTGTTTAAGCCTTTGTTGGGATGTAGAACTCATGTCTGAAAGAAATTTGATTTACGTTTCGAAATTTTTCTAACTTCAATAATTCATTAGGATTAATTATTGTAATTTTAAAAAAATCTCAAAACACATTTAAATATTTCCATTGTTTGTTTTTTCGCAACAAATATGTGATTCTACAACATAAAATTAAAATTAATTTTTAATTTTAATTAATTGTCGCTGGACCTCGACTGTTTCAGGTTTAATAAAAATTATTATAAAAGAATTCAAACAAGGAATAGTAGACGTGATGAGAGCCATCGGCTACAGCGCAGAGATCCACGATTCCCACCACTGTGTCCGCTTGCCTACAACGGGCACAAGTAAATCGCGCAACCTAATACCCATGTTCGAACCTCCTCGGTCTTTACTGTATATGTTTGCACCATTCAATAGACTATTTTTTTCCGAATACAATGATGTGCATAATATGGTAATTTGGGTGAATAATTTCTTTAATATAGCTAAAAACTATTGAAATTGTAGAAATTACAGTGATATTGCTGAAAGATAGCCATGACCTCAAAATATTATATTTTCCCAAACGGGCTTCATTTGTTTTTTTCTCTTTAATGCAGAAGAAACTTTCGTTCTAATCCTCTCACACGACGCTTGTCCCATCATTCTATCTTTAATAATATCCTCGTAATAACCATTTAAAACCGTTCACACTTAAAATGAACGCACTGTACACTCAATCATTTTTACTACTAAAAAATTCAGCCGATAGAGCGGCTAGTTGGAAAGTACCACAATCGTAACCAGATGTATCCTTGTATTTCAAGGACTATCTACAAATTAATAGTATATTATTCTACAAGTGGTAACATACTAAATAACTCTCGCCGATGAATTTTACAGCGCGAGTCGAAGGCAAGAGCTGTAATTCATCAAGTGAATTATTTAGTATTACCACGAGTTGAATACTATACTTTATCTATGTGGACTGTATTGAAATTTGCTAAAGGTTTTCCAAAATTTTAATGGTTGTATAATCAAAGTTGATGCAAAGAGACTAACAAAAAAAAACGACTTACCCCTGACCTGCGTTCACAGTTCCCAGGTTTGAGTGAATTTTCTAGCGGTTTTCTAAGGTCTTCTAAGGTTCTAAATATTTCTATCTTGTGTGACACACCCGCACTCGTGGCTTTCATTTCTTCTAATGATATGGACGCGACGACTACACAGGTCAGTGGCGTACCGCGAATATTTTACAAAAATAACAAAAATTTGGTAACAAGTGAAAAATAAACTAAAAATTAATTTAAATCAAATAACACTACACAAAATATCTACAAAACTATACATTCCGCCCACCAAAATAAGACGTTATTTTTCGTTAACTGGCAGGGGACATAATTTAACCGAGAAATTAGACCAGTTGAGGTACGAACAGTTGCAACACGTACTATTCCGTCCTTGCCAGGATGGACTTCTACAACACGCCCAAGGCGCCAACGCAACGGTGGCAACTGATCGTCTTTGATCAAAACCAGCGATTCTAAACTAATATTTGAGGGATTTTTAGACCATTTGCTTCGTTGGTGGAGGGTATGTAAATATTCCCTACTCCAACGTTTCCAAAAATCTGAGTGCATTCTTTGCAATAATTGCCATCTACTTAAATGAGTCAATTTTAAATTAGACACATCTGGGCTAGGTGGAGCTGTCAATGGCTCTAACGTCAAAAAATGTCCCGGTGTTAAGACGGTCAAGTCGTTCGGATCAGAACTAAGAGGGCACAACGGTCTAGAGTTAAGAACTAGTGTAGAACTCCTCGTAAGTGAGGACCTGTTCACCAACGATACGAGACAAATGGGTTGTAACCGATTTAATGCCCGCCTCCCATAGACCTCCAAAGTGTGGTGCAGAGGGAGGGTTAAAGTGCCACTGAATGGTTTCCTGATTAGCAGCTTGTTGCATATATTCTAAAATTTGTCGATATGCTCCTACAAAATTCGTCCCACAATCACTATGAATATGAGAACATCTATTACGCCGCGAGGCAAAACGACGTAGAGCAGCTAAAAAGCATTCGGATGACAAATCGGATGCAAGTTCCAAGTGTATCGCTTTGGTCGCAAAACACACAAAAAGGCATATGTATGCCTTGTAGGACTTGGCACCTCTGTGTTTCCCAAGGGTGACTGAGAACGGCCCACCGTAATCAACGCCAACCCTAAAGAACGGTTTTACTTGGGAAACTCTAGTAGAGGGTAAATTTCCCATAAGGGGAAGAACAGACGGAGGATTTGTTCGAAAACATTTATAACAATTGGACAAAACCTTTCGAATAGCCCTTTTTGCCGACAAAATCCAAAATTGTTGACACAGAAGATATTGCAAGGATTGAGGACCAGGATGTAACTATTTTATATGAGTATCCTCGATAATGAGGCTTGTCAGTCTGTGTTCCCTTGGCAACAAAGCAGGATGTTTCGTATTAAAGGGTAATGAAGAATTTGCTAAACGACCGCCCACCCTGAGGACTCCATTTTCATCAAGAAGAACGTTGAGTTTACGCAAAGGGTGTGAACATAACTGTTTTCGTTTTAATTTACTAATATCGTCTTGGAAAACTGTATGTTGAACATGCCTAATGAGGGTAAAAAGGGCGTCGTTTAATTCCAAAAAAACAAAAGAACCAGTTTTCTTGATAGAAAGTTTTCGACTATTATGAATAAACCTATGGCAATAAGCAACTACACGAACGATAGAAGACAATGATGAATATTTTTCGATTAATACATCAAAATGATCAATAAAGAAAAAGGTAGAAAGTACAACTTTTTTCTCCTCAGAGACTAATTCTGAAGACAGTTCAATAGGATAAATTTTGTCAGACTCTGATGGCCAATTTTCTTGAGAAGTTGACAACCAGGGAGGACCATACCACCACAACGAAAATTCTATCAAGTCCAAGGGAAACAAACCTATAGTAGCGCAGTCAGCAGGATTGTCACTGGAGCGTACGTGATGCCAACAATCAGGAGGAACCTTTTCCTGAATATGAGCAACCCGGTTGGCTACAAAAGTTTTCCACCTATAGGAAGGCGATTTTATCCAGGATAATGTAATAGTTGAATGTAGCCAAGCAAACACCTTGGAGACAATTTTCCTAGATAGTTTTCCATTACAAAATGTATTAAATCAGAGAGTAGCACGGCAGCGCATAACTCTAACCTAGGAATAGAAAGTTTCTTCAAAGGTGCTACCCTAGATTTGGCACAAACGAGATTGATAGAATAATTTCCAAATAAGTCCAAAAAACGAAGATATACTGAAGCAGCATAACTGGATTCTGACGAATCAGCAAATCCATGCAATTCACAACTTATAATCGAATCGATAGTGATACGTCTTTTAAGTTTAATAGAACTAAGCAAAGGCAGTTGAGATTTGTAACGTTCCCAACGAACAAGAATTTCAGTAGGGGGATTTTCATCCCAACCGATCCCTAAAGTCCATAAGGTTTGTATCAGAAGTTTGGCAATGATTGTCAAAGGCGACAAAAAACCCAATGGATCAAAAACCCGCGCTAACTCTGATAAAATTGTACGTTTCGTACACATTTTCTCCATAGGTTCAACTCTGTATGAGAATGTGTCTGACGATGGTTGCCATTGGAGGCCTAAAATTTTTACAAAAGAATCTATATCAAATGAAAGGGAGTTTTGTTTCTCTAAGTTTGACGGAAATGACAAGAGTGAGGGATGATTGCTCGCCCACTTAAGTAGCTTAAAACCACCTTGTTCAAATAAACCAATAAATTGTTCTTTTAACAATAAAGCTTCTTCGACAGAGTTACTACCAGTTACTAAATCATCTACATACATAACTGTAGATAAAGCCTTAGAAGCGAGGGGATAATTTAACTGTTCATCTTGAGCCAGTTGAATCAAAGTTCTAATAGCTAAAAATGGTGCAGACGATACACCATACGTGACGGTATTCAGGCAATATTCTTGGACTGGTTCATCTTGAGAAAATCGCCAAAGAATTCGTTGGTAATCTCTGTGTTTGGTGTCTATCAAAATTTGTCTGTACATTTGCCTAATATCAGCCGTGAACACGACTGAATGCAGACGAAATCTCAATAAAATGCTAACCAAATCTCCTTGTAGTTTAGGTCCAACAAGGAGAGAATCATTAAGTGATAAACCAGAGGTTGACTTGGCCGAAGCATCAAAAACAACACGGAGCTTTGTAGTCAAGCTATCTGGCTTAAACACACAATGGTGAGGGATATAGTAGACTCTTGTTGAATCTTCAGGAGGTGGTACAACAGACATATGATTACAATCCAAATAATTTTGCATGAAACCTTTGTAAGAAGTAGCAAGTTCATGGTTTCTAGTAAAACGACGTTCCAAAGAGAAAAAACGACGTAAGGCACCTGGTCGAGAATCACCTAGAAGGGGATCAGAGCCTCTAAATGGGAGTGATACAATGTATCGACCACTATTATCTCGATGAAAATTGGATTTAAAAATTTCCTCGCATTGAATGTCGTCAGGAGAACTAGATGTAATTTGAGGTACTTGCTCTAATTCCCAGAAGCGTTTGACGATTTGATCCAAAGGGGAATCTATGGCTACACAAAAGGAACTAATTGTAGATGAATTTCGACAATCAACCTTTCCTGTCAAAACCCAACCAAATACTGTACTAAGGGCACTCGGTTGTCCAGAAGGTCTAACTAAACGGCCATCTTGTAACACCAAGGGATACAATTCGGCACCTATTAAAATATCTATACCATGAGCTTTATTGAAATTAGGATCCGCAAGCTTTAAATTACTAATATATTCCCAATTTCCACGAGATATATCTAAATAAGGCAATTTTTTACAAATAGAGGGAATAACAATGGCTTCAAAATGAAAAACTGGATCTGATTCATCCACCGGCTTAATTTTTGAAGTAGTTATATAGAAACCAAAGACGACATTTGATTAACACCACTAATAGGAACAGTTAGGTGTGACCTTGATAAACTAAGTCTACGCAAGCAATTTTCTGTAATAAAATTTGCTTGGCTACCCTGATCAATTAGAGCCCGAACAATTTGATAATTACCACAACTAACGGTAGTTTGAGTATAGAGGGTATTGGTTAAAACCTGTACTTCAGCAGGTTGCTCTGGTAAAACTTCAGCTGTAGAAACCGAGAAATTTTCACTGTTAGAAGTACTTGGTTTCGCAGGGTCAACCTTTTGCTGTTTGTCTAAGTAATGAAGCAAGGAGTGATGTTTATATCCACAAGTTCGACAATGTTGTTTACAACGACAATTTTGTACAAAATGTTCAGAGGACAAGCAGGCACACACTACTATTTCGAACAAAATTATATCTATCCACAGGGGACTTATCAAGAAATGAAGGGCATCTATATAGAACATGAGAATTGTTACATAGAACGCATTTTTGATTAGAGGTTTTTTCAGCATTAACCACAAACGAAAGTGATTTCGGAGTTTGATTATGAGAACTTGAAGATTTTGGCAAACAGGTCCTTTTCATCGAAGAAACATCTTTACTAGTATGTGAATCAACAAGTTCAAAAGCTTGACATTGATTTTCTATAAAGGTTTTTAAAGTTTCAAAGGATGGTATAACGATCGAAGTGTTCTCCAACTCAAACCGTTGTCGCGAATTTCTGTCTAATTTAGTTAACAAAAGATGAAATAGTACAAAATCCCATTCTGTTACTGGAAGGTCGAGGTTTTCCAAAATTGACAAATTTTCATTAAAGGTATCTAACAATTTTCTCAAAGAACTAGGTGAATCGGATGTCAATTTGGCGTTAATTATTTCCTCCCAATAAAGAAAGGCTAATTTGCGTTTATTCTGGTAACGTTGAACTATTGTAGCATAAGCTGAATCATAATTACTTTCTGACAAAGGAAATGATTTTAATAATGAAAATGGTTCATTATTAAGAGAGGTTAACAAATACTGAAACTTTTCAATTTTTTAAAGTAACTGATTTTTATGAACTAAAGTATTGTACAGATCAAAAAAGGAAGGCCATGTTTTAAAGTTTCCATTAAAAACAGGCAAATTTATTTTAGGCAACTTTATATTGGGTGATCTTACATCACTATTATTATTGCCTACTTTACTTAGCGCTAATTTACGTTCATTTAATTCAGAATATATTGATTTAATGGCATAACACTGACTATCAAAATTTCTACGGAATATGTCTTCATTTTCTATTTCTTGTTCATCAGTTATTTTTGCTATTATTTTTTCATGTGAAACTTCAAAAGAAGCCATAACCTTTTTCATGTGTTCAAATCTAGGTAAAAAGTTACTATAAAGTGAAGCGTCAGCTTGGGCTGATTGGGCAAATTAAAAAATTTCTTGCATTCGACGAATTGCTAAGTCTCGATTGGCCTTAGACATTTTTTTTTTGTAATAATATAATTATTTAACAAATAAATGGTTTACAAAGAATTCACTACACAAATCCAATCAAAATAGCTAATTAAATCAAAATAAGATTTTTTTTTTAAATTTATTGATTGAAAATAGAATTTTTAATACGCACGCCTATGTGTATTTAATTTATGTCAATTTAAATTCCAAAAAAAATGAGCACTATAAGAAAGAAGTAAAGTCCCACAAAAAATAACGTGTTATTCTGATAAAGAATGTACATGAACCAAATATAATGAATATTAATTTTAAGAATTAATAAAAATACCTACCACAATTAATAATTCTTGTTGTTGACAAATACTATAAACAAGCTACCAAATAATCAAATCACGGCCGAAGTGACCAAATGTGGACTGTATTGAAATTTGCTAAAGGTTTTCCAAAATTTTAATGGTTGTATAATCAAAGTTGATGCAAAGAGACTAACAAAAAAAAACGACCTACCCCTGACCTGCGTTCACAGTTCCCAGGTTTGAGTGAATTTTCTAGCGGTTTTCTAAGGTCTTCTAAGGTTCTAAATATTTCTATCTTGTGTGACACACCCGCACTCGTGGCTTTCATTTCTTCTAATGATATGGACGCGACGACTACACAGGTCAGTGGCGTACCGCGAATATTTTACAAAAATAACAAAAATTTGGTAACAAGTGAAAAATAAACTAAAAATTAATTTAAATCAAATAACACTACACAAAATATCTACAAAACTATACAATTATAATAATAAATATTAACCTTTGCAAGTCCGAATTCATCACTTTTGGCACAATATTTACTTAACCGAATTAAATGTCAAAACTATTCAAATGTCAAATCCCTTTCCTCCCCTCAATAATAATGAACTACTATTTCACCGTATCGGAAAAGAATTTCTATTGGGCAAGCTAGGCATGAAGTTAAAGGAGATTGGTGTAAACAAAGACTTTTTACGACTACAACTCAACGCTATTTGTTTATGGTTACTATTAATTGTTCAAAACACGTTGATTATTGATTAATTGCACTCATCACCATTTATATTGCACCACCCCATATTTCCCAAAATAAACGTGTTTAAAAAAAATAAAAATTGACAGCTTACCAGCTTGCCTTTGATTAATATTTAAGTAAATAAAACGCAAATACTATTAAGTAAAGGTTTTTATTCCCGAATAAAAAAATTAAATAAACTAGTCTGCGAAAATTACAAAATTTTAACTTAGGTAAAATTAAGTTTTTATTAAATAAATGTTTCAAACAATAAAATGAATAACCAGTTGGTCCTCCTCTTGCTTCTTCTTGGAACTCTTTATGTAGGACTGTTTATAAGCTGCTGAGAAGTATTCTCGCAAATCTCGGTAGCAGCATGAATAAGATCTGGAAGGACCGCATACCCCTTATTTTGTTCTCGAACTCTTCTTTTTAACATGTCCCATGCATGTTCGATAGGATTTAGATCTGAAGACTTTGGTGGCTACTGTAAACTAAGAATATTCCCGGTTTCCTTAAACTCAACAACTCGTTGCGCGCGATAGGAAGGCACGTTATCGTCCATAAACTATTTTTTTCTCTCCATAAACGAACAAGAGAGTTTAACATGGAATCAATGTATACCTGATCAGTCATGTTGCCAGGAATCAAAGTAAGAGGCGTCCAATCATTCCACATTAGGCTTCCACAAAATATTGCACCGCCACCTTGGTATACCTAGGACAACTTCTCCGTCGTCAAAAATGTACCCGACGATCGTCCGATACTAAACCAACTCTAGTTTCATTCGAAACCTTGACATTCTACCATTGATCCAAACCCCAGTTTTGTTGTTCACAGCACCAATTCAAACGGCTAACCTTGTGATTATTTGTAAGTTTCAAAACTCTTAAAGGTATAGGGCTTTATATTGGCCACATGAAGCCGTTTTCTAATGGTTTGAGCAGTCATTTGAATTTGGTACACCCCCCGAAATTGCTGCCTGACGGCCTCGGCCGTAATGGTCGGGTTTCTACAGGCTAATTGAACAATAAATCAATTCGAATTGGTGGTTGTAATGCGATGACGAGGTTCTCTTGGACGATTTTCCAGATTTTCGAGTTCTAAATTCCGCTGGAAGGTTCTCGATACCAACATTTTGGTGAACCACAACAATTGCAGCAAATTGTCTTTAAGAATGTCCCATTTCATTAAATGTGTCTATGCGACCCCTGTATAACGTTAAAATTAAAATCAAAAACACAATTTTTAATGAAGGTGACTGCTAAACTACACTACTGACTAAACAAAAATTTTATAAGAACAAAGACATCTGAAGCTTATTACTTGGCAATATTGTTTGTTCTTTTTTAACGATGGGTTTGACAAAAAATATTTAGATGACTTATATTGTTCTGAATTAAGAAATTTGGGATGATGCAGTTTAAAACTTGATGAGTGTATTTAACCTAATAAGAGTAGATAAACAAAATTAATTTTATAGGTTCATTCCTTGGTGACAACCGTGACGAAATGTCAAAAGAAAAGTATAGTGCGTTATGTTAATATTTTGATTGTTTATGTTTGGATACACGCATGAAATATTGCACAGAATAGCTCTACCTAGATGTTGTTTATAAATCATCAAACGATATCACCTCCTGAAGAAGAAGAGGGGGTAAAAATAAATGAGAAATATCTTTTTGGATTTGTTTTGAAAACGGCACATTTTATAAAAAACAAAACATGATAAAATTGTTTATACGAAGGTCATAATAGTAAAATAGTAATTTTTTTAAACCAAAAAATTGGCTATTAATAGGTTTTGTTTTTGACCAATATTTGGGAGAGATTTTTGAATCTGACACTCGTAAAATTAGAAGTATTGGATGAAACATGCTTGTGAAGCTAAATACACCTATTCCCATGATGTAAAGCACATTTTTCTTCGTACTGACAATAAAAATAACTCTTTCATCTTCGTGCAAGAACGGTATTAAATTCACAAGCTGTGAAAAACTACTGATACTAGGTGCATCCTCTGACAATGGAACACTCAATAGCGACGGCCATACTGTCATGAAGACATGTAAGAAACTGTGTGGAGTGTAACCACAAAAACGTTTTAATTATCACAGTTAATTTTGATATCGTATTTATTGCAGCAGTTGCCCTTTCGGAATTAAATTCGATGGGCTTGCCAAATATCTGGTTGAAATTTGAAAGAGATAGAATAGAGCATATTTCTTGCTGGCTGTATTAGACTAGGCATAAAATCTCGTAAGAGGCCTAGAAATCGCTTCTAACGGCAAATCGTGTAACAATTGATTAACAGGTGAATCCGAAGGTTTTTGGGGTCGCTGAACACGTCTAGGGGTGTTAACAGTCCAAATTTTTAGTCCTTATGCCACAAATTCAAGATGGCGGCCAAATTTTTTTGGCCTTTAATTATAAAATAATTATTTCTTGGACGATTTTGACAAGATCGGTGTCGATTATTTTGGGTATGCTGAACACGCCTATGCATATTATAACCTCAAATTCCCAATCCTTGTGTGTTAAATCCAAGATGGCGGCTCGTTATAATTTTAAAATAACTAACAAGCGCATACATATCAAATGCTTTAAAAGATATTTGTTTTAATATGTTTCCTAGTAAACTAAATACGTGTGTGGTTGTTAACAATCAAAATTTTTGGGTATTAATATTCCAATCCAAGATGGCGAACTAATTTAAAAATTAGTGTACCCTGTTGATTTTGACTAGATTGGTATGGTTTTATAAGTTATGATCATATGGGAACTAAAACCTAAAACTTTAAATTCCTAAGCCCTCTGTCCACATCCAAAATGGCCGCCAGGTCTCTACATGCAAACGTCTCAAGTAGAACTCGGTAATAAAGTAAAAAGTTATATTTATCATGTGCGAGTAAAGATGATTTAAGTAATTAAGTTACAAAAATTAAGTTATAAAAATTCCCGACATGACGTGAATTTAAAAAATGAAAATAGTACTCGCGAATAAACTTCTTCTCGCTTTATTACTTCTTCCTTCCTTTCTTTTTGACTTACTTACCCAAAAACATATAAAACCATACCAATCTAGTCAAAAATCAACAAGGTATACTAATTTTTAAATTAGTTCGCCATCTGCGGCGGCCATCTTGGATTTGAATATTAATACCCAAAAATTTTTATTGTTAACAACCACACACGTATTTAGCTTACTCGGAAACATATTAAAACAAATAAGTTTAAGCCTTTGATATGTATGCGCTTGTTGGTTATTTTAAAATTATAACGAGCCGCCATCTTGGATTTAACACACAAGGATTGGGAATTTAAGATTATAATATGCATGGCGTGTTCAGCATACCCAAAAACATGTATATCGACACAGATCTTGTCAAAATCGTCCAAGAAATATTTATTTTATAATTAAAGGCCAAAAATGTGGCCACCATCTTGAATTTGTGGCATAAGAACTAAAAATTTGGACTGTTAACACCCCTAAGCGTGTTCAGCGACCCCTAAAACCTACGGATTCACCTGTTAATCAATTGTTACACGATTTGCCGTTAGAACCTAATTTTTAGAATTCTTAGCCTTGTCTATATTCTCATATTTTCATATGACATCCAATAGACCACCTATCCAGGTAATGCAAGCGAGAAAGATAAATACAGCGTACTATGTGTTAAATAAAGCAGTAGAGCCGTGCGTAGTTCGTTCTGCGCAATACAAGGGCAAATGTACGGCCGAGAACCCTTGCATGTATTCGTGCATGTTTTTATATCTAATCCATTTTCATGGAAACGGTTAACTTTATTAAAAAATCATGGAACGACTTTTTTATAGCAGACAAAATTTCCTTTCGAACAATGTATAGCACAAACCATATGCTTTTTGTATAACGGCCCCAGATACGTTTCAATTACGGACAAATTCAAAAATGAATGAGTTTATTAAGATTCCTTAAATTTTGAACCAGTCTTACGTCTAAACTATTAAAGATAGATATATGCCATCACTGACTTTCTTATAGAAAATTTAATTCTCTATAAATTTGTTTACATACATTTTCATCATATTTGTAACGGTTTTGGCAGCGTTTCGAGTCAAACATGCCGCAGTAAATCGATGCGTGGTTCGTTCTAAGCTCCTGAAGAGACGTACGCGCTTACCGTGGCGCCTGATTCTATTGAAATACTGAAATACTCGAAACGCTGCCGAAACCATTACAGTTATGGCAAAATGCATATAAACAATTTTATAGAGAATCAAATTTCCTATAAAAAAGTCCGTGATGGCATATATCTATATTCAATAGTTTATACGTGAGAGCGGTTCAAAGGTTAAAGAGTCGTAAAAAAATGAATTAATTTTTAAATTAGCCCCTTAATTGAAACGTATTCGGGTCGTTCTACAAAAAGAATATAGGTTGCGTTATACATCGTTGGAAAGGAAATTTTGTCTGCTATAAAAAAGTCATTCTATGATTTTTTTATAAAGTTAACCGTTTTCATGAAAATGGAAAAAATATAAGAACGTGCACAAAAATCTATTTATTCTCTCGTCGACGCTGTTGCCCTTCTGTTGCGCACGCACCATACTGTGTGACGTATTTACCGCATCTCACCTGGATAGGTCTATTAACTAACGAGATATGACACTGTGGCAATGTTCTACTGGATTAAAACCAAAGTGTGGAATATGTTTGGAAAACAATTCCTGAAGTTACCCCAATCTTTAACGTTTTAATATAAAAAATTAATATATACCCATATTATTTTTAGCAAATAATAATAATATAAGAATGAAACTATTTTAGACTGTATTTATTTATTTGACTATGCAGTTTTATACGCATTCATAACACTAATAAGTCAGTTTCTAACAAGCTAAACACTTATAATCAGTTCTTCTTTTTACCTAATGAGGGCACACGGTAAATTGTTCACAATATGTCAACTTGAGATGATTAATATAGTTTAAAAGTACGCTATTCACCAGATTCACCTGTATCATTTTGACTAAAGTAATTTAATTTGGGCCCTGCCTAGTCATAATAAAACAGCGAGTAAAAAGGCGAAGAAAGTTGTGGCAAGTTAGAAATCACAATTAGAAATTAAATCTAGTATCGGTTTCATAGACTGGTTAATGTTGCGTATGTTATAACAAAGATACGTAAAGAGCCAGAACTAGAAACCAGTATCTGAACGCTTTGGACTAATTCGAATACATGTACATTATTGTACATACTTCAAAGCATATCTTGATATCCACACTTTTTCACCCTTAATTTCGGAAAAAATTCATTAAATATCGGAAAAAGTAACTTGAATTTCAGAAAATATGAATTTAATTTCGGAAAAAGTAATTTTAGTTTCGGAAACGATGATGTAAAATTCGGAAATAGTAATTTTAATATCGGAAAAAATAATTTCAATTTAAGAAAAATAATTAGGTACCTACCTAATCATTTTGAAGAAATAATATATTCGGGCAATTTCTTTGAAAGTATAAGTATTTTATAAATTTTGTGTATCGTCCATAATTCGTCGAAATTCATCCAGAAATGCAATACAAATTTTCAATTTTTTATCACGAACCTTAAAAAACTATTTTCAAGAATCATGTGACGTCGTCTACGAGTATGCATAAATAATAGGCATAATATTGAAGATGTGGACATTGTTATCGACAATGCTCTGGCATATTCTCACTTGGAGGACCTATTAGAAGAAGATGAATTTGATAGTATCTACATATTTCGATTTGTCGCCGTGCTCCATATAGCCCAATGCTTAATCCTATCGAGCATATTTGGAGTGCTGTAAAATCTAATATTAAAAGACAACTGTAAGATACTTATGATTTTCTTATTGTAGGAGATTAAACAGGCACACTGACTCAAGAAGAATTCCGACTGTGATAGTGGAAAACTGTGCCCATATTGCTATGGGAACTATAAATGCCCAAATGTGCACCCACTCGTTTAATCACGTACAGCCTTATCCTGCTGCTATGCGATTTGACGATATGGATGCTGGGACCTAAGAATTAAGCGTTCGTTAATTTATAAACAATTGTATTAAATAATAATTGTACTAAATACATGGAAATTTCAAACAAATTAATCCGTTTCTTGTTTTTGAAATTAAAATAAAATCCTAAAATGAAACTATTTTTTCCGATATTAAAATTATTATTTCCGAATTTAAGTTCATTATTTCCCGAGTCATTTCCGAAACTAAAATTACTTTTTCCGAAATTAAATTCATATTTTCTGAAATTCAAGTTACTTTTTCCGATATTTAAAGAATTTTTTCCAAAATTGAAGGTAAAAAATTGTAGAAATAACTAGTGTCCGATGAAAGAAACGTTTTCACTCAGTTACGTATCATAATGATTCTGAAATATTTTGAAGTATTTTAGGTAAAAGTTATACACAGAAGATAAATGAAACAAGAAAAGAAATGCTAAAGCTTGGTGCGGATGCCATGGTGGTTACATCGTTAGACGAAATAGCGTGGTTACTAAACATAAGAGGAAGAGATGTTCCCTTTTCTCCTTTTCTCAGAAGTTATGTTATTCTAGAGGAGCGAAAAATAACTCTATATGTGAATCCTAACCAATTGGACTATAAAAGCAGAAAATATCTCCACATTGGATCTTCAATAGTAGAAGGTGATTCGGTCATGTAAGTGATTTATAATATGTATAAGTAGCAAATTTGTATAGTCGTATTAAAATACTGCCTCTATACAAACTATAATTTGTATACAATATATACAAGATACAGTTACTTTAAGAAATAACTGAGTAAAGAATATAACTCAATTTCGTACGTAAGTGAGAGATAAGTATATTCCTCTGGTGGTCAATGCTATTACCTATTGAGACATTAAAGGTGTCTTTGTGAGAGTGATTTGCCTTATAAGTACCGAGAGCGGCGACCTCTCTGGTGGACTAACCGACCTGCATTGAATTACATCTGCAAATCCTGATTGGTGCCACGAGAACATAATAAGTTCGAAACCGGTCTATGTCTGGTAAGGAAGAGATAAATAATCTTGGCACCAATCAGGATTTGCAGGTGTGATTCAATGCAGGCCGAAATGTTTGCCCGCTGAGTACTTGTTTTTTGCAATCCTATTTAGCAACCAAATTTGTAGTGTTCCTCACTAATGTAACAAATTATGCTTACACAGTAACATAAAAATTTTAATAAACTTGAATGGTTTTCAAGGTAAACACTTACACGTAAGATTTGCAGAGAACTATTTAGTTCAAATTGAAACTATCTTTGTTTCTACTATGACTATGCAGTATGCACGATTTAATTACAATAATTGAATGTTTAAATTTTGTATCCTAAAATACAAGAAATTAATGATTTCTGCAAGAAATATAAATAATGGAATTAAAAACAGCAACACGTTCATGTTCATAAATAACTGATTAATAGTATAAAAAATAATTAATCATATACATTAATGACTTATATATTGAATGGATATTTGTACTTTGTAGTATTTTGTGGTGATTCTTGAAATAACCTGCCACGGTATTAACACTATGGATGCTTGGCTGGCTTCGTAGGCATCTATGCCGTAGGTTCATGTCAGAGTGAATATATTGTATTTTATGAATTGAAATAAATTGTTACGAATTAAGTTGAATTGAAACATCTAGAAGTCCAGATGCAAATCCAGACACACTATATACAAATTTTAATTAGGAAAGGTGATAAAATTTTCTAATTTCTATTTTAGTTTAAGAAATTATGACGATATATGGGAGGATCTACGTACAATACCTCAACAATACCGTATCTTAATTCCATCACACTGTGTTTATAGTGAAGGTGCTAGTCACGCTATTTATGAACACATATTTCCCGAACGCAGATTGCCAAGACAGTCTCCAATTATTTATTTGAAAGCAGTAAAAAATACAGTGGAAATACAAGGAATGCGAGATGCTAATATTCGTGATGCAGCCGCAGTGTGCGAATGCCTTGCTTACATTGAAAAAAGGGTGAGTAGTTGGTTTCATGCATTATGAAGTATAACAGAACAGGTGAAAATTTTATGAAAATAGAGAAACATCTGCTGTACTGTTATAGTTTTTGTTTATAAAACAAAACGAAAAAAAAAAAAAACGTGTAAAAATGTAAGTAATAATAGTCCTACTACTAAACAGACAGTACCAAATAATGTGGAGATTTTAAGTACTTATAGCTACTGAAATCTGAAATACTGTTTTAGTTAATGATATAAAAACAATTTTTTATATTTACAAGTATTAATATAATAAGTAATTAATTCCAATGAAGAATGAAGCTCAGTTTTCTTAAACAATAAATGTTGACATAAATGTTGCGCCGATTATTTATTTATTTTGGATGTGCTTTTATTTATAAAGTTGATTTTATCGGTTACAAGACTACTTGTTAATTATTTTTTAAAGGACTGCTGCGGACCGTTTAAGAAAAATATTACGTCTGTCTAATGGTGTAGGTATATGAGAAGATACAATTATGTTTATGAAGATTTTATGCCCAATTTGTATTGCTCAAATTTCATATTTTACCATGAATAATTAAAACTTTTGAGAAATATTGACCTTCATACATCATCTAGTCTACTATTAGCTCCCAGTTCCATAATATTGAGTAAATATAGCGTGTAATGCATGAAATTCTTTATACATACTATCAATTACACAAGTGGATTGGGCTTCAACAAACCAAACAGTTATTATGCTTTCTTTTACAGATGGCATCTGAAGATGTATTAATGGAACGAGATCTGGTAGAATATTTGGATGAGCATAGATATGCGCAAAACCAAACCCGTGGAAATAGTTTTCGAACCGTTGTAGCTTTTGGTCCAAATGGTGCATATCCCAAATATGAATCGACTTATAATACCAATGCCAGAATCTTTACAAATAGCACGGTAGTTTTAGATTCTGGTGGTCAATATTACGGTACGTCAAATTTTATTTATATGCGACATTTTGTATAGAACAATTTTCAACTATGCAAAACAAAAGTAAGGCATATCCACTCCATCCAAAATAGTTCGTGCATGTTAGTTATTGACACTGTGTATTGTTGTTATTCTATGTACTATAGTATGGATGCCATAGGACACTATGGATGAAAAACTAAATGTATACAACAAAAACGATATCGTTCACACATTTAGACATTACAAAAATAATACGACAAGCTTTCAGCTATCTATTAAATACATTCTTTCTTACCAAGACTTATTATAGTAGTATTAATAGATACTTAGAAGAAACGTTACTGACGGACATTCCAAATCGATAGACGAACGGACTTCGAATGTTGCTCCCAAATCGATCACTAACACAATGATGTAAACATGGTTGCTCTACGGCTGACATTTACCATTTTAGAAATTTGCTGGCAAATACAATATACTCTCATGTGAAGAGTATAATAACGTGGTAATATATTTCATATCATGATATAGTCGAGTAGCGAGTTTACTTGCCTCTTCCGGGTCAAATTCCCGATCCCGGTTGTGATACTGGGATTTTGAATGTGTGACCCGTGTCGATGAGTTTATCGGGATTTTTTCAGGAATAAAAAGGTTCATGAACTAATAGTAGAAGTATATTGTTTAATTGTTTTAAGATTTTATTGCTGCTTGATAATAATTCCCATGATTAAAGTAAAAAATCACAAAGAAAAAATAAATAGTCTTCTATGGAATTAGAAATCCACATGAGAAAATATCTCTGGATAAAGAGTTAACCATGAACCATTTACAGTCGTTGTACCAAGGCATTACGTCATTACTCGTGTTTTATTATATTTAACCCATTGCATATTATGGTTTTCATTAATGAGATGAGACATTTACAAAAGATCTTCAACACACAAAGAACTCTAATTTTTTACCTAATACTTAGTAGTTTTCGACCATTGACTTCCTAGATTTGATAAGTAAAATTGAGGCTTTCACATTGAACTGTGTTCGAAAATAATATATTACCCACAGGCAGTACACTAATTCGGATATATTTGATATTTTAAGGGTTGAATATATCCCCTGTCCAATTAAATCTGGTGCGCCAACACTCTGGTACGCCAGCGCTCTTTTTAAATAAGATATTTCTTTTAGGAGGTACTACCGTAATTACCCGTACTGTTCACTTTGGTACTCCGACAGAAGACATGAAGGATGCTTACACCAGAGTTTTGATAGGTTTGATTCAATTATCAAATTTAACATTCCCAAGTAATATGAAAATGGCTGTAGCAGACGCACTTGCTAGATCATCCCTGTGGGAAGTTGGACTGGATTTCGAACAAGAAACTGGACATGGTGTTGGTGCTTTTTTGGGCACGCATGAATGTAATAGAAAAAATAATTTACCTAAATGTCTATAAAACATAACACCTTATTTCATTGTACTGATTCACAACTTATTCTGATCAGTTGAAACTGATCATTTACAGAGTAAGGACAGTAAGGTCCAAAAATCAGTTAACCTCTCATTTATAGTTTATAAAATTTAACTTTTTAAACATTTTTTTTTATAAAATTGTATCTAACCATGCATACTAATATAGTCATATATTAATATACCGTATAATATACGTGGCAAAGAAATCGTTTAGAAGAAAAAATCAACCGTCACGTCCGTTACTATTTAATAATCAAGTACTTGTTTTTTAGAATGCAACTAGTACCTACATAAAAATTGAATTGACTACTTGTGTTTCAGCACCAATTAAAGTCCACTTTGACTCTGAGACCAGTAGGCAACAAACTTTTAAACCAGGATATTTTTTCTCCAATGGTAAGAAATGCAGAATAATAATTACAAACGTCTTTCATGTTTTATGCGACAGTTATTATAGAAGTTAAGCAAATTTTGAATAAAATATTTTTATTTGAAACAAAGATACATACATACACTATACACATACATGCCTGAAAGATAATTATTAAATTTTGATTATAGCACATATCCGTACTAAAATAAGAATATGCCTTTAAAATAATATGTTTGCACGCCTATTTTCGAATATAAGCAATCTTATTCAATTTTCAATTACGGAATAATTACATTTTTACATTTGTTATACAATGAGTAGCAGTAGCAAATGAAAAATTTCTTTGAAACCAACAATTATTTATATGATGATTTATTATCAAATTATTTACTTGTTGACAGTTACAAACAAAACCTGGTTCAGATAGAAAATTTTCCTTGTAGTAGTGTTTGCCTTGCTTTTGTTTTTTTTTTTTTTCAAGTAATAAAAAATATTAAGTTCATTTTTAGTACATATTATGCACAATTAAAATTTACTGATCTGAATAATTTATAATCGTACAAGAATTATAGTCTGGAATGGCTATTGCGCACGTTTGGAATGGCTATTTCGCACGTTTGGAATGGCTATCCCACTTGTGGATCGCTCCTGTGAAGCGACTCCAGGAAAATCCTAGGATTTTCTGTTAGGTAAAGAGAGTTGACTAGTATAACAAATAGTATACCATATTTCCAAGTTACTACAGAATTGTTTTCCCGCACTGCGACGGGAATATTCTTGATTTTATTTTGAATACAAATTTACTATTAAAATGTTTAATAAGTTTATTCAGTGGAAAAAAATATGTATCTCGTAAGAAAAGTACATTCCCGATCTCCTGTGATTTTTAGACTCGGCTTGCGCCCAGGGGTCTATTCTTGAAACTAGGGAATGTGTTCTCATGAGGGAATGACGTCAATATGACGTAAATTGACATTTACGTTATACTGACGTCATTCCCTCATGGAAACACATTCCCTAGTTTCAATAATAGACCCCGGGGGGCAATTTCTCTCTGCAATAGTAAGTCAACCAATAGTAAATGTCAATTTACGTCATATTCATGTCATTCCCCAGTTTCAAGAATAGACCATGTTCACCATCGTCCGAAAATGCGTTACTTTCTTACGAGCTTTCTTACTAGGTGCATAATACCATTGTTTATAAATTACTTTATAAACAATGATAATACATATACCTACCATTTTTTAAAAGTAGTTCAAAGTTCACGAAAGAGTAAATTTTCATAAAACATTGCCCAATCAATAGAGTGTAAAAGAGTACTTCAGTCCAATCGGATATTTTGGCTGGCACGATATAAAATGTTTGACATACCTTTCACAAATAAATATCTTATTGTGATTAAAACGCTGCTTTATAAAATAATTTTTTTCCAGCCCCTGGATTCTACAGAGAAGGTGATTTTGGTGTTAGGTTAGAAAATATGTTGGAGGTTATTGAAAAACCGTGGTTGAGACATACATCTGGACATACATTCCTTGGATTTAAAACAATTACATTCGTACCATTTGAGCCCAAATTGATAAAGCTAAGTTTATTGTCCTTGCAACAAGTAAGAATCGTTTTTCTTTATTTTCTTAGAATTAGAAAGTTCCAACTATTAATAGTACATTTTCCAAAGAATAATATTAATTAAAACCTCATATAATTAGCTAACCAAATTATTTTTATGTTTTCAGCTAGTATTTTGTGTATGTAAAATAATTTAAAAAAGTTGCAGGGGTAATGTGTAGGCTTAACCTGAAAATCGTAAAATTTGGTTAATATGAACAAAACGGTATTTTTGTAAATAACTTTTGAAATAACGTATTTTGCAAAAATGTTGAATTATTAAAGCAAATAGTAAAAATTGTTAGTTTATTATTTTTCAAATACTTATTAAAACAGAATAGTTAATATAATTGAATATTCTGCATGCATCGTCAGCGACAATTTCTGTTTTCTCTTCCTCAGTAGTTTCTTCAAAAGAATTCTTATTATTTTCAAGGTCTTCTTGTAATAATGACTTCCTGTTTAATCCAAAATGACGGAAATTCTAAAAATGTATGTATTTTAACACGGTTGGTATTAGAAACAGCTATTTGAAGTTTCTAAACTTTAAATGTCGCCTATTTCCCAAATAGGTATGTAAGAATAGCAGAGTGTTATCAAACATTTTTAACTCTAAAAATGTTTCGTCATTCCCAGTTAAACAGGAAGTTGGAAGCATGATTCAAATATACAATCATAGCGATAATCACGAACTAAAATCAATTTCCATAATTATAATGTTTTCAACAAGTCATCATATATTTGATGACTTGATGTTTAATTTCTAATATCTCCACCGAATCAGATTCCTCTCAAAAAATGCTACAAGATTAAAATTCATTTTTTTTCCTAAAACTCACCAATAAAGACAGGAAATTCAGCTATTAATATAGTAAATCCTAAACATGTATTAATATATCAGTAACAAACCTTATTAACGTGAACATCAAGAAACTACACATAAAGTTTCTGCAGGGTGATTTATAAAACGGTGCAAAATTGCTTTAACGTTACTCAGCTTGGCCAAACATTTTTCTTCTCAGTTCAGGTGCCAAAATCAAGTAGTTGTTGTTTTACCTCGAGACGATTTTTGAATTTTTCGGATCGGAAGTCTAATAACTAAGATATGAAATTTTATTATTCAATTGTTAAACCAAAAATCGAACTTTTGGTGTTTTTGGTTTAAGCTAATTGTTCCACAACACACTTCGATTAATTCAAATAGGACTACAATGTTGGCTTCGTATTATAAAAATTTACCTTAATTAGAGAGGACTCTTTAAGATAGGCATATTGAAATTTTAGAGACCGACTGCCGACTACGGTTCGACCTGGGTAGTAGGTAGATTGAGAACCCGGACTCGAATCCATTCTTACACATTCTAGACATCCCTCAATTTTTTTCCTTCAAAATTACCAAATTACTACTAAATTAAATTACTACTATATAAAGCCATACTAAAGCCCATCTGGTCCTACGGAATCCAACTCTGGGGATGTTCTAAACCTACCAATTTATTAATTATACAGAGGTTTCAAACCAAAACGCTTCGTCAAATCGTTAACGCCCCATGGTACGTCAGTAACTACACCCTACATCAAGATTTGAGAATTCCATACGTCACAGAGGTAATTAGAATAACGCAACCAACTTAATAGAAAACCTATACGAAGACGGACCGAACAACCGAAGACTAAGAAAATCCTGGCCTGAAGATCTTCTACAACAGCACTAACTTTAATATAATATTAGTGATATATAAGGAGAAATGTCGATGGACATTTCCCTTTCAAGCCAAAAACATTCAACTCATTTACTTAATACTTGTTTCGAAAGTAGATTGTAAATTTTCAATAAAGACAAAAAAAAAAAAATTGTTTCAGTGTGCCGAAATGTCGAGACTAACAATTTCAGATATGATTCTGTCGTCCTTTTCGTTGGTTTTGGTTGAAAAATAAGAATTATGAAATTATTTTTGTTACCTAGCTTGAGGTCTTTAAGTTTTTACAAAAAGAAACGAGTGGAGAGCTCTATAACGCGCAGCAAAAATTTATTATTTGTGGGCGCCAGCCACGCGCTAAGTAAAAACATTTATGCAGGACGAATCTCTTTTTTTGTTCGGGGAAAGCACTCTCAGGGTCGATTTCTATGCTGGTTTGTAAGTAGGCAAATAGATTTTGTCGAACTTATTTCACTTTTGGCACAAGTACTCTTATATGTTTTTAATTTAATGTTCATGAACTATTTATGCACGTTAATTGATATATATATTTTTTATAGGTCTTATTTAATTATTTTATGTTAATATAAATTGATTTTTTTATTTAAAAAGTCTTTGAAAATGTCTATTTTATGTTTAAATAGTCTTAGAAAAGGTCCATTAAATTTATATTCACTGTTTGATAATTGTTTTTAAATAAAACAGAAATTCTTAATATCCGTATATTACGTTTTAGTTTTACACAAATGAAATTAAGTTCCTTAAATAAAAAAAAAAATGATTTTAAATTTTGGCCAGTGAGATTACATTTAAATAAATTAAAAAGAATTCTCATAAAATTTGCACCAATATCTGTCTGTTCTTTTGCTATCGCGCCGCGATTATCCGAGATTCACCGTAACTCACGATGGAAAATGTTTGTACTATACTAAATAACCGAGGGCTCGTTAAATATTCTTTCAATGTTCCAGTCCCTGAATGCACGACGCGACGAAGTGTCTGTACCGCGTACCGCGATATGAAACAACCAGTGGCTCGTTGAATTGTTGAATAGTCTTTCGGGGCTTCTGTGAAGTTGAGCTGGCTTGTATAACGAATTCTTTTTTAGCTTAGCTTTGATAAAAGCAAATGTGTTATTCTGTGTTGCGTGTGTATTACGATGATTGCTGCGATGTGAACGGCTGCACTGCTGCGGTGGAACTAACTGCTTCGAGTTTTGCGGCTGGAGTTTTGTGCTAATCAGGTCGGACGGACGACTGAACGGTGCGAAAGGGCCCCTGACTAGTTGATTACATGAACGCATTTCATTATTAGTTGCTTGATTCTAACTCGCTGATATGCATTTAAATATTTTTTACCAATTACCCAGACAGATATTATTTGCAAGTACATTTCGAAAATTAAAATTCTGAATTTAATTCAGTAATATGACACCCCGGGCGTTTCGGAGAGTGATGTTTAGTGACTTGTTAATTATTTATAATCTGATAGAAAGAGGATCACTAAATATTGCTCTGAATTTGTTGAATTAAATTGTTTTAAAATTGTATCCTCTTTCTGTCATTTTTAAGGCCTAGCCTTCCGTGATTCTACTTAATAATATTGTATGATACTAAAATTAACTGGCCATGACGCTTAAGGCGCCCATTACTTAACTATTTGACAAGTATTTACATTATGTATACAGTATAACGCGACAGTATTTTACGAATTTGGTTTCCAATCTTCTTGCTTGTTTTGTGCGACATGCTACCCACACGGGAGGGCACGTCAGCTTTTCCTCTTCTTTTGTGACAGTGCTACCCACACGGGAGGGCACGTCAGCTTTTCCTCTTCTTTTGTGACAGTGCTACCCACACGGGAGGGCACGTCAGCTTTCCTCTTCTTTGTGACAGTGCTACCCACACGGGAGGGCACGTCAGCTTTTCCTCTTCTTTTGTGACAGTGATATGCTGCGCCCTTGCAGCGTATCTTTGGGAATGACTGGCTGGTTTTTTTTTTTTTATTTTATTTTTTTATTTTTTTTTTATTTTATTTTTTTTTTTATTTTTTTATTTTTTTTTTTTTTATTTTTTTTTTTTTTATTTTTTTATTTTTTTTTTTTTTATTTTTTTTTTTTTTTATCGACGCCTTTTTGGACTTCTTGGTGGCTTCTTTTATATTTTGAATTTAAATAGACCTTGGAGCTTGGTCTATACAGGGAAAGACGGTGTAGCGCCCTGCTACACTGAGGAACGGATGGCTCTACTTCCATTCCACTATCTTCGGCTGCTTGATGGACCATGGCTCTAGTTATTATCTGGACTGGTTCTCCCTGGTTGGAATAATTGCTGCTATCGTCGGATACGTTGCCATCGTCAAATATTGTGGGGTCTGCTTTTGGGAACAGTTGAATTTCGTCGTTATCAGGAACATCATCGGGAGGAAGGGTCATTGTGCTTTGGTCTCGATGTGGGAAGTCGTCATCATCATCTTCGGACTCCGTCTGGGGTTCGGGAGGTATTGCAGGAGCGGGCCTCAAGGTGTCGACATGACACTGGACATTATTCCGAAGTCGAGTTTTAATTTCATATACTTCTTTGGAAATACACTTGGTTATTGAATGCGGGCCAGTCCATGCTAAGTCGAAAGTATTTTTCTTCGGACGTAAAACTTTATACATGACTTGATCTCCAACGTTAAAAGTGACTTGTGGCTGCTTGTCTGGGTCTGCGTATTTGGCATGATATCTCCGTTGTTCATCTCGGGCTGCGTTCAAGCGGGTTTGATAGGGTACCTCTGCTTGAGCATTTCTTTCTTCTTGATATGGCTGCGTTTCCCAGTCACCTGGCTTGGCGAGTTCGTAGCCTAGTAGAGTATAACTGGGGGTTTGATTTGTCGACGAATTCCTTCTCGTTCGAAGAATGAGAAGAGTTTTATTTATATATTTATCCCAGACGTTGCTTGGTTTTTTAAGTAAAAGTGTTCGCTGGACCTTTTTAAATTCCTGGACACGTCTTTCAACTTTGTTGATGGTACGGGGTCGAGTATTTAATGTCAACGCGATTCCGTGCGCACCATTGAGTAAAGGGACCGCCGCGGAATTGTCCTCCATTATCGCATATAATTGTTTGAGGTAATCCGTAGCGCGGTAGAATTTCTTCATTTAAATATATTTCAATGTCTCGGCTTTTTATTTCACGATACGCCTTAGCTTCAACCCACTTGGAGAAGATGTCTTCGATTATAAGAATATATCTGTTTCGCGCGCTTTTTGTTAGAACATATGGACCTAGGATGTCTATGCTTATTGTCGAAAAACATTTATCCTGTGCATGAGTTTGCATCGGAGCTGGAGTCTGTCGTTGTTGAGTTTTTACAGATTTACAAATTAGGCAATTATTAACATATTCGGCGACGCTGCGATGTAAATTCGGCCAATGAAAATATCGTAAGATATTTCTAACAGTTTCATCGATTCCCGGATGTGCATACTGTTCGCTATCGTGGAAATGTTTGATAACGTCGGGAATATGTCCGTAAGGGACTACAGCTTTTTCTCGACCTCCGTGTTTTTTCCAAAATATATTTTCATGATAGTTATGACCGTCAAAGAAAGCTTGCTGTTCGGGTGTTCTATTTAATTCGTGGACGAGTTGTTGCCATTGAGTTACTTGTTCTTGTACAGCGTTTGATCGTCGTTGGGCGTTTCGAATATTTTCCATAAGCGCGGACGTTGTTATGGTATTAATTGCCTCGGCGTTTTCAGATGACGACTGTGTTGCGCGTTCCGGAGGAAACATTCTCTCGAAATTAATTTCTGCTCGGTTTTCAGTGACGTCGGGGTTTCTGCTTAAGTAATCAGCGAAGAGGTTTTCTTTGCCCGGTACGTGTTGTATATTAAATTGATACTCTTGCAGGAGCAAGGACCAACGAGTCAACTTTGTTTTTGCATCCTTATTTTTGCTTAGCCACAATAAGGAGCGGTTGTCCGTTCGAAGAATGAATGGGCGATCTTCTAAGTACATCTTGTATTTTTTCACGTGGACGATTATGCTAAGACATTCAATTTCGTTGATATGGTATTTCTGTTCCGTGAGATTCAAAGTAGAACTGGAGTACGATACTATATTCTTCTGTCCATCCTCTCCTTCTTGATATAATACCCCAGAAATTCCGATATATGAAGCATCGGTCTGCAGGATAAATTCTCGTTCATAGTCCGGACGATGGAGTTGAAGTGGTTTAGATACTTCGTCCTTGATTAGGTCGAATGCCTCCTGGCATTCGGGGGTCCATCTGAATTTTTCTCCCTTTTTTAAAAGCTTGGTTAACGGCTTCGTGAGGATCGCTGCGTCTTGGATGTACTCCCTCACCCAGTTACACGTGCCTAAGAAAGATTGAAGCTGTTTCTTGGATGCGGGAGCGGGAAATGTAGTAATATCCATGACGTGTTTTCTTTGTGGCTCGATGTAGTTTCCCTTAATGTGATGACCGAGGTAATCCAGTTCCGTTGTGGCGATTTGACATTTTTCGGGCGATACTTTCAAATTATGCATCCGAAGTCGCTCGAAAACGAGTTTAAGATCGGTTTTATGTTGCTCAATATTCGGACTATAGATTATAATATCGTCCAGGTAGACCTGAACGAAGTGGTGAATGTAACCGGTAAGCACATCTCGTGTCATTAAGTTCTGGAACGTTGTAGGCGCCGTTTTTAAGCCAAAAGGCATAACGTTAAAATGATAGCTTGCTCCGTCTGGTGTAGTAAACGCAGTATATTGTTTCGAGTTTTCGGCCACCGGCACCTGCCAATAACCGGCCTTCAAGTCCAGCAACGTAAAAATAGTAGCGTTCCCGAAACTTTTGATAGTATCCTGGATACGCGGAAGTGTACTGGCTTCGTTGATAGTTATATCATTTAGTTTTCGGTAATCTATACAGAACCTGGGCTTCTTACCGGGCCGCTCGATTATAATTGGAGGCGAATTATATGGTGAATTAGTAGGGGAGACAACCCCTGTCTCTAGCATCTCCTGAAGTTGATCGTTTAATATCTGTTTTTTCGTTGGTGATAATGGGTAAGGCTTCTCATTGATGATTTTATTCTGGGCAAGTCGGATGTGATGATAAGTGGTTACTGTTGTTGCCTGAGTTAACGTGTCGGTGAATAAGTCCGAGAATTCTTCAAAAACGCTTCGAAGTTGTTCATGTTCTTCTGGAATTCTAATACTTGCGTGTAAGGCTGTCTTCTTTGGCATTACTTGAATATGTTGATTAAAGTAAGCTGTTGTGCGCGAATGCTCCCCCAAATACATGCATTTCCTCGCATAGTCGATAGTGGCTTTAGTTTGTATAAGAAAAGGTACTCCTAGTATCGCGTCTTCATTTAATTCTTCAATCAGTTGGAAGTCGACGTCCAAGTTGGATCCTTGTATGTTTATCGTTGCGTTGATTTGTCCTTGCGATTTAATATGTTGCTTACCACAAGCGAGAGTGAAGGTCTGCGATTTATTTTTATGAATATTACTCGGAGCTAGATTAGTTTTTAATACATTCTGCGCCGCGCCAGTATCGACGAGAGCTTGTATAGTCTGTCCTCGAATAGTAACGTTAATACGCGGAAGTTGATAAAAATTATTTACGGGATAAACGAAAAATTCTTGCTCTAAGTGTTCTTCAGTTTGGGTTCCAATAGAATTTTTTGTAATCACGAAAGATTCTTGAAAAATACTCGAAATATCGTATACGTCGTCAAAAGCGTCCGTGCAATATTTAGGTAGCGGTTTTTGATTATTTAAATGATTTAATTCCGGCCGTTGTTGCTCTGCGATGCGGGATGTGCTGTGCGTGCAGAGCTGCCGTCCTGGCTTTGGCGAGTGGACTGTGTTTGCCCCGCCTGAACGCGTTCGCGGCTGGCCGTCGCTCCAGCTCCCCTGAAGTTTTCCTGCTTCCGATATGGATTATTTTGACACTGACTGTGGAAGTGCCACTGCTCGTCGGGACAATATTTACAAGGCGTTGGTGGCATGGCTCCGTTATTTTCTTGATTTATCGGCCGAGAAATTTGAGTGTTATTTATTTCGTGGCGTGTGGCTTGCGTACGAGTAGCGTCTTGGCGAACCCCAGCGTTTTCTCCCGTTTGACGATTTCGTTGTATATTTGAACGTGTAATAGATTGAATTTCTTCCAAATCGGCCTCTATTTGCGTGGATACGTTGACGAGTTCTTCTAATGATCTCATATATTGCCCGCGAAGTCTTGAGCGAAGTTCCGGACGCAATTGATCGATTATTACGTGAATTTTATGGCCCTCCGATTTGTACGCGTCTACTCGTTGAAATAGGTTCATCTTCCGAGTTATAAACACACCGGCAGGCTCGTCTTTTTCTTGTTTTGCGCCGTAAAGAGTTGTCATTGCTTGAGTGAATTTGGCTGGCGAGTCGAAGCGATCCATAAATCTTTCCATAAAGACGTTGTAATCGGTAATTAAATATTTGTACGGCTCGTACCATCGTTTAGCCGCGCCTCTCAGCTGTTCAGTTATGTGTTGTATCTTATCGCGTTCGTCTTCTATACCCATTTGATGGAAATATTCTTCATGTCGTTTAACAAATGCCTCGGGGTCCTCGTGTTCTAACCCAGAGAATTGAAATGTAGTAAGGTACCTGGGGTTTTCTTGCCTAGGTTGTGCAGTGGCCATCGTTTGTCGGAACGTGCCAACCATTGTTTCAGCCATTCGGGTGAATAGCCTTTCGAAGCGGTCCTCTTCTTGATTTTCGGGGGGTCTGATATCTTGAATTCGCCTGGGAATCGGTGGAGGTTGCGGATAGCGGCTCGAGCCCGCTTGTACTTGCGTGTAAATGTTTGGAGTTGGAGTCGATGCCCATGTCAATTTGCCCATCGTTGGTATTTGGCTTTCCCCGTGACGGTTCGTGTCTATCACTGTAGACTCCATAGTGAGGGTGTCAATGTAACTGGTATTCGAATTTTCAGGAGTATTATCGATGACGCGGTATTTATAACCGAAATTTTGCGGCTCTGTATCTGGCATTTTATTTTTTATAAACGATTTATTTGATTTTATTTTCTGGCCCCACGTTGGGCGCCATGTCGTCCTTTTCGTTGGTTTTGATTGAAAAATAAGAATTATGAAATTATTTTTGTTACCTAGCTTGAGGTCTTTAAGTTTTTACAAAAAGAAACGAGTGGAGAGCTCTATAACGCGCAGCAAAAATTTATTATCTGTGGGCGCCAGCCACGCGCTAAGTAAAAACATTTATGCAGGACGAATCTCTTTTTTTGTTCGGGGAAAGCACTCTCAGGGTCGATTTCTATGCTGGTTTGTAAGTAGGCAAATAGATTTTGTCGAACTCATTTCACTTTTGGCACAAGTACTCTTATATGTTTTTAATTTAATGTTCATGAACTATTTACGCACGTTAATTGATATATATATTTTTTATAGGTCTTATTTAATTATTTTATGTTAATATAATTTGATTTTTATATTTAAAAAGTCTTTGAAAATGTCTATTTTATTTTTAAATAGTCTTAGAAAAGGTCCATTAAATTTATATTCACTGTTTGATAATTGTTTTTAAATAAAACAGAAATTCTTAATATCCGTATATTACATTTTAGTTTTACACAAATGAAATTAAGTTCCTTAATTAAAAAAAAAAAATGATTTTAAATTTTGGCCAGTGAGATTACATTTAAATAAATTAAAAAGAATTCTCATAAAATTTGCACCAATATCTGTCTGTTCTTTTGCTATCGCGCCGCGATTATCCGAGATTCACCGTAACTCACGATGGAAAATGTTTGTACTGTGATATGAAATAACCGAGGGCTCGTTAAATATTCTTTCAATGTTCCAGTCCCTGAATGCACGACGCGACGAAGTGTCTGTACCGCGTACCGCGATATGAAACAACCAGTGGCTCGTTGAACTGTTGAATAGTCTTTCGGGGCTTCTGTGAAGTTGAGCTGGCTTGTATAACGAATTCTTTTTTAGCTTAGCTTTGATAAAAGCAAATGTGTTATTCTGTGTTGCGTGTGTATTACGATGATTGCTGCGATGTGAACGGCTGCACTGCTGCGGTGGAACTAACTGCTTCGAGTTTTGCGGCTGGAGTTTTGTGCTAATCAGGTCGGACGGACGACTGAACGGTGCGAAAGGGCCCCCTGACTAGTTGATTACATGAACGCATTTCATTATTAGTTGCTTGATTCTAACTCGCTGATATGCATTTAAATATTTTTTACCAATTACCCAGACAGATATTATTTGCAAGTACATTTCGAAAATTAAAATTCTGAATTTAATTCAGTAATATGACAATATCTCCGTTGTTCATCTCGGGCTGCGTTCAAGCGGGTTTGATAGGGTACCTCTGCTTGAGCATTTCTTTCTTCTTGATATGGCTGCGTTTCCCAGTCACCTGGCTTGGCGAGTTCGTAGCCTAGTAGAGTATAACTGGGGGTTTGATTTGTCGACTTTTTTTTTTTTTTTTTTTTTTTTTTTTTGATCGGTGGTCGGAAAATCTTCACAAGACACCCGCAGAGCACGAAGCTCATTGGATAGTGTGGGATTTGTACCCACTAAAAACCTTTCCACCTAGCTGCCTGGCAGCCGAAAAAGATCTGTTTTGTTCGCTAGGACGAGCAAGACTACTGCTCTCTTTCCTTTGCGTCGATCAGTTTCGTTCCCGTGTCTTCTCTTTGATTCGGTCACCACCGGGAGTGCCTCCTCTTCTTCTTCCCTCCTTCCCTCGGTGCTTCTTTCCTGGTCTTCTCTCTTTGTTCCCTGATCTTATCTCTTCGTTTTCCTGGTCTTCTTTCTTCTCTCGCTGTCTTCTTTCTTCAGAGTGCCTGGAGCTGCATTCTCGGCCTCTTGTGCCTCGGGACATCTGCTGGATCGTAGTCCACTGCGTGCCTGACGAGCGGATTTACGTGGTCCTCAGCTTTTTGGAAGATCTGGACCGCTCTCTCGCGGATTTCTTCAAGTACTGTTGTGTACCTCAGATCTCTCCTGATGTCTTCATTTCGTACAAACCATGGTGCACCCACAGCGCACCGAAGTGCGATGTTTTCCACGATCTGTATCTTCTTTAGGTGGGTTTTCGCCGCGTAGCCCCATACTACCGAGGCGTACCTCAGCTGGGGCTGTATGACTTGCCTGATCAGCAGTAGCTTGTTGTTCAGGTTGAGCTCGCTGCTCCTGCCTATCATAGGATACAGTTTCGCTCGTGTCATCGTGGCTTTCCTTACTGTATTCTCTACGTGCTGTCTCCATGTTAGGTGATTATCCATCGTGACACCTAGATACTTTTCGGTGTCGTGCCACTGAATATCCTCACCGTTCATGGTCACGTGTCCCACTGGTGTCACTCGTTTCTTCGTGAATAGAATTGCCCTACTCTTCTCTGGGTTTATGCCCACCTTCCACCTGTTGCACCACTCTTCAAGGGCGGATGCTGCTCCTTGGAGGTAGCGCGTGGCCATTCCTGCGTTCCACGACCTTGCGACCAGCGCAGTGTCGTCGGCATAGAGTGCCAGCGCTGTCCTGTTGTCGTGGGGTAGATCGGATGTATAGATGCTAAACAGGTGTGGTGAGAGGACTGAACCTTGTGGAACTCCTGCTTCCATCTGTCTGTACGTTGAGTACTCTTTGCCTACCTTAGCTCGCATTTTCCTACGAGTAAGGAAGGATCGCACCAGCTTGACGATGCCGGCCGGGTAACCGGCATTCATCATCTTTGCGTAGAGCCCCACGTGCCAGACTCTGTCAAAGGCTTTGGCCACATCGAGGAACACTACACCAGTGACCTCTCTGCGGTTAAATCCTTCCGTGATGTGCTCGACTAGGCGGAGCACTTGTAGCTCCGTCGAGTGTGCCGATCTGTAGGCAAATTGCTCATCAGGTATGACGTTCAGTCTGTCCGTCTGCTCCTGTGTCCTCTTCAGTATTATCCTTTCAGTGACCTTACTTAATCCAGTAAGGAGACTTATCGGCCGCCAGTTCTGTGGGAACCTGTGATTTTTCCCGGGTTTCGGTATGAAAATGACGTCTGCTCTTTTCCACCTGTCCGGGAAGTATCTAAGTCTTAGGACTGCGTTGATAACGTTTACCAACGCCGCTACTGCCTTTTTTGGTAGCATCCTGAGAGCCAGGTTACTTATCCTATCCCCCCCTGGTGCCTTTCGCACCTTGAGGTTTTTTAGGATATCCTTGACCTCTCTTGGACTGGTAGGTTCTATGACCTCCTCGTCCGGGATGTGCGCGAGCCCCCTGACTCTGCGCTCCATCTCTTCCGTCCATTCCACGTCCTCGTCCTCGAGCTGGTTGTCTCTACACTGACGCTCTATGCTGTCCGCAAAAGCTTCCGCTTTTGCACGCGCAGTGTAGACAACCCCGTTTTCTCCGTGTATGGGCGGCATCGGTTTCCTTTCTGACCTCAGTGCCTTCTGAGTTTTCCAAAAGGACCGATCCTGAGGGTCAAGCGATGCGAGGTGCTGGTTCCACCTCTGCTGTCTGGTCTCTTCCAGTGCAGCTTTGACCCTTCTGCACAGTTGGTTGTGTAACCTCCTGTCTTCCGGGTCCAGCGTCCTCTGCGCTTGTCTTTTTGCCTGTCTCCTTTCCTGGATTAGTCTTCTTGTTTCTTCTGGCAGATTGCTTAGTGGTAGGTCGGTCCTTGGAACTGCAGTCTCTGTCGTGCTATCTTCTAGTGCTTGTTGGATGCTGGCTTCGAGCGAGGCTGCCGCCTCCTCGATGTCTTCTGTGCTCTCGATTCTCGGTATTGGTGGCATGTCTCTTTGCAGTACAGCACTGAACCTACTCCAGTCTGTCTTGCGCTTGATGACTATGCCATCTCTACGCTCATTGCCCTCACCAAGGACAAGGAGAATCGGGTTGTGGTCCGACGAGCCTTCGTGCAGAACACTTAGCTCTTGTCTTTCCAACACGACATTCCCTAACAAGGCGATGTCGAGCACATCCGACGCGTAGCCACGGTAGTCGCTAAACGTCGGCTCAGCTGGTCCCAAGGCGAGTACGTCTCCGCGCCCACCCAGGAACTCCAACATCACTCTTCCTTTCGCATTTGTTCTTCTGCTATTCCACTCAGGAGCTTTGGCGTTGAAATCTCCTATGGCTAGGATCTGCTCACCGTTAGGTAGAATTGCTTCTAGATCGGTGTTTAGCAGATCTCTGCCAGCTGGTTGGTAGCAGGAGACTACCGTGATCCTTTTTCCTTGCTTCGTTATTTCCACAGCGACTGCTTCCATCTCTTGTAGATCAGGTAAGTTCTTCTGGACGTGTTCCAATCCTCTTCTCACGAGTATGGCTACCCCACCTCCTCGTGCATTCCTGTCTTTTCTATGGACTTCGTATCCTACCATCCTGATTGCCATATCTTGACCAATCTTCGTTTCTTGAACAGCCATCACATCAATTTCGTGTGTCGCCAGAATCTCTTCTAGCTCACACTTTGAGCTACGTAAGCCATTGACGTTCCAGGAGGCTATCCGCAGAAACTGACCCCTTGCCCCACCTTGCGCTTGCATTAAGCGGCTTTAGTAGGTGGCACTTGGGGGAAGAAAGCTCTCATTGCTGAGAACATTTCTTGTATCTGCGCAAGCGCTGTTGCCAGATTACTGACGGCCAGCACTGGGTCGAAGGCAGTCGCCTCCTGGGGCTTACCTTCTTGGCTTCGTCTTCTGTCTTCATTGCCACTTGCTGCTGCGGCGTAGCTTAGTCCTTCTCCGACCTTTCGGGCGGGTTTTGGAGCTGGCTGTTGTACCGCTGGCGCGGCTCTTTGTGCTTGCTTCCTGTTTGGTGGAGTCATCTCACACCCTCTATAGCTTGCGGGGTGATTACCTCCGCAGTTTGCACATTTTGCCGGTTCTTCGTTGTCTTTCTTACATTCTGCTGCTCTGTGCGGTCCTCCGCACTTCACGCACCTAATTTGAGAGGTGCAGTAGTTTTGGGCGTGCCCAAACCTCTGACACCTGTGGCATTGGCTGGCTTCGGTCTTTGCCTTTTGTTTCTCCACCTGGACCACCAGGCAGCAGCACCTCGTCACTCGCATTATTCCTTCGCCGTCGTCCTTGGGTACTTGCACCAGGAGCAAAGGCATTGGTCTTTTAGTTCTCCTGCTTGTCATTCTTTGAACCGAGATGGCTTTAACGCCCTGGTTCAGAAGGTCCTGTTTCACCTCTTCGAGATCCATTCCGTCTGGTAGTCCCTTGACCACCGCCCTGAACGTCTTGTCCTCCGGTAGGGAGTACGTGTAGTACTCCCAGTTGTTTGCTACTAGGTAGCGGACAAGCATTCTGAAATCCTCCACCGAGGAGGAAGTGACGGAAATGCCATCTCCGATAAGCTTCGCCTTGGTGAAGCCTATCTTGGCATTTTTTAGGTCGCCGCTGATTTGGGACCACTTTTCCTTCTTTCGTATAATTATGGGGGGGATTTTCACGTTTTTCTCGTTTTCATCTCCCTCATTTGTTTTTGCCTGTTTGGTGGCTTCTTCTTCATCCTCACTATGGTTGGCTTTGCGCTTCTTCTCTGGAGGAGGGCCTGTAGGACCTCGCTTTCCATTTTCGCCGCTGGGTCCTGGAGTGGGGGTCTCCCTCCTTGGGGGGTCGGTCTTCTGGCCTTGGGAGAATGGGGGGCTGGTCTTCTGCCCTTGGGGGGGCTTAGGGGATGTCTTCTGACTCTGGGAGGGGGTAGGGGGGCCTCCATTCCCTTGGGGGGGGGCTTTTGACACTTCTTTTGCCTTGGGGGGGAGTTTTTCCCTGTGGGGGAGGTCAGTATTTACACTTATGCTTACCTGGGAGCCTGTCGAAGCACTCCTCGGTTGTTTTGGGGGTCCTCTTCGCCTTTGCCGGGCAGTAATGAAGACATCTCCCTCAGGGGAGGGGGTTTTGTCCTCTGCTTTCTTTGGGGGGGGTCCCCTTTCCTTATCGTTGCATCTTCGAGAGTCCTCGTCACACTGGACGAGGTCTACCTCCATTTCGTTGTTTTGGGGGGGTGTCCCCCTTGCCAACGAAGCTGCCAGGGACCTCTGTAGGTCTTTTATACTCTCCATCATCTCTTCGTTTTTCCGCATCGACTCCTCGTGGCGCTTATCCGCCTCTTCGCGGAGGATCGCTATTTCGGCCCTTAGAGCCGCATTCTCTCGCCTGAGGTCTTCATTAGTCTTCCTAAGAACTTCAACTAGGTTGAAGTTCCTTTCGGCGTCGGAAATTTCTTCTGCGGAACTTCCAGTTCCGGTCGACTCCGTAGAAGTGTCACCTCCGTCGGACTCCATTTCCGACTCGCTTTGTTTTTCCTCACTGTCCATCACTTTCACTTCCTTTATTTTATTCACTTCCTTTCCTATTGCACTTGCGCTTTTGTCTTTAAAAAGACAATGCACTGCGCGCCTTCGCACATTCACTTTCACTTTCCACTCACTGAACTATTTTCGTCTTAAAAAAGACTCGGAGCACACACCTTCACTTGTTCGCATCCGAACTCGCACTGTTGATTTGTCGACGAATTCCTTCTCGTTCGAAGAATGAGAAGAGTTTTATTTATATATTTATCCCAGACGTTGCTTGGTTTTTTAAGTAAAAGTGTTCGCTGGACCTTTTTAAATTCCTGGACACGTCTTTCAACACGTCTACTTTGTTGATGGTACGGGGTCGAGTATTTAATGTCAACGCGATTCCGTGCGCACCATTGAGTAAAGGGACCACCGCGGAATTGTCCTCCATTATCGCATATAATTGTTTGAGGTAATCCGTAGCGCGGTAGAATTTCTTCATTTAAATATATTTCAATGTCTCGGCTTTTTATTTCACGATACGCCTTAGCTTCAACCCACTTGGAGAAGATGTCTTCGATTATAAGAATATATCTGTTTCGCGCGCTTTTTGTTAGAACATATAGACCTAGGATGTCTATGCTTATTGTCGAAAAACATTTATCCTGTGCATGAGTTTGCATCGGAGCTGGAGTCTGTCGTTGTTGAGTTTTTACAGATTTACAAATTAGGCAATTATTAACATATTCGGCGACGCTGCGATGTAAATTCGGCCAATGAAAATATCGTAAGATATTTCTAACAGTTTCATCGATTCCCGGATGTGCATACTGTTCGCTATCGTGGAAATGTTTGATAACGTCGGGAATATGTCCGTAAGGGACTACAGCTTTTTCTCGACCTCCGTGTTTTTTCCAAAATATATTTTCATGATAGTTATGACCGTCAAAGAAAGCTTGCTGTTCGGGTGTTCTATTTAATTCGTGGACGAGTTGTTGCCATTGAGTTACTTGTTCTTGTACAGCGTTTGATCGTCGTTGGGCGTTTCGAATATTTTCCATAAGCGCGGACGTTGTTATGGTATTAATTCCGGAGGAAACATTCTCTCGAAATTAATTTCTGCTCGGTTTTCAGTGACGTCGGGGTTTCTGCTTAAGTAATCAGCGAAGAGGTTTTCTTTGCCCGGTACGTGTTGTATATTAAATTGATACTCTTGCAGGAGCAAGGACCAACGAGTCAACTTTGTTTTTGCATCCTTATTTTTGCTTAGCCACAATAAGGAGCGGTTGTCCGTTCGAAGAATGAATGGGCGATCTTCTAAGTACATCTTGTATTTTTTCACGTGGACGATTATGCTAAGACATTCAATTTCGTTGATATGGTATTTCTGTTCCGTGAGATTCAAAGTAGAACTGGAGTACGATACTATATTCTTCTGTCCATCCTCTCCTTCTTGATATAATACCCCAGAAATTCCGATATATGAAGCATCGGTCTGCAGGATAAATTCTCGTTCATAGTCCGGACGATGGAGTTGAAGTGGTTTAGATACTTCGTCCTTGATTCGGTCGAATGCCTCCTGGCATTCGGGGGTCCATCTGAATTTTTCTCCCTTTTTTAAAAGCTTGGTTAACGGCTTCGTGAGGATCGCTGCGTCTTGGATGTACTCCCTCACCCAGTTACACTCCCTCACCCAGTTACACGTGCCTAAGAAAGATTGAAGCTGTTTCTTGGATGCGGGAGCGGGAAATGTAGTAATATCCATGACGTGTTTTCTTTGTGGCTCGATGTAGTTTCCCTTAATGTGATGACCGAGGTAATCCAGTTCCGTTGTGGCGATTTGACATTTTTCGGGCGATACTTTCAAATTATGCATCCGAAGTCGCTCGAAAACGAGTTTAAGATCGGTTTTATGTTGCTCAATATTCGGACTATAGATTATAATATCGTCCAGGTAGACCTGAACGAAATGGTGAATGTAACCGGTAAGCACATCTCGTGTCATTAAGTTCTGGAACGTTGTAGGCGCCGTTTTTAAGCCAAAAGGCATAACGTTAAAATGATAGCTTGCTCCGTCTGGTGTAGTAAACGCAGTATATTGTTTCGAGTTTGCCACCGGCACCTGCCAATAACCGGCCTTCAAGTCCAGCAACGTAAAAATAGTAGCGTTCCCGAAACTTTTGATAGTATCCTGGATACGCGGAAGTGTACTGGCTTCGTTGATAGTTATATCATTTAGTTTTCGGTAATCTATACAGAACCTGGGCTTCTTACCGGGCCGCTCGATTATAATTGGAGGCGAATTAGTAGGGGAGACAACCCCTGTCTCTAGCATCTCCTGAAGTTGATCGTTTAATATCTGTTTTTTCGTTGGTGATAATGGGTAAGGCTTCTCATTGATGATTTTATTCTGGGCAAGTCGGATGTGATGATAAGTGGTTACTGTTGTTGCCTGAGTTAACGTGTCGGTGAATAAGTCCGAGAATTCTTCAAAAACGCTTCGAAGTTGTTCATGTTCTTCTGGAATTCTAATACTTGCGTGTAAGGCTGTCTTCTTTGGCATTACTTGAATATGTTGATTAAAGTAAGCTGTTGTGCGCGAATGCTCCCCCAAATACATGCATTTCCTCGCATAGTCGATAGTGGCTTTAGTTTGTATAAGAAAAGGTACTCCTAGTATCGCGTCTTCATTTAATTCTTCAATCAGTTGGAAGTCGACGTCCAAGTTGGATCCTTGTATGTTTATCGTTGCGTTGATTTGTCCTTGCGATTTAATATGTTGCTTACCACAAGCGAGAGTGAAGGTCTGCGATTTATTTTTATGAATATTACTCGGAGCTAGATTAGTTTTTAATACATTCTGCGCCGCGCCAGTATCGACGAGAGCTTGTATAGTCTGTCCTCGAATAGTAACGTTAATACGCGGAAGTTGATAAAAATTATTTACGGGATAAACGAAAAATTCTTGCTCTAAGTGTTCTTCAGTTTGGGTTCCAATAGAATTTTTTGTAGTCACGAAAGATTCTTGAAAAATACTCGAAATATCGTATACGTCGTCAAAAGCGTCCGTGCAATATTTAGGTAGCGGTTTTTGATTATTTAAATGATTTAATTCCGGCCGTTGTTGCTCTGCGATGCGGGATGTGCTGTGCATGCAGAGCTGCCGTCCTGGCTTTGGCGAGTGGACTGTGTTTGCCCCGCCTGAATGCGTTCGCGGCTGGCCGTCGCTCCAGCTCCCCTGAAGTTTTCCTGCTTCCGATATGGATTATTTTGACACTGACTGTGGAAGTGCCACTGCTCGTCGGGACAATATTTACAAGGCGTTGGTGGCATGGCTCCGTTATTTTCTTGATTTATCGGCCGAGAAATTTGAGTGTTATTTATTTCGTGGCGTGTGGCTTGCGTACGAGTAGCGTCTTGGCGAACCCCAGCGTTTTCTCCCGTTTGACGATTTCGTTGTATATTTGAACGTGTAATAGATTGAATTTCTTCCAAATCGGCCTCTATTTGCGTGGATACGTTGACGAGTTCTTCTAATGATCTCATATATTGCCCGCGAAGTCTTGAGCGAAGTTCCGGACGCAATTGATCGATTATTACGTGAATTTTATGGCCCTCCGATTTGTACGCGTCTACTCGTTGAAATAGGTTCATCTTCCGAGTAATAAACACACCGGCAGGCTCGTCTTTTACTTGTTTTGCGCCGTAAAGAGTTGTCATTGCTTGAGTGAATTTGGCTGGCGAGTCGAAGCGATCCATAAATCTTTCCATAAAGACGTTGTAATCGGTAATTAAATATTTGTACGGCTCGTACCATCGTTTAGCCGCGCCTCTCATCTGTTCAGTTATGTGTTGTATCTTATCGCGTTCGTCTTCTATACCCATTTGATGGAAATATTCTTCATGTCGTTTAACAAATGCCTCGGGGTCCTCGTGTTCTAACCCAGAGAATTGAAATGTAGTAAGGTACCTGGGGTTTTCTTGCCTAGGTTGTGCAGTGGCCATCGTTTGTCGGAACGTGCCAACCATCGTTTCAGCCATTCGGGTGAATAGCCTTTCGAAGCGGTCCTCTTCTTGATTTTCGGGGGGTCTGATATCTTGAATTCGCCTGGGAATCGGTGGAGGTTGCGGATAGCGGCTCGAGCCCGCTTGTACTTGCGTGTAAATGTTTGGAGTTGGAGTCGATGCCCATGTCAATTTGCCCATCGTTGGTATTTGGCTTTCCCCGTGACGGTTCGTGTCTATCACTGTAGACTCCATAGTGAGGGTGTCAATGTAACTGGTGTTCGAATTTTCAGGAGTATTATCGATGACGCGGTATTTATAACCGAAATTTTGCGGCTCTGTATCTGGCATTTTATTTTTTATAAACGATTTATTTGATTTTATTTTCTAGGCCCCACGTTGGGCGCCATGTCGTCCTTTTCGTTGGTTTTGGTTGAAAAATAAGAATTATGAAATTATTTTTGTTACCTAGCTTGAGGTCTTTAAGTTTTTACAAAAAGAAACGAGTGGAGAGCTCTATAACGCGCAGCAAAAATTTATTATTTGTGGAAATTAAGTTCCTTAAATAAAAAAAAAAATGATTTTAAATTTTGGCCAGTGAGATTACATTTAAATAAATTAAAAAGAATTCTCATAAAATTTGCACCAATATCTGTCTGTTCTTTTGCTATCGCGCCGCGATTATCCGAGATTCACCGTAACTCACGATGGAAAATGTTTGTACTGTGATATGAAATAACCGAGGGCTCGTTAAATATTCTTTCAATGTTCCAGTCCCTGAATGCACGACGCGACGAAGTGTCTGTACCGCGTACCGCGATATGAAACAACCAGTGGCTCGTTGAATTGTTGAATAGTCTTTCGGGGCTTCTGTGAAGTTGAGCTGGCTTGTATAACGAATTCTTTTTTAGCTCAGCTTTGATAAAAGCAAATGTGTTATTCTGTGTTGCGTGTGTATTACGATGATTGCTGCGATGTGAACGGCTGCACTGCTGCGGTGGAACTAACTGCTTCGAGTTTTGCGGCTGGAGTTTGTGCTAATCAGGTCGGACGGACGACTGAACGGTGCGAAAGGGCCCCTGACTAGTTGATTACATGAACGCATTTCATTATTAGTTGCTTGATTCTAACTCGCTGATATGCATTTAAATATTTTTTACCAATTACCCAGACAGATATTATTTGCAAGTACATTTCGAAAATTAAAATTCTGAATTTAATTCAGTAATATGACAATTCAACCCGACAACCGACAACCTAGTAAGAAATCTTCACATTCGACTCATCGCTTGCCAGGGGACACAGTAGTCAATTGGACCACTGTAAAACCTCGAAAAGCACTTTGAATCATGTGCAATACGATTCAAACTTTTTTTCGAAACCGTCAAGAAAGCGTCTATCGTGACTTATTTGCGAAGCGAAAGTAGTGTTTTTCAATACTCTAATGTCACTTTTCAATACTCTTATGTCATTTGTGTATAGTTACATCGAAAACCAATGACAAACATTATATTTATTTTTGTATACACAAGTGAAGGTAAACTGTCAGTGTGACGTTTTTCTTGTGCATTTAATTTTTAGATTTTTAAAAAGCGGTTTCTGAAAAAATAGTCTACATCACGCGTCATTAAAATGTCTCTGCTTGACTCCTCGTCTTGCAAAAGACCACTTTCATGACTTGTAATGTAATAAACTATTGTTTGAAGCTCCGGCTCTTTGAGAAAATGTTTCGATGCTGCAAACTAATGTCCAAAACATCTGCAAAGAAGTTTTCAATAAGCCGAGAGTATATTCTAATTTACCTGCTGAACTGCATTAACCGAAATTAAAGGGCCCAAGTTCTCTTTTGGCAATTTGCATTTTGCGGTTAGTTCTTATAAGAACTGATTTTATTTTCTCTCTTATCTGTAAGTCTTTGAAAACGAAGAGCAATTTTAAAAGGAATCGATTACACAATTTGTCTATAATAACCACAAATAAAGTCAAAGAGAACGAAAAAAGCAAAACACATCTACGTCACTGAACTAAAAGACAGTTAACTGTTGACTATCGTTACGTCAACTAGGTATTCTTATCGACGTCTCTTTTTAATTCCGATTGAATTTATCGGTCGGATGTCTTAGTTCGTAGCTGCGATTAAGAAGACATTTGTAACTACATAACTTGCTCATCTAATGCTTTTAGCAACCGCACGTAGGTCATACCTTATTTCATAAACGTGCAAACATTCATTATACAGACTATTACATACAGTGGAGTAAAAATAGGGTGGCAGGACACATTTACGTAAGAGATTATTTATACAGGCTGTTAATTATTAATTTTTCTCTTTATAAAACTCAAAATGAAATGTTGCTGGACAAAAAGGTATTAATTAACATGAAATATCATACAATTGCAAACATTTGGATAATCTGAATACGTTTTTGTGAAATAGGTAGTTAAATTTATAAACTACAAATTGATTTTCGTAGCCAATACTGAAATATCAAATAATTTTTTTATTTATTTCAGCAGAAATGTTAATGTAGGCAGGCATTGCATAAGTCATATATGAGGATTTTATGATATCTGTGATATTTGAAAAGATACGACTTTTTTAAGATGAAAAGCAATTTTCAATATTCATCGTTGTTAAACGACTGTGTACTCTTAACGTCTTAAGAGAGGCATTTTTCTGAACAACAAGAGTAACAAATTGTTTTTAACCTAATTTTTTTTCAATTTGAATAGACGACACTCAATTTTTTTTTTTAATGTTATTTGAGACCAATATTATAATTTTTATAATATGAATAAATTATTAATAACTTTTTATTATTTCAGCGAAGGTGGTTAAATAAATATAATGAAGATGTCCGGCAGTTAGTTGGATCTGCACTTAAAGAACAATCCAAAATGAATGGGTTCTATTGGATGATGGAGAAAACTAAATACGTTCCAGAATACGGTCTAGGCAATACTATTGCCAATCATCCATTACTATTAATTTTATGTAGCACTGCCCTTTTAATAAAGACATTTACATTATAAAAATAAATAGTTTGAAATTTAAAATAAATAAATGATAATACTTTTTATGCCTTCCTGTCAGTAATATGATTTTTCCAACGGCATTTGTAAACAAATTAACGAATGTATTATTAATTTATTTTATTGTTCACGTTTTCAAATGGTATCCTCCATCAAAATAATACAAAATAAAACAAGTGTTTAGTTTTAAACGTGAATACTTACCCTACTAGCAATTGAAAACGATGAAATTTAAAACGCTTTGACCTCTACTCATAAAATTATTACCCTTCAAGATTACTACAAATAACTGCCTCAAATACGGCGTTTCCCATTAATATTAATCAGAAACTATTTTTCTAGAAAAAAATATTAATAAATCGACCGGCCAAAAAATTTGTAAGTACTTAGGTACCTATGCTAGAGTAAAAATATAGGGTAATTTACGCCTGCAATTCCTGAAACTAAACTTCAAATAGAAATATGTTCATAAGTAGGTATGTAACAAAATATTTTATAATAACATATAGTTACTGTTTCCAATATTTCACGATTTGTACTGTACTTAGTAAAAACATTACATTATAATTGGCTGACTTCAAGTTGCTATACTCATGAATTATTTTGCAAATATGAATATTTTTTATTAAGATCTCATTGGAAGTAATACATTTTTCATTATGGTACACCAGCATATGTTCCCCTGAATTTGCTTAATTTAAGTTGAAGGAATTAAATTAATCGACTCAACATTTGCTTCAAATTTATAGATATGCCAATTTCATGTCATATGCCATGGAATTTTTAATGTAATTTGTAGCAATGATTCCCTTTCAAATTACCAAAAATTGATATCAAATCATTATAGGCCAGTAGCATTTTTCTATTTATATTCAGAGATATATTTTTATCCTCCAGACGGGAAGGATATCTTAGTCAAATTTGGCATATGATAGTTTTGAACAGAACTACATTCATTATTGTGCTCTTTCCCAGACAGCACCGGATATCCAAAATATGTACTTTTTAGGTCCATTTATTGTCCCGGATATCCATGTGTATGTAATGAATATCCAGTGGACATTTTTTAATGGATATCCACTGGAGGTCCTGCTGGGACCTCCCTTACTTTAGTTTATTTAGCTCTAAATGAAATCTTTTAATGCGTCTTAGTATAAAGTTCCGGTGGAATTTTATTTTTCTTTATACGGGCTTCAATTAGTTTAATTTTATGGAACCTCGGACCAGATTTGAATATCCATAGGATATATGTCAAAGTAAAACCAGTGGATATCCATACTTTAACTGTTTATGGATATCCATTTCTGGAAAGTCTTGGGATATCCGATATTGTAAAATATGGATATACCTAATTATGCATTTTTTATCCGCTCTGGTCGTCCTTGGATATTTTCTAAATATTTGTAAAAGAGGGATATTTAATGACAACAAATTAAATGGTCAGTATTTTCATTTTACGGATATTTAATTGACAATAATTAATAACACCTCAAATATCGTCATATGCGGTTAAATTATTGTAGAAAAAAATGATTGTGTCGTTAAAACTACCGAAGTGCATTTTTATAGAATGAAGAATTCAATACAGTATAGCGAGGCAGTAATAAATAATTATCCATATTTGCGTGGAAGGCCGGATTGTAAAGTTAAAGTTAGTTGTCAATGAACTTATTCTTGCTTTACTCGCAACTTGTCAGTGGTCTGATGGCCTAGAGCAAACGAGCTCGGCTGGCAAGCAGAAGGTTCCGGGTTCAAATCCCCCCACATGCTCTGGTTTTTTTTTTTATCAAATGCATCAGGCATGACATGAGGTCTATTAATTGCGAGTTAGAAGCCGGGGGCAGGTTAGATATGTGTGTTATTCCCCTGATAAAGGAATTTATGTGCAGTGGATATCTGTAAGGCTTTAGAATGGACAATGTATGGACATCTAAAGTTGTGACAAAAGGATATCCATGAGATATCCCATGTGGTCCATATGTTGTTCATAAGGATATCCTCTCTATGTCCTTCGCCAATATGGATACGTACAGCGGATGTACCTGTGCTGTCTGGGTTAATATTAATACAAGATCCAGTGGCGTACAAATGGGAGACAGCTGATTCCCTTTTGAAAAGAGTGGACGCCCCTGGGTTTCTTCAAAGATTTATAATGATTTTTATAATCGTTTGTCATTTCTAAATAAATTAACTCTCTACAAGAGTTGACCAAAATGTATTCGTTTTTGCGTTATTTCACACATACATATATAATAATATTTTATTCACAATCATATATGTAATGCTTCAATTGCCAGCTTATAAAAAGTTGGGAGGCAGGCATTTGTTAACTCTTCTTTTCCAGCTAGACAGCTAGCCGGTAAAGTATAGCTTTACCGGCTAGTTAAACGTCACTTTTCCATTTCCGGCAAGTTAAACGTCATTTGGTTGTTTATTGTGCAGCAGCTTTAAAATTTGGTGGAGTACACTCTCTAAGTCACAAATGATCAGAATCAAACCTTTTGTTGTAGAATTTTGAGCGAATTTAACAGAAATTATTGATTGTGGAAATAACCTAATTTATTTGACAGAAGAACCTTAATGCCCGTTACCTAGCAACGCTCAACTTTTATCACTGCAGCCTACGTACTTATTTTGCATAATTTCCTAATTCTCATTCACTATCACTATTAATTAAATAAAAAAATTGTATGCTGAGATTATGTTATTATACAATGATTGTGAATAAAATAGTATACCTATACTCGGGCCAAAAAGAGTAGTCAGTAGAGCCAGGGGCGTACGGATTTACGAATTTCATAAATTCCATAATTCGAACAAATGAAAGCGGATTGTGTTAATTATGCATGAGTATGAGTTACCATGTCTTAAATTTTAAATAATATGCTTACATCTGGCAACATTATCTCCACGAATTAGGTATAGCAACGCAGTTGAACAATGCACATCCTTTGCGTTGCAGCATATGTGACGCCACTGAATGCGCTATCTAAGCCCTCTCGACGACCTTTATAATAGTCGAACAAATTATTGGGTATAAGGGCGGCACGTTCAAGCATGTACTTTATTTGGTTGACTATACCAATTAAACATAATGACCTAGTTGTGGTTTTCATCTCTGGTAGGCGGAGAAAACTGGATATATTTCTCTGAATTATATGGCCCAATAAACACAACATACGTGGCCCAATAATGGTAAATCACAAACTGCCATCTAACTCATCAATGGTACTTCGATGGCTGCTTAGTACTGGACTGTGCTGGACCGGAAAAAATATGTCCCACCGGCCATCAGAGATTTTGCCATCATTTAACCAGTAATGTGTCGCCACTGCTTAGCCTCCAGTGGTACTTCATTTAATTAATATTGGGCCATTATTAGACCACAATTCAGCCATTATTCAGCCACTCCAAGACCAATAATCTGTTACCAGTGTCTAACCAGTACTGTCTGTGCTATTGGCCATTTCGTGTGCCAATATAGGTACAGTGCTATCAGTGGCGACTGGTAAAATTTAATTTGTCATTTCTTCGTATTGGAGCGAGGGTCAAGCGACACTTTAAATTAACTACCTACTAAGACTGAATGAAGAAGTTCTGCAGAACAGAATTGAACTTGAAATATGCGAAAACAGTTGCCAAAAATGGGTTTGCTGCCCCTGATAATTTTGTAGATATAATTTGAAAAATGTTTGCCAAGCTTTCGTTCAGATTCAGATGTCAAATTTATCTACGGATTTCAATTTGTATTAATATTTTATTAAGTTGACATTTAAAAATACGATAAGTATAAAAATTTAATCAAAAACAAAATTTACAATCTGATATCTGAAAAAAATGTTTTGCAAACATTTTTCAAATTATCCACAACATTTATTATCAGGGAAGGCAATCCCATTTTTGGGCAACTGTTTTCGCAAATTTTAAGCTCAATTTTGTTCTGCAAAACTTCTTTATTTAGTCTTGGTAGTTATTTAAAATATCGCTTGACCCACGCTACAATAAGTAGAAATTACAAACTAAATTTCATCAGTCGCCACTGAGCACACTGTACCTATATTAGCACACTAAATAGCCAACGGCACATATTTTACAAACCATTTACAAATTAAATAAATCCCATTTTTCAAAGCCGCCACTGACATGCTATTCACATTTTAGTATATGAACATATTAAATAAAAATATATAGCATTTAAATACAAATGTTACTTTTTCAATGAAAGGCAGTATATTTATATATTAACATATTTATTGTAAAACAAATAAAAACAATTTGTATCATTAAAAGGATTATCACAATAATTATTTTTTTTTTCGTTGTTTCACTTCACTTACTAGAGAAACTAATTGTTCGGGTTTGTCGGTTAATAACCCTGTTTTCTTGATGTTTCGTAACTTTTTTGAGAGATATTTGTAATGAAGGAGGCGGCATCGGCAGGAAAAGATATGACGGTTTTAATTTTTACTTCTAAATTACACGTTTGTCAGTACCTATTATCCATATTTCAAACACTTTACACTAACAACTGCTTAAACACTTTTCTTTACTAATGACATTGACGACTGACGCCACCACAGGTTAAAATGGCGAATGATAGTGGTGGTACGGAATGTGACGCGCAAGCGCAGACTCAAGTAGATTGCGCCGGCAATGAACCATTATTGGTACTGAAATGGCAATAATGCAATATATAAAATACTGGCAGAAACTCAGTAAACCATTATTGGTACTAAAATGGCAAAACGTCATTCATAAACTACTGGTAGGACTGTACACAACTTGTAATGGACCATTAATGCTTAACCAGCAACATCACAAAACCATCAATAACTCTACTGGGCCAACAGAATGCCACACATCATGTGTTTACTGGGGGGATTATATGGTAAAACGAGCTGCCGCTTCTGTATTCCATAACAGCTAAATCCTTTGAAGAATTGCCGGTAAGTTTTTTGCTCTACTGACTACTCTTTTTGGCCCGAGTATACATACCTCGCTGGTCGTCTTCATACTCTTCATTACAGCCTCGCATTTACATCTGACCTCGGCGCTACGCGCCTTTGTCAGATGTCAACCCTCGGCTGTAATGAAGTACCTCCCCAGCTCGCTATGTAATGTACTATTACGTCGTTGTGAAAAATGTGTTTAGACCAATGCGGTATTCATTTTGAACATTTGTTATATTAATATAATTTAGAATTAACTATGAATATATAAACGTTATCATATACCAAATTTGACAGATATCTTTTCCTGTTTTGAAGATAAAAAATAAAGACCGATGAAAGTTTGAAATTTCATGCAACACTCGGTATCTCACAAACTAAGCAGTTTTGATTACAGTACTCCGGTTATAACGTACCCTCTAAGGACTAATGTTTCAGTACACTATTACCGGAAGCACGTTATGTATATTATATAATTGTTAATCACAAATTCACATTAATGCGATTTTGGCATTTCTATAGCCTTGCATTGTCGTAAGAAGGCACTATAATAATTTTTTACGTATCAGATTGATGAGTAGTATAACAGAATGCCAAGTGTGCAACACAGAGTGAGCTGCAAATAGCATAAATTATTCTGGCATAGACAGTATTTCCCTTTTTCATTCCTAATCTTTAATCTTTAGTATTTATTAGTACCTCTCGCTTTAAGATCAACACTGCATTGTCTCATGACAACAAAGTTCTTGATTCTGAATTTAGTAATATGTCATATTTAAGGGTACCCTTCTCAACTTTGTTATTATAATTTTGATTTTAAAAATACCAATATTAGAATTAGGTATACATTTTGATTATGTGTGGGTTACGTCTACATCTAAAATGGTATATTTTCTACAAATTAATTTTATATAGATATATATTCTAGGTTTTTTCTTGACCGTTATCAATACAAGTATTATTTTTCTTGGGTATATCGGTCATATATATAAACAAATTTATTTATTTTTCTCTAACGTTTCGGTTTATTTATAACCATCATCAGAGAATTATTATGTTGTGATGCATTGAGTGTCTTAAAGTTGCCTTTAAGACACTCAATGCATCACATTAAAAGATGTAGTTTAATTTAAGATCAAACAAACACAACATAATAATTCTCTGATGATGGTTATAAATAAACCGAAACGTTAGAAAAAAAAAAATTTGTTTATATATATGACCGATATACCCAAGAAAAATAATACTTGTACAAATTAATTTTATAAATATGAAACGCTCTTTATTTTTTAATGTTTTTTTGCGTTTCACATTTTCACATGGACCATTTTTACCAATGGGTGCGATGATCCCTACATCACGAAAAATATTTTTTCTTGAAAATAACATTTTACACAAATGTGTCCTTATACACTTTAATATACATATACTTAAATATTTTTATCTTGAATATTGCATGTTAAATTTTAGCACCTTATTGCAAGATACATGAAAACCAATTTCCATCTACTCGTGTAATCATTTATGTATATCGTATCGTAGACTTTAAGAAAATCTCCAATTATATGTATTGTTAACTTTATTTTTGTACTTATTTTATGTGTTAATGTTTTAAATTAAATATAAATTAAATAAAGATATGACTCTATTATTTCTTTTCAATATTTAATTATCACTTCAGTTAGATACCCAAAACTGCATAGGCGCACCCAGAGTTTGTTCTTGGGGGGGGGGGGGGGCATAATACAAAAACATTGTGATTGAAGTTTTTATCATTGTATTTTATTAAATAAGAATCGCTACATACAATCTACAATCAGATTGTAATAATGTACCTACGTGTGCTAAAAAATCACATATAAAACACAAAAAAAGGAACATTGTAGTTATAACATAGAAACAAAAGTAACAAAAAATAAAATAAAAAAGAGTCAAATAATACAATACCAACGAAAAACAATATTCGAAATTTAACCTATAAACCTTGCTGTAAACATATTTAGCGAGATGAGACGGCCGAAAAAACACGAGCGGGAGCGGCTGGGACGAGACAGTCTTGTAATAAAATAGAGGTAGTACTGGCCACTGGGATAGGAATAGCACCAGCGCACATTTTTTTAAAAGTATAATCCGGCAAGGGATTATTAAATAGTAAGGACCATTATAATTTTCGTACGTAATATACCTACAAGTTACTTGCTAATTTTTTTTTCTTTCTTGGTGCGCCTATGCAAAACTGAACTACCTTTCGTTGATAAAGCAAATATACAGAATAGTATATTGTGTACAGGGTAAGTCTTTTAAAATTGACATCCCCCGAGGGGCGCGCCACTCCAAAAAATTTGTACAAATAATTCAAATTACTTTTTAGTTAAGGTAATTAAAAGTAATTAAGGTAATTAGAAGTAATTAAGGTAATTAAAAGTAATTATAAGTAATTAGAAGTAATTATAAGTAATAATAGATAATTACAAGTAATTCTAAGTAATTATAAGTAATTATAGGTAATAATAAATTATATATTTATATTTCATGACATAGAGATACATTAGTGGATTCCAGGAGTCGGGATTTTGGCCTGAAATTGCTAGAGTTTTAAAACTTACTTTTCCCCCCGTTTTCGAGGGTGCTGAACACGAAAAAAATAATGTCAAAACTTTTTATCAATGCCAACCCCCTCAAACGGCCAAAAAACCACCCCTATTTCCGGTATTCCTGCACAGAAGCCCGACAGCGAGGGTTTTTCATCGGGATAAGGCGAGGGGTAAAAGTTAACATCAGGGAGGAGACCGTAATCACCCCCAGAGGTTGATTCTACCCCCGGGGGGTAGAAAATACAATGTTTTCGTCTTCCGCGAAAAGGTATGCATCCCCCGTTTTCGAGGATGCTGATGACGAAAAAAATACCTTCAGCCTACGTTAACCCTTTCTACCCCTTCAAACGGGCAAAACTATCCGACGAGAAACCCTCGCTGTCGGGCGTCTGTGCAGGAATACCGGAAATAGGGGTGGTTTTTGGCCGTTTGAGGGGGTGGGCATTGATACAAAATTTTGACACTATTTTTTTCGTATTCAGCACCCTCGAAAACGGGGGGAAAAGTAGATTTTAAAACTCTATCATTATCTAACGATTAATCCGATTCCTGGACTCCCAACTACATGTAGGATTGGTCAGATATAAATTTAAATAATTTTAAGCAAAAATCGAGGTTTCCTCGGATGTTCATTTTTTTATGATAGTGGTGTGACTCGCATGACTTTTTCCGAGACTTTTTCACGAGCTTTTTCATTATCCTACTCCAAAATTTAATTACTTTGTCCGAGGAAATATCCAATCTAATCCAATAAATCAAGGATTTTTCAAAATGTTCTTATATGCACCTTATGGCAGATATGAGGGAGATATTTTGATCTTTCCATAAAATAAAAAATCGAAAAAAAAAAAATGTTTATTTCTTCTTAAAAATCAGTATTCAATTCAAACTCGGTGTTACAAATGATAAATATATAGGTACAACGTGTGCGATTTATGACCTCAACACCCCATTATTTTGAAACGCGTTGACCGATTTTAATAATTTATTTTTGGGACATAGTGCTCGACTCGGTGCTCGATGAGCTCTATTTGACCATGTGGGAAAATTTTAAATTTCCATTTTGTCAAGGCCTGCTAAGATCTGCTAAATGGGTTGAAATTTAGAGATCGACCATTAGGCAATTTTTTTTCGAAAAAATGGATAACGCATTCGATTCAGACGTGCCTCAAATACCTTTATACAAAGTTTGAGTTCAATACCTTATATACAGGGTGTTTGTCACTTTTCGTCTGACCCTGTATAAACAAACGTCTATTATGTTTAAATCGAATTGTTGGTTAATAATTTTTGTAAACGTAATAGATTTTGATACAAGGTCAGTCGAAAAGTGGCAAATTGGAAAATTCGTTACGCTGTGACAAACACCCTATTAAGGTATTGACCTCAAACTTTTTTTATAAAGATATTTGAGGCACGTCCGAATCGAATGCGCTATCCATTATTTCGAAAAAAAAATTGTCTAATAGCCGCTTACACGGTCAAATAGAGCTCGTCAAGTACTATGTCCCAAAATAAATATATTAAAATCGGTCAACGCGTTAAAAAATAATGGGGTGTTGCGGTCTTAATTCGCACACGATGTATTGTATACAGTTTATATTTTTTTTAATAAATTTTTTTTCGTTTCTTTATATTTTTTACTATATTAATTTTATCTCCCCTCTTCAAGGTAAACGGTTCGTTTCCTGATAGTGACAGTGGACCATAAAATACGTAATTGTTTTCAATAACTTGAATATCTTCTCTTTTCGGCCAGACAAATTCATCTAAATTTTGTTTTAAAAACTTGATAGTGATGCGACTTTCATATTTATCAATAAAGGGAGAGGGATAACGCAATGTAATTAGTAATTAAAAGTAATAATATGTAATTCAAAATAATAATATGTAATTATATGTAATATAAGTAATTCTGCGTAATTATTGGTAATTCAATGTAATTATAAGTAATTATTTTCATTTGTACAGGTAATTACAAGAGTGGCGCACCCCTCGACATCCCCATATCTCTCTTATCCTCCGCCGATTTAACTCTTTCAAAAAAGTAGTAGACAAGATTTTTGATGAATTTTTAAATTCTGAAAACGAATATGAAAAATCTCCTAAAATATACTTACATGGTGGAAAATAAAACAAAAGATTTTTTTAAATAGGTACATTTTCATATCAAAAATGTCCTTAATTTTCTGAATCCAAAAATATATAATTGTCATATAATCACTCCACCTGTTCGTGAGATATTACTAAAAACTAATCACATCACGGGTGTCAAGTATAAAACAAAAAACATATCAAGATACCGCTCTGGATTTTTACTACGATGGTACACATACTATTTTTTCTGAAACTGCGTTTCCATACACCCTGCATTTTTTTTATTTCAGGGAAATAAAAAACGTTATATCGTGCGTAGAATCTCCTGATTGATTATCAACATCACAATCGTACACAGCACATCTCATTTTCGACGATTTTTTAACTTTTAAACCCAAAAATATCCGCAACAACTTGACAATTCTACCTGACACTCCCTGACAGCCGGGCGTTTAATGCCTGGCGTCCTAGCGGCTAGCCTAGCTCACCGACTGACGTCACGACCTGCGCGATATCTTATCTCTTATTTATTGTATCATGGACGCGCAGTGTATGTACAAGCCTTGAATGTGTGCTCAGTGCTGCTGCTATCTAGTATGCAATTCTGCAATTATTATGGTTCATGCATGTTTATCCGGTTTTATTTATCCTTCATGTTCTGTGGTGGTATATTTTAAACCTTTGATGAACCTAAACTAATTAATTAAAAAAAATTATTCCAGTCGACCCAATAACGCACAATATCTGAACTTTTAAAAATAAATTATTAGTTTTTTTATTTCGAAAAGAAATGCATTTCATATTTCATATCATTTTCCAATTTCGAGAAATCTGCATTTTGATTTGATTGATTTTTAATGGTATATACAAAGATGGCAGCACCAAAGAATTTTTCGGTCCACTGATTTGACGACTTTGACGTATGACAATTATGACAAAATTTTAACTAACCTTTAAAAAGTTAAAAACACAACAGAGAACGACGAGAACGTACAATATGACTGACAATGAGTCATAATAAGAGTGAAATTTACAGAATTTTTCTAGCGTTTCTTAAATCGATATTGTGAATTACCACCTACCTAATTCATATAATACGCTGAAATTATTTAAAAATTGCCAAACGATTTCTATAACCCAAATTCTATACCATTATGGCGCAGCCAAAAAAGATTTTAGAACATTTAGATCCCCAAGAACGTCTAAGGCAATTGATAAATTATAGTAACTCTGTTGAGGTTGACCCGCATGTCCCACCCATGAGGTAAGTTAAGTTTAATATATTATGTAAGTGTTTATATCGAGGTCTATATAATACGAAAGTTTTTATTGTTTATATTTAGATATTATCGTTCAGGAATAGAAATGGTTCGTATGGCTAATGTATACTATGAAGAAGGTAGCTTAGAAAATTCGTATGTCTTATATTTGAAGTTTATGACTTTATTTCTTGAAAAGATTCGTAAACATCCAGATTTTAACACTGTTCCAATAGATGTTAAAGCGAGAAACCAAGCTAAGATGAGAGAAATTTTACCCAAAGCAGAAAGATTAAAACAGCAACTCTTGGATCAGTACAAAGATGATTACAATAGATGTTTAGCAGAAGTGGTAAGGGATGCTTATTATGGAACTTACTACTTTACAAAGAAATATTTAGTCACCAAAAACCTGGGCTGGCAACTATTGATGTAATTTAAGAGATAAAGGAAGTAGTATAACAAAACTCTGTTAATATGCATTAAGGTGCAAATGCAATTATGCACAGAATCTCATCCACATAATATTCTAACGTGAGGTAAATCACATGTCATTTACAGTGTCACACTTAAAGAGTAAAACACCCTTATAACTTTTTAATTTTTATCTGATTTGAACCAATTTTCATTCAAAGATAGATCCGAGGGGGCATTCACTAGCCACATTACGGGTACAAATTAGCTCGCATTACGACGCATTATGGCGAATTACGCTGCATTATGCTGTATTACACTGCATTATGTTGCATTACTCTGCATTATGTCGCATTACTCTGTATTACTCTGCATTACGTCCACATTACCTTGCATTACGCATGCATTAACATGCATTACGCCAATCTTCATTATTTTTTCCTATGCACGGGGAGCGAAAACAACTCCTGAAACCACAGTTCGATTTAGTGCTAAATTGTGTAGTATGTAGGATGAAAGGCAGTGAAAGTCAAGAAATAGAAACAGATAAATTATGTATTTTTATAGTGTTTTTGGAATATGAGCAATTTAACATCTCCCTCTTGTCATATCAAGTTTTAAACAGCATAAGAAATATATCTTTCTTCACTAAAACAATTTAAATCAGCCAGTCCATTTAGGTAATAGAGAAATAATCGAAAAAGTAATCACTGCATTAGGTAAATATAAACGTTTTGCATTACGTAGCATTACCTCGCATTATTTTGCATTATCTCGCATTACCCTGCATTGCGCCACATTAGGCAGTATTACGTAGCTGCATTATCCGGCATTACACCTAAAATTTCACTGCATTACGACGCATTACAGAGAATTCAGAGAAAATTCGCATTACTGGTACATATTTCTGACTAGTGGATGCCCCCTCGGATAGATCCCATTGTGCAATTGCACTATTTAGGGGTGTTAAATTAACTTTTACGAGGTTTGAAATTAAGGGCACCTATTCAAAGAAATAGTGTATATTCTCTAAAAAATAACAGTACTATGTATATCAGTGGCGGCTCGTGGGTTCAGAAATGCGTGAAGAGCTCAGTGGCTAAAAAGCTGTGTACACGGGGCAAGAGCTGCAGGGGGTGCGGGAAGTGCCGCAGGCGAAAATTTTTCAGGAATTTCAAGGTCATTGTAGATAGATAGTAGTTTATTGACCACTTTTACATACATAGGTAGTACATTTGAAGTCATAACATTAACAAAATACGAAATAGAAACAGTGATTTGTAGTACGTTGCAAGACACAAAAAAAAAAAAAAATTGCCATGGCAACGCACTGTGCTGATGCAGATTTAGCTGTTTTGACTCGACGCTCTTCACCACAAACAAAGTCGGCTATGTACGTACAGGTCTACGTCTTATTCTTTTTATATTTCGTAACGTTTACATGTGTGTAACGTATGATAAATATATTAATAAATTAAATATACAAATATACTTATTATTATTATATTACCTACGTTAGTAATTAAGAAAATGTATTTTGATAATATCTTCGATTAAAAAAATAACATTGAATATTTTTGGTGAAGAGGCACTTCACCTACTTCACCTGAATAGCCGCCACTGATGTATATATGTACAGTGCGTTCATTTAAAGTGTGAACGGTTTTACTTAAATGGTTATTACGAGGTTATTATTTAAGATTAGGGTTACCAGAAGTCCGGATTAATCCGGACATGTTCGGGTTTTTACTACGTCCGGGTGGGTCCGGGCGGATTTTTCATAAACGTCCGGATTTTAAAGTAGTTGCCTTTAAACATCAAATTACTTGTTTTACTTTGCAAGTTTAAGTTTTGTAAGTTTGAATAAAAAATGTATTTTTTTGCTCTTGTTTTATTAGTAAAATGAAAATGGTATAATAGTAACCATCATCAATCAGTAGATAATGTGAAAATTGTTACTTTGCTAAAAAAAAAATATGACGGCCGAATTTTGTCCAGATTTTCTTAAAAGGCTTGTCCTGGGTCGATAAGTTTTCATCTGGTAACCCTATTAAAGATGAATGATGGGACAAACGTCATATGAGACGATCAGAAAAGAAGTTTTTTATTATTAAAGAGAAAAAAACAAATTATGCCCGTTTTGGAAAATATTAATGTTAGGTGTATTTTTTTTAATGAAACGCCCTATATATTTTTGCACCATTTAATAGACTAACTTTTTCTGAATACAATGATGTGCATAATATAATAATAATAATAATAATAATAACACCACATGTAATTACGGTGGTTTGGATGAATAGTTATAGCTAAAAAACTATTGAAATTGTAGAAATTACTTACAACAGTGATATTACTGAAAGATAGCCATGACTTCAAAATATATTTTCCAAAACAGGCTTCATTTGTTTTTTCTCTAATACATAAGAATTAAGAAACTCTTTTTCTAATTCTCTCACATGACATGACGTTTGTCCCATCATTCTATCTAATAATAACATCGTAATAATAGTCAGGGATCCAGAGACCGTTTACTTTCAGTCCTATGCAACTTTTGGACATACTTTTAAAATTAGGTCTCTGTTATGTAAAATTTTCTGCCGAATCCATTTCCGGAGGGCGATTTTCGATATGAGCTTGCGTTCATCCCTTATATTAATTTTTCACCCCTTTTCGGCGATACACGATATTTAAAATTTTTCAGATATAACTCGTGCTACTAGTCGTGCTATCTCCAAAACTATCAAACCTACAGGGATCAAATTTTAGACGGAGGTTATATGATGTATGGCGACTACGATAGCAGTGTTAAAATAGTATTTGGATTATTGATCTTCCAAGAAAAAAATAAAGTAAGCGGGGATGCAGAAATATTGTAGAGACAAATGTAGCATTGAGGTACTTTTTCTATTTCTAGAGATACTGTATCGGTTAAGTGAGCGGTATTGTAGTAAAAAGTTAAAATTTAATTTTGGTGAAAGAATTTTTACAATCGGAGTATTCTAACGAAAGATATAAATTATTTAGTATCGGGAACGATACCGCGCGTTTCGATCGCTTAGGCATGACGTGTTGATTTGTGAACTGTGGCAAAACGCGCTCACCATTCGACCGACCGACTTCGCAAAACATACGAATACGACACTTGAAATAACAAATAGAAACGTGTATGTACTAATATTGCAGAGAAAAATGTTCGTTTTCAATTAATGTAAGGAAATAATTGTAACTGATAAATCTGTCAGTGTACACACATAAAATTAGTTTTGATTCAAGAACATTTTGTCTCATATATATCAAATAAATATGACAACGTGTAAGTGTAAAAATAATAGTGCAGTATAAGGTGTTGTTGTAAGAAGCTAGGAGTTGTAAATTTGATTAGAATATTCATGAAATAAAATATTTATATCTATCTACATAGCTTCTTTCTGTACGACAACAAATAATGATTGAAATTAAAAATTAACTGGTTCATATACACGCATATAAATATATTCCCCATATAGAATAAATTATTTTATTTAAAGTTATAATTATTTACGTTTGTTAGTTTAGGTATTAGGCAAATCCAATTATTTACTATTCTTTATTCATTATAATATTAACTACTGTTTGCCTATTGTTCCTTTTTAAATAATTTTGTCCAGAAAATAATGGGTTTATAATAAATCAATGTATTTACTAAAGACATTTAGAACTTGCCACTAAAATATATGTTTATATGAAAAGTTTGTTTATTAGCGCTTATATGAGACAAAATGTTCTTGATTCAAAACTAATTGTATCTGTGTACACTGACAGATTTATCAGTTACAATTCTTTCCTTACATTAAATTTGAAAACGAGCATTTTTCTCTGCAATATTTGTACAGGGCTATTGGTTATAAATGGATCCCCCTCTTTACTTCGTTCTTTTTTTAGATAAAAAAATTTTTTTAAACGAAAGTTTTAGGGCATTCTATGAATTTTGTTTCAACCATATATAATATTATACCCTCATAAAATTGGCACAAAGCAATCGTATGTTTTTTTATGGAACACCCTATGTATGTATGTATGTATGTATGTATGTATTATGTATGAACGTCCTCGTTTTCCCGATTTCAAAATTGTGTAACATGTTGACGTTTACTATTATATCTATGCATAATTATTATTGGTTAGATCAATATTTCAGTTTTGCAATAAACAAAAACAGAAATTTTTATTAATAACAAGATTCTATGCATACCAAAGATTAAAAAATTATTGTAATAAATTTTTAACATGTCCCCAATTTTCATCAATACATTTTCTATAACCTTTTGTTTTTGAAAATCATGTCATACTGTTATTCATTCGATTTTTATGTAAATAGCAGCCGCTGTATATTGAAAATGGCCACAGTAAATGTCAACATATTTATACATTTTTGAAATCAGGAAAACGAGAACTTTCATAATATTCAAATATATACAGGGTATTTCATTTAGAAATACATGATGAGGCACCCTGTATACTATTGAATATGGTAGCAAGAAAATTCATAGAATGTAATAAAACTTTTGTTTAAAATTTTTTTCTTATCTTAAAAAATAACGAAGTTAAGAGGGGGTTCCATTTATAACCAATAACCCTGTACACACACGTTTCTATTTGTTATTTCAAGTGTGGTATTCTTATGTTTTACGACATCAGTCAGTCGAATGGTGAGCGCGTTCTGCCACAGTTCACAAAACAACACTTCATGCTTAAGCGATCGAAACGCGCGGTATCGTTCCCGATACTAAATAATTTATATCTTTCGCTAGAATACTTCGATTGTAAAAATTCTTTCACCAAAATTAAATTTGAACTTTCTACTACAATACCGCTCACATAACCGATATAGTATCTCTAGAAATGGAAAAAGTACCTCAATGCTACATTTTTCTCTACAATATCTCTGCACCCCCGCGTACTTTATTTTTTTCTTGGAAGATCAATAATCAAAATACTATTTTAACACTGCTATCGTAGTCGCCATACATCATATAACCTCCGTGTAAAATTTGATCCCTGTAGGTTTGATAGTTTTGGAGATAGCACGAGTTATATCTGAAAAATTTTAAATATCGTGTATCGCCGAAAAGGGGTGAAAAATTAATATAGGGGATGAACGCAAGCTCATATCGAAAATCGCCCTCCGGAAATGGATTCGGCAGAAAATTTTACATAACATGGACCTAATTTTAAAAGTATGTCCAAAAGTTACATAGCAACGGAGAAATAAGCGGAATTTAGTTCACTGGATCCCTGACTATAACCATTTAAAACCGTTCACACTTAAAATAACATACTAAAAAAAGGTTCATTATAAAATATAAAATAATTTTTAAAACCTAACATTTTTATGGAATATGGCGTCTTCACTGTTCGTTCAATATATCGCGACCGACGCAATGATAAAATTTCTGTGTTTATTCTACGTAGTAGTTCACTCGAAGCGAGTTCACTTAATCGCGACTCTACATAGGAATATGAATACTAATACACATATGAACAACCATAGTTTCAATCAAGAATAAAAAAAATATAGCATATATTATATGTATACAAATATACAAGTGATGGATATGAAATACACCAATATATTTTAATCCATTTAGCTCTATGGTCCGAAAAACTCTATAATAGGTAATGATAATGTGAATAACATAATAATATGTGAAAAAAGCAAGAAAATAATTATTGAATTTGCATCTTTACAAACTTAGAAGGGACTGCCGTTGTATTAATGTATGGTGAAAAGCGAGATATAAATTTAGAGCACAACAGCTTTATGCGGCACAATTTCCTTATTACCATATTTGTACATCGGTAATGCACTGTTTACGGGATCGTGGCAATTTCAAACCTGCAACCCATGATAGAGAATTAACTCGTTCACAGCATATTTTAATGTGGAATTTTAAATGCTGCAGAGAAACAGCTAGAATAAGTACGTGAAGATAGGCACATCAAATTAAAGTACTACAGTTTGTTATTTTTGCACCCCTCACATGTGCAGAGATTACAAAGTTGGGGTCCAGATGATGATATTCGTCGCCAAGAATTTTGTTTATGGTTGCCAGATTTCATGATCAGAATTACCTACCCCAACAGATGGGTTGAAAAAAAATAGACCTTTATCTTGGCCTCTCTAAACGTAAAACATTGTGACATTTCTTTTATGAAATTATAAAACCAGTGAACTCTAGTAAAAAGCTAAACACAACATGTCCACTTAGCTGTTGCACAAATTCGTAGAGATCGTAACCATGGATTTCGCTTCACCTTGAACACTGTCTATTGTTTTTGAGGAAGTATGACAACACCACGAATACAGCATTGGGGTATTTGTGTGTTTAACGCTCGGTGTCAAGATAATCGGTTAGTGTTTTCCCAGTGGAACGGGTTTAGGGTTTTATATTAAAATATTATCTATGAAATTTTTAAACTAAAATACTACAGGCTCATTAATATGGAATTACAGGTTAAATATATTGATGTTTCAAATTCACTCTGTATACATTTTGCGTTATTTATAGTATACTAATCACATCTGATTTACCCCACATCTGCGTTTGTGGATGAATTTTGTTAATAACTTTATTTTAAATTGATATATTAAAAAAGAATGAGATGTTATTTAATATCAATTGGGCCAATCGTGATCACAATACAAGATATGGCGATGTTTTACGGATTCCTTCTCTTAGAACATCCACCTACAAAAAAATTTCCTTTTTATAATTGCATAACATTATAAAATTACCAGTGGACATTCACAACATTAATAATTTCACATCTTTTAAAAATAAAATAATTGTAAAACTATTCTACCAAATGGATGTTTTTATAGTATAGGTGAGTTTCTGGACTATGTTGTATAAATCTTTAACATTCTTCTTTTCTCCGTTGTTATGTCCATATTCATTTCCATATACATAATAATATGTATGTATACAGGGTGTCCACGTAGTGTGTATTTCTTCCATCATTCCTTATTATAGACAAAAATGTTTAAAACAAAAGTTGTTCAGCAATCGACGCTGCATATTCCAAAAATACTTCTAGTTGTATAGGGTGTTCCATTTAGGCTGGGCAGTAACCAACTTTGTTAAGTTAAATGGAACACCCTATATGTTATTACAAATTTGAATAGAGAATGTCAAGAGCTTTCCAACAAACTATCACAACATAAACTTCTTTTGAGTGGTTTTTGAAATATTCTAAATTTTGTCGAAAGTTTGACAGATGTAGAACCTAAAGAGAAATGCCATATTTTTCAAATTAAAAATTATTTTAAATTTTTTATGGTGGCTGCTGATTGAGGTAGTTACGAACTTTCAAATGATGTATTAGAATTTAAACTTTCGTCTACAGGGTGTTCATAATTTAATTTCGAATATGTAGATTTAAAAACATCAATAACTTTTTTATTTTAAATCGAACACCCTGTATATTACTTTATAATCAAATAGAGAATTACAAGTGCTATCTGACGATCCCCCCCACACATGATATTTATTTTGAGAAGTTTAGAAGATATTACCAATTTAAGGTAAAATGTTAAAAAAAAAACAAATGAAAGCGTTCTATCAAATATTGTTTATTTATTTTTTCTCTTATCCACTAATAAATAATGGTAAAAAATTACAAATAAACATTTTTTCCCTTGATTAGTGATAGGTAATTTTTGAAAATAAATAAAAAGGCAAAAAGTTTAATAAATAAATAACAATAAAGTTAAGGTAAAATTGACCCAAATTCTTAATTTAATAAATGTTCAAACAGTCGAATGTTTTAATTTGTGCACAAATTAATTATATCTTGGAAGGATCTGTTAACGTTTATTAACATTTGTGAAGTTCAATCATATCAATTGGTTCGCTTTCAGAAAAAGTCATGTTTGCTTTGCTAATTGTTATACCATTTTAGTAAAACAAGAAAGTAAAGTAAAACCTAATTGTTACCTACTACTGTCAAAATATATTTAGTGCAATAAAATTTATGAGAATTTTGTTTCCAAAGCCTACTTCAAATTTAACTTAAAATTTTTAAACATGAAACAAATGAACTGGAAAATATTTACTTTGAAATAATTTTCTGTCGCAAATTAATTTGCTGCATCAGCTACTTGAAATCTTGCAAAAACAAAAAAAATTGGACAATATTTGAAAAAACGCTTTCATTTGTTTATTTTTTAACAAAATATAAAGTACCTTAAATTGCTAATATCTTCAAAACTACTCAAAATAATCACTATGTACGGGGGGATCATCAGAAAACACTTGTAATTCTCTATTTGATTATGAAATATACAGGGTGTCCCATTTAAAATAAGAAAGTTATTGATGTTTTTAAATCTACATATTCGTAATCAAATTATGAACACCCTGTAGAGGAAATTTTAAATTTTAATACATCATTTGAAAGTTCTTATCTAGCTTAATCAGCTGCCACAATAAAAAGTTTGAAATTATTTTTTATTTGAAAAATACGGCATTTAATGGCATTTATCTTTAGGTTTTGTAAATTTGTAATATTTCAAAAACCGCTCAGAAGAAGCACGGGTTATGTTAGTTCGTTGCAAAGCTCTTGGCATTCTCTAATCAAATATCGAATAATATATAGGGTGATCCGTTTAACTTAACAAAGTTGGTTACTGCCCAGCCTAAATGGAACACCGTATACAACTAGCAATATTTTTGGAATATGCAGTGTTGATTGCTGAACAACTTTTGTTTTAAATATTTTTGTCTATTTACAATAACTAAGGAGTTATGGAAGAAATACGCACTACGTGGACACCCTGTATTGATTAATATGCTCGTTAATATGTATTTTCATTTATTAATTTATAATGTATTTCTTTGACATGCCATGTACCTTGGGATCATTTTTGGTCAATAAATATTATTATTATTATGAGATATAATATAGTATATCCAGATGAGCTTCCATATTTTACCTTCAGCTTACTTCAAAGTTTAGTCGTAAGAAATATATTATTATGTAAAAGCTAATTATAAAATATGCTCACATTTAATACATTTTAGATAGGCAATTGCAAGATCTCTCTTATAATTCTTATAATTTTTTGCATATGCATATGCAAATATCTTGTAGTTATACAATACTACTGTTTTAGAAACAACAAAGAAGACAAGAACAAGAGCAAAAGAGGAGAGATACTGCTAAAAGCGTTATACCAAAACCATCAACTATAACAAATTATTCAATACCAACAGTTGTTAAAATTCCTGGAAGTATAGACAATGTTAATTACCCGGATTCATACTCCAATATACCAAGTGTAGTACCACCTTCAGCACCTCCGCCACCTACTGTTGATGTATCGAATAATAGGTAAGTTGAAATATTGATATTTGTGGTGCCACAGCTCAAGTCTTAAAAGTTTAAGCATAACTAGGGTTTTCAATCCCGGGACGGGATTAGACTTTCGGTATAAAATAACTTATCCACGGGATCCCGGTATCTAAATACATTTGTCGAATATCAACATAAAATTAAATAAGAAACGATTTATTGAGCAAGAATAATAATAATACACAATAAAATAAATAATAAAACTTAAAAAAAAATTAAAAAATTAACAATCTATTGCTACTTTAATCTATTGATTATCTGTTCTATAAAAATGAATAGCCTAAAATTTACTTTGAAAATATGACCTGAGAATGGCCAGTGTATCTAGAGTGTCGTCCCCTAATCTGGACCGGATCTTTGTACACAGAATACATGTGAGATAAAAAAGGGGATTGATTTTTGAAATCCCGGGATTTCCGGGAGTGAAAACCTGCCCGGGATCCCGGGATTGGGGCTCCCGGGATTAGAAACCCTAAGCATAACACCATGATAAACCTAATAGCGGTTATACACGATCCAATTTATTGTCCAATAAATTGTTCAATTTAATAATTTGTAGTAGAGTATTTACACACGACAATTTATACAACAATTTATTATATTGATAAGAAAAAGAATAATTCTTGTCAATATGAACAATTACTCACATGGGATCAATTTACCTACGTTAACAATTTATTTGTCAATTTCATTACTGCCAACTTAACTATGATGGAAAATGTTCACACTGTTTACAGTCTGCTGGGACAGAACAGATAAGAATTTGCTGGGATTTGTAGGTTAAAGGTTTACATGTGATGAATGTGACTGGCGTATTGGTTATTCGCTCAATCCACTGATTTTAAGATTTTAAAATGTAGCCTTATCAGACATTTTCCGAATTTTTCAAATATAATATTCAAAATTACCTAGCGCCAATACATACAGGGTGGTGAAAAAAAAGTAATTTTTTTTTTAATGGAATACCCTGTATATTTCTCGACAGGTTTGTAGTACTCTTTGAGCTGATTTCAAAAATGTATAACTCCCTTGAGTTTAGATCAAAATCGGTCGAGATATTCAAGGATAAACATGAGAAATATTTGTTTTCACACTTTCGAGGTGGCTTGGCATTCTGACTTAATTGTTGATTTTTAGCTGTCAAAATAATTGACTGTGAATGTTATTGTGAATGTAATTTTTACATTATTCATATTTTATATATGTATAATGTTTTGTTGTATTTAACTTGTATATAATTAACGGGCAAAAAGGGATATTCTGTAGAAGAAAGATGTGCAATGGTCGAAATTTATCTTTTGTGTAATAAAAATCAAGCTGCAGCATATAGGGAATTTGTTAGATGACTCCCCAGACTTCGGGTCCCTGCAAAACATACTTTCAAAAATGTGTATAATAAATTTCGAGTAAATCTTGGTGGTTTTTGTTTTGTATTTTGTTAAATTATGTGTTTATTTTTTATTTTTCTGTTAATTGTTATTTTTATATTTTCTTAAAAATCTTTTCTTTGTTAATAAAATACATGTTTGATCTTAGAGAGATCTTTAAGTATTTGATGTTTATTGCTAAGGAACATTATTTTGACAGCTAAAAGTCAACAATTAAGTCAGAATGCCAAGCCACCTCGAAAGTGTGAAAACAAATATTTCTCGTGTTTATCCTTGAATATCTCGACCGATTTTGATCCAAACTCAAGGGAGTTATACATTTTTGAAATCAGCTCAAAGAGTACTACAAACCTGTAGAGAAATGCTGAGAATGATGAAAAATGTAAAGTTATATTTTTGAAATTACATTTTTCTGAATGAACAATATTTACCTGACTATCTTTTTGGTATCTTTAAAAGTCAGTCCAAATTCACATCATTGCATTCAATCAACATTTCACATATTCTTTAACACATTAATATACAGTTTGAGGAATTTTCTTTGGGTACATTGAGTTTACACTGCGTGATAAATAGAATGCATACAATGCATACAAAGCTTTTGTGCATTTCGGATATTAGGTAATCAAAAAATAAGGCAGGTAGGTGTTTCAAAATAGATAAAATAATGATATTAAAATAATAATATAATAATAAAATGATAATTTTAACTTAGAAGATATTCGAATCGTGAGACGGCGTCAGACGGCGATGCAGGTGGATCTTACCTCTTACACGGGTTGTTTCCCTGATAAGCTCCTAACTTAATAACACGAGATGTTTGGCATTTATATGCCAATATCAGGCATCTTTGTCACAAAGACGGCTTTGTCTTGCACATACTTACTAATCTCCTGGTGCCCAATATTTTATCCTCTCGATTTACACTTTTCGTTAACTGTCGTGTGTTCGTTAAACAACTATATTTTATGATTACGTAATATCTGAAATAGTCAAAAGTCAAAAGCCTCGTATACATTATGCTATTAATTAATCGTGCAGTATAAAACCCAATATAACCAATAAAAATTCCTCAGACTGTATGTAGATGCAAATAGTACTAGTAGTAATATAAATGATAATCACCTTTAAAGATTTTATAACGTTTGCGTTAAAATTAATCTTTTATAAAAATAACTTTGTCCTACTTCACTAGAGAAATGAACCTCTATGAGATTTCTAAAATAAGGGCATTCAACCAATTCAACTGTTCAAGTTTGATTAATATCTACTTTATAGATGAACTCATAAGGATATACAGACTTTAAGTAAAAATGAAATATGTTTAATTTTAGATTTTCAGACACACCATCGATTGATCGTACCAAGAAGCCTTCTGACGCGAGTGTCCAAGAAAGATACGATACAACCGTTCTTCGAGGAGTTGTGATACCTATAAAAGTTATGACCTTATTCCAAACCATGGCTCTAAGTAATACTAGCAAAAATATTGAAACATGTGGAGTGTTAACTGGAAAGCTGGTAAATAGTTATTGTAATAATATAGAATATACTCAAGAATATATTACTAGTGAAATATCCACTCAACAGACAGAAATGAGTGATGCATTTATTCTCACACTCTTTTATATTTTATCTATAAGTTGCCAACAGGGATGGGAAAGTGACGCAAGAATTGTGTTTACTACATTTTCCACATTTACTACGTAGTAAATGCGGTATGTATGTAGTGACTTATTGTGTAGTAAATGTCGCAAATTACGTGATTGATCTTTTGGTTGGTCACGTGATGTAAATGAGATTGAGAATGTCAGATGGAGATGAGATGACAAACACAATACTATAACCTAACTTTTTACACAAAAAGCGTGGGTCTGTGTGTAGAATGTTTTATATTGACGATTGACGATGAACATAATTTATTATTGCTTAACCTTTACAATATATCTTACATCTCATCCTCGTCAAATCAGTTTACTTTTCTTTGATTGCAGTTTGCATTGAAAAAATATATTTATAATTTAAATTTAAAGCAATAAATATTAAAAATACAATGACTAACAAGAAAAAATTATTTCTAGTAAATGTAGAAAATGCATGAAATTGGCAATGTAGTAAATTACATTTACTACAGTAGTAAATGTATGATTTAACACCTTCCCAACCCTGGTTGCCAATCATTTTTAAATTATTTTTAAGATTAGACACATGTTCAGATAAATACAGGGAATTCCACTTAAGAGGCCTTTCTAGCTGCAAGTCAAGTCCACTCCACAGGTATTCTTTCCACACCCCGCGCGTCTCCAAACTCATACACCGAGCAATGTGGCAGTCACGACATACGTTAAGTCTTCCATTCTAGTCTAACTCCCTTGTCTCAACCCGCTATTGGTTAATTAATTAATTTAGAAAACATTTATTTATAAGCAGAAAAAAGCACTACTAATAATGGAGTAAAATTGCCGGTCTAACTCGCTTCTTTCTAGGGGGTAAGTGATTTTTGGCGTAGAACCGAATGAAACCTATATCATTTTGTAGAGCATGTTTTGGAGCATATGTGGTGTGATCTACAGCTTATTTTAGTAGGGCTATTTTTTTTAAATGACCTTAGAGTGCGTTATCTGCATAATTCGAAAACATGTGTTTTTTGGTACCTACCTACATAGCCATTTGAAAAAAAATGGCTAGACTTACCGTCCTGAAATTTTAATCACTTGTGCACAAAACCTGAGGGCTTCGAATGGTATAAACCTTTTTTGGTAGTACACCTATATACCTAGTAGTAGTAGTATAAAGCTTTATTGGAAATTCCAACTGGCTAACGACCGAAGTCTTCCAGCCTATTTACAATTATAATGTGTTTACATTACATACTATTTAAAATAAATATAGTTACATTTTATGTTTCTAACAATTTACAAAAAAAAAAAAAGAAAAAGTTTAAGTTTAAAGATTCTGTAAATATATGAGGGATTCATATAGTGTTTGAGTAGGAAATTTTCTTTTGGGAGCGAAGTTAGGATTGGTTTGGTGAATTAGGGGGTGTATTGTTTCAAAGTTGGATGGATTATTTGCAAATTTTTTTGAAAGTCTTTGTAATCGGGACAGTATTGGTTCGATATTGGTTTTCTGATATAATAGGTGGTTGGAGCAAAGGGTTGTTAGGGTGTCTAATCTTGGTGATTTTCCTCAGACTGCCTCTTTCTCCAATTTCCATGTTGCGTAAAGCTGGCTTTCTGCAATTTCCAAACAAAACAAAACCATATTCCAGTATGGGGCGGCAAATCATTTTATAGATCTTGCAGGCTGTGTGTGTGTCAATACCTTCGTTTTTGTATGTGAGATTTCTGAAGTGTCTGGATCCGTTTAAAATACTTTGCTTGCATAGTTTTGTGTGTAAGTTGAAATTTAGTTTGCTGTCAATATTGATACCCAGGTATTTACATGATGAGGTGGGTTGGAGTGTATGTTGTAGCAGGTTTATTGTTGGAGAGTTATTTGTAATTTTGTGGTTAAATATGATCAGATGGGATTTATTTGGGTTGGGGATAGTTCGCCATTTTTTCATCCAGAATATTGTGTTGTCCGTCAAGTTCTGGAGATTTTCTATGGTTTCTGTCAGAGATTTACCATGGGATACCAGGCCGTTATCATCAGCGAATTGCAGAATATATGATTGCTGGTCAATACTTTGAGGATACTCGAGATCATAGTTATAAATATCATGACAGAATATATTATATAATAATGGAGAAAGGGGACTCTATACCTATATTACAAAAAAATTTATTTAAAGTTATAACTTCTAAAATTACACATGCAACATTTCGATATGCGGTTAGCTATATGTGAAATATTCAAAATTTATATACATGCAGTGAATGAAATGTAGCCTAGATATTGGAAAGTTTTTAAAAGAAAGTTTGAGTTGATATCTTTAACAGTTTTCGAATTAGCGAATTTTTAAAAAGCACTCATGGTTACGGCGCGTTCAGGCTTATGGCGTGAACGCTGGTGCCTCTATACATGTGTACACACTTGCAGCAACATTTGTCGATATTATTTTAATGATTGAATGACAACTATTATTGTGAATTTGAATATTTTTCGAGAAAATTGCGTTTGTAGGTGGATTCTGTGATTGTTACTGTATTTACTGTGTTTGTTAGGATATTTTTTATTAATATCATTGCGTTATAATGTACGACATTATTAGCGTTTAGTAAACCAACTGTTGATTATGTGTGTGGTTATGTTAATAGTATTTTTGCACAATCGTGTTTTTTTGTCATTTACAGTCATTGTTGACAGAAACAGGAAGTTGACTCTACTGAACGATTATTATTTTTCCGTATCTAAACCTGTAAGTGCAACTTACCGCACTAGCACAGTAAGTGAATTTGTGGTTATGTTTTTATATTTATTCGTAAAGATTAAAATGAGCAAAAAATAGTATATAATACTTGTAGACGGAGAGCTGGCTACGTAATTTTAACGTGACTAAATATAGTCTTACTTTCTTATTCAGTGAACGTGAGAGGTAGTAGGGAAACTATAAATGCGATTCTGCCAAACCGAACCGGGGGCGTAAATCGATTATTGGATTTTCAGATTGCAAAAAATTGCAAAAACACGAAAACTTCAAACGCTATTTCCAAACGAAAAAAAACGCCGCCGAGGGCCGTTCTGATGAGAATTTTAAAGCAGAGGGTGCAACTTGGAATTACATCGTGAATTGCAGGGTCCCACTCTGATTTTCGGCTCAGGAGAAGTGAACGAAAAAGTGCAACTTTGACGTCTATCGTTCTGAAAACGGAGGTAAATTTATTTTCAGTACTGTCACGCGTGCAATTATGTTGGGGGGCTAGTAGTACAAACGTATAATAACTTTGCTTTTTGAAATTTCATTTCATAGTTTTATTATCGAAGACTTTGCCATGTCAATGAAGAACTACCCGGTTCTTAAGCAAGCACATTAGATCATGATCATGGAATAGAATATTGTTGTAATTCTGATTGCTAATAAATAATAATAAATACAAAAAATATATTTATCATTTACAGAATTATGGAATCAACGAATTAGCCGCGCGTATTTTGTAATATAAACGTAAAACAAAATATGATTCGTATTTTTTTTAAATAAACGAACTTTCAGCAAATTGACTAAAGTTTGCTTGCCTGTTCCAGATGAGAATTTCGAAAAATTTTCGTTTTATTTCCTTAATTCCTACACCTAACCTACCCTACACTATTGATATACATATAATATTGCAGACGTGAAAGTAGAGGATAAATTATACGCAAGCCTTGCTCTGCCTGTTATTTCGACAGTTTTGAAATTTTAAGTATTGCTGAGTAGTTCACCTTATGGTGTAACACAAAGCAGACTTAAGAGTGAGGGAAAAATCGTTGACATTTATTTATTTATTTCTTACTTCATCAATACAGTACAAAATGATACAAATTATAATTTTCAGTATTGTACAATAGATAATATAAGAATACAATACAAACACTACAAACAAAAATATACATCAAATCAAATTGGAATATATGATGTACAGATAAGGGTAAGAAGCAATTTTGGTACCTAGGTAATTATGAAACCATAACTGCCCGTATGCACCATATATTTAGCAAATGATTAACTTAAAGAATCAAAAAGGAAAAAAACTTCATTTTGTTTATAATTATTCATTCATAGTAAAAAGGTAGGCATTCTATACAGAAGAGAGACTCATGATTGAGCATATTTCACATAATTAAAAAAAAAGGAGTTATAATTATGTATTACATACAATTTACATAAGTTCCTAAACTTTTTGATATTATCTATCAGTTTAATATTTAAAGGCAGAATATTATAGAACTTAGGACCTAGATAATTCATGAACTTTTTGTTTATGTTTGTTCTATTATTTGGTATGGTTAAATGCTGGTTTATTGTGTTATAACAGTGATCAATGTAGTGTTTAACTTTAGTATGCTTGTGTATAAAGCAGCAAGTAGAAATGAAAAATAAGCTGCGAACGTTACATATCTTCTCACAATATAACAGGTTTGTAGGGTATAAGCGATTTTTTTTATAAATTATTTTCAACATTGTATTTTGTGCAACCATTAATTGTTTTAAAACGTTATTGTATAGACCCCCCCAAACTATTATGCCATATCGAATAAGAGACTCCACCAGTGTTTGATATAATGTTAGTAATAAGTTTTGACTTAGGAATTGTCTTAAAAGATAAAATTTATGTATGAGACATCTAATTTTTTTTGTTAAATAATTTACATGACAGTCCCATTTTAGATTCTTGTCAATTATTATACCCAAATACTTGGTGTTTGTGGTCTCCTTTATTGTATCCGTTAAGTTGTCTACTTTTATGTTGTTAAAATTAGGACGGTTTACAGATGTTAAGGAAAATGCAATATAGTTTTTTTTTTATATATTTATCGATAACTTATATGTGTCAAGCCAAACTTTAACTTTTTCAACCCCAAATTTTACTCGATCTCTCGTTTCATCCCAGGTAGCTCCATTGAAAATGAGTACAGTATCATCAGCGTAGGAGATGACTAGTAGATGACTTTACCCTTGATATTTATATTGGTTAAGGAATTAATATATACATTGAAAAGTATAGGTCCTAGAACTGTACCTTGAGGCACACCAGTTTGAATATTTTTTGGATCACTATGTACATCTCTAATTTTAACACACTGACTTCTATTCGCTAAGTAGGATTCAAAAACTTTCAAAACAATGCCTCTAACTCCACAGTGTTCAAGTACCTTGAGAAGTTTTTCATGAGGTACCGTGTCGAAAGCCTTTGCCAGATCTAAAAAGACATACATTTTTTATTCATATCAAGTTGATCTGTTACTTCCTTTATTACCTCATACATAGCGTCATCCGTGCTTAAATCTTCTGTGAATCCAAACTGGTGAGCTGAGAGTAAATTGTTGTTCTTGAGAAAGTTAACTAATCGTTCCTTAAGGCATTTTTCAAATACTTTAGCTATGTTATTGATTAAGCTTATTGGTCGATAATTATTAATTAGTTTAGGATTGCCCGATTTATAAATAGGGGTTATCGTGGACACTTTAAATTGACTTGGAACTATGCCAGTTTTAAAAATTAAGTTTGTAATGTGTTTTAATGGAGAAATGATGTATAGATGTACAGTTTTTAAGATATTTGAGCTAATTCCATCTGGACCAGGTGAACTATTGTTTTTTAAACTGTTAATTTGCCTAATTAATACATTATTATCAACCGGTTTTAAAAATATTGATTTATCTAAGCTGGGTGAAGTATTAATATGACTATTACTGTGTGGGATTTTACTTAACATCTCCAAACCTATGCCTGAGAAGTAATTATTACAGAAATTGGCCATGTCTTTATTATCATTGTTGAAATTATTGCTAGTATCATCAAGAATTTGTATATTATTATTGCAATTTTTTTTGCTCTCATTTGTTGCATCTGATATAAGTTGATATAGTTTTTTTATGTCTTTAACATTTTCATTAATTTTATTTTTGTAATAATTATTTTTAGCCTCATTGATGATATTTTTTAGATTATTTCGATAAGCTTTATATTCATTTTCTTTGGTACTGGTAAAATTCTTTATTAATTTTTTTTTAATCTATCTCGATTTTTTATAGAAATAATTATTCCATTGCTTATCCATGGTTTTATCTTCTTATACTGCTTCTGTTTTATAATTTTTATAGTGTTTGACTTCTCAAGTATGTTTATCAACTCTGTTGTAAAATTTTGTGTGGCTACTTCCGGATCATTTTCATTTAACACGTTTATCCAATTTGTTTCTTTAATTATTTCTTGTAATTTGGTGAAGTCAGTTTTTATTGTTTTTTTTAAAACTTCAGGGATTTCCACATTAGTTGAGTTTTCCTGTGATATGTTTATCATAACGGGGTAGTGATCTGTGATATCATAAGCCACTACAAACGATTGATAATTTAGGCATTTTACATTTAAATTTTTCTTAACAAAAATATGATCAATACACGACGATGAGTCATTCATTACTCTAGTAGCGGAGTTAATGTAAGGCTGAAGGCCATGTAATGCTAATATTTCTAAAAAATTGTTTACTAAATGATCATTTAAGTTTAGGATATTAATATTCATGTCACCAGCCACTATTTCAAAATCACTTATAAACGATTGGACTGTAGTAGAGGGTGGCCTATACAATGCCGTAAGTCCGATCGTGATATTTGAAACTTCTAAAATTATTCTACTTACACTTATCCCCGAGAGATTTAATTTGTATGTTGAGACATTAGCATTTAGTTTTGAATTTATTAGTAAAAGTACTCCATCACTTTTGTTAATGTTTCCATTATTATAATATGTAGTGTAGCCTGGGATATTAAATTGGGCGAGAGATTCTAATTGCCAACATTCACTTAGTATGATGACATCACAGAAATAAAGCTTAAATGATTCAAGGAAAACTAACAATTCATTAAAATTTTTACGCACACTTCTTATATTAACATGCATGATATTTAAAATTTTTTCACCTATGTTTATTTTGTTTATTAGGTCATTGGCACCAACAAATTCACTTTTTATTTCAGAGTCCAGTCTATTTAGCACCTCTTCTTCATGTTGTTTAACCATATACCAGTTGACCATAATCTATTTTATTTTTTAAAATTTGTAAATGGTACTTGTATGATGGGCAATCTTTAGAATCAGCTTCATGGTTTATGGCATAATCAGTTTTATATTTTTTATTCGCATTTTCACAGTTATTACACTTCTTTACTTGTTTTTGACATTCCTTTTTATTATGTTCACCACCACAGTATCCACAAACAGTTTTATTATTGCAATTTGTATTTTTATGGTAATAACCACTACAGTTATAACACTGAGGTACACTAATGTCCTCATATACAGGACATCTTTCCCACCCAATATAGAGTTTTTTGTTATCCATGATTTTATTAAATAAAATTGGAGAGCATTCAGCAAAAACTACAGATCCTATAGTTTTTGTTTTTTTTATGTATGTAACTTTTAGTTCATCTTCATCATTAATATACTTATTTTGTTTTTTTATTAACTGCTCTATTTCCTTTTCATTATTATCTTTAGTATACCCTATAATTTTGATTCTGGGTTTCCTAAGTTTCGTTTCCTCGACTTCATATGTATTTTTCAGTTTTGTAATAGCCATATCTTTTAGTTTATCAGCGTCCTCTTTCGTGCTGCATTTTATTGTGATATTTCCTGATTTTGCTAATTTAATATTGTTTACTCCTATGTTGAGTTCTGCAGGGCTTATACTTTTGATAATATCATTTTTTGTAACACTAGAATCTTGATTTTTTTTTCGGTTTAATGATAACACTGGGAAAATTGTTTGTAAAATTATTTGCAGAGCATATGCTAGGTCCACCAGCTGTAGCATTTGCATAAGTTTTTAGTAATATGGATGCATTATTGTTTTTTTCTTTAGATGATTCTAATACCACTTCTTTCAAGGTTTTTATTTCACTCTTCATTTCCTCGATGACAGATATTAGTTTGGGCAGTGTATTCATAAATTCCTTACATTTTCGGCAAAGTAAGCGTAACACTCTTTTTTGTAATGGCATGCAAAGTAGCACTTCAAAGTGACAATTGTCACTTCAAAGTGACAATTCAAACTGACCATAGGGTATGCGCGTAATATGCTAGATTTTTAAGCAACATTGGTTATAAAAGATAGTTAATGCTGTAAAAAAATGAATAACAATAAAATTTTATCAATAATATACCCTAAATTTATGTATTTGTTAATTAAAATTTATATTATTTTTAAGTTTACGACCACTGACCGAGAACAAACGATGAAATTCGCATCTCACCGTGCTGGGCGTGACGTCAATCACTGTTTTTTTTTTTTTGACAGAACTTTAGAATCTTTTATGTTCGCCGTTGTGCATATATCATACTATTTAGGTGTAGATTCAATGTGCGATTGCGGTGTTAAATATTAACATTTTTCACGGAAAAGTGAGTGGAACAGATTTTGTAAAGGCCCAGATAGTTAATTTGGCCAATGTTGCTCTCCTTGTTGCTGTACTACGTTTAGGTGGAAGGCGCCTTTTTCTACCAGCTTGACAATCAAAATACATGAACTTTTAAATGTATGTAACTACCGATTAATTTAAACATCATATAGTTTTCTAAATCTTCTTCTAATTGAAAAAAAAGTAAAATACATAACCTAAAATTGTATGATTTTAAAAAGATACATAATCACACTTACGTTGAAATGATCCCCACGTACAACCCCTTTAGTGTTTTCTGATATATCAATTTCACTTCAAAGAGCTTGATCGTACTTATATTGATAATGAGACAAATCTTTTTTCTGGTGTTTTTCTTGTGGACGACTGGCACTGAGGTATTTACACAAAATCAAACATCAGACATTAAATGAAAATGCCAGTGTCTGACGTCACAACACGACAGCAGCCATTTGCATAACGTCACCGTCATTTTTGCGACTCATTAAAATAATCATTTTTTGTTAATTTTTTTTGGATAATGGGTTACATTTTAGCCGTTTTTTATTATTGCGATAGCCATTTATAATCTCTCTCACCAACAGATGCAAATAGACTCCTCCCCAAAAATGCCCGCTAAATTTGAATGGAATTTCTCTATTGGTCGTATTTGTAGAACCCGAATTACAAAGCAACCGCTAGATTTGACCGAGTACTCGCGTGCGCATTAAACTTTGACACATTTTGCAACAGACCAATCAGAATGCATAAAGGCGAAACGTATGAAAAACGCCAATAAATGGGGAGCCGGTGTCAGACGGCGTGACTGTCAACTGTGTTATTAGTTTTTGTGACATTTCATCTGGGAGTTAAATAAGGTACTATCAATGGACAATGACAGATGTAAACTAAAGACATGGAACGACATTGTTGTAATTGAAGCAAGAAAATGTACAAAATGTGGTTGGACACTGCCAGAGGGCGATACTGTTGTTTCTCTGTTTCTTTACTGATACTACTGGTTTTTAGCTATTAACATATGTAGGAATGTTGTGACTATCATAACTGCCGCAGATGTCGGTTTGAAATCCGAGCTCGTAGAGCGAGGATTTTAAGACATCTAAGGCTGTTATGATTCATAACATCCGCGATTTGTTCAATAGTTTATCGGCTTCAGAAAAGAAAGACATTATTAATAGATATTACCTTTTGATATTCTCTTATTAATAACGTTTTCATTTCATTAGTTGGTCAAGTCTGTATGGGTTGATTTGTCGCCATAGTTACAGTTATATTTTGTTTGTTTTTATTTGTTACCTTTTTTCATATTACATAAATGTTTACATTTTTAGTGTCACAACGGCTACATAAAAATGGACCTTGGATTGCCTGAAAATACATTTCAGTTGGATTTCAGTACTTAATTATTATTGTTTGGAGTTTTCAGTCTCTTTGTATTAATAAATAGCCCTATATTATAGTTTCATTATTTATTAATTCATCTGTTGACGGTTGTTGACAGATCTGTATTTGTAATATTATTACTGTACAAGTTTTAAATATAACTGTACAACTTTAGTTATGACTTGTTTACCAGCCTACTTTTGCATATGTAAACAAAGGATTAATATCCTGAAACCGATAAAAATATTTAATACGTTTTTTTGAAATAACTTTAAAGCAATATTGTAATATTTGTAATATATGTTTTATGGATACTATTAACAGAGTAAGAAGAAAAATTTAATGTCGCCCTCTGGCAGTGTCCAACCGCATTTTATACATTTTCTTGCTTCAATTACAACAATGTCGTTCCATGTCTTTATAGTTTACATTTGTCATTGGTACTTAACGTAAATGCAAACGATAATCCAGACATTTTTCGGTGGAAGATAAGGAAAAGGTGCTGAACATTTTTAAGGCCTACGATAGGGAGAATCCGGAGAAACCAAAGATGGAATGCATGGAGTTTACTGCAAAGGCAGCAGATATGTGGAGGACTATAAGATGACTTCCCTTGCCCGATGGATCTTTTAACCGTCCTTCCATACTTTACTTACAGCATGGCCAGCGTTCACACAAGTCTCATCTAAAAAGTGCAATTTCTTATGTTCTTCCTGGCATTTCCTGATGTCTTGCAGGAATCTTTGCCTCCAAACGTTAATCTCATTTTTTCCCTTAGGGCTCTATTACGTGTCCTTTTTGAGAACCTATAATTGCCAAATACAATAATTACATTACAACACGAAGAAATAAAGAGTCCGTTCACTCACCGAAAGCCAATTTTTCTTATTAATCGCCACAAAGTACTCTGTTTAAGATGAGGTAAATAATCACCTTCATGCACCGCTGCTAAAATTTTGTTTACAGTTGGTGGTTCATTTCTTTCAAAAAAGGAATGGATTATACGCTTGAGAGAACTTTTAGTTCCTTCATCGATATTGTCCAAAACTGCCCTTTGTCGTTGGTACACTGTTGGTGGCTGAAGTTGTATTGCTTGTTTGTATTCATGAAGAATATTAGAAACACTTCGAACACTCACACCTGCTGTCTTTGCAGTGAACTCCATGCATTCCATCTTTGATTTCTCCGGATTCTCCCTATCGTAGGCCTTACAAATGTTCAGCACCTTTTCCTTATCTTCCACCGAAAAATGTCTGGATAATCGTTTTCTGGGTGAAGAAATTATACCTTCTTCAGCCATTATAAACCTTAAGAAAAACCGTTTTAACATTTAATCCATATTAATCGTTTGCATTTACGTACCTTATTTAACTCCCAGATGAAATGTCACAAAAACTAATAACACAGTTGAGAGTCTGACGCCGGCTTCCCATTTATTCGCGTTTTTCATACGTTTCGCCTTTATGCGTTCTGATTGGTCTGTTGCAAAATGTATAAAAGTTTAATGCTTTGCGCGAGTACTTGTAGAGCCGGTCTTAGTCGGTCAAATCTAGCGATTGCTTTGTAATTCGGGTTCTATAAATACGACTAATAGAGAAATTCCATTCAAATTTAGCGGGCATTTTTGGGGAGGAGTCTATTTGCATTTGTTGGTGAGACAGATTATAAATGGCTATCGCAATAATAAAAAACTGCTAAAATGTAACCCATTATCCAAAAAAATTAACAAAAAATGATTATTTTAAAGAGTCGCAAAAATGACGGTGACGTTATGCAAATGGTTGCTGGAGTGAAATTGATATATCAGAAAACACTAAAGGGGTTGTACGTGGGGATCATTTCAACGTAAGTGCGATTTTGTACCTTTTTAAAATCGTACAATTTTAGGTTATGTATTTTACTTTTTTTTCAATTAGAAGAAGATTTAGAAAACTATATAATGTTTAAATGAATGGGCAGTTACATACATTTAAAAGTTCATGTATTTTGATTGTCAAGCTGGTAGAAAAAGGCGCCTTCCACCTAAACGTAGTACAGCAACAAGGAGAGCAACATTGGCCAAATTAACTATCTGGGCCTTTACAAAATCTGTTCCACTCACTTTTCCGTGAAAAATGTTAATATTTAACACCGAAATCGCACATTGATTCTACACCTAAATAGTATGATATATGCCAACGGCGAACATAAAAGATTCTAAAGTTCTGTCAAAAAAAAAAACCGTGATTGACGTCACGCCCAGCACGGTGAGATGCGAATTTCATCGTTTGTTCTCGGTCAGTGGTCGTAAATTTAAAAATAATATAAATTTTAATTAACAAATTAACAAATACATAAATTTAGGGTATATTATTGATAAAATTTTATTGTTATTCATTTTTTTACAGCATTAACTATCTTTTATAACCAATGTTGCTTAAAAATCTAGCATATTATGCGCATACCCTATGGTCAGTTTGAATTGTCACTTTGAAGTGCCAATTTGAATTGGCAATTCCATACGTTTGTAAAAAAATAAAGTTGTTGGCCCCTATACGCCTTCGTAGTAAAAAGATTAATCCTGTTTTTTATTATTATTTCTTTACTTAGGTGTTTTTATATTGTCCTGCTTTTTTTATCTATACTTTTAATTGATAGTATATGGTATATTAGTCTTATTTAATTAATAACTAACTACATAAAGGTACCAGGTAATTATGTTTAAAGCAAGGATTTACTCCATAAGAAGCACTTCGAATGGTACTATTTTTAGCAAATATAATGGTGTTTGAACCAACTAAATTTCACTTTAATTTGAGAGCACACAGACACACATCAATTCACTTTAATATGAAATATATATAAGAATGTTCATGGAATTTCAATGAATTGGTATAATTTGAGTGGATGAGTTTAATTAAAAGGAGTGAAAAAGAAATAAAGACACATTATTTTTATTATTATTATTTTTGAAAGTTTAATACAATGAAAATAAGTTTTGGATCAATCAAGAGCAGAATCTAGAAAATCGTGTCCATACTCAAAAATGTTTTGTCATCTTCACGTATAATGCCACTTCCCCGTGGACATTGCATATTGTTTTTATAGTACTGTTGAAGTTACAGGTGGTATAAAACATTTTGACTTTAATATGCAATAATGCAAGTTTGTAATTGCCTGGAAAAGTCTAAAACCCAACACGCCTGGCAATTTTTGTTATACTTGAAAAGGTTCCTCAATTAGTGTACATAAATTTTAATACTTCAATTTATTTGTACACTTTTTCCTGCAATTTGAAAAATCATAAGGGTGGTTTTAGGGCCGGGGTTGCTCTGCCAGGTTGTCCGACATCTGATTTGTACGCATATATAATGTTTTTACGCAAAATTTTAATTGATATAAAACGTTCACCAGCCCAGCCCTTTGACTATAAAGTTAGAATGAAATACCAAACGTGACAGTACTGAAAAAATCGACCGCTGTTTTCAGAGTGATAGACGTCAAAATTGCACTTTTTCGTTGACTCCTCCTGAGCCGAAAAGCGGAGCGGGACCGTGCATTCACGATGTAATTCCAAGTTGGACCCTCTGCTTTGAAATTCTCACCAGAACGGCCCCTCGGAGGCGTTTTTTCGTTTGGAAATAGTGTTTGAAGTTTCGGGTTTTTGCAATTTTTTGCAATCTGAAAATCCAATAATCGCTTTACGCCCCCGGTTCGGTTTGGCAGAATCGCATTTATAGTTTCCCTACTACCTCTCACGTTCACTGAATGAGAAAGTAAGACTATATTTAGTCACGTTAAAATTACGTAGCTGGCTCTTAGACTATTGTCAGTAAGTGATCACCGCGATCTCAAAAATTTGAAAAATCCTCGTTTTTCGACATATTTTCTCGATCGGTAAAAGACGCTTACCGACAATGTATCGTAATATACTATTGTATACTTGTATCTAGTAGGAAAAGACTTACATTCCCTGACGACCGTTAGGATTACTATTGAGGCACAAGCCGAGACAAGCAACGCGGAGTCCGGGAATATGGCTTTTTCTACGAGTTATACACACTATTAAAAGACAAAAATTAAATTCTTTTTTAACTTTGAAAAAAGCATGATTAATTTTATTTACAATTATTTGCTGAATATTTTGCAAGTGTTTACACCGACGTGAAGTGTGATACCCAAGGCAATCCATCCACAAATTATTTGAACATTACGAATTGCGTTATATCAATTTCTGAAATTTATCAGAAACTTATTGACCTTGACAGTAACAAAGGTCCTGGGCCGGACGGATTACCTCCTAGTTTACTCAAACACTGTAGCTTTGTATTAGCTAGACCGCTATTTATTATTTTTAACTTATCTCTGCAATCAGGTCACTTTCCCGATTTCTGGAAAGTTGGTTTTATCACCCCTATTCACAAGTCAGGAAATAAAGCAGATATAAAGAACTACATACCTATTTGTATTCTAAGTGTAATTCCAAAGTTATTTGAGAGTATAGTTACTGAATATTTAACCTCAGAGCTCTCTGGTTCTATCATCGATCAACAGTTTGGTTTCCAGTCTGGTAAATCAACTGAGCTAAACCTGCTATCTTATATTGACTTCCTGTCGGGCGCTTTGGAGGATGGACACGTGGTCCATTCTGTTTATACAGACATCTCCAAAGCGTTCGACAGGGTAAACCACCAAGTTCTATTAAAAAAGCTCCAGTCTTTGGGTGTCAATGGTCATTTTTTGCAATGGATTGAGAGCTATTTGTTAGGCCGCACACAAGTTGTTCGAATAAATAACTTTGAATCATCTGAAATTCAAACTCCTTCCGGTGTTCCCCAGGGGTCACATCTCGGTCCATTATTGTTCAATATATTCGTTAATGATATTCATAAATGCTTTGTGCACAGTAATTTTCTTCTCTTTGCTGACGATCTCAAATTATACATGAAGGTATCCACTTTAAATGATTGTGTGAATCTACAATCAGATCTTGATAACCTTACAAAGTGGTGTGAGAACAATGGCATGGAATTAAACGCAAATAAATGTCACTTTATGTTTTTTTCCCGATCTAGGAATAATCAGACTATTAACTTTGAATACAGGATTGATAATGTTACTCTAGAGAAGGTCTCCACCATCAAGGACCTAGGTGTCACTCTTGACTCTGAACTTAATTTTGTCCCCTCACATTTCATCTTCTATCTCTAAAGCTCTCAGAATGCTTGGCTTTATAAAACGGATTTCGCAGGACTTCACCAACGTTGCCTCAGTCAAAGTTCTCTATTGCACGCTAGTGCGGCCACATCTTGAATATGCTTCCACGGTATGGAATCCCTATTATGCCATTCACATTAGTAATATAGAACAGATTCAACATCGATTTCTGTGGATACATTTCATTTAAAACCCCAACTCTTCCTCCTCGCACCTATGATGTATTAGAATCTGAACTTAATATCTCTTCTCTAGTGAACCGCCGTAAATTCAGAGACCTAAAGCTCCTATATAATATTTTGAATAATAATGTTCAGTGCCCTTACCTCCTCTCTAGGATTGGGTTGTTTGTCCCGCCCAGGACTACTCGCTCGGCCTATACATTTCACGAAACAGTTCACAGAACAAATTATGCTTTCAACTCTTACATCCCTAGGTGCACTAGATTAGCTAACCTGTATAGTAACGAGCTTGACTTTTTTGATCCACCGAAAGCTTTCATAAGAAAGTTAAAACAGTTAATGTCCTCTGTAACTTAATGTGTCATAGTTTCCTTTACTGTAAATTTATTTAAGTTTGTATTAAGTCGGTTTCGAATTTAATTTTTTCTTGGTAATGAAATTATGTATTATATATATACCATCATTTATGTAATTTATAATTTATTTACGAAATGCTTATGGTAAACTTTACTGTCTTTCTTGTTAAATTGTGTGTATTTAATGGGCAAGTCCCGTAAATAAAGTTAAATAAATAATATTTCCTGGCAGTACAAAAATGAACATTTGCCTGGCAACGACATTTCCTTACAGTACGAAATAGTACATTGTGTACCTAGTAGGAAAAGCCTAACATTCCCGGACTCCATGTTGCTTGTCTCGGCTTGTGCCTTAATAAGCAATCCTAACCAGTGCCGGCTTTAGGGGGGAGCTTTGGAACCATCAGCTCCCGGCAGTAAAATTTGAGAGGCGGCACACAGATCAGACAGTAGTACCTAGTAAATAGCATTTTTTAATTCCTTGTGTTCAAAAAGAACTAGTACCGACTACGTCTACCGATTTGAATTTCGAACTACCTATATTATTGCGTCTCGCACCAGGGAGTCCGGGAGTTGAAGTTCCTGATGCTAGATGCTAATACACAATATTATAGAGTTGCTTTATTCACCGGTTGATCCATCAGACACGTTTCATCCTTTTCTATCACAGTGGTTAAATTAAGAATAAAACACATCTGGTGGATCAACCGGTGAATAAAGAATAAAGCAACTCACACATAATAGATGAAATACGTTTAAACCACTGGCGCATGTCTGAGGTGCGGGAGGAATTAGGGAAAGGCATTGGTGGCTCCGTGCTCGTCTCCGATTTTTTTTTGTCCATTGTAAAATGGCCGAGTTATGAGTTTTTTTTTTAGTTCGCGGTTCAATTGTAATTGCGGCGCCGCTGGGTAAGTTTTCAGTGCACTTAGAACTAACCGGTCGACAGTGTTACCATTTTAATTGAAGCTTAGATGATATAAGACCAATGCGATGCATGTAATCAAATAAATGGCATTCACTTAAAGTGGATTTATGCAGTCTACTTAGTGGTGAAAATGTTAACGTGGTTAATTAGCTTAACATCTGAGGAATAATTTGCCTTACTATTAAATTCCCCGCATTTTATTTGAATTGTGAAGTTTGGCAACAACACATAGTTCAGGAATCGTACAAATCCAAATTAAAATTAGGTTTCAAACAATATTATATATTTGAAAAAATTTAGTTTTGTGTTCCTATAATTGAAAGGTATTAAATATGATACCCACTTAAAGATTCACCCTGTATTTAATTAAGAGTCATATTTTATTTTCATATTTTTTGTTACATTTTTGTATTTTAGATGAGGGTTTTGTTGTTTATTGTTATAGAAATTTCAATTTTATTTTGTTTTTTGTTATAGAATTCATATATTTTATTTACTTATTTAAATAAATTAATTTTTGTTTTATATTTTCTTGTTATTTTTTATTGGCGTTTGTTGATTTCGTCATATTACAGTAACAAATTAATAAATTGTAGCGGCGGGTAGAGTAAAGCCGGCACTGAGATCCTAACGCTCGTCTGGGAATATTAGGCGTTTCTTACTAGGTATACAATAATATACTATTAACACAACCACACACAGACAGACTCATTGTTTTATTACCAATTTGCTGTCAAATGCTAATAATCTCGTACACTATAACGCAATAATATTAATACACTAACATGCAAAAAAGACACTGACATTAGGGCAACAACCAGCAAAGCAAAAATAACATTTAAAGTAAACTGTTGGTGACAAGTTCATTTTGCTCTTAAAAATGAACCAATTGCACCTTTAGACATGAACTAAAAAACAAAATGTAGGAAACGAATGGTTCTTTACAGTAAATGGTATTTTGAAAGAATTTGGCTACGAAATTATTCCACAGTGTTTTAAAATTAGGGTTATACAACAACCTTTTAGTTAACCCTGTATAATGACTAAATCGCCAGCATTTAACAAAAGACTTTATCTACAGTTTGCTAAAAAAATTATGAAAATTAAACTAAAAATAAAAAAATTATGAGATTCTAAATTTTACCAAATATTACCTTGTTGCGTTTTTTTTGCATGTGAGTGTAGAAAAAGTCGCTGCCATTTATAGGATCAGAACTTCCTCACCGTAGTAAAACTCGACGTGTGGTGTAATAAAAGTAATTTTTGATGTTTCATATTTTAAGAAATGCTAAATTTATTTCATTAGATACGTAATGTTGAAATGTTTAGACTATTTCAATTAGTTGCGGTTTTTATAATCTTTCATGACGAATAAATTTTTTTGTAAAGTTAGAAATAGAAACATTGGGGCCCGGGCCCGGTAGGTCCCGTTCAAGTGGACCGATTTTGCTCATCAACGAACTCAATCTTTTTCTTGGCCTCTAGAACATGTGTACCAAATTTGAAAGCTTTATCTCAAAAACTGTAGCTGCTATCGCGATACATACGGACAGACACACAAGACAGAATTTTTTTTTTCTGAAATTTTTTGTGTTGTCATAATTCGTCGAGATTCATGCAGAAATGCTATAAGAATTATCAGAATTTTTTTCGCAAATACATACCTAGGCGTCTTCACTTTGGTGAGGAAGTAATATCCTAAAGAACACAGTAAGTACAGTAACAACCACAGAATGCACTTATAAACGCAATTTTCTCAAAAATATCCAACTTCACAATAATAGTTGTCATTCAATCATTAAAATAATAGGTTTGTTCTTTTCGTCTATACTTCAGTTTGTGTAGCTGAAATTTTGCTGCGATTGGTCATTTCCGAATCTGCAGTTCTCCTATTGGTCTGAAATAGTGAAAGTACAGACGAAAAGTACATACCTAAAGGCAAGACTTCACCAACTGGACTAGCCTGGCGGCTTGTAGTGGCCATCAGTAGCCTTGTCGCGAAATTAAGTTCGACTACACCAAAATCAGCAATGGGCCTCGGCATTTTAATTAATTTAATTTATTAATTTAACTTTAAGCAAGCCGCCGGCACGTGCCGCCGGGCTAGCCCAGTTTGGTGAAGCCCTGCCTTTATAACGATTAATGTTGCTGCAAGTCTACACATGTATAGAGACATCAGCATTTGCGCCATAATCCTAAGCGCGCCATAAGCCTGAGCGCATCGTAACCGAGAGCGGTTTTTAAAAATTCTATCATTCGAAAACTTTTAAAGATATCACGGCTACATTTCATTCAGTGCATGTATACAGGGTGGAACAAAAGTATCAAATAATGGCTTTAACTTTGTTATTTGCAAAGTTACAAAAAAATGTTCAATATTGAAGTTGTTTGGTTCTTTACCGTGCATGTTTTGATTTTTTTAGTTGTTTTCTTGACTATATTTCATTTCTTTTTGCAAATGACTATTTTTAAGAATTTTTACGTACCATAGAGCTTAACGGATTAAAATTATTCGGTATATTTCAAATTCACCCTGTATATTATAGAACAATGAAATGTTGAAAAACATTAAAAATGGAGTTTAGAAACTATTCGAGATAATGCCTAATATCCCCCGCTTTCCAAATTTAAAATCCCGCTTAATATTATACGTTCTAATCCGCTATTATATGAATTGGGCTGGCCCGTGCTCCTTCGTACGCTCACTTCATTGATGTTAGATTTGCCATCTAAAAGTACTCAAGCGTATGTCGCGTACCTATTGCCTCAGCGTGAATGAGCGGGCCGGCCCGTTGGCGCGATCAAACGGAAGAAAGTTTTCGTTCAAGAAAATAAAAATCTAGCTAACACGCGTAATCACTAATGCAAAATGCGAAATTATAGATGATATACTTACTAATTATAGTAGAGCCAAAAAGAGTAGTCAGTAAACTCAGGGGAAACTAGTTGTGGTTTTCATCTCTGGTAGGCGGATAAAACTTGATATATTTTTCTCAATTATATGTGATTATATGGTAAAAAAAGCTGCCGCTTCTGTATTCTATAACAGCTAAATACTTTGAAGAATTGCCGGTGAATGCTTTGATTTACTGACTACTCTTTTTGGCCCTACTATAGAGCCTTTTGGGATAAAGGGGGTCGTAATTACATGTGGTGTATTTATTTATTTATTTATTTATTAACTTTAAATATGGAAATGTTAAATCTATGTGAAACGATAAATAATAACATTTATTATTACTTCTTAGCCCATAGGTATTGTTATAATTTAAAACAGCGCGGAAGGACTCGCCAGCTTTTAGAATGTATGGGCCGGCCCTCGGGACTCTCCGGAAATTCTCGGCTTCTCTTATCAAGGAGAAGTCAGCAGAAGGGGTTCTAGTTTAGTTCCCTTACAATCGCATGGTGTAATTTTCATGGTTTTTTACATTAAAACAAATTCAAAATTTTTTTATTATGGCTTCTACTAGTGGTTTATTGGATAAGGATGAAAATCACGGTCAAAGTCAAATCCGGTTAGTGGTACGAAATAAACAAGATATATAAATATAGTACACAGTACAGTTGCAAAAAAAATTAGTTTATTATGGGGTTTATTATGTTTAGATGACAAGATTTTTATTTCTGCATTAAAACCATGTCCAAATATAATTAATTTAATAGTAAAAGATAATCGCGGTAATAAAAGCAGAGGTTTTAATACAAATTGGTAGGTATCAAAAATACGAATGGTTTACCAGGTTGTGAAACAACTAATAAATCATATTGTTGGTAGGTACTGTCTGTTGTTTAACGAAAAATCAAACAATCCCTGGAATTCTGGGTACCTATAACGATTTGAAACACATTAGTGAGTTTTTTCAGAAGCACGGGTGATCCCAGAACATACATACATACATACATTCGGTTCACTGAAAATAAAATTATTCGGTAAACAAAATATTCAAACTATTTATATCTCAAAGAACATTTTATTTCCCAAAAAGATATAAGACTTGATTTTGTATGGGTACCTCTACGAGTATACAAAATCAAGTCTTCTATCTTTTTATAAAATGATAAAACAATAACATTTTTATGTTATTATATGTATGTTGTGTAGTGTGTAGATCCTTTTTTTGTACGTATGTTTTAAGAAACTAGGTACTACGACCACTACCCACATATATAAAACTTTCTTTTGTTATCAAAAATCGTACCTAGTTCTAGTTCTATTTGGATGAAATTACCAAAGGACTGAAGGTGAATTTTTATTATACTGTTCATATTTAAAAAAAAAAAACTAGGTAGGTAAACAAATAGCTATAAATAAAATGTTTAACGTAACAGATTTTTTTCAAAGAATTTCAAAAATTTTAATAAAACAATAATTGCGTCAAACGAAAGTGGGAAAAACAAAGAAATCTTGAAAATATTTAAATATCAAGTTTAGTACATACATTTTGAGGTGCTTTTGTAAAACACAATGACCTTGAAAATCCTGAAAAATTTTTGCTTTTTGCCCTATTAGCCGCCGCCACGAGCCGCCACTGCTAGTAACCACATCGAAATTGGACGTTTTTTAAGCAAGTTATTTGAAAACTCGTTTTGGAATATGTAGAAAGGCCTCTTAATAAAGAGAATTTGTGAGTTTTAGAACTTTTCTTATCTACCGTATTCTATTTATTTTTATTTATTCTTGTCTTTATTGTTATAATTTTTATTATTTTCCATCTTACTTTTACATTAGTTTTTATTTGTATGCAATAATTGTATCCTACAACTATCTATTTAATGTTAATGTGGAAATCTTTCTTTTTTTTTTTGTAAATGTGGAAATAGCCCTAGTATTAATACTTAAGACAAGTTAATCGATTCTGTATTAATTTTAATTCAATAAGAATGATTCTATATTATTATTCTAAATGAACGGGTAAACCACCTCTGTTGTACTTATTAAAATTCTATTAAATTTCTTAATTTATAAACACTATCATATTGTTGAGGAATACATTTTACCTGTAACATATGTAAAATTTATGAACAATAAACGTGGTATCGCATTGATGATATTTTGTTTCGAATAAATATTTAAAACATTTTTTGCAAGATTTTTTTTATGTAGGAGCAGAACAAATTAATTATAACCCATTTGATAGTACCGAAACAAAGGGGAACTTCGGATTCATGCATAACAACGAATGAAGAAGAAATTTTCGATTTTCAAGATCAGCATAACCTTATTACTCTCGGTTGGATTCACGTAAGTTATGACTATTATTTGTAGTTTAATTACAAAATTACAAAATTATTATACCCGATTTTAAAATAGATTATACCCTTCTCTGACTTTTTACAGACACATCCAACTCAAACAGCATTCCTTTCGAGCGTAGATCTACACACACATTGTCCTTATCAACTCCTTATGCCTGAAGCTATCGCCATTGTATGTTCACCGAAATATAATGAGTAAGTATATTTTAAATATTAAAAAAGGGCTTAAAATGGATTCTTAAGGTACTTCGGATGTGGTTTGTTCTAAATTTGTAGATTTATGATAATTATTTGTATTCCCCTTCGTTATTATCGGTGGCTAATTATTGAGAGAAATTCATTTTTGAATTCGTTGTAGTCTAAGGATTACAAAGGTATCAAATACATTTTCTTTCTTTTTTGGGGGGGGAATTTATTACCACATTCTTGAATAGTCCCAGATAACCTAAAAAATATCTGGATTTAAAAAAAAATAATCTACGTCAAAAAAAAAAATAAAATAAAAATAAAAGTAATGATATTTCACAGACGTTTTAGAAGATTGATTTGTTTTCTTTTTCAATGAGCTTTTTTATTTGTATAATTCGTGAAACTACACAATTTGAATGTTTATTTCATACTTACTACGTTCACAGAAATGTTGTTCAAATTAGATATTCACGTTGCTATGTTCTTCTTTTAGCACTGGTAATCATATTCTATAACAATCTACAGAATAGTTTGATACGCATTTATCTTCATTTAGTAAAATTATTACCTATTCTCTAATTTTTCTCTTTTTACTTTCCGGCCCTTTTGTCAAAATTTTTACCCCATCCCAATTTATTTCTATAATGTCCGTTTTCGAAAGCATGGTCACAAATTTTACTGATTATAAGATGTAGGTGGCACTTCTGCACATTATTTCAGAGATTGTCATACACATATGGACAACGATGTTACCACAACGTTTCTAGCCACACTGTTGCCCTTATGCGTATAACAACTTTAACCACACCGCCAATTTTTTACCCAATACCGGGGAAGTACCATCTTCATCTAAGAACCAGCATTATTAAGGCGTCGTGCTTCTTTATAATTCTTTCACTTAGCACTCAAATGTATTGCGAGAAACTTACGTTACTCCAATTTGTTTACTTAGTGTCTACAGATAATTTCATTACCAAGTAGTATAAATAGTATCAAAACCTGTATAATGAACTAGTTCTACAAAATAGGTATTGGTTTTATTTTGCATTTACGTTATATTTCATTTGTGGTTGTCTAATTTAATTTCTAAAAATCTATCAAATGTTATACAATTTTTTTAACATTGATTTGTTAACATTAATTTAATATGCAGTAACTCTTATAATCGTGCCACCTTCCAACCGAAAAAAAATCCTTTTTAGTATTATTTAGCAGGAGTATTTTGATACCAATTAAAATAATACATTTTGAAATGTCATGTTGATAGTGTCATCTTGATTTTTAAATGGGCGAGTGAGTACTCCTTCAAGTATCCTAGTTTTTTTTATGAACGATTATATAACCCATAGACTTAATAATACTTAGTATTATTAAGTCTATGATATTACCTCTCAATAATTTAATAGTAAATTATAATAATTTTGACACTGACACCATTTTTGTTTTCTATTTATATTGATAGGTAATTATAGACGACACTAAAAAGCACAACACGGCGTTTTCGGTGGGCCAACCACAGACCGGTGGGCGTGTCCTAATTCAAATTTCGGCGGGTTTCATGTTTCTGTTAAAATTAAATGGATGGAAATTACCTACGACATAAGAATTCTTTTGTCGTTGGAAATTACTATTGTTAGTACATAATAAATGTATTTATTTTTTCATTTAAAACTTAATGTACCTACCTAAATATAATTTGGAGTGAGCCACAATAGACCGAGCGGTCGCAGTGGAGGGTCTGAGCAACAGCCCACTCACAATTTACCAATACCAATACCAATACCTACCTACCTATATAATTATGGAATTGAAAAGGTAAATATATTTTAGGTTTAAAATCTATATAGATATAAGATAGGTAATATTTTGCATTTTAGGTAGGTATCTAAAAAAAATACGTAAATATTTCGAAACAATTTTTTTTATGCAGAAATGAAATAAGTTTAATCTAGTTTAATTATTAAGATGTGTATTATACACAGGTATAATAGTTTCATTGTTAGCTTCTGAATAAAATAAGACACCAAATAATTATATACAAATATCAATAAATTTTGTATAGATTCTCATTGTACAATAAAAATTTATATTTTCTTTTTTATGGTGATGGAAATAGGCAGTAAGTATCCCAACAAGACTGAACCGTGTGATGTAAACTTACCTGGGCGAAAAGCTTGTGATCGAACCTACCTACTCATGTTGTGTTTATTTTATTTATACCCATTACGGATGAGTAGGTGTCGGCTGGGGTGACTGAACTGGGGTCTATTGGGGGGCCCGGACACGGAAACAAATTATTCATATTATTACAATATTACAAAAATGCTGCGTATCTTGCTCAAATGTCAACTTTGACTCAGTAATATCTACCTTCGCTGATCGTAAGGCCCACAAAGTTTTTCTTGATTAATCTAATTATTTGTACTTTATACATATAACGGTTATCTTCATATTCAGTTAATGGTCATATTCTTTTGATACATACTGTATAAAAATGTAAATTAACTTTTGTTACCAAATATTGAAATTATATGATTTATGCTTGTTAAAACTCGCGTGCTAATTGCTAATTCGAGGTATATGCTATTGCTACTTGGCTATTTAAATTCATACTGTGTATATAGTAGGGCCCCAAAAATAACTACCCCGGGGCCCGCTGTGGCTCTCGACGGCCCTGAGATTTGAGATGAGCATTAAACACAAATAATACAAGGTTTCGTAAATACCCCTACTTTATTTAAAAACAAACACTTAATTGAAAAGTACAATAACTTTTAAAGAAATTTGGAGAGTGCCGTACTCATCAGCCTTGAATTCACGAGAGGAAAGAGAACGAGCAGAGAAACCCTCGATCTCAATTCAAACAAATCTAAATAATTATATGCCTCTTTTAATACTTTTTACTGAATAATAGGAATGGTTCTCTTCAACCGTCTGTAAACCTATTTAATGAAACCTATAGTTAAAAATTCAGTTCCATATATTTATATAATTATGTTTTCCACATATTCTACCATCTTATTAAGAAGTATAATTAATATTTAAATACATTAAAAAACTTAATCTTATATAATAACTTTAAATTAACTATATGTCAATGTCCACTATTAGTTTCTTCTTTCTTGTAATCCTAGAGCCTCGCCTAGAGCTAAAATAAAAATTCAGTAGATACGAATGCAAAATACACACATAATAAAATAAGTACATATTATAGGTGGGATTGTAGGAATGAAAAACTTTGTTGGATAATTTATATTTTATTACTCACTTTTGGGTGTTTCTTCCCTTGAATATTCCAGTTCTTTACAACATGCCATGTACACAAGAGCCTTTTTGGTTTATTATTCTTGATCTTCACCCATGCGTTGTAATTATATTTTGCAACATCGTCACTCATAAAGTATTCTGCTTGAATTTCTGTTTGCATCTTATCCTCGATCTTATAAGTCTCTCAAGGGAGAGCAGCTAAAAATGTTTGAAAATTATTCTTCTTACAGGCATAAATAATAACTACGTAAAGAGGATATGCATACCTAAAAAACCTCTTGAACTTGTTGATCCAATCTATTTGACAGTAATAAGAAAGCGACTGGGAATCCTGCATTTCCGTCATCCTTAATAAGCATTATGGTTAGATCCATTCCTCTCTTATTCGTACCATCTGTGCCGTCCATGCAAATTATGTTGGGGAATTGACGCAGTTTTTCTTCCATTACTGAATTCATTAATCCTAGAGCAAAATCTTCTTTTTTCAGCACATCATGTGTATTTCTCCTATTAGAAATAAACCACTTGTTGCATCACTATACTTACAAATAAATTCAAATAATTGTTTTTGTTACGTAGGTACCTTCCGTTTTGTTACGTACCTTGCCATTATAGCATTCCACTCCTGAACCTTCACTGCTGCTACCATATCATTCAGATCTCGTTTCTTCTGGATGTTATATTTTCTCGACAAATTTGTGATGTCTTTGCTTGTTAAAACGTTCAATCTTCCCAGTTTCGGAACTTCTAATTTTCTTGAACCCTCTAAAATTCTGTTCGGTGGTACCCCATGTCCAGCATGTGTTTTCCAATAACTAACTGAAACTTGTCCTTCATCACGCAGTTTGCAAATCAACCTGCATGCGGAGGGACATACTCCTTTAATTTTAATTGTTCCACCAGATTTCTCCGTCTTCTTGTTGCAATTGGGCTCGTATCCTGAAAATAGATAAGAGTATAACCTATTATTATATGTTGTGTTAGTTAGGTATACTTTATATACCGTAGGCACTGAGTATCAAACCTAACTTGTGGTCACTTCTGTTACAGTCAAAGTACAATATCTTATGTTCCTTGCTGAGAATCGATCTGTGCATTGCATAATTTGTCTCAATTTTTTCTTCACACTTCATGTGTCGCATTCTTAATGTTTGTTAGAAAAGTCAAAAGTTATACCTAATGGACATATCTACTTTATGGACTCTTGTGATATGACGATTCCTTAATCCCACATTTTTTAATTTTTTACTGCAAAGGTGACACGCTTATGGATTCTCTTCAGATTTTGTTGAATCGGATGTAAAAAATAAAGATAAATCCATGATATCTCGTTAAAATAAACTCTTAGTATTTAAACAATATGTTCTAACGAACAGGTTTGTAAAACAATCTCTTTGATCGGCAAAAATATGTAGGTACACAAAAAACGTTTAACGGAAGTTTGTAACAGTGACAACTGACAAGATAACATTAACAGACAAATCTTACAACATGAACCCGCCGAAATTTGAATTAGGACACGCCCACCGGTCTGTGGTTGGCCGACCGAAAACGCCGTGTTGTGCTTTTTAGTGTCGCCTGGTAATTATTAGTATACACTATTGGCAAGTATTAATTTAGGAATGCGAAATCTGTAATGCAACTAAGAGAGAAGGTACATAGAGGCAAAGCCTTCAGTTAACAAGAGACGCCTAACCATTCCTACACTCCTACTAAAGAGAGGATGTGTGCGACGACAGCCATCGGTTCAGCTTACGGCCGTGAGATATTTTTACGATGTTTTCTTTCTTTTATCATGTTTATCCCTGTTGCATTTGACAATACAACAGCGGTTTAAGAGTTGATGTTATTTATTAGCCTTAAAGCTAAAAACGAAATAAAAACTTGTATTTTAAAAATAACAGTTTGTACTTCGCAGGAGGAAGGCTTATTGATGAATAACTTTGTTGGACGCGACATCGCGGCCGGACGACACATTTGGCCGATTCCGTTGTCCCCTTCGACTGCGTGTTGTAAATAATGGAAGGTGGGAGGTGGGGGATACCGCGTTGTCTGTTTAACTTGTAAATGCTTTAAGTTATCTCCGTCTGATGCATTTATATCGGCCTCCCAGATTCGTCCTTACCAATAGTGTATATACAAAGCTTTATTCAACTTATTTTAAGAAGTATAAGTAAATTTCTCAGTAATTTTTTGTATTAAATTTTATTAAACTAATTAACCAGTAGAAGCGACATACAGTAACCGACAGCAACTACAGACACAGCACCGGGTTTACATGTGAAATAAATGGGCAACCGACACTTTCAGGGCGATCTTACTGACGTCAGCACTCGCATCCTCGCACTATTTCAATTGTTGTACACTCAATCTGACACACCCGTGAATATGAAATATCTAGTTAGCAATAAGTTCGTACGTGTCTGTATTTGGCTGCTGGTTACTGTATAGAACTAGTTCTGTTCATCACTGCTAGTAGGTAATGTTATTATTATCCATATTTATTATAATTTATAAATGGTTTCCGTCCCTTCCAATTATTTGTCTGTCATTATTAATATTTAGTCAAAGTCTTTCTAGGAAAAATCATAAGCACAAAATTTCAAATATCAATAGAGTCTGGCATGGTCACTGCACTGCACCTCCAACTATTTAATGTTTTTTTTTAATTGAGATGTTTTTATAAATAATAATAATAATAATAATAATAATGAATGAGCTTTATTGAAAATACTTCAAAGGGCAATTGACCGAGGTCCTTCAGCCCGTGTTGATATAAATTTTACAGTATTATAAGAATTCCTATAAAAAAAAAAAATAAAAAAAAAAAAAAGTAGTATTAATTATAAGGTCAAAATTTTTGTTGTTGGTAGTTGGCATTTAATAATTTGAAATTGAAGGATTGTTTGGGTGGCGTATTTTGGTGACTATTTCACTCACCTTAAAATTATCACATAATCTGACCAATCACAAACCAAAGACAGCTTGTATTACAGCGAAAACACCGACTGTCTTTCAATTCTAATTGGTCTATCAGCGTGGTGTTTTCAACGACGTAACCATAGATACGGATGGCCGTAACCATGGATACGGATGGCCGTAACCATGGATACGGATGGCAAAGCAAAGTTTGACAGTTTAATAAAAATTAATTATACTCGTCCTACGGACTCGTGGCGTTTCCAAGCAACTCAGTTTCGTTAGAAATAAATCGACAGACTTATCGCGAAAATTCAATCTCTTGTGGCATTACTACTGATTATGCGTATCGAAGTAGTTTCAGCGACTTTTAAATTCCTTTTAGCAGGATTTTTTAGGTTTTGGAAAATTACATGTCCATATTCAATAATCGGCCTGCAGATTAATTTGTAGATTTTGCACATTGTGCCTAGATTTGCTCCACCCTTTTTGAATGTTAGACATCTGAAATGTTTTGCTCTTGTAATTGTTTGTTTTTTAATTTTTGCCGTGTGGTAATTGAAATTTATTTTATGGTCTTTGGTCACTCCCAAATATTTTGTAGTTATTTCTGGAGAAATAGTGTGGTTAAGCATATTTATTGTTGGGGAGTTTCTAGTTGGGGTATTATGAAAGATGATAAGATGTGACTTGAGTGGATTTGGTTTAAGTCGCCATTTGTTAAACCATATTGTTGTAGCATTGGTGAGGTTTTGGAGACTTTCCGTTGCATCATTCACTGATTTACCATGGGATATCAGGGTGGTATCGTCTGCAAACTGTAGTACATAAGCCTCTTGATTAAAATGTTCTGGATTCTCATGATAGATATCTGCACAGTAAACATTGTAGAGTAACGGTGATAGCGGGGAACCTTGTGGGAGCCCTTGTTCTGGGGTAAATTCATAGGATAGATTGTTCAAGATTTTTACACGTAATTTTCTATTTTTTAATAAATTATCGACTAAGAGTAGCAGATTTCTTGGACATCCTAATCTGTTTAGTTTATATAACATACCCTTATGCCATACACTATCGAAAGCTTTGGTGATATCTATGAATAGAGCTGCTGTTTTGTTTCCATTTAATTTGGAAGTTTCTATATTGTTGACTAATATTGACAGTGGGTGACTTGTGGAACATCTGTTTTTAAAACCGTACTGGTATTTAGGGATGACATGGCCAATGTTTTCTTGGATTCTGTTTCTAATCAACTTTTCAAAATTTTTTCCTAGGACTGGTAGGAGGGTAATTGGCCTGTAGTTTGTTGTCTTAGAGTGATCAGTGCCCGGTTTTGGAATTGTAATAATAGTTCCTGACTTCCATTCTTCTGGAAAGTATTGATGTTTAAAGCAGTATTGGTATATTTTGATAATGTGTCAATGAATTTGGATGTCTAGTTTTCTTAAAGTGTTTTTTGTAACATAGTCGTGACCCGGTGCTGTATTTTTGCCTTGGTTAACTACCTCAAAATATTCAATTTCCTCTATTATGCAGTCTTCCAGTGGGGTGCATTGGCTGATAAAAGCCTCGTACCATTCTTGGATGGAATTATAATGGTCATTATTAAACTTAATATCTTGTGTTACTTGATATGTCTGCTTAAAGTGATTGGCGAATATTAATGCTTTTTCGTCTGGTTGGTCGTATTTCTGCCCATTCTCTTCGATGGTTATGTTTGTCGAGTTTTTGTTTTTGTATTTCGACAGCTTTTTGATTTCTTGCCAGTAATTCTTGCCTTGTTTTTTGTTAATTTCTTCACATGTGGTTATCCATTTGTGTGTTTTGAATTGTTGTATTAGTGACTGAATATTTTTGTTGAATTTATTTATTTCCTTTTTAGCATTTTGATCGTTGTTGTTTCGATACTCCCTGTACATTTTTCTTTTTCTCTTGATTAATTGGATTATAAAAGTTCTTGGGTATAGTATTTTATTTTTTTCACTGGCGTATTATCCAGTATTGTTTGTGACAATTTTTTGTTAAATGCAGTTATGTGTTCCATTTTTATTTCATTTTGTTGTATATCATTTATGTAGTTTATCATGGTTTCATTGATTTTGCCAATGTTTGAGTTTTTGAGGTCATATTTCATTAGAGGCTTATCAACGCCTTTTCATATCGAAGTAGATCTTTAAGCTGAGGTGGTCTGAGCATAAATCAGGTGTGAGTTCTACTTTTCTTAAATTGTTAGATAAGTTTGCAGTATGCAGAAGAATGTCTGGTGTACTGTCATTATTGTATTGCATTAAAAAGGTCGGTGGTGTTTCGTATTTAATGAAATCGGTATTCTCAAAAAAATTGTTGAGTTGAAATCTCCTATAATTATTGAATATTTGTATAGTGTGCTTTTGGTAAATATATTTTCTTCTATTCTTGAGTTCGGGTGGATATACACTAAGAAAATATGAAGTTTGTTATCCAGAAACGGAATGGTAAAATGCAGACACTCGTTAAGTGGGTTGTTGATTCTTGGTGGGTTTTCTTTACCAATATTTAATTCAGGGTGTGCTTGAACAAAACTACCACCCCTGACGTGGTTGTGCAATTGATTCCCGTTATATTGAAGAACGTTCCAATTTTTGTATGAGGTGTTACTGGCAGCTTTAGTTTTGGCCTCGACGAACATAGTGCACTTTATATTGTTGCTTTCAATGTAGTCGTTGATTATATCCTTCTTTCTGGTGTAGCTGTTAATGTTTGCATATACAAAATTAATTATTGAGGTATTCATGTTGGATATTGCTGGACTTGTTTATGGGTTCGGTGGGTGAGTAAGGGTCTTGTCTTTCCATCACAAAAATGAGTATACAGGGTGGTCCGGTATCCATGGCGGAAACTTCAGGGGACAATAGAGTACCAAAAAACAATATGACTTTGGTTATAAACATAACCTTCTAAACGTACCGTTTTTGAGATACAGGGTGTTAAAGTTTTGATTTTTTTAAATATATTTTTAAATATCTCTCTAACGAACAACAATATTAAAAAACTATTTGGTGATGTGAAATATCTCGCAGAGCACTAGTATTTCACCATTAGAAAAGTTTGCGAACATCACCAGTGGCGTCGATCTGGGGCATTGTGACCCTTTTTTCTATCAGAACTTCTACGCCACTGGTCCTAGACACCAATTCTATCTAGTTTTATATTTTCTGATGTTTTTTGCACAAAAAGTCACTCTTGTGATTTTTTCGTAAGATGCACCATTTTCGAGTTAATAGCATGTAAAGATATTAATGTTTAAAAAAAAATTATTATTATTAAAAATTTATTAACATTATTACATTTTATTAACAATTTTTGAGCTCTAGTTAGGAAGAAAAACATCACAAAAATAACAACAGATTTAATAGCATCTTACGAAAAACTCACAAGAGTGACTTTTATGAAAAAAAAATCTTAATTTTTTTTGCACAAAAAGTCACTCTTGTGAGTTTTTCGTAAGATGCTATTAAATCTGTTGTTATTTTTGTGATGTTTTTCTTCCTAACTAGAGCTCAAAAATTGTTAATAAAATGTAATAATGTTAATAAATTTTTAATAATAATAATTTTTTTTTAAACATTAATATCTTTACATGCTATTAACTCGAAAATGGTGCATCTTACGAAAAAATCACAAGAGTGACTTTTTGTGCAAAAAACATCAGAAAATATAAAACTAGATAGAATTGGTGTCTAGGACCAGTGGCGTAGAAGTTCTGATAGGAAAAAGGGTCACAATGCCCCAGATCGACGCCACTGGTGATGTTCGCAAACTTTTCTAATGGTGAAATACTAGTGCTCTGCGAGATATTTCACATCACCAAATAGTTTTTTAATATTGTTGTTCGTTAGAGAGATATTTAAAAATATATTTAAAAAAATCAAAACTTTAACACCCTGTATCTCAAAAACGGTACGTTTAAAAGGTTATGTTTATAAGCAAAGTCATATTGTTTTTTGGTACTCTATTGTCCCCTGAAGTTTCCGCCATGGATACCGGACCACCCTGTATATACCCTATTACCAGAAAACACGGCTGTTGTGTCTACATTAAAGTTGGTCATAAAACGTTTTCTAAGTTTTATCAATAGTTCTTCTCTGTTGGTGTTTGTTGGTTCATTAATCTCGTTAATGTAAGTATTAATTATATGGTCATGAATGGTGATGAAAGTGTAGATTCTAGAATTTCTATTTTCTGTCGATATTTCCTGTGATTTTTTATTCAACGTTTTTATTTGAACATTTGGAATACCTTCTATTGGAGCTTTGGGTCTGTTCGGGCATTTAAATGGCCATGCTTGGTGTTCCTCAGAACCACAGCTTTTTATAAATAAATATATAATTTTTAAAAAACGTAAAAATATTAGAAATGGTTAGATTATTATTTAAAATATTTACAAAAGAGGACAGGACAGGAGTTCAACAAACCCTGAATTATTTTCAACTCCACTCAGATTTTTAACTGCCTTGTACAAATGCCTAAGGTCTGAATAGCTCCGGATTCAGGCAAGAAGTGGAGAATTTACATTTCTTTTATACTTTGCTAATAAATCTGTTTGTATTAGAATGTGAATTTGCCGTAGATAATATTACCTTTTTTTTAGAACAGGGTTCTTTCATCTTACACCGAGCCATGGATTGCAATATATTGCGAATTGTAGAAAAACTGGTTTTCATCCTCATCCCACTGATCCTCCAATTTTTGTGGTATGTATCAGTTTACTTACATTTTTACATACAGGTTCTATATGGATGGAGTGATATAAAACTTTATTTAGCGATTCATAAAAAGCTCTTTTTGATACCCCTTTTTATAAAAATCTCTTTTTCATCAATTAAATTACCAGACGTGATCGTCCTAATATTTTCTAAAATATTTGGAAGAGAAAAGTGAAATTTAGAAGGCTTGGGGTACTGTGACGTCCAAAAAATGCTCTGGTTTGGAATCTACACTACTAAAAAAATAAGTACCGCTTTGATTATAATATGTCGAAAGACATTTTAAATTTATAAACATGGGTTTTACCAAGCGAGGTGGCATTAAGGAACTGCATGCTGTCAATCTATTGTAGCAGGCAGAACATTGTTATCACCAGGCTTCCCGAGTACAAACCAAAAATGTATATATCCGGAAATATGTCAGTCATATTTAAGTGTGTATTTAAAAATATAGTTTTAATAGCAAATTATTACATATTTTCTGAATTATTTATTGACAATTATGGAGTTATATTTACTAAAGATAATAAAAAAAAAAACTGAATAAAATAATATTACATCACTGTTGACTATTTTCCCAAATTTGTATTTGCCACTGGTAAGATGGTGAAAATATAAATAAATATTTTTCTATGAATAAGGGAAATGAATGTTCAAGAAGTATATAATCTATTTATTGGTATTATGTGTGTGGTTTCACCACATAGTTTAATTTCTCAAAATAAAAATGCTATGCGGCACCTGTATGCGGCAGTGGCTTAACTACCGCGGCTTCTGGAACAGCGACTGCTGCCTGGCACAAGGTCTGCGCCGAAGGCACCCGTTTATATTATAACTACATATTTAAAATTGAAGAAAACAATAAGTTATCGATGAGAAGAATGAGCACTGAGAGAACAAATCTTGTACTCTTTACCCATAATAATATTAATAGTTATAACATGATATACTGTACTAGGGTGGTTTTACACTTCTCTATATTGATGAAATAGGCATTCAGTATACCAACAAAGTAACAAGAAGCTGTCTTTTTGTTTTTTATACAGTTACGGCGATTAGGCTAGTTATGTCTTGTTATATGTTTAAATCATTGCTTCTCCAACTTGGACTTCAACAAGATAGTCATTCTAACTCGTTTAATTTTCCATATCTGTAACACTACTTCTGTTACGGAGTTAAACTCGGTTATCTTAAAGAAATCTCTGATAACTTTCTCTGTATTAGTCATTTGATCAACTAATTAGATATATTTTTATTATTGATAAACACGTTCCCTGCCGAGGCACATTTGCTTGTTTTGACTATGAGGCCGTGTAATTTTTTAATTTTTTTCCCCAGAGGCCAATGTTGACATTGCATAAAGTTCAACAAAACTAAATGAATACTAGTGAAAATTTTGAAGAATTACTCATATAGGACTCAGCATTAATTTTTTTCTCTCTCGGTCCAATAGACCGAGTCGGCGTTTAGCGATTTCAATTTAGTTTGCGCCGACTCGGTCTGGTATGACTCGGTCTGGTATGCGGTCTGAGTTGATCTGTCGTAACTTGTTTACCACATAGTTGTTTTATTATAATTTTTTATTAATTTACCAAGAGATGTTTTTTTTAAATAAAATTATAACACAGAAATCTGTAAAAACTCGACTCAAGCTCAATTTGAGCACACCCCAATATACAAATTCCAAAGTCAAAACTGTATGGTGCGAACTTGACTCACACGCCAGCTCGGTCTGTTGCCGTGTTTATTCTTACGAAATAACAGACCTACGACGCTTGGAACCTTAAAAATTATTTCGGTCTTATGGACCTAGTTGGCGCTTGGGACAAATTGTATCTCGGTCTATTTGACCGAGTTTTTAAAGTTAGAATACCTACTTCTCGGTCCTATAGACCTATATGGCAGGGAACGTGTTAAAATCAGGTAAAATATATCTCGGCATTAACATTAGTGACCAATAAACCTTTTATAAGTATTATTTGGTGTTGCTATAATTTTATGAATGTTGAAATTGAAATATCAATTGTAGTTTTAATTAATGTCACTAGTAATTCAAGATTATTTCGTGCCTTAAAATTATAATACTTTTACCTAAACAAAACAAAAGGTATACTATGGGGCTGATCACGATGTTCTGAATTAGGCGATTTAGGATCGCCTCATAAAGTAAACCTACCTCGGTCAGTATATTCGGAGGCGAGAGTCGGGGTAAGGGTTTTCGATATACCAAATGACTGTGGTTGGTTGTCTAACTTGTTATGTTGTAAATTAAATTTGTGTTATTTAGAGTTTGAAAATTCAGAAGGTTTTGGGCGCCAAGCCTTCTAGTAAGGCTGAAGATAAAAGATAAAGAGTTTCTTAATGAAACTCAGATAGGTAAAGAAGCGAAATCAAGAAACAAAAGACAAGGCTAAAATGTAAATACTAAGTTTAATAAATAACCTTACTTATACAAGTAATGTTAGTATAACAAAAGGTATAGTGAGGTTAGTGTAAAATAAGAATACTAAGAATAGATAGGTAATAAGTAAGGAACACTTACGGTGACACTTAAACAAATCTTGTCTAAACTGTACAAAACTCTACCTTGCTTTGACAAAGGTGCAAACCAAAAATAGTAAGTAAATATAGATTGAAAAAGTTACATATGAAATTACAGAATGTAGGTCATGCCCCTTGGATAACAGTATAACGCCACGCCGCTAGGCAACTTGAATTATTCAGAATTGAGGTTATGCCCCTCCGATAGTAGCAAACGTTAGACTGCCGGTCAGCTCAAACGGGCCTGCTGATTAACTTGATTAAAAATAATAACCTGACTAGGCTTAAAATGCAAGAGAAAAGGTAGAAGTATATTTAAAATATATATCCGCAATGAAACAAAGTTACACTAGCGATAATCTGTAAGATACCAAAATATACTGTACTCAGTAAAGGTTAAGAGAAAGTTACAGCGATGACTGATAAATTCTGCAAGCTAAGATAAAAGGAAAGTAGAGTTATGAATTAATAATAATCTGATGATATAACATTAAAGCTTACTGTTGAGACAAGATTTGGATAAAATAGAAATGTAGAGTAAGTTATGCTACTTAATAAGAACTAATAACTAGGTAAAGTGACTACATAAATAAGAGATAAAATGACTTAAACTTGTCACATTATTATCGTACTACTAACTAAAATTAATTTAAACATGACACAACTGGGTGTCGAAACTTCAATTACTAAAGTACACCGAAACAGTACAGATAAAAAAAATATGGCACACGTCAAGAGTAGCGTCTATTTCTTGTGCTCTACAAATGAACATTCAGTCCGTACCAACGTTGCCAAGTGTACAGAACGTGTTACCCGAAACCTAACTGAACTTATTCTTTCTTTACACGCACTTTGTCAGTGGTGTGATGGCCTAGCGGAAACGAGCTCGGCTGGCAAGCAGAGGGTTCTGGGTTCAAATCCCACATGTTCTTGTTTTTTTTTTTATTAAATGCATCAGGCGTGACATGAGATCTATTAATTACGAGTTAGAATCCGGAGGCAGGTTAGATATGTGTGTTATTCCCTGATAAAGGAATTTTTTTTTATTAGATTAAAGGAATTTTTTTTTTTTAAGAGGTCTATTGCGAGTTAGAAGCCGGAGGCGATAGCCAGAGGCAGGTTAGATATGTGTGTTATTCCCCTGATAAAGGAATTTTTTTTTATTGGATTAAAGGAATTTTTTTTTTTTTAAGAGGTCTATTGCGAGTTAGAAGCCGGAGACAGGTTAGATATGTGTGTTATTCCCCTGATAAAGGAATTTTTTTTATTAGAGTAAAGGAATTTTTTTTATTAAATGCATCAGGCATGAGGTCTATTGTGAGGGTGCAGTATATTTTTATATCAAAGAAGGAACATATTCGTTTCATTCGCGAATCATGTTACTTACCAGATAGCGCCACAGAAGCAAGTTCATTTGTAGAGCACAAGAAATAGACGTTAGTCACGCCAAGAGGTTTAAACAAAAATGGTTGCCCCTCAAAATTTAATACACGTACTGTATTATAAAGTTTTGACACTTGTCAGATTAAGAAAGGTAGATATTTAGAGAGCTCTCTAAGTGTTGCTTTCTAGCAAACGTTAGGTCACTGCCTACAAAATTTCTAAACAATTTAAAATTAATTACACGTTACTATAACAAAATTTCTGAATGGTTTCAACCGGGTTTACATAATACTTTAGTTAAGAAACACTAAAAAAATCCTGCTGTATGTAGTAATCACTAAAGTCTTTGTTGACAGAGGAGAAATAAAATCAATATAGTACTTATCTTAATGAATTTCCAGTAGGGATAAATTGAGCTTGTAATATTCAAAAGTTGTCCATGAACAAATCCTACGTAACATAATGAATGTACTCCATCCTTTCGCTAATTAACCATTTGACCATATAGTAAGCCCATTACAAATTATTCCATACTTATTAAATTCTGAACACCAAAATCAGTGAGACCATAACTGATAACTTGTTGGATTTGTAATACAGGTTATGTTGACAGATCACAGAATGTCGGTAAGTTGCTTAACTATATTCACAACACTATGTTCCATAAGAGTCGACAGGGGTCACATCATTTAAATGTTAAATTCGAGGAATATATTCGAATGTAGGTATAAAAAAATTCTTCATAAAAACAAGGTATGTGGTATTGCGGTATAAAAACTTCTAGTGACACTGGGTGACTTCGGAATAATATAATTTTGTAAAATTTTACATACAAAATGGTGGCTCTAATGTTGTCTAATAACTGGGCAAGTTGTTAAAATCCATTAAGATAACAGGAGACGAATACGATGCGGTTCAAGTTCAAAATCAGTTTGAAAATTTTAGTTAAAACGATAATAATGTAGAAGCATAATAATCCATAATAAATTGAATAAATCGATAAGTAAATCGATAAATTGATGAAATTGGTGAAATTTCTCAAAAGTGAAATTTTTTTTTTTTTTTAACTTATGTTTAACTAATATGTTTTTTTATCACTTGATTTTACATTACCCATGTTACATTCCTTTTGGAATATATTGGTCTTTTTTTTTTCTCTCGTTCTCGATCTGACGTGGAAACATATGTATATGTCTAAAACACCAATAAACCATATTATTATTATTATAACATGTAACCAGTAAATACATAAATGAATAACTAAATAAATAAATCCAATCAGGAACGTCTATTAATTGACTTTAATAATTAAACAAATATATTACCTAGTTGACGAGATATCCATTTAAGGGATTGAATTCGCTACTTTTTTAAACTTTACCACATGGTAAAAACTTATTGCATAGATTACTTGCTTCGTAGAAAGCGTATAGAAACCAAAAGAAAGATGTTCCTCTTTGCAAGCACGTGTATCGTTCAAATCTCTCGTCTTGCGCAGTAAGGTTTCAGAGGACAATTGATTTTAAATTGATCCTTTTGTAATAAGGTTTTATATAAATGTCAACTATTATGAAACAGGCCTTAAATGCAGGTCTAGGCTTTATCTGATTTTACTAGTATGGAATGAAATTATAATTAGTTGGTCAAATGACAGTTTTGAGAAAGTGACGTTCACCTGTTGGGCGGAGACTTATTACTAGAAAGCGGATTTATATGCGACAAAAAAGTGCAAAATAAATTTTTTTATGTGCTTAAAAAAGGTGAATATATGCGAATTAGATGTGGTAAAACGTCAAAAGATATGCATTATAGTTATAAAAATAAGTTACTTAAAATAATAAAAATAAGTAACAGAAACCTCAAAAACTTAATTATTTTTAAATACATTAAATTTTGGAATTACAGTAAATGACCAGAAGATGGTTTATGTTTTCCATTGTCAAATTGTGTCTTTTGTCCGACAGAATGTTTTTGTACGTTGAAAATGTTTTGCGCATGCATTGCAGAATACAATCTTTCCGTCAGTAGTTAAAAGTTTGGAGACTTTAATCCACTTTCTCAGTAATTCGGTTTTTGACAATCCAATTTTCGGCATGATTAGAAAATTTCAACACACAGTCACTATAGTCGAGTAAACTTTAACTTGGCGTGTGGATGAGTTGTTATTGTGCATACTATTTCATTTTCTCTTGCACACAAAGTTAAAGCAATAACCCAAAAACATTGTTCACGTATGTTTATACGTAAACAATGGTTTTGGGCCATTGCTTCAATTTTGTGTGCAGGAGAAAATACAATAATACGCACAATATAAACTCATCCACACACCAAGTTAAAGTTTACTCGAGTATATAACAAAACGTCTAAAACGCTGCACTATGTGATTTATACTGACGAACAGACGAACACAATCCAGAAACTGGGAGTGGGAATCCAGATTATTTGCCGTTCTAAGAAAAATATGGAAGCAATCAGGGACCGTCAATAAAAAATTATTCGTACTTTTTACACACAAATGTCAATATAAAAAATATTGACGTTTTATGCAATTTTATGCAATAATATGGAGGAATAATTTTTTATGCGGTAAAATACGAAATATTAATTTATATGCGAAATAAAATTTTGTATTTAGCTCCCTTCCAAATAGTGCGGCAGTTTAGCTAGGATATTTCAACCTATTGTGCACTTTTTGATAAAAGCACCAAATTTGGCACAGAGGTAGACCGATGTAATACGAACAATTTTGGATGTGGAGCCATCGGCCAACTGCCCCCTGGCGGCCGTGGCGGCCATTTTCCAAAATCACCCGAAAGACCACAGAAGTTAGATAAAATTTGCTGCTGAAGGTTTTAGTGAATGTTTATTGAATGTTTTGAATGAGAGATAGTTTGTAAGTTAATTTCTTCTGTATCTCCTGTCTCGTTAGATATAGAGGCATGGTTCAAAATTTTAATTAATTTGTCAGAAAAAGTACATTTTTTTAAATTATTATCAATTATACACTATACAGGGCGATCCGTTAAAGTGGTAAATAAAAGAATATATATTTTTTAAATAGAATGACCCAATTTTTTTTATTATGTTTGAATACCACTCTGATGGCCTATACGGCGGTAAAATATTTTTTAAAATTTCTTGGATGGTTAATGAAATAAAAAATATTTTTATGGAAAACTGTTATCTTCATTTGTAGTCCTTTTTCTACGATTGACTTTTTTATAAGATATGCCACCTGTTTCTTCAAATCTGTTTTTAAACTTTTGGAAGATGCTTCTTGTGGATGGGTTCTGTGAGAATACTTTTTAGCATAAGTTCTGAAGGCAACAAAATTGAAAGTAACTGAAATTAAATGTCTTTGTTTCTATAAAATAATTTCAAAGGTACATGGACTTCTCTGAATAATACATACCTATTTACACATAAACAACAACATCTAGAAAATTATTCATTTTAGGTATGGGACATATCATATCAAAGTTGCAGAGAAATAAAAATTACACAATTTTTACAAAAATATATAGGGTGTTCCATTTGAAAAAGTTGAGTTTTGGTAGTTTGAATATTTATTTAGCAGTGCGCTTATGAACACCTTGTATGAAAAAAATATTTTCTACATCAGCTAATAGTTAAAGTAAGGCATACACTACTACCATGTCAAAGAAAAAAAATTACTCTCCAAAAATAAGTCCAAAATCAATTTTCAAAATGCTCCCTGCAAACGGCAGTTTTCAATAAAAATATTTTTTAATTCATTAATCATCAAACAAATTTTAAAAATATTTCACCGCTGAATAGGCCATCATAGTGGTATTCAAATATAATAAAAAAAATTGGGTCATTCCATTTAAAAAATATATATTCCTTCATCTACCACTTTAACGGATCGCCCTGTATAATTGGTAATAATTTAAAAAAATGTACTTTTTCTCACAATTTAATTTAATTAAAATTTTGAACCATGCCTCTATCTCTAACGAAATAGGAGATACAGATTTCTTCTGTATCTCCGCACGCACGCACTATTGACCCACCCTGTATATAACTTACAAACTATCTCTCATTTAAAACATTCAATAAACATTCACTAAAACCTTCAGCAGCAAATTTTATCTAACTGCTGTTGTCTTTCGGGTGTCCACTGGCGGCCATCTTGGAAAATGGCCGCCAGGGGGCAGTTGGCAGATGGCTCCACATCCAAAATTGTTCATATTACATGGGTCTGCCTCTGTGCCAAATTTGGTGCTTTTATCAAAAAGTGCACAATAGGTTAGCTAATCCGCTGTACTAAAAGAGAAACATATAATTCCAAATTCCCAACTGCATTGGATTTAGCAAACAAAACATGTAATGACATACAAATCCGCTCTCTACTTATTACACCAACGGTCAATAAATTTACAAATATTACTGGAGAACTTGAACACCAGCGGTGGTTCAGCTCTGCTTGTAACCTACATAAACACGTAGTGTTACACTACAAAAAATTCATGTTAGTAGAACTGAACAAAAACTGATCATTTTTGTGACATTTTCGTATTTATTCTTTTCTTGTAACCGAGTTTTTCGACAATGAAAAAAAACAAATGTTCTCCTCCATTTGATGTACAATATAAACAAAAGAAAATACAGAATACTAAAAACTAAAGTAAAACAAACTTAACAGGAAAAGAAGAACACCGAGGAAATTATATATATTAGGTGATTTCAAAAAATACATTGCAAAGAAATACATAAAGACAACACTTGTCTCATGCAGCAGCGGCAGGCATAATAACATACAATATGGCATCTTAACTTGACCCTTTAATTATTAAGCAACCTTCTTACTTTATAAATCTGAAGTAATATGTACTATAAAATATAATTGTTGATTTTTTTAAATCAAATATGGTGGACACATGGTGACAATCCATTTGCAAACTTTGTAAGTTATATTTAGAACAAAAATTTAAATCAGATACATATAAATTTTAAATTGTTATAAGTTTTAATATATACCTACATATTTGTATTCTGGTTTTTTGACTTTTGAATGTAGTTAGCCAATTACCATTTTGCCACTTGTAAATATACAACCTGTATTGAAAAAAACTACTCATTGTACTGGTTATGGTCAATTTAAAATAACAGTTCTATCTTTTGTAGGTAGCAGAACATGTAAGACTCGATAACAACGCACCCTTGGAAGTATTGGATTTACGTAAGACCTAGGTCACAACCAAAGTGCTTTTTTCAATGTACCTATTTACTTTACTAAAGCTTTTAGATGTTCTATGAATTTATATTAATATTGGTCAAAATGACTGTGATTTTATTATATTTATCGAATGATTCTGCTTAAATATTTATTAAGAAATAAAATTATTTTCCTTTTATTTTTTTTGCACGTGTTATTTATAGAAAAAATGAAAAACCATGTGTAATACAGCTATTGCTAAGTTTTATATCATAATATATAGATAATAAATACATATTGTGAATCTGTTAAAAGTAGTTTAAGTTTCTATGTTATTTCTTTTTTTTTTTTTTAAATTAGTGGCAACAACAAAATTTATGAAGTGGATTAACGTTACTTACGAAGTATTATGTATACATATAAAGCGATTTTTAATTTAATAAAATTCGTACATGATGGTTTTGAAAAGAATATCAACTAATTAAAATATTTTAGCTTCCAAATAATTTGTGAAAGACATAAATCATTTCAATCATTTGACCTGAATCATTGTTGCAATGGATATAGTCGAGTAAACTTTAACTTGGCGTGTGGATGAGTTGATATTGTGCATACTATTTCATTTTCTCTTGCACACAAAGTTCACGTATGTTTATACGTAAACAATGGTTTTGGGCCATTGCTTCAATTTTGTGTGCAAGAGAAAATACAATAATACGCACAATATCAACTCATCCACACGCCAAGTTAAAGATTACTCGAGTATAATATAAGTTTATACTTAATACAAAACAAAAACCGTTTAGTTTAGTTAAAAAAGTAATACCACTGCACAAAAGTAAAATAACTATTTCGGTGTGGGTTTCTACAATGTAAATCCAAGGCATTTTAAGATTCAATAACTTACCATGGTCATTATTTATCTGTATAGTACCCAAGAAATTAGACGTATCAGGTAGAGTAAAATAGCGCGTCGAAGTTGACTACAGGAAAATCAAATGAAAATTCATAGATGCGAGATATCCTAATCTAAACCTCACGAACATTCTTGGCAAATTTGGCAAGTCATATTTTCCTACGTTGGACCTCGTAAACAGCTTTCATTAGATGTTCCAAAAATGTGGAGAATAGGCATTACGAATATATCATATATATAATATATTCGGGCTAAAAAATATACCTGCAACATTTCAAAAAGCCATGGACAGCGTATTAAAAAGTGTCCAAAACGGCTTTTTTTGTAATTTAAAAATTGTATTTGAATGATTTGATGCACCCCATAGAATAATTCCATATGTCATTGCACTGTGAAAAGTAGCAAAATAAGCTATTCTCAAGCAAGTTTAATGTAGTTTTGTGACTAAGTTGCCTTATTATGTATATGCCAATCGATAGTCGTCTAGATAGCTGTTCAGTGTGTGACTGAAAATTTAGAGTAGCATCTAAGTACACTCCAAGTAGTTTTACCGGTTCGTTATTGTCAATATTTTTTTTTGAAAAACTTAAGGTTTTTGTCTTATCTTCATTTATGGTAAGATAATTACTTTCCGTCCAGTTCTTTATTAAATTATTCGACTCCGTGATGTTATTGAATAGATCTGGATATAATTCGTTACTAACTAAAAATGTGGCATCATCAGCATACAATATTGGTACCGCTTCGGAAGCTAAATAATTTAGCTTCCGAAGCGGTACCAATATCGTTTATATAAATAATAAATAACACAGGGCCAAGGACAGACAGATGGGGTGCCACACCATAATCAACTTTAGAAAATTGCGATAAGCTACCATTAAACTTGACTCATTGTTGACGGCTACCAAGATATGATGTGAATAAATTTAAGGATTTTCCTCTAATTCCATAATATTCCATTTTTTGTATTAGCACTTTGGTTAACTGTATCGAAAGCAAGTTCATACATTTGACATTGCGGCAATAGTAGACCTTCCCTGTCTGTACCCAAATTGGGCATCAGCATTTATTATATATATACATATTGCCCAATCCCATAGGTTTATTGGCAATCACTTTTAAGGGTAAATTGTTCCTCCCTAGATAGCTCTATAGTCTTTATTTGAAAATAAATAGTATTTGACCTTGAGAATATATTATCCTGATTTGTTTCATTTCTAGGTTCTCGCGTGTTCCAATGAGGGAATTTCGAAATGTTTTGATTTTGCTAACTTACAGGCTTTGACTATACACTTAAAGTTATGTTATAATTTACGTATCTATGTATTTAATATAAGTAATAAAACAAATTGATTTGTAGGGTATTTATACGATATATGTTTAAATTTAATAATAAAATTATTGTTTACAATAAATTATGCAATAAATAAATATGAAACAAAATTTTATAGTGGAGGAACCTAAGAAGAGAATAAAAGAGAGAATTTGTGGGGTCAATAATAAAAGAGAAAATAATTTCTACCATATACCCCCAAAATAGAAACGACGAAGGGTGTCCATTATAGCTTCCTTTATACGGCATCGTAGCCAGGGGAATTATAGATTATATTCAGTGTGACACTTTATCATGTTTTAGTACATTTTTTCATACAAAATGCACAGGGAATCACAGGAATACAACGTAAAATTCTAGATTTTTCAGGGTTGAGCAAAAACCCACCCTTAGAAAAAGACGACCGCCCACCGGGGTCCGGGGCCCCCCTTTGGTGGGTTTTCATGAGCAACTGTTGTTAATTGTGTTCTGGATTTTTGTAAAATACAAATTTCCCGCCTAATTCTTAAAACCGCCCTGGAACCAATCTAAAATCGTTAAGAGTAGTAGTTTTATGCACAGGTGCAAACTTTGCACTGTTCCCGAATCAATCTAGAATTTACAATCGGTTGGAACGGTTTTAGGACTGTTTTGAACAAATATGTTTAGATATAATATATTTGGTTTTGAACCTTCTAGTTTTGTTTTTAGTTTAACCTCACTTTTTCTTTGGTCTAACATCAGACATTCTCTAACCGGTCTATTTTTCTTAATTTGAAACTAATCAAAATTTAATTTATAAAAATATGTAGGTACTTTAGCCCATCTGATGGTTCGCATCTACAGAATAACAAATAAACAATAAGCGAGAGACACAGACAGTTTTTAACATTTATTAATTTATTATAATCACATCTGTCTAATTTTAATTTTACAATTTTGTAATTTATTACGGTATATGATTTCAATGATGACGTCTTCCTTTTCCATAAATTTTTCTAACGTTCCTTTCCGAGTTCCTTTCTAACTATCTAATTTTAGTTTTACAATTTTGTAATTTATTAGGAAAAGATTTCAATGAGAATAATATCTTTCTTTTGTTCTCACTTTTCTAATTTCTGCCTCTTTTTTTAATTTCTGAAAAATCACGGAATTTGATTATTTAGCTATTGCATTGAACTATTATAGTTCATTGAGCTATTGTATCATCACTTGAAGGTTGTGACAATTCCAATGGTAATTGTGAAGTTGAAGCTTCTATGCATATATTAACAAAACTTCCATTTCTAAAACCGATTAAGATTCTGTTGAGATAGTGATTCTTTCGTTATTTGAATTGCTGAAGCTGTCAGGAAGCACGTCTGAATGATATCTACGTATTATTTAATGTAGGTAATTCCAATTCCATAAATGATAAATAGGGTTATGTTCGATGTGCGATTATCAAATTTACTTGCAAATTTGTTACTATCTCTTTTGCTTTTTGTAGGCTATTTTTAATCGAAATACCACATATCGGGAAATTATTTTATCATAAATCGCTAATCACAAATAGTTTTTGTACGTTTTATAAATCACAAAATATTGAAAGATGCACAAAAGGATACTCCAGTTTGACAGAACAAAATAATCAGAAATATCTAACTATGACAGGACAAATAGTGTCGTACACGTGGTATTACAATTAACCTCAAAAATATGCATTTTCTAAGTTTTTGGAATATTATGTCGCTTTTATCAAAATTTCTGCTTGGTTCCTGTACTATCAACTAAAATCTTGTTCAGTGCATTATTATTGAAGTTTTAATTACCTTGATCTAATAAAATAAGATGCTTTATGTTGGTTTGGAAATCCAACCTATAATTAGCAGTCTATTTGTAATAATCTACAATATTAAAAACTTTATATGTCTCAAAGGGTATTTAAATGTTATAATGGTTCCAAAGCTGAAACTACAAAAATTAAAATTAAAAATGAAAATTAATTTACAAAAACTAAAAATGTAAGGTTATGTTAGTTATACAGTGGTTTGCCTTTGATACTACACTTTCATTTTGACATATTTTGGCCATTTTTTTATTTCTATTTATTTGTTAGAATTAGGCGTGATTCCCAGAAATAAGTTTAGTGAATATTAACTATCCGCCACAAATAAACTACAAACAATATGTTAGTCATAGTCATATGATATGCGATCTATTCAAAAATTTTAATAATCTTGCTGTAGAGTAGTGTAGACCGAACCAATTGGAAGTAGCCATCTCTCGGTTGAGATGACAGTTATATATAATAGCTAATTTCACTCGCTACTAGTATCACCCTCTGTTGGTTGCGGTACAGTACTACAATTAGGCCGTGCTGCCCTCTATTGGTTGCGGTACAACAGCGATTGCCAGTTTTAACAATGGGTTGGCCAATATGTATATATCCTAGACAGCACCGGATATCCAAAATATGTACTTTTTAGGTCCATTTATTGGTCCCGGATATCCATGTGTATGTAATGGATATCCAGTGGACATTTTTTAATGGATATTCACTGGAGGTCCTGCTGGGACCTCCCTTACTTTAGTTTATTTAGCTCTAAATGAAATCTTTTAATGCGTCTTAGTATAAAGTTCCGGTGGAATTTTATTTTTCTTTATACGGGCTTCAATTAGTTTAATTTTATGGAACCTCGGACCAGATTTGAATATCCATAGGATATATGTCAAAGTAAAACCAATGGATATTAACTGTTTATGGATATCCATTTCTGGAAAGTCTTGGGATATCCGATATTGTAAAATATGGATATACCTAATTATGCATTTTTTATCCGCTCTGGTCGTCCTTATTTGGATATTTTCTAAATATTTGTAAAAGAGGGATATTTAATGACAACAAATTAAATGGTTAGTATTTTCATTTTACGGATATTTAATTGACAATTCACCTCAAATATCATCATATGCGGTTAAATTATTGTAGAAAAAAATGATTGTGTCGTTAAAACTACCGAAGTGCATTTTTATAGAATGAAGAATTCAATACAGTATAGCGAGGCAGTAATAAATAATTATCCATATTTGCGTGGAAAGCCGGATTGTAAAGTGTAAGTTAACTAACTTACACTTTACTTATTCTTGCTTTACTCGCAACTTCTCAGTGGTCTGATGGCCCAGAGCAAACGAGCTCGGCTGGCAAGCAGAAGGTTCCGGGTTCAAATCCCCCCACATGCTCTTGTTTTTTTTTTTATCAAATGCATCAGGCATGACGAGGTCTATTAATTGCGAGTTAGAAGCCGGGGGCAGGTTAGATATGTGTGTTATTCCCCTGATAAAGGAATTTATGTGCAGTAGATATCTGTAAGGCTTTAGAATGGACAATGTATAGACATCTAAAGTTGTGACAAAAGGATATCCATAAGATATCCCATGTGGTCCATATGTTGTTCATAAGGATATCCTCTCTATGTCCTTCATGTCCAATATGGATATCCATCAAACGTACAGAGGATGTACCTGTGCTGTCTGGGATATAATAAATGGCATCAGTCAGTAATTTGTTCTTCTCAAAATATTCCAACTTCCAAGAGTCTATTTTTAAGGATAATTTCGAATATTTTGGAAATAATAGGAATGATTGATATAGGCCTATAGCTATCATTGTTATTAAAACTACCTTTTTTATGTACAGGCGAGTAACTAACGATTTTAAAAAAATACATATCTGGATAAATTCCACATTCAATACATAAATTTATTAGTTATTATATTAATTGGCTTTGCAAGAACGTCACTAACTAGTTTCAGGACTTCACTATTGACTATGTGCAAGGGGGCGGAGTTATTACTAAATCCGACGCGAGCGTTTGCGGTGGCCATAATTGTAAATTTTGAACCCCTAATTTCCATCTGTCAAGGTATGGTTACCTATGTTTTGTGCTCGTGCTGTCAAGATTGTCATCAAGTAATAAATATTGTTGTTTGAACGAGAAGAGTCGTAATTTAATAGTGCTTTTCAGTTATAAATGAAAAATGGGATAAATTAAGCTACTTGCAAACAAATGTTGTGTTCTAGGCTGTCGTGTTGGTGACACTTTCCATAAAATAAAATTTACAGATTTCCTGCGCGGAAACACAACCTTGAATAACGCGCGAAGTGGATCAAAGCTTTGAAAAGAGTCAAGTATAAAAGCATGTATTTACCTCTAAATTAAATTTAAGGCGTATCTGTTACAGCCGTTTGTCGAATGCACTTTGCTGTAGTTTTATTATTGCAGCTGATATCAACATATGCTTCTACATGTTTCACGTGACAAAATGCCAATTTCGTTCCTTTCTCTAATACACCTCTCACCTCTGGTAAATTTATTGGAATGCGTAATTTGTTTAAATTTGGTACGCAAAATTATACTGGTCATTATTTTATGTTATTCTGCCATGTCGTGACTGACAATCAGTAGTGACATTGACAAATTAGGGGTACAAATATTAAAAAATTGATCACGAGTGGCGCTACTAGAACCCTTGCACATAGCGACGCTCATTTAGTGAAAACGTCATCTGACAGATAATTGATGGATGCAAACAATGTTTGAAGTTAGTAAAAGCGATAATAATTTAATTAAATAAAAATATTTAAGCACTAAAAAGGTATGTATATGATTAATTTACCAGTATTTTATAACCTGTTATAATATATTATAATAAAGATTTAAATTTATAAACAAAAATAAATTAGTCTTGTACATACCTTGCAAATGGTTATTTGTAAATAAATACAGTTTATTTGATCAATTTTACAAAATTACACGTGTTTATATCAGTAGCTGTTATAAATTCATAAATTGTTTGCATCCAATTTTGACATTACATGACTTATATGACGCGCACTAAATGCGCGTATTGAGATTAAATTAAAAACATCTCTAGCTTTGCTATTTTTTAATTCAGATATTACTTTTTTTATTTCCATGTCACACACTGGAAAGAGAAAGAAAGATTTATCTACATTTGGCACTTTATTTAAATAATCGCCAGCGACCAGATTGCTTCACATCGCGCCACAGGCCTGGAACGTGGCCGTCAGTTCAGCATACGCCATACACACGTTAGCACTACAAGAGTCTAGACGTCAGACCGCGAGGAGCTCACGATTGCACACGGGTATAATGATGCATTAAAAAAAAAAATTTCTTTAATCTAATAAAAAAAAATTCCTTTATCAGGGGAATAACACACATATCTAACCTGCCTCCGGCTATCGCCTCCGGCTTCTAACTCGCAATAAACTTATTAATAAAAAAAAATTCCTTTAATCTAATAAAAAAAATTTCCTTTATCAGGGGAATAACACACATATCTAACCTGCCTCCGGCTATCGCCTCCGGCTATCGCCTCCGGCTTCTAACTCGCAATAGACCTATTAATAAAAAAAAATTCCTTTAATCTAATAAAAAAAATTCCTTTATCAGGGGAATAACACATATCTAACCTGCCTCCGGCTATCGCCTCCGGCTTCTAACTCGCAATAGACCTATTAATAAAAAAAAAATTAATATAATCTATTAAAAAAAAATTCCTTTATCATGCCTGATGCATTTAATAAAAAAAAAAACAAGAGCGTGTGGGATTTGAACTCGGAACCAACTGCTTGCCAAGCCGGTTCGTTTCCGCTGGGCTATCGCACCACTGACAAATTGCGAGTAAAGAAATAATAAGTTCAGTTATATAAGATATAGGCGATTCCTATTTTATCGTATTTTAGCGCATGCGTGGACAATGGATCGAGCTCCTCCCGGTCTGACGACTAGACTCTTCTGTTAGCACTTACTCGCGAGTCTCAAAACGTTCAGGTAGGTGAGACGGCATGCCTCACCGTGTATATGCCCATTAGTTAGATTCATTAGCTTAATCAAATTTACACGTATTGAAAAACAAATCCGACAGATTATTAGCTGTCAAATTAGATGTGACAAGGTTCTTTTTATTTTCTCTATTTTTATTAATTATTTCCCACACAGCCCTCTGTTTATTATGAGACATAATTTTTTCATTATTTGCCTTTAACTTAGCTTGCTTTATTTCTTACTTGTACTCTTCTTTTAGCATATTATAATCTTGCTATCATTTTTATTTTTAGTTGAAGCAATTATGTGAACAGCTTCTATAACGTGTTTTTTAATTGTTGTACCTATATTATACTATCAAAGACAAAGTTATTTTTTTTTAAACTTGACTTTTTTATTAACTTCTCTTCGAAACATTGATTACCTATGTAGTGAAGACAATATTTGGACTAAAAAATTAGCAGTCATTGGGATTTTCTTTTTCATAAAAACAGTCCCAGGTTATACCTTTTACATATTCCACAAATTTTGTTTTTTTATTTTCTGTCATTGGCCTACACAAAATAAATTCATTTTCTATTTTGGCATATATCTATGACGAAGAAAATTCCTTTGTGGTCAGACATATGAGGTTCAATTATTTTCAAAGGTATTATCACTGCTTAAATTTATAAACAGATTATCTATTTTAGTAGCACTACTGTTGGTTATTCCGTATATGAAAAATCCCCAAAATACTCGTGTATAAAAATCTATAATCAACTGCCCAGAGAGATACAGAACAAAAAAAAGTTTGGAGCATTTAACTTTAACCAGTACTCCATCAACATTGGTTTTATTATACACTCAATGAATTTTTTATCCTTAGAATTATTATAAAAGGATTCTTGCTTGACTCTGTACATGTTTTCTTTCGTGCTCGAATCGGTTTGGTAATTCTGTGACGGAACATACTCAACATACCTACACAATGGGCTCTTCCTCGAAATTTTACAAATGAGACCAGACCTATAGTGGTTTTTAAAATAGCTCTGATGTATTTTTTCTTTTTGCTAGTACTTTTCATTTAAAGGCCAAAAACAAATTTTCAAACTTCGGGAACTAATAGATTACGTTAAAATAAATGGACTTTCTTTAATAAACTTATATCTAAAAACGCATAGTTTCTGAGATACAGGGGGTCAAAGTTTAATTTAAAAAAAATATTTTTTTAAATATAATCTTAATTGAGGTATTTTTACGAAACTTGCTTGACAAATTAACAGTAACAAGTAACTTTTTCCGAAAAAAATTCGACTCGCTAATTTAATAAGTGATTATGGCAGTGGAAAAATACGACTTTCAGAGACTTTGGGGCCAAATATCTCGAAAACCGTTGCCGACCGCCGATTTTTTTATTAGAATTTTTTGTTCAGGAGGCAAAACTACGTAAAAAATTTCAAAAATCGGACGTTCCGTAATATAGAAAATTACCATGACTCACATAACCTTAAATTTTTTGTTTTTGTAAATTTATTTTCAATTTTAATTTTTGTAATTTTAATATATATGGATCCATTATAAGATTTAGAAACTCTCGCAGACAGAAGATATATAAAGTTTTAATATTGTAAATTATTAAAGATAGGCGGCTAATTATAAGTTGGATTTCCAACCAACAAAAATAATCTTATTTTATTAGATCAAGGCAAATAAAACTTCATTAATAAGGTTTCAGTAGTTGATAGTACAGGAACCAAGCAGAAATTTTGATAAAAGTGACATAAATATTCGAAAATCGTAAAAAAATGCATATTTTTGAGGTTAGTATTGTGAGAATTTGTTTGGAGTATAACCAATAGCAAGACCGTCCGTTTTTGACGTCATTAACGGAAAACTGGTGGGACTTTTGAAATTGATACAACTTATATTTAAAGCAGCAGTAAGAATGATATATTATTGGAATTTATTACATTATTATATTTATGTATTCAACTTTGACATAGATTTATAAGAGCCCATTATATTAATTTGGTTTTTTTTTTGTTTCTAAATTAAAATTAAGGTAAAGTCGAAGTGTATGGTTAAGTGGAAGAGCGCTCTAGAAGCGAACTTCGCCCAAATAAAGACGTTTTATTATTATTATTATTATTATTAATGTTGTTTTGTGTACCTATACATAGTTAAATCGGATCTCGTTGAAATAAGCTGTAATCCTTTACCTATTATTTTCCTACAGCAAACACTGCAGGGAACTTAACAACAACGTTATTGAAACCTAAGTTAATAATTAGATTATAATTTTCTTGGCATTTTACTCAGTTGTCGAACATTATGGTATACTCTATCAAATCTGACTGCCCAAATGTACTATCGCGGCCGAAAAAAAGTAATCGACTGACTTTCCCGTTGTAACTATGGTTCTATTCAGTGTCGCATCAATCCCAATATTTTTTTATTAGTGTCAACGTCATTGTCATATTAAGCAAAAATAAATTTTGTATTACTTAATCATGCCTTATCATGTTTTGAGTGAAGAAGAAAAAGGCTACATCATCGCCAAACTTGGAGAAGGGTGGTCTCAACAACGCATACCTAGCAAGTGAAATTAATTGCAGCAAAAGCACAATTCAAAAACTAAACAAAAAGTGGAAAGAAACTCATGATCTGAGCAGGACAGTGGGTTCTGGGCGGCCAAGAAAGAGTTCTCTAGAGAACGACAATACCCTGGTTAACTATGTGAATTTAAACCCATTTTCTAATTCTATTGAAGCCAAAGAGCAAACCAACTTCCCAGCGTCTGTTAGGACAGCAAGAAAACGGTTGCGAGAGCAAGGTCTATTTAACTGTGCCAGTACTAAAAAGCACCGACTAACAGATGATAATAAAGAGGCAAGAATTCAGTTTGCAAATACTTTTATTAATGAATAAGATCGTTACTGGGAGAGAGTGGTCTTTTCCGACGAGAAGATATTTCAGCCCTGCTACATTGGTCAACTGCGAGTTTACCGTCCCAGGGGTCATAAGTTTGATGAATATTTGTACAAAACAGATAATAGCGGAAGGTCTGTCTTTTTGTTTAGTTTTTGAATTGTGCCTTTGCTGCAATTAATTTGACTTGCCATGCGTTGTTAAGACCACCCTTCTCCAAGTGTGGTGATGCTGTAGCTTTTTTCTGCTTCTCTCAAAACCATACTAATTAATTGTTTTCTTATAATTAAAAAATATTAACAACTTATTTCTTATTAGTTTTTTTTTAAATAAATACGACCCCACCAATGATTTCTTGTCAAAATAATTTAATTGACATAACTGATGTAAACACTCCCATTTACAAAGGAAAATTTTTCGAAAAAACATACTACTTGATAAAAAATCGATTACTTTTTTTCGGCCGTGATAGTACATCAATGTATTTTATCGGTTTCAGGATATTAATCATGTGTTTACATATGCAAAAGTAGGCTGGTAAATAAGTCATAACTAAAGTTGTACAGTAATTTTAGCTGTGTTTGGTGACCCAGTTCAGAACGTCCTGGACTAAAGTCAGCGAATAGGGACCTTGCATATAATTTATTTTACTTCCAAAAGTTAATAAACGACATCTTTTAAGAAATATAAGAGCCTCTTCGCATATATTTTTGAAAAAAAAATAAAAATTCCAGCCTAATTTTCCATTTAAAATTCAAACAAACATCTTTAAATTGACGTCACATGAAAACGCCTTGTCATTGGTGGTGATGTCATGAAGCAGGTCATCATATACGTTTTTCGATGCTTCTCGTCTAATGGCACTTTAAAATGTTTTTGCTGGTGTGGAAATCGTTGTACTTTTACAATCGGGTACCGTGCAATATCTATAAACCATTGTCTTTCAATATATAACGCTCTATGAGGATTACACATCTCAATTGCATTCAAGAAAATTAAGAAAATAAAACAATATTAAAACACGCAAGGCCTCAGCGCTCGTTATTATGCTTCATCACACCTTGGCTGAATATTCGTTTACTTTAAAGGATAACCTGAATTGAAATCTACATGTCTATAGGGTGGTATTTTCGATTTAAATATTTAATAATGAAGTTTTCAGTGCATAACGTTTGAAATTTAACAATTAATCACTTTTTGCTTTTAAAAAAGATTAATAAAAGTATTAATAACCTCAAAACATTGAACTGTCAAATTCGACTGCCAAGTGTCAAACACTTGTTGAACTACGCTGCTGGCAAGGCTTGCTGGCTACCCAAAATCCGTCCAGTTTAGATTATATGACGTCAGCGGAACGAGCCACGTGACGTCACACTACATTGAGATGGCCACGCCCGATTTAATTTCAAACTTCGATTGCTTATAAAATTATTATAAGTAAACGCTTTAAAAAAATACTTTGCGGAGGTGATATTTAGATATAAAGGGTAATTTTTACCATATAAAAAAAAATGTGCAAGGACCCTATATGAACTGAACTCGAATTGCTAGAACTTTAAAAACTATTTTGTTCGGTGTACAAACATGTACACTCGGGATTTTTACGTTTGATAGTTGTTGTCAAAGTGATATTTATTTTAAAACTACAGTGGGAAGTTAAGTTGTAACTTTTAGTTCGGGACGTTCTGGACTGGGTCACCAAACACACCTATTTATTGCTTGTACGGTAATATTACAATACAGATCTGTCAATAACTGTCAACAGATGAAATAATAAATAATGAAACTATAGGGCTATTTATTAATACAAACAGACAGAAAACTCCAAACAATAATAATTAAATACTGAAATCCAACTGAAATGTATTTTCAGGCAATCCAAGGTCCATTTTTATGTAGCCGATGTGACATTAAAAATGTAAACATTTATGTAATGTGAAAAAAGATAACAAATAAAAACAAACAAAATATAACTGTAACCATGGCGACAAATCAACCCATACAGACTTGACCAATGAAATAAGAAATAATAAGATAATATCAAAAGGTAATATCTATTAATAATGTCTTTATTTTCTGAAACCGATAAACTATTGAACAAATCACGGATGTTATGAATCATAACAGCCTTAGATGTCTTAAAATCCTCGCTCTACGAGCTCGGATTTTAAACCGACATCTGCGGCAGTTATGATAGTCATAACATTCCTAGATATGTTAATAGTTATTACTGGTCACTGGTCTCAAATATTTTACTGGACAGTCTCTGCGTGGCCTCCGACACTTCACGAAGCGAGCGCCAGCGAATATTCTACAGCCACTCCCCACATCCCGCAGGGTTAGTGACTGTAGATACCAGACTCGTGTGCCCTAAGCAGACGGAGGGATCCCAGGATGACCGCTTTCTGCATTTGATTGATATTTGGCAGGCGGGCATGGTCTTCAATGCGGAGAGCAGCGTGGCTTCATACCTCCGAGTACACCGATTTTCAGGACGACGATCTAGACAGTAGCCTGGGTATATAGCACTTGGAGCTCGTATCGGAGATCTCTGTATTTGGTCCGTTTCTCCTCCTCCTTCAAGGCGAAGTTTGTCTCAGCAGGTGTTGAGAACTCGATGATATACATCACCTTGATCTGATGGTCCAGGAGGACTATGTCAGGGGTCAGGCTTATCGGCTCGAATTAGCCTGACGGTCGAGAACGAGTAGTTCAGTAAATCTGGCATTTCTCATTCTCGACAACGGACTCGATATCTCGGGGAAGGTAGCACTGGTGTTTGGTCTACCTCGTACGATTGCTGTAGATGGTAGTATAGCACTTGTAAAGTCGCGTTATGCCAGTGGATGTAGGCCGAAGTCGCATATATCGGACATGCAGATAATAAATGCATGAGCGACGCCGGCGCCTGTCGGCAGGTCCTGCAGTTAATACCAAGGATCTCTACATCCATCACGCGACTCCGATAGACCAAGGTGTTAGTAACACCATCTTGGCAGGCCACAATATAATGAATCCCTTCTGTGTAATACAGCGGTCTATCAGCAGGTCTTCCTTGCAACCTACCAGGCTCTTCTTGGCACCACACTGTTCATTTATCTGTTGGTAGACCGGATCAACAGACCTCAACATCCTAGTATACAAGATGCGAGTAAGTAACTTGTAGCAGCAGTTGAGGCAGGTAATCAGTCTATAATTTTTTGGGTCAGGCAGATCAGATCCCTCTTTTTGGGGATTAGCACAGGTCGCCCTTCGACAAACCAGTCCGTAATGTGCTGCCCCTCGTTCAACCATGAGTTGAAAACTCGGGCCTCGGGCCAGATGGCGGTGGGTGGAAGGAAACTTCTTCCACCACCAGTTGTTTATGGATCCGGAGCAGCGAAGTTCTTAGTTCCAAGTGCTTGTTGAATCTCTTCCGGACTGATTGCCGGGAACACTTCGTCTGGCTCTTCTAAGACTCTACGACAAAGAGCCTCGAAGTGTGCTATAGCTGGAGTGTTATTGTGGACTCGTGATTTCGTAGATTCTTTTCCAGAAAGCATCGACATTATCAACAGTCGGCGGATTTTCAACAACACGATGTGGCCCTTGGAACAGGCGAGACGGATTTGTTTTAAACAATTTGTTTTGATCCAAACTCCGCACTCGCCTGATCAAAGTCTTATTGCCATAACCGCTCGAATCATATCTAGACAGTGCTACTTGATGGTCTGCAGCACTGTGCGATTTAGAGTGTGGTGTGTTGGCGTCTAGTGTCTCAGTCCGGCTGCCACTCGCCGGTCTTTGGGTGTGCAATTATGCATTCTACCACACTCTGGATTCGAAAAGCGTGTTGTCTCGCCATATTAATCTTCGCCTCGATTTTAATTACCCGCCGCTTAGTCTTCTCGACCCTGTCTACCGCGTTTGCTAGACGCGGCAGTAGAATGAGTTCCTTAACGGCGCGCGGCGGCGTAAACGGCACTGTTGATTTGCCATATGTTAGCATCTCTGGAAGCTCCTCATTCAACGAGTCCATTCGTGCCAGGTCTTGTGGCTTTGGGTTAACCCTTGATCTCTCAGATGTTGTTGAGAGAAGGCGCGATACTCCGGGTGAATATCGCACCACAACCGGTGTAATGGCGCCCTGCGCTCAGGTTAGCTGCTCTCGTAGCAGGTCAGCAAGTCATCATTTAATTCCTCCGTCCATCTAAAGCGTCCTTGTGAATTTGCCAGGTCGTCGTCGTTAAGACCAGGGCCCCTCCCGTCTGTCTTTGACCCCATCCGAATGGGGTCGATTGTGAGAGGCCTGTTCTCTGTTTCGGTCTTGAACCAAGGGATTTAGGATTAGGGGTTGTTAGCACTGTAATCCCACGTCCGACATTTTTGTAAGGGAGGGTTACCCCTCCTTGTCCAGGGTGCACCGCGAGGAGGTTGACGGTCTATATTTCGCAACCCTTATATTATATTATTATTATTATATTGAAGACCAGGGGTTATTTTAATTTAATAATAGAAGACTTGCATGTAGGGGGCGTCCTTAACGAGTTGGTTGAAAAATCACGTAAGAAACCTTCAGAGATGCCGCGCTCTGCCCAGTCGGAGAGATATCGATTATGGGTCAGGGCTGGCTTCAGTTTTTACTAAATATTGACGATTAATATATAAATCAATAACAGCAATTAACTAGACGGAAGCCAACTCTGTACTCCAATAACATGTGTTACCCTATCCCCCATGCATTTATTATCTGCATGTCCGATATATATGCGACTTCGGCCTACATCCACCGACATAAAGCGGCTTTACGAGTGCTATACTACCATCTACGGCACTCGTACGATATAGACCAAACACCAGTGCTGCCTAACATTCCCGGAGATATCGAGTTCGTTGTCGAGAACGAGAAATGCCAGATTTACTGGAACTACTCGTTTCCGACCGTCCGGCTAATTCGAGCCAATAAGACTGACATAGTCCTCCTCGACCATCAGACCAAGGTGATGTATGTCATCGAGAAACGTACCAAATACAGAGATTTCCGGTACGAGCTCCAAGTGCTATGGCTACTCTGTCAAGATGGCCGTCCTGATAATCGGTGTACCCGGAGGTATGAAGCCCATGCTTCTCTCCGCATTGAAGACCATGCCTGCCTGCCAAAAATAGACAGAGTGGTTGGCTTAAATACAGAAAGCGGTCATCCTGGGATCCCTTCGTTTACTTAGGGCACACGAGTCTGGAATATACAACCACTAACACTGCAGGATGCAGGGAGTGGCTGTAGATTATTCGCTGGCACTCCGGCCGTTTGGTGTCGGAGGCCACGGAGTTGTCCAGCATCGGGAAATCGTAAAAAAAAATAATAACACCGCATGTAATTACGACCCCCTTTATCCCAAGAGGCTCTAAAAGAGCCTTGTGTGGGAGGGGGCTAAGAAATTTATTATTGCTGCTAATAACTTATAGAGCCTGTATTTATAATAGAAATAGCTGACATAACTGCCGTATGTCGGTTTGAAATCCGAGCTCGTAGAGCGAGGATTTTAAGAGATCTAAGGCTGTTGTGATTCATAACATCCGTGATTTGTTCAATAGTTTATCGGTTTCAGAAAATAAAGACATAATAGATATCATAAGAAGCAGGAGCAGTAGTGATACATTTCAGTACCTATTTAATTATTATTGTTTGGAGTTTTCTGTCTGTTTGTATTAATAAATAGCCCTATAGTTTCATTATTTATTATTTCATCTGTTGACTGTTGTTGACAGATCTGTATTGTAATATTACCGTACAAGCTGTTGGCATGGCAATAATTATTACTGTAGGTACAACTTTAGTTATGATTTACTTACCAGCCTAATTTGTATATGTAAACAAAGGATTAATATCCTGAAACCGATAAATCACTTATATGTGGTTCAAATTTTAAAATTAAATTAAACCAGATAGAGAAACATTTGTAGTTCACCGTCAATTCGGTACCTATAGTGTTTAGACTAGAAATCTAGAAACTTTTTAATAGGAAATCAGGAGATAAATAAAAAGCCACATGCAATGTATCTTCATTATATTAAGAACTATTAATATTCTATAGTTAATTTCTTACAAGGCATTATGGACATTACACAATCAATCATATATCACAGAATTACACTAAATCTATACCAGAGACAGTTTGCAAGCCAGTAAGCCATACCCATCCGTAATAAGGGAAAAATAATCATAATATCAAAAATACATACTAACAATGATGCTACCATATAATTATGACTTGATCGGCCAAACGCGACTGTTGATATCGGCCGTGGCCTGTGGCTCGCGATTTGACTTAAATCAGGCTCAAGACCTGTTTGGTACCATTTTTATTATACTTTGTGTTTTTGATTTGGCATAATGCCAACAACTAACTGATCATGAATAACGTGCTTTAAAATTTTTCATCTCAAAAAATTGTTTTTGTGGAACGAGCACTTAATTATATTTGTAGGTATTTCATTCGAAATATTTCACATTTCTTTTACTATTGGTTCTCACAAGCCATCCCTGAAGTAAAACAATATTAATTTAGGGTTAATATTATAGCATATAACAATATTACAGCATATATAACATAATATTTTTAGTACATTTATTATTTAACATAGTGATGGGATCAATCGGATGAAAAATACAGAAAGAATCTAGATAATTAATTCGTCATCGTATGCAACACATAGGTAAATCTCGAACTGAGCTGTACACTAGTCGACAATCGCAACGTAATTTCGGATACGTCACTCAAATACTTGATCTTTGAATGGGAGCTTACCATGAACTTTTTAATGTAAAATGGACTTCATAATCGCTTGCTCTCCCCGTGTGAATCTCTCGTCGACACGTCGACCCCTTCTTGGACCCCTTCCACATAATAGGAAATAAGGTTTGCAAACTTATTTAAGATTGGTAAGACTCATCCACGAAGTTGCGGCCAAAGAGATAGGTATCTCATTTTCTCATGTTGGCTATTTGACCCAATTATTATTTTAAAGCATGTTGCCAAATGCATAGTATAACATTACAAGTAAACTTTAATACTCTTTTTCAGAACTTCTATAGTAGTATAGTATAGTATAATGAGTATAATCTATATTCGCTGATATTACACAATTATTTCTTTGTCAACAGCTATATCGGGATAATTCTAAATGAGATCTGAATTGTGGAGTCCAAACCTTATTTAAGACATAACCAGTTAACTTTCTTATCGAGGTGCTAAGCAAATCACAAATAAATTTTAATTTACCTCGAAATGATATTGAACATACTGACTCAGCCCAATAATAAATACAATATACAATATTTGCAATTGAAAATTACTTCTATAACCAAACAGGTTTTTGATTTAAATACGTTTTTTAAATAGGGATCATTTACCTAAACAAATGTTAAATTTTGTTCCAATAATTGGTAACTGAGATACAATTGTAGAAATTAAAAAATGTTAAAATACAAAATAAAGTGTACACTTTTGGGAATGAACTCCCAAGTGTTATACGCTTTGCTACGTGCAAATGGTAAATTTTTGACAATAAATAAGTTATGAAAAGAAATGTAACAATGTAACAACAAATGTAAATAGTCTTATTTGATTATTATTCTTAAACTACTAGACATTTGAAGATAGATTATCTTAGAAAGGGCTAAAAAATACATATTTCCCTTATAGTTTACGTTATTGGTGCCAGTGGCGGCTGGTCAGGGTGGGCAGGTTGGGCAGGGCCCACCCAGAAAAAAATTAAGAACTGTTTCGCACTCTATGGAAATATTTTTATTGTTTTCTTTTTGTGATTTAAATTGGTGTACATTTGCTTTCTATTTATATATAGAACAATGAAATGTTGAAAAATATTAAAAATGGAGTTTAGAAACTATTCGAGATAATGCCTAATATCCCCCGCTTTCCAAATTTAAAATCCCGCTTAATATTATACGTTCTATCCGCTATTATATGCATTGGGCTGGCCCATGCTCCATCATAAACGTCCGTAATAGCTAGGCAGTACGCTCACTTCATTGAAGTTAGATTTGCCATCTAAGTACCCAAGCGTATGTCGCGTACCTATTCTGCCTAAGCGTGAATCGCCGGGCCGGCCCGTTGACGCGATCAAGCGGAAGCAAGTTTTCGTTCAAGAAACTAAAAATCTAGCCAACATGCGTAATCACTAATGCAAAATGCGAAATTATGGATAATATACTTACTAACTTTAAATATGGAAATGTTAAATCTGTGTGAAACGATAAATAACATAACATTTATTATTAATTCTTAGCCCATAGGTATTGTTATAATTTAAAACAGCGCGAGGGACGGTGCCAGCTTTTAGAAGGTCTGGGCCGGCCCTCGGGGCTCTCCGGAAATTCTCGGCTTCTCTTATCGTTAGAAGGCACAGAAAGGGGTTCTAGTTTAGTTCCTTTACAATCGCATGGTGCAATTTTCATGGTTTTCGACATTAAAACAAATTAGTGTAGTATGTAGATCCTTTTTTTGTACGTATGTTTTAAGAAACTAGGTATTACGACCACTACCCACCCACTTATATAAAACTTTTTTACGTTATCAAAAATCGTACCTATATAGTTCTAGTTCTATTTGAATGAAATTACCAAAGGACTGAAAGTGAATTTTTATTATACTGTTCAAATTTTAAAAAAAAACTAGGTAGGTAACAAATATATAAATAAAATGAATAACGTAACAGAATTTTTTCAAAGGATTTAAAAAATTTTAATAAAACAGTTGAGTCAAACGAAAGTGGAAAAAACAAAGTAATCTTGAAAATATTTAAATATCAAGTTTAGTACATAAATTTTGAGGTACTTTTGTAAAACACAATGACCTTGAAAATCCTGAAAAATTTTCGGTAAATTACCGTTCTTGGGTTTGTCACACTTAATGTGGAATCCATTTTCATTTAAGAAGTTCTTGGGGCTTGCGCTGTTATTTGAATACCTATTTGAAACTTTGCAATATGCAATGAACCTAATTATTATCAATCAACATTATTGTGGGTTGCGGCGTTTTTAACTTTGACATTTTCTTTGTCTTTAGATCTTACTCCACATCCAAGCCTCAGATTCTTTATAGTTGGTAGATAATGTTTGTTGAACTTAAATGAGTTGAATTTTTATTAAATGTTGCATCAAATTAATTGAACTTCTGAAAAATATTTTTCACTATTTTTTCTGTTTCTTTAAATAAGTACTTAGTTTTAAATACCTAATACAGTTCCTGACTTCCAAGAAAAAAATAGAAGGGAACAAAAAGATACTGAATACGTATATACGTATTTGACAACCAAACTGCTCAGTCAACTATATTCTTCAAAATAAAAAAACCTGCAACCGTCCGAATAGTAAATCGTCGAGAAAATCGAAACGCACAGTTGTCGATTACCTATGCAACGATCTCGATTTTAGATTTTACACTGTTCAAGAAATATTCGAATGATCATTTGGGTGATCGTCCGATTATTGAAATATTCAAATACCGACATTCCAATTATACCCATCACTAATCTAACATATAATAATATTTCTAATATATATACTAAAAGTAATTTTACTTACTTATTATAAAATAGGTTCTTTAAATTTGAAACTAATTATCATGGTCCTTAACATTATATTAATATAAATGAACAAATAAACATAAGTATGGCATTAAAATCACAACTTAAATTATTTCTTTTGTTTTTACAACAGTCGACAATTTCTTAGAAAAAATTCTTTGGTTTGTATGGCACAATTAAATCTGAAAATTATTATTTTGTTATATTATTATACAATTTTTCCAAAACAAACACAGTTATATTATACACGATACAAAACAATATATTTTATTTTATGTATCAACAAGAAAACAAATGCAAATACAATACTTGTCTGCAACACACAACGCTGATAATACTCCGCTTAAAGGATCAAAAACGGATTGAGAAAATTATGCAGAGTGACCTGTAGCAGAGTAGATGTTTACTGTGCCTGTAGTGTAGGTATTATGTACAGCAGTTCCTCCATATCATATTCATGAGTATTGCAAATAAATGGAAATATTAAGGGGTGGCTTACCCAGTTAGGTACCTAGGTATCTATCACAGATTGTATATATTTTAGTCGTAAATACTTGTTACAGATTTATTTTAACTAATTTTTCGATTTTCGTTATAATAATGACTACTTTTTACTAAGATAAACCCCCTACATATTTTCAGTTGTAGGATTTATGTAACCAATATTAATATTAATCAACAGCTGTGTGTGGTTAGTGTGGTTCTACCGTTGGGCGTTGGGTGAAGATTTCCTCACTTAACGGTCTACATAAAAGCGGTGGACTACACTTCCCGGTTGATTGAAGGAATCGCATAATTCCTTCATTCAACACAACAACACTTACCATTTTGACTAGTGGAGTATTCTATTTGACAAGCTGCTTAGATTTCACTTACCGTAAAATGTCTCATATCATCTCTATCATTAAATTCATCTTCATTAACTAGTAGCTCTCTATTTCCATATCGAGTCCTAAAAAAAAATAAATTCTTACAAAAAATTCTTACATTCGTGATATTTTTTAAATGTTAATTAACTGTTAGAATATGATTATATTTTTTTGAGACCTAATCGAAAGAACGATTTCGAATAGAGACGATAATAAAATAAAGGTGTCTTATAATTTTACAGAAGGCTCTCTTTCATACGATTTATTTTTATTATTATATTTTTCAAGCATTTTGTGATACACAAAATAAACTCTTATCGATTTCTTTTATTATAGAATTTTATTGAATAATAATAGTTCTAAGTATTATTTCAATTCAATGTTTAATTATCTAAAAACCAAGACCTTGCTGTAAATAAATTATTTAACAAAGTTGTAGAAAATTATTATAAATTTGTCTAGAGTCTAGAGTTAGAGGTAGGTACCTTTCTAGAGAAAAAACATTTTTTCAAAAATATCTCAACTCAAATCACAAAGTTCGAAAGTCGGATTATCAATAAAAAGTGTAAAAACAAATTTATTCATTTTCTACAGAAAATATATTATACAAAACATGAAATATTACTGTATTAGGAACCATGAAATAAACAATGTTTCATGGACCATGATTTAACCTCATAACTTTCGACTATATTAATTAATAAAATCCATATTGGAAAAAGTTTGTTGGTGCAATACGTTTTAATGCAACTCCTTTGAGTTAGTTATTTAGATACTCTCCAGGTTCTGATTATTAATTGGTCTTGGAAGTTCACTTCATTTATGTTGGTTATTTAACATTTCAGAAGGGGAGACTACAAAATGGAATTTTGTCGATTTTAACGAACTTCATGTCTGTAGTTAGCAAATTAATTAGGTAGGTTACGTACCAAATATCAACTTTGTTGAAATATATAAGTCAAATTAGCGAATGTAAATAATTGAAAATAAGCTGGTTTTTTCAACTGACATACAAAATAACACACAGACTATAATTACAGGATTCAAAATAATGAACTTGCTTCTGCATTTTAAAGCTACTATGAGTTAAATTGGTTTTTATCACTTTTGAATATAGCGAATTCAAAACAATTTTGCTGACTATTTTTAATCCAATACCATAAAAAATAAACTTTGAGATTTGGCATGCATGTTCTATAATCAACTGAGTTCGATCAACTTGATGTTGTTATGTACTTAAGTAACAGAATCGGCTGTCGGCTGTAAGAGATTGTGGATAAATTACCAAAATAGAAAATGGCGGACGTAACGGAAAATAAAATAAGCTTTGCTCTTGTTCTATTTAAAAAAAAGTGGTTAAAATTACAATACTAATGATTTTGAAAAAGAGGAACTCTACATTTTATTAGATTCAATTCACACAAGAACTACTCGGAATTTATAATAAGAGTGCTAGAGCAAAAAAATGTTTGATAATAATTCTTTTACATTTTAGGTATACGCATTTACAGACCAGTATTCATAGGAGGAACATTTGTTCATATTTTTTAAACATAATTAGTCTAAGAATTATTATGGGGATTGTTATCGTAAACATCCAATTCCAACAATTTAATATTATTATATTATGTTAGTGATTGATGATTGATGAATACTATGATTAAATCAACGACCGACAATGTATTGATATTGATATCTCATTCGTAAGAAAGGGTCCACATTGAGTGAAAGTTCTATCAAAAAACGCAATCGAGCTAAATTTGAAATTTTAGTAGATACTGTATTACTCTACCAATAGCATGATTATCTAATTTTAGGGTTACACAACCTGTTTACAATCTTTTGACGAAAATCCATTATACGAGTAGTATAGAATGAATAAATTTCAAAAATGAAATGAGACCATAATTTGTGCCTTTTTTATTTCTATACCTACACAATAATTATGTAGGTCTCAACTAGTTTCGGCTTAATACGTTATCATCATGGGTAACATTAATAAAACAATTAGATGTAAATGGACGAACGACTAGAACTGGATCAGTTGACTAACAAATAACAAATACCTTCCCGTAGCACTAAAAATTGATAACAATCCCCACCAAAATCTTGAATCCCACTCATTTGCACCTCTTGTTAAATCTTTCATTCAACAGTTTCTATAAATGCACTCCTCGTCAAATATGAATTCCCGTAAAGGATTAAGGAACTATTTTGATTTATAGAGGCTGAACTACCAATGAGTAATGATGCGGCAAATTTTATTACAGCTGGTAGAACGGCCGTATCGACATCATCATTTGCCTTAAGATCATTCACAGGACAGAAATAGTTTACAACCTTAAGACTTTCCAATAAGTGATATTCGACGAGGGACTTAGGTCTTGATAGTTTTATAGTTTATGGGAAATCATATTTGGCAAGGACTATATTAAAAATGTTATCAATTGAACTACTTACTCCAGAAATCGTCTCCACGATAACAAGCCAAAGTAGGTTATAATAGAAATAACCACAAATACCGCTGCTAATATAGCTGCAAGTTGTCCTTGAACTAAAGGTACCCCGGGAGGAGGCGAATTCTGATCTTTTAAGCTAGGATCTCTCAAAATATCTTCTGTTTTTTGGCCATCTTCTATCAATTCTGTGTCCCAATTTTTATTTTCAGTTTCATTTAGAGAAAAATTGGTCGCTGATACTGATATTTGAATTTCGTTGGTTGGTTCTTGTATGTTTAAGAGCTCAGGGACCTCTGTGTCAATTTTACTAAAATTGGTACTTTTTATTTCGGTTGAGTTTATATCATTATTATTTACTTCTAGTGTAGTTGTATTAACGAGGGATATATTGTAAGATAAAACTTTTGTACCGTTTAATGATGTGTTGGGGAATTCTGGCGGCACCTTGGACATATGATCAATATCAGTTAAATTTTCGGTTTTATTTACATTCGTATCATTCATAGATGTGTTGGAAGATGATTTATTTGCTGTATCAGTTGCGTTGGAAGATCTAGATATAATTGTTGTTTCATTTGTGCCATTTTGTGATAACGTAGAGCGCTCATTGGAAACATGATCTGTTAAAGTCATGTTTAAATTAGGACTAATGAGAGCTGCATTAGTAGATATAACTTGTGTACCGTTTGTTGTTGCTTTGGGAAATTCTGATGGTACTTTCAAAATGTTAGGTACTATAGTTACATTTGGTATCTCACTTCCTTCATTATTCAGACTCTCAGCGTTTTTTGTAGCAAAAGTAGTGTTCTGGATTAATTTCTCAGCATATATAGATACTAAAAGAGAAAAATAATTAGATATTTGTATGCAACTTGCATTAACAATATACAGGGTTAGTTTTATTAATGTAAACCCCCCATTTTTATTTTTATCTTTGACCGATTCCAAAAATTAAAAAACCGGCCTTACACGGTTTTTATGTAGATTCCACTCCTGTTAACGGATTGGCAGTTAAGTTAAATTTTTTTAAGTGGAACACCCTGTATATTTTGACAAATTTGAATTCCTCCAATAATTCTGATTGCAAATATATACACATATTGTATAATCGCTTTACTGGTTTTTGAGTTATTTCCACTTTATTATGGATACGTTGAAACAAAAGCGTTATTCTATAAACTCATATAATAAATTAAAAATGGAATAACTCAAAAACAGAACAAAATATATGAATTATTAAAACAAATTATATAACATTTTCAACATAACCAACCACCATTAACTTCGATACATTCCAACCCACGTTTATTAAAATTCGAACGAATTTTTCGAAGAAAAAGTGCTGCATCCAAATTTAGCAAAGTTATATTTTTTATTTTTATTATTTTTTTTTTAATCATTTATTTAACGTCGGCCTATTTCCGCTACCGAGGCCAATCACTGACGTCAGGAGACGAGCAACCCCCAACCTGGAAATTTTGCCTCTTATCTTACTAAGAGTAGGGATTTTTTACTTGCCTAACATTTAATAGACAAGGGACCGACTGCTTTACATCCCCTCCGAAGGATGGTATATCCTCAATGCACCTCGCGCCTACAGTTGTATTGCTTCTGCGATATAGCTGATATACAAGACGCTAGAAGTAGGGAAGCGAGACCACGTCTTTCCGTGGAGCCCATCCACGTGCTAAACGCAGTAATGTTGCTTTACTTTCATATCGCTATGAAGTGAGTGAAGTCAGTCCTCGTAAAAAAAATATATTTTTTATAATTTGATTTTTTTATTGTTTAAAATTTTCCACTGGTCCACTGTAAATTTTTTCTTTGAGCGTTCCCCAAAGAAATAATCTAATGGATTAAGGTCTGGACTCCGTTCGAATTTTATTAAACGTTATTTGAAATGTATCAAAGTTAATGTTGAAAATGTTACGTAATTTGTTTTAATAACTCATATATTTTGTTTTGTTTTTGATTTATTCCATTTATTGATTTATTGTATGAGTTTATAAAATAACGCTTTTGTTTCAACGTATCCATAATAAAGTGAAAATAACTCAAAAACCAGTAAAGCGATTGTACGATATGTGTATATATTTTGTAATCAGAATGATTGGAGGAATTCAAATTTGTCAAAATATACAGGGTGTTCCATTTAAAAAAACCTAACTCTTTTGCGTACCCTGTATATTTAAAACGCTATTGCCAATCCGTTAACAGAAGTGGAATCTACGTAAAAAAACGTGTAAGGCCAGTTTTTTTATTTTTCGAATCGGCTAAAAATAAAAATGGGGGGTTTCCATTAATAAAACCAGAGATTTAATCTCTGATAAAACTAACCCTGTACATAAATAAGTAATGTTTTACAAATTTATATGATATGTGATCATATTGAATATTTTTTGTTAAAAAAATTGCTGCAAATATTGTACAGGGTGTTTCCTATAAAACTATACCCCCTCTTATTTCGGTCAATTACCATCGATTTTAATTTTTCAAAAACCGGTCTAACACAAAATTTTTCGTAGATTTTGAATACACTATTACTTTTTTCCTACTTCAACCGTATACGAGGGGCAAAAAAAAGTATGGTTTTTTTAAATGGAACACCCTATATATTTTTACATATTTCGATTCGCCTCGTCCTTCTGATTACAAATATATATGACACTTATATATTTGCTATAAAAATGGCGTAAATAATTGAATTTAAACTTAGGGCGTTTCCTTCAAAACTATACCCCCCCTTATTTCGGTCAATTATTTACGGATCAAAATTTTCAAAACCTACACATAGAACTTTTCGTAGATTTCATATATGCTATTACTTTTTTTCTCCCTTCAACGGTATACGAGGGGTGGAAAAAAGTATGTTTTTTTTTTCATAAAATGCCCTGTATTTTTTTACATATATAAGTATTATATATATTTTAATCAGAAAGGTAGGGTGGATCTAAATATGTAAAAAAATTCAGGGCATTCCATAAAAAAAACATACTCTTTTTCCACCCTTCGTATACCGTTGAATGGAGAAAAAAAGTAATAGCATATATGAAATCTGCGAAAAATTCTATGAGTAGGTTTTGAAAATTTTGAATCGTTAATAATTGACCGAAATAAGGGGGGGTATAGTTTTGAAGGAAACGCCTTAAGTTTAAATTCAATTATTTACGCCATTTTTATAGCAAATATATAAGTGTCATATATATTTGTAATCAGAAGGACGAGGCGAATCCAAATATGTAAAAATATATAGGGTGTTCCATTTAAAAAAACCATACTTCTTTCTGCCCCTCGTATACGGTGGAAGTAGGAAAAAAAGTAATAGCATATTCAAAATCTACGGAAAATTCTGTGTTAGACTGGTTTTTGAAAAATTAAAATCTGTGGTAATTGACCGAAATAAGAGGGGGTATAGTTTTATAGGAAACACCCTGTACACGATTTAATGTAAAACAGTGTAACTATGTTTTCAAATTAGAACACAGTTACATGTGTATGAAAAATATACATTACTAATATTAGCGAGCGTAATGAGTTTGTATTTCCTCATAGACAATAAAATACGTAATCTTACTCAAAACCTCATTATTTCATTATCCTCTCGGATTAAGAAAAAAACATTAAACGATGTTCAAAATTTAAGTAGTTTTTTGGGTTGTTTAAAATACTTCTAACGTTTGTGCACCAGGGATAATTTCCAAATCGTAAATAAGGAGAAGATTGATGAGAAAGGAGAATGTTTTGATAATTACCACAATTAGAGACGTAGCAGGTTATGTTAAGATATTAATACGTCACGGAATAAGAAAATTGTATTAAATAATTATATTTCTGATAACTTACATTAAATTTACAAAATTAATACCTGGATTATTTTTGGCATACATCAATTCTAGATCGTCTCACAAATCGGTGTTCTTAAGCGTGAGCGTGGCGTAGAGGGAAGGTAAAAGAAAAAATTCTCTTTATTCTGTAATCAGAAACTCTATAAACTTAATCTGCATCTAGGGTCAGTTGTACAAAAGTGGTTCAGCGAAAGTTCAGCTGATTAGGTTCAAAATCCAAGGATACAGATTGTTGCATGAATGGTATCCTTGGATTTTGAACCACGTTCAGCTGAACCACTACTTTCTATACAACTGGCCCTTAGTATGTTTAGGTATGACATAATGGCAACCAGCAACCGTATCTGCAAGAAACCAATTAAAGCGTTGTTCCAAATGAAACCAATAATGATTCGATCGTTTTTTTTCTTCTAAACTTTACCATAGGTGCAGCGGAAAGTTCGCTGTAGTTAGTCATTTCCATATTCGAAGTTTCCCTATTGGTGGGTACTGTGAAACAAGCCTCGGCTCTCATATTGATGTATGCCAAAAATAATCCAGGTATTAATTTTGTGTAATTTAATGTAAGTTGGTCGATTTTTATGGGGTCACTAATTAGACATTAGACAATTAGCCACCTAATCACTTATACCCGATGCACCTTAAGTGCCAAATAATCAAAGAACGAAGTTTGTAACTAGTATTTTAAATTACTGAGTGTTTAAAATAAGAATATTGTGATAAACAGTCTAGTCGAGGAAATTCCAAACCTAACAATGTGAGGAACCTGCTTGAACATTGCTTGTGATAAAAACTTACCTACTACTATTATTGTATTATATATTTACTTAGGAATTTTTGGGCAATATAACAACATGTATTAAGATAAAATACATTATTTCTTCGTAAATAACATTATCTTTGAATTACCTTAAATACTTTTCTTTGTTCTATTAACAAATTTACACATCATATTCACGTATTTTTATACAGTGAAATTTCATTATCTATGAATTTGTATTTTATAAATACATATGCATACTTTATATATTTGATAAGGATGAACATTTATCTACAGGATATTTCTAAATTTTATTGGGCACAACACACAATTTGCCACTAAAATTGATGCAATAAATTGCAAGAATGATAGCACTCGTAGCCTACGAGTGGTATGAGTTCTAGCAGTAGATTATGAATCGCGAGATATCCATCTAAACCACGTTGATTATGTACAAATATTCTTAATGCCACTCTTTCTAAAATGTTTGGTTTAGCAATATGTAATTTAATTTAGTATTTTATATATTACTGGACTGTAGACAGGGTGGAACAAAAGTATCAAATAATGGCTTTAACTTTGTTATTTGCAAAGTTACAAAAAATGTTCAGTATAAAAGTTGTTTGGTTCTTTACCGTGCATGTTTTGAGTTTTTTAGTTTGTTGATTTCTTTTGGTTTGTTCCTTGGCAACCAACTTTTTCTTTTTAAATGGCACCCATAATTTTTTTTTTTTGTCAATTTGGAACAACCATATTTTTCTCTATTCAGTCATAAAATTTTGCAATTTTTGGAAAAAAAATAAGCGTGAAAAAAAATATTTATTACGACTCAATCAAAACTAAATTAATTAATTTCACAACATCAAAACACTAAAATTTAGTTGTTTGTTTGTAAAAATTTAATTGTCAAACTTCCATGGCATCCTTTATTAAGAGGCGACGAGTGAGTCATCGTAAGAAATGTTTTTTTTCTCGCTTATTTTTTTTTCGGAAAATTGCAGAATTGAGAAAAATATGCTTGTTTCAAATTAACAAAAAAAAATTATGGGTGCCATTTAAAAAGAAAAAGTTGGTTGCCATAGGAACAAACCAGAAGAAGATATCAACAAACTAAAAAAACTCAAAACATGCATGGTAAAGAACCAAACAACTTTCATAGTGAACATTTGTTTGTAACTTTGCAAATAACAAGTTAAAGCCATTATTTGATACTTTTGTTCCACCCTGTATATTCGTACTAATAGATTTTATTTCATCCCGTCCGGAAAATACAACATTATAGTTTACAGTAGGTACTCATATACGGCCGGAAAGTGAGGTATTACTGTAATGTACCGGAAGCCACCGGAAATTCATTACGATTACGAACCAATCACAAACTGTTATTATACCTTTTGACAGTTATTTGACATATAAAAATTTACCTTAAATTAAAAAATAGTGGCAAAACTGTCAAATGATCTAAGAAAGTAATCAAGTTTCAAATTATAGATACAAATAGACAATTAATGACGGGATGAAATAAAATATCATTCGATACACGTCCGTTAGGTGTTGTTCCAGGTTCCAGTCTCGTTTAGATATTCTGTACTCGACTGTAACAATTCACTTTCCGGACTAACGAAAATAAAATTACTATTTTATAATAATTTTTTTTCTTCTATTAAAACAAAATTTTCTAAGGTTTTATAGTGGACGTGAAAAACAATTTCAGGTTTTAGTACACATACAAATATGCGACAATGTAGTCAAATATCAAATATATTTAAAAATTAAGAGTTCGATTTTATTATGAAGTTTTTTCGCATGTGGTCTGCCAACCAGTCTGCAAATTTTTGGTAGTGCTGAAAGTTGTGTGGGCTCTCATTCCTTTGAATACACTAACTATTAAGACGACCATCTTAAGCACTTGTAGGTCGTATCGAAATCTCGATATTTAGTTAGTGAGTAGATAACTAACATTACCGTGGTTTTGATAAGCGTGGACGATTTTATGTTATGCTTACTGGCTTTTTATATGACGGGTCTGGAACGAGTAATTCCAATATATTAAACATTTCTCATTCTCAACGAACTAAATCTCATTTGGGATGTAATTAAGGCAGCATTGGTACAATTGCCGTAAATGTTATTGAGTAAAGAAAATGAAAATATTATTCTTTACTCAACGATGGTAACATAGCCGTGTTTTATTGATGGACGATGGACGCAGGCTGAGCCGCGTTATTCAAATGTGCAGAAAATAAATGAGTGAGCAGTGAGCGATTTACGAATTTGCTGTTGTTACGCATTTCACATCCATTAGGATAAACCAATGCATTCATTGCATCGTAGTAACAACTCGCCATAAACTCTTGGTTTCCGACTTACACCTTCCGATGTTACGCACAATTCTATATCGTACTGTTGAGGAGAGAAATTATAATCCTTCACTCAACGACCGTACATACATGGATTCTATTTATTGGCGTGTATGTTGACTAAACGAATTTATCTATTTTAATTTAGATTTTTAGATGATTTAATAAAAGCTTCGTAACTATTTGTGTATTATAATTTCGCCGGTCTTCTCCTTGCCTTGACTTTTTTCTATGACTAATCAAAAAACAGAATTATTATGATAATCGTTTTAGTTGTATAAATCAAAGGGAATTAAACTACGTTATATCAGTATAAATATAATTTAAATTTTTTACTTTAATTTGTAGTCACCTGAGTTGGCTTCATGCTTATTTATAAATATAGATAGATAGTGGCTAGCCTACAAATAATTTGGACTAATTTTGTAATTTTTTCGACCCTCTGCAAAAAGTTTTCAAGACGCCAAAGAACTTAGTGGCTAACCTACGATTCACTTGGACTACTTTTAGAATTTTCGCCCTCCCTCGGAAATTGTTTTTAAACGATTCCTGCAAAAAAAAAAACTATGCGCCGCGGCGTACGGTAAAATAATTAACTGTGATATTTTACTCTGCCAATAAAATTAAAATTACTAGCACATGAAAAGGATCAATAAATATAGGCCCGGACTGAAGCGGCGGGCAACCGAGCAAATGCCCGGTTTCGAACTGTTTTAAGATCCGAAAAGTATTTATAGTTTGTCAAATAATTATTATTTTATATTTACCAATCAATAGTATATGTATATATAAATTAATAAAATATGTATTATTTTGTTAGTAGGTACTTATTTATTATGTTTCTCTATTTTGTAGCTGCAATATCCTATTACCTTAGAAATTAAAAATAACTAAACTGGCAGAAAGTATAGTTTTTATGGGTACTTTAAATTCATCAAAAAAGTTAGGTGCTCGATTGTCTATTAACAATAATACTGTGATGTTGAACTAATATGTTTACGGTTTAGGACAAATTCCCGACGTCTATATATATATTAGCAATATAAGTATGAACATTTATTTAGATTGTCCGCAAATAATTTATTTGACCTAGAGGGCACATTGAAAGGTCCAGGTCAACTACTATTACAAATGTATGCATATGTTGAACCTCCATATGTTGAAACACTTGAAACGTTTACCTACTATAAACTATACATTTACATATATAACTATATCAGGTCTATTTCCATAAATGGTGAGATTTTTCAATGCCTCTAACAAAAGTAAATAGTAGAACATAGACTCGTCGTTCATAATAATAATATTAATAATTAAAATAATATAAAAATTAATATAAACATAAAAACATAAAACACACCACAGAAATTAGACAACCCCCAAATCCAAAGCCAAAGGCTATCTGGGAGGGGGCTACACATTAGAAAAAACGCAGACAAACATCCATACCCACCGACATTGCCATCTGCCGGTGCCGGGTCTCGAACCCGGACACGATAGGCAGGTTGGCCAGAGCCGTGACTGTCACTCATGCTCTAGCCCACTACACCACAATAATACACAATAATAACAGTAACATCTTAGACATATTGCCCATATTTAAAATAAAATAGTATACATACCGGGTGGCCACGAGTCAAAGTATGCCCCCCATTTTTTGGTTGTTCTTGAATTCAAAAATTTCGTTTTTGGTATACGTAGTAATTTAAATAACTATTTTATTCTTTACAGACAAGCTTACTACCTTGCTAATAATTACCATAGCCTACTTAGTAATTTTCTTGCATCGCATTCATCTGACGCGGCCATTTTGTAAAAAATAAAAAATCGTTCGTATCTCACTTATTTTTTGGAATTTTTGAAGTTGGAAAAAACTGTTGCAGTTAGAATTTCATGTTTTATAACACACCACAAAAAAAACATGGTCATTATATTTAAGAAAAGAAAGTTGATGTCACTTCCGGTTCAACCGGAAGTGATATTTTCGTTCCTGTTAGTCTAAAAATAGCCCACTTTTGTCTTATTCACGTATACCAAAAACGAAATTTTTAAATTCAAAAACAACCAAAAAATTGGGGGCGTACATTGACTCGTGGCCACCCGGTATATGAATATTAAAAAGTATTATTATTGTCGAATAATGTGAAAACAAATAATAACGTTCTAAAATGTTTTCAATGATTTTCTTTGAATTCAACATAATTTATATTTGCATGTTCAGAATTGGAACATCAATAAATATGTATATTAGATAATTTTGTTATTATAGGGCCAGTATAAAACTTAAATAAGTTTGTTTATAAGCAATGAGTCTCAAAAAAGAAAGTAGAGTAAATTGCAAAGGACGTGAAGATATAGGAGACATATCAATTATAGGAATGAGAAAATTTGTTTGTTATGGTTAAATATTTTATTAATGTCAATAAATACAATTTTAAGTATAAGTTTCAAGATATAGGTAGAATATGAATTTAACGTGGTCTAGTCCTAGTCTCCCTGATGTGCTAAAATAAAGGCGAAAGAACATGTACATCTTCTTGGGGACATCGTTTTTTAATTGGTGACCATAATGAATGAATTTTGTGGTGAGTTAAAAAAAAATTTTTTTTTCAATAATTTATTTTTAGACGTTTTGAATTTTGTAATTTTTAATCCAATTTTTATCATGCATTAAAGAAGGTCCAATAAATTTAATAATTGTATGTTTAAAGATGAAACATCAATGTGAGTATATCAAATTGGATATGTTTTTTGTTATTATGCCTGTATAAAGCCTAAATAAAGTCATTTATAAACAATGCATATCAAGCAAAGAAAGAGAATAATTGTAAAAAAGTGAAGAATGTGTGTAACGATTTGGCGGCGATTGCATTTAATCTAATGCAAAATTTGCAGCTTCCTGAAATTCCAGGTCAGGACTTATTTTATTTGTCGCCATTAAGTGTATCTATGTTTTGCATAACTGATATGAAACCCGATAAGTCGTTTTTTTTATTTATCACGAGGGAATTGCTGCGAAGGGTCCCAAATGAAATGTGCTCTTTTTTAATGGAGTACCTACATCAAAAGTCATGTTCCAGCAGAAGCCAAAGAACTTCGCTTATTCTATAACAACTGTCCAGGCCAAAATAAAAATCATTGCTTAATAAGAATGTGTATGGCACTCGTAGATACTGGCCATTGTGAAAAACAGCAGTATTATCCTGTATTCTTTTTTGCCCTGTGATCGCGTCTTTGGTGTCGTTAAAAGGAAATTAAAAAGATACGACAGGGTAATGTGTTTAAATGTTATTTGTGGCATTTCATAAATAATTTCTTTCCTTTTCTTTGTTTGGGATTTATTACCACATTCCTTGAGATTCCTATCCAAAAAACACAAATACAGCGAAATAATAATACTTTCTAGTGCCAGAAATGCATTTACTTTACGGTTAGTATATTTTGGACTTCAAAAGCTGATGACCAAAATTCTACAAAGCGTCCTGTATCTCACCGGAAACTGAACTTCAACCAAGAAATGATAAAACAAGTGTCTCAGTATCAAAATTTCATCATTTGCCTTGTGAAGAATCCGGCATGATTAAAGCATCCTGAATATATAAATAGTTTTACATGGCACACATTTCGGAATTTAAGGCTCCCAAACCTAATCAACCCACAAAGAAAAACTTCCCCTGTTAGAAACAAAAATCACCAATCTAGAAAATTTATTAAAATTGGTAATTGATTGACAATTGAAATTAAATTGAAATTATCAAAAACCACAAATCAAAACCCACGAAGAAACCCAAATAATAGCCATGGTTAAGTTCCGTATTTTTCATTGCTTAATGTATTTTATAGGAAATAAAAATATTTCTGTCTGTTTACTTCAGAAACAACTCAAGTCACTAGTCACTGTTTTCAAAGTCACTTTTTTGCTACCAATTATTTCTTTTTTCCTTAAAATCAAGTACAGGCTTAGAAGTAGATGTTGGTAGTATCCTCGAGCCACCTGAAAATTTTGTTTTATACAAGATTGAGAAGTTCGCCTCCTGATAACTTACAAAAAGTAACTTGTTTGTTTCATCAATATTTGTGACTTGGTTGTTTCATCAGTAAAAGCCATTCACATATTCTCTATTCAATTAATATTTTTATTAATTTTGCCAGACGCACGCTTCAACCTACTATTAATGATATTAATGACACAGCTAGGTATGAACAATTTTTTCAAACTTTTGAAAATTTTAGGCGATGATGGCGACCACTTAGAGCCGACAGACGGGTAGTTTCTCTCTTAGTGTGAACAGTTTTACCAGCTACGAATAGATTCTAGTTCAATATATTATGTCGTTACCATTGATTAAGAATGAATAAGATACGCGACTCCAATGGTAAAGTGCGAGGTTTATTTTGGGTGCGAGATTTTTTGGTAAGTTGTGGGCATTCCTGTGATTCACGTGGTATGCTTTTGATAAACCTGTGTCGTGTCTGGTTTTATATAATTTATATAATCTAGTGGTAATAAAATTTGAATATTCAGATTGATTTTAGTTTAAAATTATGTGACGGTTGAAAGTCAAACACGTTGAGAAATAGCTGGCAGAAAGAATAAGTACGTTAATAATTTTAAACTAAAATTAATCTGAACATTAAATTTGTATAACCACTAGATTATAAATAATATAAAACCAGACACGACACAGGTTTTTCAAAAGAATGCTACGTGAATCACAGGAATGCCTACAACTTACCAAAAATCTCGCCCCCAAAATAAGTCTCGCACTTTACCATTGGAGTCGCGTATCTTATTCATTCCTTAATCAATGGTCGTTACACACTTGCAATGCTCGAGCAGTTGATTGGTCTCCCAGCTTTTGGTCTTGTTTACAACTTTACTATAATTAATAGTGGTGCAATTTTTCTGTAACAGGTCACGAATACCTAATTTTATAATTATTGTTCTATGTGATTTCACCCAACTAAATGATCGAATTACGAGCAGAGAGTATATAATATAAACTCACGTGTCCCTTTTATATTATACTTACATAACTATCCAACAGCAACAACGTTCTTTAGTGACGAACTAATCTTAATATTTCAAAATTTCTTTCTGAACTTGAACTTGAAAATGAGCGACATAAGTATCATTTTGTTCGGGATGCACTGCTTTATAGATATACAGGGTGTCCCGTAATAAAGTGCAAAATATTTAACTGGAGATTCCTCGTCGAAAATTAAGGTGGGTACTTCATATAAAATTTTCCAAAATAAGCTTTCCCTGTTCGGCTACATAAAGGGCCTAATGGTTTTTAATTTCTATCTCAAAATAGCGTAATCGGAAAAAGATGAAATTTGGCACATCTTGGTTACTAATCAAAAGGCATCTAAAGAAATCATTTCATCCACCTAGCATGTACACAAAGGGGTGAAATTAACTACCCTTCTTGAAATTTTGTAAATATCTTTCTGCCTGCTATTTTGTTTTCAATTAAAAAAAATAACTAAACATTACGATTAATTTAGAAACTTTTTTATCTCTTGAAATAAATTCGACCATTTTTGAGAAAAAAATTAAATTACATCTGCCTAAGTGATCAATCAAAAGCGATGAGTCCCACTACTCCGTTATTTTGCAATAATTACCCTATTTTGAGATATTATATGAGAAATAATGCCTTTACGAAATTATAATAACGCCTTAGGACATTACATGGAAATAAATCGTTTATATAAATTCTACAATAGAAATTACAAGTATACTTCATCGTCTTTACCTTTATTAACATCAGTATAAATTAAATGTCAAAGAAAATGTCATACTAGCTATTTTGTGACATAAGAGTGCAATTTTTAAAATTTTCGTATTAAATAACAGAGTAGTAGGACATTAAACGTTGAATGTGGTTGAAGGCACTACGAGAGTTTATCAGGATAATGACGCCCTCGGTCGGCGCACATTCCCTCAGGCCGGAAGCACTCGGAAAGTACATTGCCGACCTCGTGAATTATTATCCTTATAACTCCCTTGATCCTTAATAACTACATATGTATATGTCTTGCCAAATTAGATTCGCATTTTATAATCACTATATCGAAATTTTTATTTTTCAGACTTCTAGGGAACCTTATATAAATATTCTAGGTACCTAATATAAATTAAGTTTTTTTTGTTTGTTAGACGAGTTTGTCTTGTTTTTTAACCAGATTCTACCAGATTTAATGATTACAGCAAGTTAACGTAAAATACCTATCGACTACATTTTTACTTCTTTATGTAAAAAAAATTATAAGTACCTATTTTGATTGTGAAAAAAATTGATTTCGAGAAAATAGTGTTTTTGAAAAAAAGTATGTCAAACTGCGTTTCAATTGATTGGTATGGTATACAATACGAGCAGTTAAGCTCATGACCTTTGAAAGTGCTAGGGAATATTTATTTAGAAACTAAAGTTATTTAGTGACCCTTATTTAGTTTGAAATTTCTTTTAGAGTTTTATTCGTTGTAGTTTAAAATATTTTAATTTGTTGTGTGCGTTTAATATTAGAAAGTTTACTGTTCCTTGCAGCTTATATATAAATTAGTACGTTACTTTAAAATGTCTATCTATTAAATATACTTAAAAATTTAATAAAATTATACTTCGATTATTTGCAGCCCCATAATTTATGATGCATGCCGTTGCACATCGCATCATCAAATATTTCTTTGGTACCCTGCGAGTGCTGGCTGGGGCTCTGCGTGTAGAGATCTCACGACTTCCTCTTTTCTGGCGGAAATCGACAAGATATAGAAGGGAAGTAGAAGTTACATGCTCTAAAACCGAAGTGAATTGACTTCCTGAAATCTTGAAGCTTGTTTTAGAGAGAGTTGGAATCTCTTTTAAAGACCGTACCATCTTATTATCTCAAAGTGGGAAGTATAATTTATTTAATAAGGAAAAGGAAAATCTGAGAAAACTACAAATTAAATTCTAATATGAAAAACATATGGTGGTAAACGAAAATCTCCATGAAACAATGTTCATAATTATAAGTAAAAACGATAAATTTATTAATAAATTCATAAGCCAATGTAAACAACATAATAAAATGTTAATCTAATTCAACATTTATTTATACTAATTGCGGCTACTACGTCGTTCCTCAGCAATATGAAGGAACGACAGAGAGATGAGAACAAGGACGCATCCGACGTAAATTAAGTTTGATATGTTAGTACTGTTAGTAGATTATTTTGTTTATATCGGAGTAAGGATTATGAAGAAGAGTCTAAATACTTTATTCTAAACTGATTGCGAATATTGACCCCTAACGGTAAAGTCTGGCAATCGGCGATGGTATTCCACAGGGATCTGTATTTACTTACTCGAACTCTGTTTCTATTCCATATTAGATTAGGACTAATTTTCTTAACGTCTGAATATGCTAAACCAGTAAACCTGGCAGTCCAAAAATCAAGCACTGCGGCTATGCTATATCTTATTGTCTTAAGAGTCTGTATCAGATGTAAATCTCGATTCTACCGCACTCCGCACAGGTCAGTTTGACATGATGCAGTCAAACCAGCGTATAGACAATAACCTGGTCAAACCGAAACCACCGCGACTGCAGGTTGCAGCAGGTGCATATTTGTTTTCGCAAATTCGTGCGAGATGGCAGCACTTTTAAGAGTCTTATATACCCACTTAAATCGTATTTTTCGAATGTCTCGTTTAAAACTTATTCGATTTGAATGCAATTTTTATCAAGTTAATCTGAAATACGTATAGAATGTCGGATAGTTATTTTTTTCTTCAAAAGAAAAAAAAAATTTTTGCATGCATTTTATACCTATTTTTTCAAATTTATTAACATTCCGATATTATTCATTGCTTCTAACTTTTAAATTCATTTTCCCCAACTCTTGGTATGAGCTGTAAATTAATTTATTCGAAATATAAAAATTGCATATCTATGCCTTAAAAGTACTGCCATCTCGCACGAATTTGCGAAAACATATATACACCTGCTGCAACCTGCAGTCGCTGCAAGCCTTGCAGTCGCTGTAGTTTCGGTTTGATTTCATTATGTCAAACTGACCGATGCGGGGTGTGGTAGAATCGAGACTTGCATCTGATACAGACCCTTAAGAACCCCACTAGTACTACATAATTCATTTATTGTGAAATACTTTTTTTGTGCCATTTAGTTCACAATACCAGTGGTGTAGTGATAGGATGTTTAAAGATTTAGCCCTTGCCTTCCCATTAACAACCATGAGGAACAAGGAAATATGGCTTGAATCCTTGTATATTACGTATACAAGGCTTGAATCACATTTTATAGATCGGTACGGATCGATTAAGCCCGGCTAAATGTAATTCTACCGTTAAAATGAAAAGTGGTTTGCAAGTTGCAATATAAATTATATTATAAATGTTTATGCTTTAATTCCACCTATTTCCACCTTTGTTTACAAAATTAATATTTACCAAAAAACATAATTTACGTGTGGCGGAAAAGGCGAAGTTAAACTCTGCAATAAAGATATTGCAAGTGTTTCTTACACTTAACCTTAAATACAAATTTTATCTTGACTGTAAGGTATATGTAACTTATATCTCACGCATATTGAGTGCGGTAGGACCTTCATTATACAACTCCTTATAGCTTAAATTAATTATTTACAATGATTTTTCATATTTATAATAAGTATGGAACTTTACAGACAGACGTTCACAAAAAATGTACCTTAAAAAATGCACATAATAGAATTGATTTTTATGATTTTAATATAAGAGAGATTCAGCAATTTGGTGCAGTGGTTTGAGCTGATTTGTTGTGTGCTATGCATGTATTTCTGGTCTTTTTGATTCACAAACATTTACTTATTTACTTATACATACATACCGAATGTCACACGAACATATTATATCATGCATTTTTTTTGTTTTGAAACTTAGCACATCTTCGTGTGTACCTACTAAACATCACTTTTTGATGCGCAAATTACTTCCGTTTCAGCAAATGTGGTATAGTATACAATAGTAGAGTGATCGGCGCCCCGCAAAATCACTTCTGTGGGCGTCTCGGGGTTACAACTTGAAACCTTGACAAAACGAAAGTTTGTATTTTGATGTTTCAAAATCCAAAAGCCGTCAAAAATCGCCCTGTGCAGAAAGGCACTATAATCAAAATTCGAGTTATCTAGCGTACTGTATAGAAGAGAACGTGAACAATATGACTATATACCTACTCATCCAGCAGGAAGTTTAAATTTATTATTTAAACGTTATCTAATAATTGAATCAAAATTAATAAATAATGTATGTTAGGTACTTAAATATTAAATTTCACTTTCGAGAACCCTCGAGATAAATTAATGAATAAAAAAAGACCATTTCCCTTGTATGTACGTACAGGGTGATCATTTATACTTTTACACCCTTTTAACTTTGTTATTTTTGGAAAAAGAAAAAAGTGTAACGGCAAAAGTTTTAGTTATTTTTACGTAGATTTTAAATACAGTATCAGAAAAACAATTGATTAACGCCAAAAAAAGTTATAACACAAACTTGTGCTTTTTATTTGATAACATGCTGTATGTTTTTGCGGAATATGAAAGAGTATGAAAATAACTTTTCAAACAGCGTGTTACTACACAAAAAACACAAGTTTGTATTATAAGTGTTTTTAGCGTTACTCAATTGTTTTTCTGATATCGTATTTAAAATCTACGCAAAAATAACTGAAACTTCTGTCTTTACACTTTTTTAATTTTTCCAAAAATAAGAAAGTTAAGGGGAGTGTAAAAATATAAATGATCTCCCTGTACAATACCTACATATTGTGAAGAGGGTAGCCCGAGGGGTAGCCAGTCTCAACAAAATAATCTCTTATTTAAAATAATTGGTAGGTACATTGTGTAAATAATATAAATATAAAAATTAAAAAAATACGTTTGGTCAATGGAAATACATTATCGATAAAATTGAAGGTTATGTTAACTGTGTATACAGTATATTCACTTTTGAACCAAAGCAGTTTGTGAGTGAATAGGAGATAGCAGTAAAGCGAGAGCACTACACATGCGTGACTGTATGTCGATCTCAGAATGTTAGCGCTCTCGCTTTATTCTCTCCTATTCACTCACAAAGTGCTTTGGTTGAAAAGTGAATTTACTGTATACTTATTTTTAATTTTCAAATGAAACACCCTCAGTTTTTGAAATTTTCTGAAAAAGGAAATTTTCCAAATTCTAAAAACTGCTTGAAAAATTTTGTAACTATAATTATAGAAAATTTTAACTTTGAACCCAGAAGTTTATTTTTTTTACAAAAACATTAAAAACGTCAGCAACTTGTTTTGCAACGAGAACAGAAACACAAAACAACCAAAATACATTTTTAATCAATAAGATCGTTGTAATTTTTTCTCGCACAACCTCCCACTCGTGATACATTTTTAGTATCAGAGAAATAGTCCTTTTCTCGGTCAAAAATGTCTACTTTCTCGCAATTTCAGACCCCAAAATACCCTATTATAGTATTTTAGTATGTTGCTAAACAACCATGTTCGTTGCTAAGCAGAAAACCGCCCGGGACAGTTACTTTTCCGGCTTAGGCTGATAAAGTAACTTTCCCGGACCCATTTTTTATCTATTTATAATAATATTGATTGCGATTTCATAAAAAATAGTATGTGTATTGTGTACATCGTAGTAAAAGCACATTCCTGGACTCGCGTGTTGCTTCCGGGAATATTATTCTTTTCCCACTAGGCACACAATAATATACATACATAATATACTACTGTTTAATACTGCTTTTGAAATGTGCAGTTTTTTACTTGGATACAAAACTCGAAACCCTTTGTTTTGTTCACTCAAGGATATGGCAACGGGTGGGTGAAAGTAATGAGTAAAAATACTTTGGCCCACTTATTACTATCACTTTCGCACACTCTACTGCCATTTTCGCCCTACTGCCAAATTGCCCTTTACCAAACTACAATAAAATTCAGACGAAATTTTTCCATTTCATTTAAATACCGTCCTTTAGATTTCTTCGGTAACATGACACGTAGCGACATTAGCTTCTTTTAGAATGTCTGCTGGCACAGTAATATCATCATTTAGGTATTTCTATTATTCACCACGCGTCAGGTGTATAATTTTTTTAACGCAACCTGCCGTCTATGTTGATTTGTACTCCATGCATAACCATAACCAAAGTACTTTTTACAAAATTTTATATTTTTTTAACACTCCAATGGCAAAATTAAACAAAACGCTATACAGCTCTCGTGAAGAAACGAATCCGCTCACTTGTGTGCTTTTTGCACTCTCTGCTGGTGAGCGAAATTTTTACTTTCTTCACTTGTACAGGGTGATTGATCGAGAATGGACCCCCCCTTTATCTCCTTATTTGAGATAGGAATCTGTGAGAAAAATGAGAGTAATTTGCTTTTTTAAAAATGGAGTGTAGGCAACCATGACATTTTTTTTAATAGAACACCCTGTATATTTGACTAAAAATAAAATCTCCTGCTTTTTCTCGATCCAATGATATGAAACTCTTTGAAGATATCTTTAAGAGTTTTCGAGATATTTGAATTCAAAGTTTCAGGACATGCCCACGTTTGATTTTCATAAAATTTATAGTTTGGGGGCATAACGTGGCCGAATTGCAGCAAAACATTTCCAGAATTATAGACGACCTTAACAGTAACATTTTACTATTTGACGCGCCTGGCGTGTTTGTCTTTATTTACGTAGTGATTATTGTTATCCCATTAAATTACAGTTTACTATGTGATTCATTATACTTATTATTTTATTTGATTTTCCAGAGTATTCTACCATGTTCTTTAGGTTTAATTATAAAAGAGCCAACATGGTGAATATTGATACTTTGAGTGTAAATATCTCGAAAACTGTTAAAGAAATAATAATAATAATAATATAATATATTTTTTTCTTTCTGCTCTTATTTGGGATTTACTGCCACCTGCCACACTTCTGAACATTATCCAGACCATCTGAAAATATCTGGATTTAAAAAAAAATAACCTTTACGCCTGTGACTTTACGTCAAAGGAACAGTTTTAAAAAAATCCAGATAGAATGTCTGGGTAATGTTCAGAAGTGTGGCAGTAAATCCCAAATAAGAACAGAAATAAAAAACTGAAATATGCCACAAATAACTTTTAGACAATAATAATTTATTATAGAAATGCACATTACATGTTGCCTTAATTAAAAAATATCTTCTAATTGGCATATGATTATAAAGCTTTGGTCTATAAAACGTGATAAACTTCTGTGAGACTTCGTTAGAACATATAGGTACAGTGAGATGATTTTCAAGATTGGCTCTAAGTGGAGTGATCATGTTGAAGGGCTGTTTTTAGAGAGGGGATAAAATAATGTACACTTTTTAGACATGCAAGCATATATAAATTTCGAATGTTTTGCAGTTTTGTTTCTTTGTAAAGTTGTCTCGTGGAACTTCTAAAGATAATTTTATATGTAATTTTTAAAAGCTTATTTTGGCATATTTGTAGCAACACTATCCCTCATGGTAAACGTCATTCCAGTTTTTGTTTTGAAATAGAAGTACTGTATCATTTGCGTAGGATATTGTTTTACATAGTATATTCAGAGCACTGAATCCTTAATATAAATGAGAAACAGAATCGGGCCCAACACTGTGCCATGAGGCAAACTCATTTTAATTCTTTTTTCTTCACTTATTGACTTGTTAATTCTGACACATTGTTTTTTGTCGGATATATAGTTTTTAATTATTATACCACGAATACCCATCAATTCAATTTTCTCTAATAAAATTTCGTGAGACACTGTGTCGAATGCCTTAGCCAAATTAAAAAAAAAACAGCAAGGCATTTATTGTTTTTATTTAAAGAATTATCATTTATAAGCTCAAATATGGCGTGTTCAGTAAACAGTCAGTCTAAACAGTCTAAAACCAAAACTGTTTTTATGATATGATTTTATTATAATCAAGAAAAGCTACTAATCTATCTTTTAAAATTTTTCAAATATTTTCGCAAAGTTGCTGGTTAGTGAGATAGGTCTATGATTACTTACTTGTTGAGAGCTGCTAGATTTATAAATGGGTGTTACAATAAATTTTTCCCATGAATAAGGCCCGTCACCGCTTACAAAAGTCATATTTATTATAAATTTTAATGGTTTCAAAATATAAAAATGAATATTCTTTATCAAAGAAACAGAGAAATTATCATGGCCAGGAGACGAATTATTTTTAAAGGACGATATTGCTTTTATTCACAATCATATATGTAATGCTTCAATTGCCAGCTTATAAAAAGTTGGGAGGCAAGCATTTGTTAACTCATCTTTTCCAGCTAGCCAGCTAGCCGGTAATAGTATATTACGTAATGAGAGTTGCAGTGGCGTAACCAGAACTGAATTGAGGGGGAGCCAAAGCCAAGTGATAAAAAGCTATGTACACGGGGCAAGAGCTGCGGGGGGCGGCAGCCCCCTGCGTAGCGCCGTTTTTGCGTTATTTCACACATACATATATAATAATATTTTATTCACAATCATATATGTAATGCTTCAATTGCCAGCTTATAAAAAGTTGGGAGGCAGGCATTTGTTCACTCTTCTTTTCCAGCTAGCCAGCTAGCCGGTAAAGTAGCTTTACCGTGTAGTTAAACGTCACTTTTCCAGCAAGTTAAACGTCACTTTGCGGCATCAAATCTTCTGGTTGTCTTTTGTGCAGCAGCTTTCAAATTTGGTGGAGTACACTCTCTAAGTCACAAATGATCAGAATCAAACATTTTGTTGTAGAATTTTGAGCGAATTTAACAGAAATTATTGATAATAAATACTTGTGGAAATAACCTAATTTATTTGACAGAAGAACCTTAATGCTCGTTACCTAGCAACGCTCAACTTTTATCACTGCAGCCTACCTACTTATTTTGCATAATTTCCTATAGTGGAGCGAAAAAGAGGTCAAATTGTGTCGTTTTTTTTTTATGGGCTTAGAACAAGATCAGACACATCGGATATTATCAACAACATCATTTTACACATAATGACACAAAATACGACATTTTTTTGTGTTCACAGACATTGTTATTTAAAAAAAAGTACAAAATTTAATATTATTTTATAATAAGTTTTTTTTAACTCCTCTTCCCATATCTCAAAAATGAATTGAGCTATCGACGTGAACTTTTTTTTGTTTTAAAACACGTACCTAAGCGCTACTTTCTGTGCAAAATATTATTAATAAAAAAAAAATTAAACATGCTGAAAACGTAGATAACCTTGAAAGTTTAAAAAATACGCCGTCAAATTTTCACTAAGTGAGAAACTTTTTTGTTTTTGAAAATTTTGTATAACATGCTGTGAAAAATTAAAGTCAATGGACCAAAAACATTTCCAGAAAAAAAATTGTTTCAATATTAGCAATAGTTTTCATGTTACGAATTTTTTAGTGTGGAGGAATTATCGAAATGTTACGCGCGATGCTTTTATAATCATGGGGTATCGTGCATAACGGCAATTTTCATTATTACCTCCTCACCAAAAGTGATGAACGTATGAATTTTTTTTGTGTTTACTGTTTTATCAAGTTTTCTGAAAAAATGATTTATTTTTTCCAGTGGCGCGTTGGGGAGGGACTAAGGGAGAAGGCTAAAAGGCATTAAAAATCTTATATGGAGTATCTAGGATAAAAACGTATTGAACGGGGATGTCGGAAACAGTAAAAAATACGATTATGGTAAAATGGGGAAAAAATGACCATAAACAGAAGTTTAGGAAAAGTAATAATTTTATTATGAACTTTAACTTGGGAGTCTTAATATTTCTATCAGACATTGCCTATGTCAGAGTCCATATCCGAAACCACCACGCATTGCATTTTTATCCGTATACGCAATGATTTTAGTAAACGTGTTATTTTTGCCTAAATTAGGTACAAATGGAAAAAAAATCCTAAATTACGCTTTCTCGTTTTCCGAATTTGATACATCATTGGTACTTAAACTATTACTGCAAAATTTGCATCTACATTCCTTTGAACATTTTAAACCCTGTTTTACGCACACAAATTTATTGCTATTGCAATGTTTGTCTGAACATTTTATGGCTAAAAGTTTTCTCAGGTCTGCTGGCACTGGGTCTTTAGTTGTTAACAGTGGGGTCCAAATAGTATCTTTTAATACCCATCCAAACTTTGCGGGATCTTCAATAACTATTTCTGGTAAGTGACTGGAATACCAGATTTTTAACTGATAAATACACCTAGAAAAATTAAACATTTTATAAGTGCCTTAGTAAGTCCTATAATGAGAAAAATACCTTTTTAGATGTTGCCTAAAAGCATCTTCTGTTGGTGGCAGTTCTGAAGCAGGCTTGTTTGTAGTTGAGGTTAAATAAAAGTCTGTGATGCTTTCATTCTTATTTTTACAAGCTTTTATTTAACTTGCAATGTATGTATGTTTGTTTGTTTAGGTCAAATCTTGCAACTGAATTTTTAAATAGTTATCCCCAACCGATTGAGCTGCTACACGTTTAGTTTGGATGACAATGTATGTTTAGCTAAGTGACGTCATTCTAAATCCAATATGGCAGACGCCCCAAGATGGCGGACTAGTTATTTTTTATGCACCCCCATAATATGGGTATCAATTAAAAGCGTTTGCTGAGAAGAATACAAAAAATAAAATGACGTCACACTAAATTCAATATGGCGGACGCCCCAAAATGGCGGACAAAATTATCTTATCTACCATCATAATAAGGGTATCAAATGAAAGGGTTTACTGAGAAGAATACGAAAAGAATACGAAAAAAACTAAAAAATAAAAAATAAATTAATAATAAAAAAACATTTTAAAAACAAGCTTTTATTTAAATGCTCTAAAAAGAAGAAAATAAACTTTAAATTAAATCAAACCCATCAATTTATTACATTATACAATTTATATGATATAAAAGCTTGTCGCGAGATTTGCCTGTGTAAGTATATAATAAACAAGAATACAACATTAAACTCTCGCGACAAGCTTTTATATCATATAAATTGTATAATGTAATAAATTGATGGGTTTGATTTAATTTAAAGTTTATTTTCTTCTTTTTAGAGCATTTAAATAAAAGCTTGTTTTTAAAAATGTTTTTTGATTATTAATTTTTGTATAGTAAAATGATATATTTGCTAGCAAGTTTCATCTCAATATCAATATTGTGTTTGCTGGTGTAGATCTTTCTGCAGCTTTTGTGATATTTTACTTTAATTGTTCCGTTCAAAATATCTTGCTTGATTGCCAAAATGTTTTGTCCATAAAAGTCTTTTCTAATTTCCGCAGCCCTAATTATAGTCTCTAAACCCTGTTTCCAAGGCTTGTGCACAACAAGTTTATCATGTTCCTCAACTATAACTCCACATAAAATACACCCCATTATAATATAATTATAGTTACAATCGCTTACTTATTTTAAATATTTTTTTAAGCATTTAAATCACGCACAATTCACACAACGATCATATACAATAATCAAGTGGTAGATACAAAATATCGCTACACACTACACAACACCAAAGCAGAGGATCGTATGATACGGCCGGCTGAAACCTAAAGCAGCGTTTTCCTCCACGGTCGCCTACGACTGGCGACCGCGACTAAGTAGCTACGACCGGTTCACGACGACTTCTCCAGTGCTGAGGTGTTTTCCTCCAGTGAGAATTTACTTGGCTTGGCGACACAATGATTTGAAAAAATGAATATGGATAGATGGAAAACGATTCTATTATTGTTATTAAATTACCAAGATGAGGAAATTTTACAACTTTGCTTACGTCTTGCTTCTTTCCAAATAGATTCCTTTATATTTTGCAATTTATAACTTTTGTGTTTAGGATTATAAATCTTTGGATGACTGGATATTAAATGAATAAGTTGTTCGTCTTCTGCATGTGAAAATACATCCATGATTTATTAATACTTGTCGGCAAAACACACGTATCGCGGTCTGTTTAACATGAAATTCGCAGCGAAAGAGTCGTTTGTCTGCTCCCGGAGCAGTCAGGCGACCAGTCGTCGAGCGAATGGCGAATGAAGTCCAGTAGCAACGACTGAGCAGCCCGTAGGAAAACAAACACATTTAAAAAGCATTGCAGAAGTCATTGCGAATCGGTCGTAGCTACTTAGTCGCGGTCGCCAGTCGTAGGCGACCGTGGAGGAAAACGCTGCTTAACTAGTGGACGTAGCGGGCGTATTGTAACTTATTTCTTGCATTTCGCGCGCCCCAAAAAAATCACTGTACCTTTACTATAAAAGACACAATAATAATTATGGTATCAAAAACTTTTTTGGTCTTTTTGCTTTATTTTGTTCACAGCATGTTGCACAAAATTTCCAAAAACAAAAAAGTTTCTCGATTAGTGAAAATTGAACTGCGTATTTTCTGACCTTCCAAGGTCATTTAAATTTATGACGTGTTTAAATTTTTTCTATTAAAAATACTATACACTCATAGAAGAGCATAAGTGTGTGTTTTATAACAAAAAAAAATTCCCGTCGATAACTCAATTCGTTTTTGAGATATGGCAATAGATGTACAAGAAAACAAGATTTTTAAGAAAAGCAAAATTTCAAATTTTTTTTAAATAAAAACATCTGTGAACACTAGAAAATGTCGTATTTCGTGATTTCTAATGAACACCGACCTAGTTCATGGAATGGCATATGTCTGAATTTGTTCTAAAGTAAAAAAAAAAAAATTGAGAAGGAAGAGGCTTTTTCCCTATTTTTCACTGCACTACTAATTCTCATTCACTATCTATTAAATTAAATTAAAAAATTATATGCTGAGATTATGTTATTATACAATGATTGTGAATAAAATAGTATAAAGTCTGTGTCATATCTATACAGCACATAAAAAGAGCCGGCTTGTTTGAAGTTTTTATGGGCATCAAACAAGCCGCCGGTTTTTTATGTATCTTACAAATCTGAAGTCGACCATACAGATACATATGATCGACTTCAGAATTGTAAGACACATAAAAAACCGGCGGCTTGTTTGATGCCCATAAAAACTTCAAACAAGCCGGCTCTTTTTATGTGCTGTATAGATATGACACAGACTTTACCTTGCTGGTCGTCATCATTACAGCCTCGCGTTTATATCTGACCTCGGCGCTACGCGCCTCTGTCAGGTAGGTATACTATAGTTCATATTTCTTAAGCAGGAAAAAAATTCCGCATTTACAAAGCAGAAAGGCGGCCTCTTTAACGTTCAAACAAGCCGCCGCAGGTGTTCCTTTGTCGGTAATTTTTTATCTGTCGTAGAAAAGTTAAGTCTAGTATACCTATCGACCCTCGGCTGTAATGAAGTACCTCCCAGCTCGGTATGTAATGTCATTTTCAGAGGCCGGATTTAAAAACATCGTATTTGGGTTTCTTGTTTGCATATGTTTGAATTCATATTTTTCTATTTTTGTTGCTAGTTTTTTCCCAACATTAATAAAGAAGTCGTTAAAAATTTTCTGTCTTTTTCTGTCATCATCTCTGTCACAAGATCAGAGTTTTGATTCATAATATTGATGTTATTACTTTTATTTTTATTGATATTATTTGCCTCATTAATTAATTGCCAAATGTTTTTAGTATTTTTGTTCGATTCTAAGATTTTATTTTTATAATATGTTTTTTGCATTTTTTATTAAATTTGTGAATTTATTTCTGTAAATTTTGTATTCAGTTTGTATAGTTTTTTTCTTAAGTTTTCTTTTAGCTTGTCTCTCTTTCGTATTGAGTTTATAATACCCATAGTGATCCAAGGCTTTATTTTTCTATGTTTTACTTTTACTATTTGTTCTACAGTGCAAGTTTTTATTAAATTATCTAGCTTATTTGAAAAGATATTATTATACTTCGCTTCTTGTGTATTGTTAGAATCTAATACTTTTAAGGTAATTATTCAAATCATTAATAAATGTATCCCAAAAGAATTTTATATAATTGGATTGAGAAAAAGCAGGAGAGTTTATTTTTAGAAAAATATACAGGGTGTTTCATTTAAAAAAATTAAGTTCATTTTTAAACCCTCTGTATAATTAATGACACATTTAAAAAATGAAGGACAAGCAAATTACTCTAATTTTTTGCACAGATTCCTATCTCATATAACTATGTAATACGTTGTTAAATACTATGAACCACTTACAATAAACAACCCCTAAAACCAAAACCACGGCTTTCTAGGAGGGATTTATATCTATTGATCATTAAGAAATTTTAAAACTAATGACAGAAATGATCTGTAAGAAATACCTGCCTGACATAAATTTCCAATGAATATTAGGGTTTTTAAACTTTTAATATATTATTATTAGTACATTAAAGCAAATTTATGTATAATGGTGATTTGACTTTAAGTACTATACAAAATTTCACATTAATAGTATATGAGTATGATCATATTGAGTTTCAAACGATGACTTAGGCCGGCCGCACACAGAAAGAGCAAAACAGTTTTAGCCAAAAACTTTTTTGTTTCAGATGAAAACGCTTTTGTTTGTACAAATCAACATTTGTTTGCAAGTAAAACAAAATGTCTAAAAACAAAACTACAATTCAGTTTAATTCAGTGACAATGTCGGACGACGAATCGGTGGAGATTGCACTAGTTTTCTGGCAGTGATTGTTGCTCCAGGATGATCATAATAAAGCACATAACAAACAATTGTGGCCATTGTGGGTGCATCCTATAAATAAAAAAAGAAGTGCTGAAAAAATTCTTCTGTCTTTTCTGAGAGAATTAAGGGCAGATGAACATAAATTTAAGAATTTTAATCGAATGAGTTCTGCTTCTAACGTTCACTAGATAGAAAATAAAATAAGTTGCCTGTGTAGATTGAAATGTAAATGAGCCTATACATGTCTTAAGACACGCGACTGATCAGTGTGCGCCTGCCCATTTAGTTTACATTGAAACAACAACATCGAGCTCGTTTAGACAAAAACGTTTTTGACTAAAACTGTTTTGCTCTTTCTGTGTGAGACCAGACAAATACAGAAACTACTTTTTCGAATTTGTAGAAAACTTCTGCTATCAAAATAATCAACAAAGAAGAGACCTCAGTTTCGTAAGAGAATGCACTCTCTAAAATTCAGATTAACCCTTTCTGTGAGTTAATGACGAATTTTCAACGCCTTGCCCTTTTCTGTACTTCCCATCACTTTATCTCATTAGGGGTGTATAACTTGATAACCGACATTTGCATATCTGAAAATCCCAAGAAATATATATATCTATGTAGGTATTTATATCCAATAAATGACGCATACGGTATTATTATACCTAAAAAAAATTGCACTCTATAGATAATATGATTAATTTTAGTAATACAAAACGTTGATCCAGATTATTCATTAGTTTGATTTAGATCAGCCACATTTTAACTCGAATTTTCCTAAAATGATTTGTTTGCACCAAAGAAGGCAATACCTTGTTTATTTATTTACATTGTAATGCACAATGCACGTATGTACACATACACAACCAGTCCCTGTGATATTACCATCTGACTCAGTTAAGAATCGGCCTACAATGTCGTATTATTCTCTCCCAACAGTAATCTAGCCCACTGCGCTACTGACTCGTTATTTATACAGTGTGTCCGTAGTATGGAATAAGTTCATTATCTTAAAATATAAAAATATTTCGATAAAATCCTTGGTATATTTCTATTTTTAAATGTACATCTTCGGCTTTATTCGTCTTAGTTATGACATCATTAGCGTTCAGGATATGACGTCATCGACAACTTTTTAAATAAAACGCCCTGTCTATTGTTTTCATCTTTAGACTTTCCATGAAGAGTTAATGTCAGGAATCCACCAGTCTTATTATATTGAAAATCGTATTTTTTAACTTAAGTGATAGCTTTGTAAATCAGTTAAAGATAAAAAAATCAGCTTCCACATCCTTTTCTTAAGTTTTTAAGTATTATCTGATGAAACAGCTAAAAATTGTATACGGATCAATAGATCAAAAATTGGCATTTTTTAATAACCTTGAATACTTCATTCAGCTAAATAACATTACCTCGTCCTATAAGAAATTTTTAATAATCCAAGGCAAGTTTAAGATTATTTAAGTCTAACTTCTATACCTAGTTGATAACAATTTGTTATCCCTTTTTAGGAAATAATTGTAGTAGACCATGATGAAACTTGATTATAATTTAACTGATAATTTTTGTCGCAATTTTTTATTCTGGTTTTTGAATGCCATAACATTTAAAATTTAAATGGACAATATTAATGATTTAAGCTCTACTCGGATATAAAGAATCGGAAAGTTTCTCATTTGGTATCCAGAAGCTTAAAAGTTTCTTGGTTTCGTATGTAAATTTCATACTGAAATGGAAACGATGGTTGCGGCAGTGTTTTTCGCCTCACTTAATAAACGATTGCACTTTGACTGGTGTATGTATACTTGCTATTATTGATAAAATTATTTGTTTTACTTTCAAAACGAGTCAAATACACTGTTGTAAGTAATCGTCTCTATAGTTTTGTGATAAGCCGTTAAACGTCAGAATACAATTTTAGAATAAGATATTCGAAACAAGAAATTCCGCATAGGACGAAATTGACAACAAACGATGTCAAAATTGAATTTTCCAAGCCTTCAACGACACGACACAAATGGGCCCATTTCGGAAAAAATTTTTAATTCATATTCCGAAAGTACACCTTGTAATTAATAAATGTGCAAAATATAAAATTTTTTTTTCAACTGCTTCTCCCTCAAAATAAATAATGAAAATAGAGCGCTGTGACGTCACACCACTCGCAGCGGTCGGCCGCTAGCTTGTTTCCTATAGTTTCATACCGGCGGCAGTTACTACACACACGGCGGAAGTGGTAATTTCGTTCATCTTTTAAGTGCTTCGTCCTTGGTACAGCGAAATCTAAATATCATATATCCGCATAACTCATAGAACCAGTGGAGTCGGGTGGTGTGACGTCATAGCCGTTTCAAATATGTTACGAATTTGAAATCAAATATTAGGGTTACTATTAACGCTAGCGATCTAATACTTTCACTATACTTAGAGGGTGAAATACTTACGGAAAATGCTAAAATAAATTAAAAAGCAAATATCACGAAATGAGCCCATTGTAGATATTCCCATTGCTGCTGTTCTAATAAAAAAGTATGTTGATACGATATGTTTTGAGTTTCGATGTCTGTTTCAGAAATGCCATTATTTTGACCGTAAATTCTAGCGGTGAAGACAGTGAGAGAGATTGATCCAACCCAATATATCTACGAGTATATTCAAAAATACATGCTTTAACAAGTTACAACCGTCCAAAGTTGTCTCTGAGAGAATAATATTTTGTCACAGATTCTTTTTTTTATGGAATGGGCTAAAAATTTTATTAGGTACTTTACTCTTTTTTGGATTTAAGTGTATTTGCATTTGCTTTGATAATATTCCTCAAAATTCCCACTTTTTTTACTTCTGAAAGGGGATAAAGGCATGTTATTAATATGGTTTTCGAGTGTCTGAAATCGAATTTGAAAATCGCTCATCACGTCCCAGTTTTTTTTAACTTAAAAAAGGGTCAAATTCTATTCTCCAAATTTCATTTTACAATGTGATATCATTGGCCTGTTAACTAAAAACGAATGAATCGATTTCATTTCTCATCTCATTTCTGCATCCAAATAAAGTCAGACATTATATTTTCATTTTACCTCCCTTGATTCCTTGATATCGTTGCTCCATTTCTTTAATATCTTGATGAGCTTTGGTCTGTGTAATTTCTAACGTTAAACATAATATAATGTGATAGATGTTCAAAAAGGTCATCGTTATTCACAATTATTAGTGTAGAGGAGATTGTAAGTTTTATAGCTTATCAAGCTGAACTTCGCTCGTTCTGTGAATACCAATATTTGTATATCTTGTATTTGTCAGAAATAAAGATATACCTACTATTATTATTATTTCACACATCTTTTAAAAACTGAAACCTTATTTTTTTAATGTTTAATTATAATCCTCGAATTCCTCGATATTACAGTGCATGCGAGTTATTATTTGTACTTTACTTTAAATCCAAGACAAACTTTTGTATGAAAAAGAGATAGGTAATAAAATTTTGAAACCCACATCCCGTATTAATATTTCTGGAGCATAAGCCACAGCGATAGAAATTACCTACCTTATTCATAAAGTTAGAAGTGACCTAATCATTTGAAAATTTACCAAAATAGGAACAGCTGGACGCATATCAAATATCAAAATTCTTGAAAAAGAATATATCGAGCAATATCTTTCTGGATTCATTTTTGAATATACTATATACATTGTTGGATCAATCTCTTTTACTTCAAGAATTCACGATTCAAATTATGACGCCTTGTATAAACGAAAAAATCCTAATCTATTCGACCGATACATTTTCTGTTTAAATATTTTTCCAGAAAATCACTTAGCGGTGTATGATGCGCCCAGAATACAATAAATAAAAAAGATAACAACTGTATTATAGACAGCCTTTCCCCTTTCTGCCCTTATTTCCAAATTTTCAAAAACACAGGCATCGGGGCTGTCAATTTGGTTGTAACGTAACGTAACAGAGACAATAATGTGTCAATATACCTACATTTTCATAAAACCAATCCATAACATTTGTTTCAAAATATGACTTTTTCATTTAATTGAATGACTTAAAGAAGGTAAAGTTAATAGATTCCTTTTATTTATTTCCCAATAATAATCAACCCCTTAGATATTTGATAGGTCTAATTACAGTTTGAACGAGTCAAGATAACGCGACCAGGTATATTATTGTGTATTTAACAATTATTAGGATACAATAAGGAACTTACCTGTAAAATGTAGGACTAGAGGTAAGAAATAGGCATAAAAGCATTTAATGGTAACCATTTCTTTTAAAATTAATATCACTGTGTACGACTCACTAAATTTCAATTTTTATCACTATGTTGTAGATGATTTTATTTAGGATACTTCATCTGATATAAACCTAGATAAGGCACTGATTATTTTCATATCACAAATTAATTGTAGATATTATTAATGCGGTGGTGTATGTTCATTATGTGCGAGCGGCGCGCTCAGAACGAACGGACAGATAACAAGCGAATGTGCACTACAGGTACCTACTTAAGATTCTCACAACTAAACATTACTGAGTCATTTACTGACATAGTAATTAGACGAAATGCCTAACAGCATTATAACTATAGCTATATTTCTCAGAAACCCGTTTTTATTAGTGGGGAAATACAAGTTTTGTGAAAATTATACCTTGATATATTTAGTCATAATAATTGCATGATTAAAGGTAGGTATGGAAAAAATGGAAAGTAAGGCGACTACTTCTACGGAGAAAATTATTACAAATATACATCCATGCACGGTCAAATTTGTCATCATCATATAGTTTAATCCAATAATATTTTTATAATTAAAAATAAATATATGTATGTATACCTTACTTGATAAATTCGAAAAATATATAAATTCCTTATTTACGTATCTTTTAAATAACAATTACAATAATTAGCTGGACACAATTTGGATATGTTAAAATCAATTTTAACTTTTGGAGCAATACCTACCTTCAAAATAAATGTTGGGATGCGCATATTTTGATTGCAGAGTGCTCTTAAGCACATTCAATTTTTTTTAGAAAAAATTTTCATTAGGATTTGCAGAACAAAAAAATTGGGTTATTGCCATTTTGTATTCGCCATCCTGAATTTGTAAAAACTGATATTGTATTGTCATCGGATCTACATACATATGTGTGCAAAGTTTGTGGTCGATTATATAGATATGTTAGATATATGTGGAAGGGGGTCAAAATTAAATTACCACCATGTTGAATATCAGCACCCATTACATAACTGTAATAACTGATTCATAAAGAACTTGAAATCACATTGTGTCATTATTGCATTAATTATTGAATGTTCCAAATACATAGAATATGGTTTTAAATTTGTCACATAGGTACCTATAATATGTTCTTTCCAAGTTCTAAATAGGTATGTGACAGGAACGTAGTAATTAAATAATTATACATAGAACACCCGTAATATATCTTTAAAGAAATCATATTCCATTTGGCGTTGCTATTTTATCACCACGTATTTATTATGAAACGATTCCAGTTCAATACTTTGGGCCATTGTGATTAGTCTTCTTGTGTCTGTGTGATTCCGAACTTATAAGTAGGTAAAATAGGTATCAAGTAAAAAAACGTATATAACTAAAGTAAGATTTCTTATATGATACATATTGAGATTTTATCATAATTTTAACATTTTTAACCTTAAATTATTTCCGCATTTAATAAAAATTACTTCTTTGAATTCGATAGACAACAGCATTGATCCGGGTAATGACAGAATACGGGGACCTTCCCAAGGCGGGTGAAGCTTCGTGAATCTTCCTTTCTTCCACTGCGGATTGTACCTATAGCCAAACCAGATCTCCCACCTTAAATCCTCCTGAACTGTTCTTATTGTTATAATGAGCCTTCATTCGGTCGCTATTTGTGGTAACTTGGCTATGAACCAACTCATAGACATTCCCTTGTCGTTCACTAATTCCGTTACCATAATTATTCACGGAAAGTGGCTCCTGATTTCTCGTCTGTAGCCGCGCAAACCTTGCATTTACGACACCAAGCCTCGACATTCCAACTGCTGTTGATCCAGTAGAACCGTTCCCGTACTTTAGTCAGGGTCTTATTCACATCAAAATATCCCCCGGACATCCCACCATGAACCTCCTGAAGTGCTTTTGAACTCGGCACCTGGGAATCACCAAACGCATAGTAACTTTCCTCCCATCCCGGCTCTCACATGCTCTCCTCAATAGCAATAGCCCATCCTTTACCTTGACAGTCTTATCTGCGATTCGTTCCATTCTGGTCTGATTCCTTTTTTTTTCGCCCTAAATATAGGTCCAATGTCGTTGTCGTTCAATTGTTCTTTCCTTAAAATTTCTTTTGTCCAACCATCCAGAAGCTTAACCATATTCAACCGTTACCATGCCCTGCGTTTTCTCAACATGATCGCAGTGCTTGCTATTATCTTTACAAAGTCTTCTGCATATGGCATCTGCATTTTTATGGCCAGAAATCTTGACTGTGCCGTCAATAGCCTTGTTTTAGAAACTGTTTAGGTCGTCTGCTGTTGACAGAATAAATTCTTCATTATACCAATCTTCAGAATTCGTTTACCCACGTCAAGAATAAATTTATATTTTTCCAATCCATATTTTTCCATAACGTCGATTAATCCCAAAATTTAAGTCATCCATAATGTCAGCCACATAACCCTAAATATTTAATGTATGTTAATTTCACATCCATCAGATATACATAAAATACACTAACTCCATCAGGGTATATATATCCATAAAATGGTTATGATATGTAAGTATATACAGTGCGTTCATTTTAAGTGTGAACGGTTTAAATGGTTATTACGAGGTTATTATTAAAGATTTTGAATTTTGAAGTCATGGCTTATATCTTTCGGTAATATCACTGTTGTAAGTAATTTCTACAATTTCAATAGTTTTTTAGTTATATTAAGGAAACTATTTATCCAAACTACCATATTATAAGCACATCATTGTATTCAGAAAAAATTAGTCTATTAAATGGTGTAAAAATATACAGACAACGCAAAAGTTGTTCGATCATAGGAAATACCAGGCGAATTTACAATTCTGTCAATCGTATGTAATTTGCGTAAAAGGGTACTTGCATTTGTTCTTCGACATCGATCATGAACTGTTTAATTTCAGTTATTAGGTATTTATAAGGACGCGATAATTACGTATAAATACGTATATTGTTATTATTGTATTGATGTTATTGTGATTTGTGCTTTAAATGCCTTTTTTAAACAATGTCTAGTGTAGAATTTTACGCATGAAGGGCTCTTGTGAACTAAGCGCACGTGAATAACGCATGTATTTCTTTTGATGCGGTCTACAAGCGTTGATCGTTGCCACTTGCCAGCGACAAATTCGTTAGTACGCTTGCGCATACGCATTTACTATACTATTTGTTGGGAATTTTAAATTCACCTGGTATTTCCTATGATCGAACAACTTTTGCGTTGTCTGTATAAGGCGTTTCATTAAAAAAAAACACGCCTAACATTAATATTCTCCAAAACAGGCATAATTTTTTTCTTCTCTTTAATGCATAAAAAACTTTTTTCTATCACACGACGTTTGTCCCATCATTCTATCTTTAATAATAACCTCGTAATAACCATTTAAAACCGTTTATACTTAAAATGACCGCACCAGTGGCGTAGCGGACGGGCCCGCAGGGCCCGCGGTGCGGGGGGGCCTCCAGCTCTTAGGGGCCCCCGAATCTAGGAATTTTTTACGCGAAAATATCATCGAAATTAAAAGTGACGAAATCTTACATACATCTTAACATCAATAGTTAAGATGCATGGATTTTATAAAAACATAAATTTATTATATTTCCTTGATATTTATTAGATTTTTTAAGAATATAATAAAACAAATTGATGAAGAAGTTATTTCCTACATAATCAATTTTAATAAAAATCCAATGAATGACGATCAGCTTTATTTGGAAGCTAGCAATCTTGCTGAAAATTATTCTGAAGATTTATCGGCAGATTTTCCCCGCGAACTTCTGTTACTAAGAAATGTTTTGAGGACACAAATAATAGAAATTAATTGCGGATTCTTCAATCTTAAATTTGCTACATTTCTCATACAAAATCACAAAACTTTACTGTCAAGTGTTCCAAATATTTTTATTGCTATAAAATTGTTCTTAACACTACCAGTTACTGTTGCTACAGTCCATTCACATTTAAAAAAAATAAAAGGTGGCTTTGATTTTTCGTGACATTTCACTCTATATAATAGATTGACAACATAAAATATTTTAAGGTTAGGTATTTTGTCAGCTCTATGTCGAATTTCAATTGCTGTGTGTCAAATTTAAATTGCAGCGTTGTAAAATTTTATTAGGTGTATTCTTTTCACACATAATTTTGGGTCATTTTGAGAAATCTTGTAATTTTTACAGTAATTATTTCAATAATCGAATGCACTCATTTCTATAATTATTTCTAATGTGATTGTGATGTGATGTGTATTAAATATAAATGCTCCACTCTTAATAATTATCTATTTTATTGCTATAATTAATTACTACGTTGTATATTTATTAGTCTCTATAATGTCAATAAACATATATTATTTTAATAATTTTAATTTAATAAACTTTATGCCAGACTATTCCACAATTACAGAACCAATAAAAAATCTAAAAATTGTATAGTTACAAACATAGAACATATAGGATCAGACTGTTGCTAATAGAAATTTAAAGAAAATGGCAACGCTTTCTTGCCGAAATATGTCTGTCAGTATACATAACCTTAAAATATTTAATGTTGTCAATCATTATATAGAGTGAACCATTATGAGAAATCACAGCCTCCACTATTTTTTTAAAAAGTGAATGGACTGTACAGCTGAAAGGTCATTTTCAAAATTAAAACTTAAAAATTAAGACATTTGTAAGAAATTCAATGACACAAGAAAGACTATCAGCATTAAGTGTATTAAGCATTGAGCAAGAGAGAGCAAGGAAGTTAAATACTGATCGCATCATCGAAGACTTTGGAGCATGTACGCCGCTGCCGAAAATTTTATGATATATTTGAGATGTAAGAATTGGAGTAGGTATAATGTGGTAAAATATTCATGTAGCTAACAATTTTTGTTCAACAAAATTGGAGGTGATTTATTATTTTGTGGGGGCCCTCATCATATATTTTGCGGGGGGGGCCGAGATTTTCAGCTACGCCACTGGACCGCACTGTACATTGTATATAATTTTGCTATGTGTGGATGACTCTTCTTCAATTTCATTACAATCTCTAAAGAAATGAAGCAAAATTTAGAGGTGTACTATACAGTTATACATATTGTTATTTAAACCAATTTTTCAACCATTATTTACTTCATTTCGTTATTGAAATAATCTAAAAATCATTATGGTAATACGCAAGGGTAATAAGAGTCTTATAAGAGGTATAGTTTTAGGCATTTCATTACCTGTAACTTTCAGCTTCTTCTTAACAGGTAGGTAGTCTAGGAAGCAGCTCTGCTTGCAAATTCCGCTCATAATCCTCGTCAGAAAAATGGTCAGAACAAACGCGGTAATTATCGGGATTCCATTGTTCCGTGTCTTCGACATCTTTCAACCCAAATTTGTCGCAGTTCTTTATTCATATATTATTATATACATCATATAATATACAAAACAAAGGTAAAATAAAAAGGATTATAATTGGAAAGCTTTGTTTGCTTTTTTTTTCTTCTCTCTTCAAAGGTAAAATAGTTTGTTTGGATACAAAAATGTCCGCTGACCGCTATACGTCATCACTATATAGCTGTCTTTTTTTCCCCCCAACTGCCGTTTGGTCACTCTACTTGAATTTCTCCTTCGACCTCACAGTTACTTTTCATCTAGCGCTCTGGGTAGTGCCGGATTTGGCCTCTTTCGAGAGCCACCTACCGGCTAAACCCTCCTCCTGGATGTCCCCACTCGGAACTTCGGGTGGGGCCAGGGTGGACATTATTCTCGTCTTCTGAGTTTGTCTATCCGTGTCTTTCCCTGTCTTCCTTTTCTTTTTCCTCCATGATTTTTCTTATCCATTGTTGGATATTTTGCCAATTTTCTTTTGAAGATGTCATTAGTTGTATGACGTTTTCTGTTCTTACCCGGCTGCGGACGGGCTCGGGCATTTCGGCTCGCTTTCCTTCCCATCTGGGGCATTGGAACAGGGTGTGTTCGACAGTGTCTGTTTCCCCACAGTATATGCAGTTGTCGCTTTCCCTTTTTCCTATCCTCTTCAAGTAGGTGCTAAAGGTTCCGTGCCCCGTTAGTGCTTGTGTAAGGAAGTACTCCACCCTCCTGTGCTTGCATGTAACCCAACTATGAATGTCCGGGATTATTCGTTTGGTCCATTGGGCCGTTTGTGTATTTTCCTCCCATGCCCTCTGCCATCTTTCCAGGGTTATGTTCCTTGCCTCCTCAGCCTCTAGTCGGCCTTCTCTTCTCGCTCGATGAATGTTTGTTCTTTCTTCCGCCAACAGTTTTATCGGGGGCTTTCCTGCCACCACTGTAACCGCTTATCTCTCTTAACAGGGCCTTCCGTTGTGTGCTCTCTAGCATTTTCTCATACTTTTTTACCTGTAGGGCTTTGCTCCATACCGGTGCGGCGTACAGAATGACTGAGTGCACCACGCTTGTAAATAGTGCCCTCTTGCTGCTTGTGGGGCCCTCTATGTTAGGCATTAGCCTGCTTAACTTAGCCACTCTGTCGTTTGCCTTTTGGGACACTTTATGTGCTCTCCGAAGGAACCCCGCCAGTCTATCATGATTCCCAAGTATTTTAGGCTTCGCTTTGGCATGATCTGACTTTCCCCTAACACTAGGTTTAACTGTAGGTCTTTATTTTTTGGTCCTTTCAGAAGGACGGCCTCGGTTTTTTCGGGGGCAAGCTCTAGGTTTCGTCGACTGAGCCACACTTTTATTCTCCGTAACCCCTCGTTTGTTCTGTGTTCTAGCGTTTAAACTTCGTTTGCTGTAATTATGACCGCCAGATCGTCCGCGAAGGCCACCGTTGTTGTGTTTTGTGGCAGGTCCAATCTTAGTACCCCGTCGTACAGCAGGTTCCACAGAGTCGGTCCTAGTACGGAGCCCTGGGGGACTCCGGCTGTCAGTTCCTTGTCCGTTTCCCCTTCGTATATTATCCTGTTTTTAAAATAATCGCTGACCAGGTTTACCAGGTATTTTGAAATTTTTGAAACCACTAGTTTGGTTAACAGTGGTTTGAGTTGAGATTGGTTGAAATAAATTCCTATTTAAAAATACACAAATCACAAGCTAAACCGCAGCTAACCGGAGTTAGTGGTTTGATGCGCCAAAAAACTTAATTAAACAAAAATCGATGTGCACTTTGCACTTGTTGAGTTAGTGCATTTTGTGAGTCGGAAAAAAACCTCGAAAAACACAAGTAATTGGGGAGTCAACCAAACTACTTCCCTTCCCCGTTTTCGATGATGCTGAACACGATGGTGATGTTGGCTCTTCTGCTTCTCGAGTTGACCCAACCCCCCAAGCGGCCAAAAAAACCGCCCCCAAAGGGGAAGAATCGCGTATTTGGCATCTTCCAACGGCAAAACTTATGTTACCCCCCGTTTTTGAGGATGCTGAACATGAGGATGATGTTGGATCTGCTCCCTGAGGTGAACCAGCCCCTCAAACGGCCAAAAACCACTCTCCAATGGGGTGAAAAATGTGATTCGTGCTACAAACGAGAAAACCCACGTTATCTCTCGTTTTTGAGTATGCCGGGCAAGAAAGAAATATTACCAAGTCACCTCGATCCCCGCGAGCCCCTCGAACGGACACAAACTACCCCTTTGACGCGCGGTTTTATGAAGTAAGTGAAATAAGTTAAATCATAAACATTTTTATAGACGCATAAAATTACTTATTTAGGTACTATTAAATATAAATCATTTTCAACATTTGTCGAGGTGACTTGGTAATATTTTTCTCTTGCCCAGCATACTAAAAAACGAGAGATAGCGTGGGTTTTCTCGTTTGTAGAACAAAACACATTTTTCACCCCCTTTGAGGGTAGTTTTTGGCCGTTAGGAGGGTTGGTTCGCCTCAGGGAGCAGAACTAACATTACCATCGTATTCAGCATCCTCAATAACTGGGGGATGACATAAGTTTTGCCCGTGGAAGACGTAGAATACGCGATTCCCTCCTCTTTGGGGATGGTTTTTGGCCGTTAGGGGGATAGAGTCAATTCGAGGAGCAGAATAAACATCACCATCGTGTTCAGCATCCTCGAAAACTGGGGGGTGACAAGTTCTGCCGGTGGAAGACGTCGAATACGCAATTCTCCCCTTTTGGGGGCGGTTTTTTGGCCGTTTGGGGGGTAGGGTCAACTCAACAAAATGTTCTGCTGCATTGTTTTATATCTATTAAGTACGGTTCTCCACTAATTATGACGATTTTTCTTTGTATCTGGTAGCATTTTCAGCATCCAAGGTGTAATAATCACTACACAAAAAGTCAAATTTTCTTGGAGTACACGCAAAAAACACAAATAATCCAAATAAATATGTCATTGACAATAAAGTACTTATTACAATTTAGGTTTTATATAATTATCGAGCCTGGCATAAACACACAACATAACAGCAGGTTTTGAGGTTATTTTGACAGGTTATTTTTGTTTTGTTTTACCTCCAAGCAAACTAGCCACGCGCATAAGGTCACGTGCCGCAAATGCTCTATACCTTTTATATTATTTGTAATTGATAATTCGTAATGTTAAATTTAGGCTTCGTTTACAACCTCGTTTTCCAGCACGCACAATTTTCGTGCTGAAGTTTGGCAAATGATTTCTTTATGACACTGTTTCCGCAAAACTTTGTTGGGCACGGCACAGCACGTGCCCACAAACCAAAAAGTGTGGCGAAGCCAAGCTTTGTGCGTGCTATTATAATTGAGTACCTACTTTGGTGAATGTGCGAACAAATGTCAAATTTGTTTATGTAATGTTATTACATGATACAACAACACAAGATATGATATCAAAGCGTTCAAATTTCGTCCGGTTTGCGCATGACGTCACACAGTGAGTAATTTTTAAAATCTATGTCGCGTATCGAATTTAATATCAAATTTTGTTAGTTAGGAACTCTGTTTTATGGCTTTTATTCATAATATAGGTTCACTGATTATAGTGTAATACTAAGTTAATGACGGCTATTTAAATTATTACATTTTAGATGAAATTTATTAGAGCCCAGAGATAACACTGATTATTAAATTTGATATATTTTATGCAGAAATTTCTATATTATACGTGAATATAAGTATTAATAATACGAAATTAACTCCCAATTTATATTTTTCGTAGGCATGTATTTCGATTTGTAATTGTTGAATATGTCTGGCCCTACAAATTAATAATTTTGGGGTTAATTACTATTCGAAGTTTTCAAAATTAAAAAAATGGCAAGTCAAATGTAAAAAAGGATAAATTAATCATATATACATTCAATATATTTGATATTTAAGAATATTGAAGAATATTTTTACGTAAAAATACAGTGCGATCGCCAGACAGTAGGAGCATAATAGAAAACTTATTTATAATTAATTTCTCAAAAATTGTTTCTTGCCGAAAGTTAAGTATATTAAGAAAAACCAGTTTTGACGTCAAATTTTACCTTTAATATGTAGGAAGTTAAAAAAATATAAAAATGTTAATAATTAAGGTAAAAAAATGTAAATAAACTTTCTCTAAAAATTTTCTAGTTACTAAGAAAATTGATGCTAAATAGTGCATTGTGTGCTTAGTAGGAAAAATTTAACATTCCCGGGCAACCGTGCAGATTGCTTGTCGAGGCGCAAGCAACACGGAGTTCGAAAATATGCTTTTACTACGATGGTACACATACAATTTTTTCTGAAACTGCGTTTCCATACACCCTGCATTTTTTTATTTCAGGGAAATAAAAAACGTTATATCGTGCGTAGAATCTCTTGATTGATTATCAACATCACAATCGTACACAGCACATCTCATTTTCGACGATTTTTTAACTTTTAAACCCAAAAATATCCGCAACAACTTGACAATTCTACCTGACACTCCCTGACAGCCGGGCGTTTAATGGCGTCCTAGCTCACCGACTGACGTCACGAGCTGCGCGATATCTTATCTCTTATTTATTGTATCATGATGTTATTAGATATGCTTCCGTTGTTTTCTACATAGAACATGAATAATGTGATTAATATGAATATGAGAAAATAATACAATTGAGATGAACGCATGAAAAATCATGGCAATCCTCTTGCTGTTTGTTAATAAATACCACCGTCTTTTCTTACGTTTCCCCATCATTTTGTTGTTACTTTTCACCCACACTTTTCAAGCACTTCATTTTAGTTTAAAAAATAAGTTAGGTTTTGATCAGTTTTCAGGGCCGTCAGCTGTTCGTGTTGTGTCGTGTCGTCTATTGTATATTGTAAACATCGAGAAGTGGGTTCCGCAAATAGCACGCACAATTTACGTGCCAGCGTAATTTCGATTTGGTTGTAAACGAAGCTTTAAGGATGATACACTACTTAGTCACACTAATAGTCACAAGTTTGATAGTCGATACACGCAAACTTCAATGACCTGTCAAATCGTATTCGTAAACGCCATTATAGCTACGTTCTTAAATTCGCTCGATTGGCTCTTTTAAATCCTTTGTCGTTCTTTTATTACATAGAGAGCAGAAAGAGTAAATCTTCTGTCCGTGTTCCTTTTTAATCTCGGCGATGCTTTCGAGCTAAATCTTTTTGCTCCGAGCTACAATGCCGAGCTCGGAGAGTTCATCTTAAGGAGGATAATCTCATTGGCTACAAGACAAGGATAAAATACTCCGTGGGTTGCTCTCACAGAATTTATTTACTATTTAGGTCTGTGGTTGCTGATTGTCTAACCTCACTATTGCTGTATTTAGAATTTTCAACTTTCCTACTTACTTCAATAAATGATGGATCGATTGGAAATACAATTAGTGACCATGATCCATCCAAGTGGTGTAGAATTTAGAGTCATTTTAACAAATTATGAGTTAAATAGGGCTCAAAAAGGTAAATAAAAGAATTGTAACATTTTCATGTGTTAAACCTCATCGTTTTGATAAGGTGCAAGGTGCAACAAATATACAAAGTTAGGTTAAGTTCAAATTCAAATTCTCATCCCAGCAAACACCAATGATTGGCCCATTGTTAATAAACTGCATACATGCCTTTACTGCATCATTGGCAGAGTACTGGCAAGAAATGCAAAATTAATGAATAAAGTGAAACACCGGCCAGCGCTCGGCCACGGAACACTTTGCCAATGATGGCTGTGCAGTGCTTTTTTTACACTTATTCTTTACACGACATGAATGAAAAGTACGATTGTTTTGCCATTACAATATATGCAGTGGGGACCATTGTTGGCACTGTATCGAATATTTAACATTTATGTGATGAGAAAGTGAATACTATCAATGGTTTGCCATTACCATATATGCAGTTGTGGCTACTGGAATTAGAGAGACCTCCACCCATGCTGTTCCCTAATACGGAAATAGCAAATATAATTAAGGCTGACATTTATTTACATTACACCATCGTAATTAATGAAAAACTGCTCATAATTTTATTAAGATACCATGGATGGTTTATCATTGATTACCATAAATTGAAATTTTAATGCTATTTTCTCTTTCAAGTAAATGTCAACCTCAGTTATATCTACAATTCCTGTATTTTGGGACAGTACGTGCAGGTGCAAGGCCTCTCAAACTCCGATAGTCACTATACTGCATATACATACCTACCTTTTTTTAACTAAAGGACTGTTGTGACAATAACGTGCAAAAGTTTTGGAAGATTTTTTTATCGTCAAAGAAATACCAATAAATTTTAAACAGCAATGATTGGGCGCCTAAAGAGACACTACATACTATGGAACCCAACGGACCCTTAGCAGTAGTCTTGTTTTTTTTTTCTGTTTAATTGAGATAAATTAGCTAATTTGATTTGATAGTTGTACAGTATTTCAGTAGGGATAAGTAAATAAATAAAAATCCCCAAAACTTTTGCAACATACGTAATTTTCATACCTACCTTGAAACAGTGCTTGTTTTTCTGTAACGACTTGACAGCTGATCTTCTATCATTCTATGCAGGCTACTTCTTATTAATGCTCATCACCACCAAACGTAGGTAGTATTAATAAAAGATAAAGGATACATCTTTTAGTAAAAATTAATGGTTACCTATTATTATTTTTTTACAAGTTAGTTGGAGTTCTGGATTTAGCTTAAAATACATAGTTCAACATACGATTTCAAAGAAACACCTATACTATTTCCATTTTCAAAACTGTATTATTCTTCTCAACTTTCATAAAAGAAAGAATAATTACAGTCAGTCTTCATAATAGAAAGTTATTTTTTCAAAACATTGACGGTTTTTTTATTTTCATAATTTGTTTTAATAGTATATTATTTTAATTCTTCAAGTGAAAGGTATAATGTACTTATTAAAATATTTTTCAAAAAGTCTATACAAACAAAATTGAAGAAAAGCATAATATAGGTATTTAACATATATATAAACCTATTAGGTGATGACTAATGGAATAACGCTAAATTGTCGGTATATTAAACTCATATAGGTACTGAAAGATAAAATATATATATTTTTTTTATTAACAACAGAAGTATAACTGCCAATAGACTTACTTATTATTAAATAAATAGTAATGAAACCATAAACTAATTCTAATTATCCATCTCGTCTTCTTAAATTAGTGGTCCTATTTGTACATCCTCCTTCGCGGTCCATTGAACCCCGTAACCACGTTTTTATAATATCTTTAATATTTTTTTTTGGATGAATCTTTACACAAAGGATTTATTCTTACGGAATCTAAAAAAAAAAAAAATTATGTGACAGTTAAGGTGGTGCATATAGGCTTCAAATCACTATGAAAGAAGGTCTATACCTTCACATAACACCCAACAGGCAACAATCATTCTCTAATAGAACGCGAAACAAAAAAAATCAAGATTAACGTTAATATACCTAAGAATTTCTCAAAGAAAAGTATTACAAGGTATTATATTATCTCAAAATAAAAACGTAAAAATATGGGCTTATTAGGTAAACATTCCTAATGTTTTATAAATAAACTAGTTAAACGAATGTTTTTTTTAATTGGTATGTTAAATATTATGACACAAAGAAATGAAGAATCCATATTATTTTTGTGTTTGATGAATTATCTTAATAAAATATAAGGCGACTTTTATATACCTACCTATATGCCATTTTTTTTTGAGTAGAAGATGGCATCCTTCGACATGTAAAACTTTTCTTTTCAATTACATCTGCACTATTCCACAAAACACAAACGCACAATAAATGAGGAATTCAAACTGGAACTAAAATAACCACAAAACTTATATGATTTATATGAATATTATAAGAAATCAACCATAAATTATTTAAGCGTGCCTTCACCTTCTCGGTTCTCGTCTAGCTGTCAAATGTCAAAAGACTCAAAAGTTTCGCTGTTCTCATCGCGGGAATTTTAAAAGTAAGGTTACAATACGTTTTGTAAATTGTAATGCACTTATAATTCGCTTTTTTTGTATTAACAAAATATTACAATTACATTCGCAAGAATAGAATAATGGCCCATTGATACATTTACTGTATATTGGTTACTATGTATCCGGCCAACAATGAATTATTGATGGCAAATAACGATATAATAAACGATTTTTTACATCACTTAAAAAACGTTGGTTTGTCACAGACAAAAAAGTGCTTTAACTTGTTTAATGTACCAGCAACGTTAAAGTGATTCCAACTACCCAGTAACAGGAAGGGCATATTTAACACACAAAACCATCAATTCACCATTACAACACGGAGGTTATAATGGTTAGACTGTACTCTATATTCACTTTCCAAGTATTGGCAAAAATTGCCATCACTCTACCAGCAATAACTGTAATGGCCCATTGTTTTGCCAGACATTTTGTGTTTGCTGGGATATTCCCAAACAAGTCATCTAGCATCTAGTCTAGTCATCGTTCCCCGTTCTTTTATTTAATCCGCTAATTCGGAACTCGAGTACCACGTGACCCAAAATCTGCTCTCGCTCTGCTCTCATCTCGGAGCGAATTTAAGAACCTATGTAAACCTACCACAGAACTTAAAATAGGAGAAGTTTCTTTCAAGCCTAGCTACTTGCCAAGGATTGTAAACTGGAGTTACAATTCTTGGCTACTTGCAAATATTGACCGCCATTTTTACATACTTGGAAGCGGGAATTTTTAAAAATAACATCGCAATCGTAACGGAAAGTAGTTTTGAGTCAAGAATGTTATTGAAAGTATAACTAATATTTTACGGTAATTATAGTATTTATAGTTTTAAATGTGCCTTAAAAATAATATTAGGTAATAGGTAATAACACAATTATTGTGAAAATAGTTACCTATGCAACAAGTGTGTAAAGTGAACTTTTTTCGGAAATGGATTTTTAGACTACATAAAATTAAATAACTATATTTAACGTTTTTGAAATACGATATGATTATTATTACAGGCGCTTAAGTGCAATTTTTACTTTACGCACTACACAGCGTATGTAAAGTTAGTAGGTACACTTTACGCTCGTCAGTAGAATAAATGCTTTATTGATGTTGAAATAAAATAAACTTACTCAGATCTTTTCTAATATGAATGCCCGAAATAGAGAAAGGCTGTATAAGTACTTCTTAACTACGTTACAAAATCTAAATTTTTCAACAATAGTATATGGATGACTTTGGTAAATCCTTATATACACATTTCCTTTTGCTTACAAATGTATTTCATGCCAATGAAAAGTTATTTCAGAGTTAGAAGTTTTTCAACATACAGTTGCAGATAGGGCTAAAAAAAGTAGAAGGTAGGTACTTTAGAAATTAAAATTGCTGTTAGTTTATATTTAATTACTAGTTTTTGAAGCCCATGAAATTCTCAAATTAAATATATCTATGTAAGAACTACATAGAGGACATACCATGATACAATAATAACAAGATAAGATATCGCGCAGCAGGGCGTGGCCATAATACGCAACGTGTGACGTCAGTCGGTGAGTACGGACGCCATTAAAGCCCGATTGTCAGGCAGAGTTGGCAAGTTATTTGTGAATATTTCTGTGTTTATAAGTTAAAAAATCGTCGAAAATGAGGTGTGCTGTATACGGTTGTGGTGTTGATAATCAATCAAGACATTTTGCGGGTGGCATTAAGTTTTTTAGTTTCCCGAAAGACAAAAAAGTGCAGGGTGTGTGGAAACGCTTGTGTAAACGTGCTGATGACTTTAATATACATTTTGCTCGAATTTGTTCAAAACATTTTAATGACAGCGATTATGAACGCAATATGAAGCACGAGTTGCTTGGATATACACCAAAAAACTTCCGACCGCTGAAAAAATCAGCTATTCCCTCAAAATTTCTACCCAAACCAAGCAAAGACAATAACTCTGGCAGAGAGCAACGCTATGAAAAAAGGCAAAGTAAAAAACTTGTGGAAAGCATTTTAAAAGGGTAAGTTGCACGTCGGCTTTCCAATATTTTTGTGTATTGTTGTATTTCTTGCTATATTAACATAAAGTAACTATTTTATCTGCGTAGAGTTGATTTTTCTAATGGTAATAATGATGGTGGTTCAAATGATACTCCCATTTGTGATATTAATGCTGATTATGGTGAAGGTCCAAGTAATAGTCCCAGCTGTGATGTTACCTCGGATGTTACTTCGTTAGGTGCCTCAACTCGAAACATTGGGTACCTACATAATTATTATGTTTTATTGTATGTTGTATAGGGTGGTTCAGACAACTTAGCAGCTATTGAAGCAGCTGAAGCTAGCTCGTTTTATATAAGAATTTTATAAAATTTTAACTCAGAAAAAACATCCTTCATCTATTGGCATACCACTAACGGAGACTTCAGTTTCTTTCGAAAGCCAGTATCACGTAACCATGTCTTTAGGTGGATGGAAATTTGTAACGGAAACGATTGTTTTTGTTATTTTCGTTACAAATCTTAAAGGGGATTTATTTTTTTTTACAATTGAATTTTTAAATCGAAGCGAACAGTTTTCATTGCATAGTAGTTAATGTGTGTGCATTTAAAAATAGTATACTTATTTTATTAATTACTTTTTCCTTCGGAAAATTTACTAGTTTTATTTGTTTAAATAGCTGCTAGTTTTTCCACCCTGTACTTAGAAATAATTATTGGGTAGGTATATTTGTGATAAAACTTCGATTCATAATAATAATAATAAATTGTCTTTATTTTAACCAATAAATTACATATTATAGATAATTCTAGGGCGAAGTGTCAATGTGTGCGAAGTGTTTTTGTTTGTAAATTGTAATACTGTTTTTTAGTGTCAATACAGACACAGACCTGGATGATCGAGATAGGTTGATAGCTAGTCTTCAAGAAAAAATCAAAATTTTAGAACAAGGACAAGAACTCATCGGAAAGCTTTTTAGCAGTGAACAATTGAAAAAATTGGAAGGTGGAAAAACCCGTCTTCGATGGTCAGTTGAAGACGTATCCAAATCAATCGTTATTTATTCAGCCGGTCCAAGAGCATACAGATTACTTCTGAAAAAAGGGTACCCCTTCCCTGCCGTTTCCACTCTTAGATCGTGGCTGAAAAAAATTCAAATTGCCCCAGGCATATTGAAAAGCGTTTTCAATATCATGAAGCTTTCTGATATGAGTTCTCTAGATAAAGTATGTGTGATATCATTTGATGAGATGAAGATTCGCAAAGCTTACTTATACGATAAAGTAAATGATGAAACCATGAAGCCGTATAGTTATGCACAAGTAGTAATGCTGAGGGGGTTATTTAGGAGTTGGAAGCAACCCATCTTCTATGATTTTGACTTCAAGCTTACCAAGGAGAAGTTATTTGAATTGATACAGTTTGCAGAATCTGCAGGTATGACTCATGATATAATAATCACAAGATATAATATTTCGATATAATTAAAGTATGTTGTTTTTTAATGAACATTTACTAATTTTGTATCATTTTATACCCAACATTTTGTACCAGTTGAGAGTAATCGAACCAGACATTATGAAGTACTTTAAAATAGAATGGATTCGTTGATGTCTTATAGTATTAGGGAAAAATTATATAAAACCTATTTATCGATGACTATCCATTTCTTGAGTTACATGCCAACGTTTACTCACAGCATGACAGCCACATTTGAATAATTATATCATGGATATGACTTGTGTCACTTTAACAATAGTTTCTAAAAATAAATTTTAATCAAAGTTTGTTGCAGGTTTCCAAGTTGTCGCTATGGTAAGTGACTTGGGGGGCGGAAATAGGTCCCTCTACAATGAATTAAATATAAGCCACAATAACACCTGGTTTAGCAATCCTGCTAATAATGAGAAAGTTTATGTGTTTGCTGATGTTCCCCACTTAACGAAATTAATTCGAAATCACTTTGTCGACCACGGATTTATAATTAATGGCAAAGAAATCAATAAAGCCATAATTGAAGATCTTCTAAATGTGACAGGCACATCTGATCTAAAAATAAGCCATAAAATATCTCAGGATAGTCTAAATGTCCAAGGAGCTGCACGTCAAAAAGTAAAATTGGCTACGAAATTATTTTCACATACAATATCTATGGCTATTACTCGATGTGGAACTATGGGTAAATTAAAGCAACCAAACTGGGTCGAGTGTGCAGAGTTTTTTAAACTGGTATGTGTATTTAACTTATTTTAATATTATATTTCAAACTGATCATTGCTTTTGATATTTTAGGTAAATGACTGGTTCGACGTAATGAATGTGAGGGTTCGGACAAGCGATAGCAGGGAAAGGACAAAAGCTTACGGGTTAGCCTTGGAACTTCAAGAAAGCATAATTAATGAAATGACTAGTACCATGGAAAACCTTAGAGTAAAGGGCAAAATGAGTTTACTTCCATTTCAGAAAGGTTACATAACAATATAAATAAATAAATAACACCACAGAATATACGACCCCCTTTATCCCTGAAGACTCTGAAAGTCTTATGCTGGAGGGGGCTACACATTTAGAGACGAGGGACACACACCCAATATCCGGGTATACTAGGATTAATTTCTCTGCCCGAAAAATCCCAGTGCCACAGCTGGGAATCGAATTCGGGACGCATGGCTGAGAGTCAAGTGTCCTTGCCTCTCAACCAAGGAGATTAGAGGGAAGGGGATCGAACTTCTGCTCTCAGCTGAGATCAAATACGGCGGTAAACCAGGCGGCATTTTCTAGCAAGCCAACAATGCTACAAGCATGGCAGTTCGGTCTCCTTCTCTCAACCTTCTTGCTCTCAACAAACCAGCCATATGTTGTATAAAAAAAAACAAAACATAAAACACACCACAGAAATTAGACAACCCCCAAATCCAAAGCCAAAGGCTGTCCGAAAGAGGGCTACACATTAGAAGAAATGCAGACAAACATCCATACCCACCGACATTGCCATCTGCCGATGCCAGACCTCGAACCCGGACACGATAGGCAGTGTGGCCAGAGCCATGACTGTCACTACACCACCGAGTCGGTAATGTATGTAATTAAATATTTAATTGTTAATTCTTTCAGGTATTATTATGACAAATACTTCATTAAAGTTATTATTTGACGATCTGAGGACACGATTTTCCACCAAATACCTCTTGACTTATAGACTGAACCAAGATGTTTTAGAAAATTTTTTTGGCGTTCTACGGGCAAAAGGAGGACTTCATGACCACCCAGATGCATTAGAATTTAAGTACCGATTACGATCTTACATTCTTGGTAGAAACGAGGGGTCGCTTTCAAGCTTTGGAAACGTTGAAGAAGATGTTACTCCTGATATACCAATTGATGAAATCAATTTGTGTGGACAATATTTTTCTTCGGTTGCTCTAAATATCGAACCTGAGAGTGAGGAGTCGCACGATGTAGTTCATACTGAACTAAGTGATATCGAATATGATGGATTGGAAAACTTGGCGGGTTATATTTGTCACAAGCTTAAGCAGCCTGATGCCTCTATAGCTTCTACTCAGTTAAAAGAATATACTTGGGTTTCACACCTGAGTGAGGGAGGCTTATCAAAACCCTCTCCAGAGTTTATGGTTCAAATGGAGGAACTTGAACAAATATTCAGATCTGTCAATTCTGATAATTTATTTATTTCAAAATATTATTTGAAAAAATTATTTGATATGAGTTCTTCAATTTTATGTTCTGATAAAACCAAAATGTTATTTTTTCGATCTAGAATGTATTTTCGAATGAAACAGTTAAATCGGGATTTACATAATGCTACGGTTTCGAGAAAAAGAAAAATGTCCAAAATTATAAATTAGACCACACTGGATAATGAGGTGATGTTTCAGTCAAGTATTTTCTATTATACAAAATATTTCCGTCATTTGGGTACACCTCGTTAAGGTTTAAATCATTATTAATTTAGTTTAAGTGTAGTTGTAAAGCTCGTGAACAAAAATTCAATTGATTAATTTAAAATATATTTCAGTACTTTAGGATCATACCCGGTAAAGTTGAAAATACATGAAAAGTCGTAAGTCTAAGGTTATAAATAAACAGGTAAGAGCAAAGCAAAGACAATTGACTTGCTCATGATCTGTTTAATTATAACATTGGACTTATGATAGAATTAGAAATCCGCATATTAAGTTGATATCACGGTAATTTAATAACGACGATACTGTACTTACTGTACTTCAAATCGCCAATTTATTCTATGTGTAAAAACTTTAATCAATTTTGTAATTCCACAAATATATACTGTCACCAAATAAGCCAATTTAAGACAGCTACTATAAACCAATTGAAAACTCACAGTAGCCCAAACTTATGTAATACATTTGCTTCTATTTAAGTTTAAATTTGTTATAATTTTATTTAACACTATCCATACTCACGCTGCAATTGTGAAAAGAATAGGACCACGTCAGTAGTAAAAACTGTTCCTGGCTTCTGAATTGCTGAGTAATGTCATTAAGTTATACAATGCTTTAGGGCTTGGTTGAAAATGTATCTAGTCCGAGGTGCCTATCTGAATCCAACCAACAACATCAACACGCAATAACCGGACAATAATCAACTGTATATAGTTTTTCCGTGAGTGGGCTTATAATCAAACCCTCCACTGCCGACCGCTTGGTCTGTTAAGGCTCACACCAAATTATATTTCACCTAATAGTTTCAGTCATTTATCATAATGAATCATATTGAATTTACCAATTGTTTCCACAGCTTAGGACAAACATGTATTTAGCTAGTCCACTACTGAGACTCTGTTTACTGGGAAATCTTGCACACTCGAGATTTGATTTATTTACTATTAGTCATTCCAAATTTACTAAAAATGTTAAATCAGCTTAAGTGTATAAGGTTGCTTTATAATACGTTTATCAAAACTCAATTGGATTATTGTGCCATAATATGGAATCCCTTTTATTAGAATCGTATATATGATATAGAGAAAATACAGAACATAAGATTATTGTACTTTAAAGAAAATGGTGACTATGATCTAACCATACCCAAAACTGAACTCTTTAAAGAGATATTGTCTTCGTACTCTCGAACAACGAAGAAAAGTCAGTTATATTATTTATCTTTACAAATTAATTCATGGTAATATATATAGATGATTCGTCTTTCTTATCATTATTATGTCTGAATGTGCCTGTTCATACAACGAGAACACAGAATTTTTATTCTAAAATGAGCCAATACAAATTATCAATTGAATTCCCCTTTATATAATATGTGTAATATATTCAAGGTTTCGAGATTTTAGTATTGTATTTCTTTGCCAATAACTTCATGATTGTCATCAATTTTTAGTGCTACGGGAAGGTATTTGTAATGTGGCTGTATAGCCCTTATTAATTTTTAATTCTTAGTTTAGTATTGTAGATGATACTACTAGGTTTCATTCTGTACTGTGTTTAATAGTCATTGTGTGTGATTATTAGATTTATTATAGATTATTAGATTATACCAATGTTTATGAATATTAACAACAGGATTTATAAGTTTGTTTGTGATAAATAAGTACCTTATTTTTAAGATAGGTGTTTTTTACTTTAGTATCTTATATAGGTAATACTTTTCATTTAATACTGTTCAAACGCGTTGTTTGTGATATACTTGTACTTAGTATTTAGAAGTATTTTGTATTGTTTGTGTGTTTCGTATCATATTAGGTGTTTTTATATTTTTTATTTGTATACAACTTTATAATTGGGCATTGCCTGTAAAGTTGTTTATCAATAAATAAATAAATAACCAACTGTAACACGACTTTATAAGTAATATTTGCTTGTTTACCTGCTCGCATTATTGTTTCATTGTACCATTGATTAAGGAATGAATAAAATATGCAACTCCAATGGTAAAGTGCGAGTGTTATTTTGGGGGCGAGATTTTTGGTAAGTTGTGGGCATTGTCTGGTTTTATATAATTTATAATCTAGCGGTAATAAAAATTGAATGTTCAGATTGATTTTAGTTTAAAATTATATGACGGTTGAAAGTCAAACAAACGTTGAGACATAACTGGCAGAGAGAACATACTACGTTAATAATTTTAAACTAAAATTAATCTGAACATTAAATTTGTATTACCACTAGATTATAAATAATATAAAACCAGACACGACACAGGTTTATCAAAAGCATACTACGTGAATCACAGGAATGCCCACAACTTAACAAAAATCTTGCCCCCAAAAATAACGCTCGCACTTTACCATTAGAGTCGCATATCTTATTCATTCCTTAATAAATGGTTGTACGTGGTATATGGTACATTAATATATAACCGTTAAATCATTTTGTTTGATTTTTTTATGCCAATAAAGATTATACGACTTTAAATTGAGTTTTCATTAATTCTGTGTATACTAATTAGACCCGTATGGTAAATTGTCCAGTCCGTTGGCAATGACAATCATCCTCCATCAGACCCCTGACTAGTGGTTTTTCTTAATTTTTTCCAATAAGTTCCATATTCCTGCATATTTTCTAACGATCACTGTATTTATACGTAAAAATATTCCTCAAAATTTTCAAATATTGAATATTATTATAGTTAATTCCTTTTTATCCTTTTTCATATTTAAAATACCATTTTTGTAATTCTCAAAATTTCAATTAACAAAAACCCCAATATTAATTTGTAGGGTCGGACATATTCAGAAATTATAAATCGAAATAAATACCTATATAACTGAAAATATAAATTGGAAATGAATTTTCTATTACTATACTTATTTTTGCATATATGTACAATTGTCTATATAAAATAAATCTATATTAAATGTTGTAGCAATTTAAAAAATGTATTAATCAGCATAATCTCTGTTTTAATAAATGTCATTTAAGATGTTAATAATTTAAATAGCCATCATTAACTTAAGTATTACACTTTACACTATAAGCAGTGAACCCATATATTATGAATAAAAGCTGTAAAAACAAGAGTTCCTAGTAAAATGTTTTGATATTTGATTCGAGAACGCGGCATGGATTTCAAAATTACTCACTGTGTGACGTCATGCGCAGAACAGACGAAATTTGAACGCTTTGATATCATATCTTGTGTTGGTAGTATCATGAGGACATACAACGTACAAAACTACTTTCCCCTTCTAAGTACTGTTGTTTCGGATCGTCTCCCAAATGCTAGCCAAACTCATATTATGCAACCCTCGCAACAAAACAAACTTTGTAGCATTTCATTAGTTCAATTTATATGTGTAAACAAAAAGTGTGTAAAAATGGACGACTCCTGTATTTGCATGCGCCAATGGCTGCGCAGAGCGTTCATAATCAGTCTAATCATTTTAGGTATGTGGTACATACCCAAGGTTTCTAGAACATTAAGGGTTTTTTGGCGACCCAAACCGCTAACTCCGGTTAGCTGCGGTTTGGCTCGTGATTGGTGTATTTTTAAAATAAATTTGTTTCAACCAATCACAACTCTAACCGCAGTTAACCGGAGTTAGCGGTTTGGGTCGCCAAAAAACCCTTCTTGAGTGGTACTATCGCGGTCGAAAAAAAGTAATCGACTGATTTTCCCGTTGTAACTATGGTTGTATTCAGTGTCGCATCAATTCCAATATTTTTTTTATTAGTGTCAATGTCATTGTCATATTAAGCAAAAATACATTTTATAGCTTTGTTTGTCATCAGCCACTAGTGTACACTTTTTTACACTTTTTGCCAATAAGTCGTTTGTTATAAATTAGTGCAGACAGTGCTAGCCGTTTGGTATACCAGTATAGTGTACACTTTCTTGCACTTTTGACACTGACTCCTGAGGAGGTGTAACGAGTGTCGATAGTGCAGCGCAGGCACCTGAGTTGAAGTTTGACGCTGTTCTGTGGTTTGAAGTTTGAGATTTACTGAAACGGGTTGTCTGACAGAGGTATGAATTGAAATAATGTGATTTTGTCACAGTTATTTAATGATGAGAGTGAAGATACTGGTAGTGAATCTATTATTGCTATTATTTATAGGTTATGTTGATTTTCTGACAAGAGTACGTACACTCTTAAAGTTGTTTGTTATAGAATTACACATCTGCACTAGTTAACATTTTGTACACTTTTAAACCTACACTTTTCTGCACTACACTTTGATGACAAACAAAGCTTTATTACTTAATCATGCCTTATCATGTTTTGAGTGAAGAAGAAAAAGGCTACATCATCGCCAAACTTGGTGAAGGGTGGTCTCAACAACGCATAGCATTTTTTTCATATCTCGAACGGTTTTAGCAGCGTTTCAAGTTAAACGTGCCGGCGTCCAATTTCATTTATGGTTTTTATTTTTTTTTGCACAGTAGCCGACAATTTAAACACATAATTTTTCAACAATCGTGTTCTACACATTTTTCTGCATCGAATGGTATATTTTTCGACCTGGTAAAATGAAGTGGAAATTAACTAGGGACGATACGGGCCGCAGCCCGCGCGGCCCTGGTGGCCACACATTCTCTCTCTTTGTCTTACGATTTCGCGTCTCTAGCGTTAACAGTTTGGAGACATTCTAATTGAGGCGTTTCATCACCTAATTATCTTACACCATGGTCATAACGTAAACGACACCGTGGGCTACGGTCGTAATAATGGGCACACATCACCCAGCACGCCATCTACCAATGATCCACCGGTACTAACAAGAGGTTGAATAACTATATGTATACTTTATAAACAATGGTGGGTCGAAGGTTGGTTGATTTTTGAAATTTCAACCATCGAACACAAAACACAACGGTTTTAAAATCTTACATCATAACATAATATTCTCGTAATAATATTTTAAATGGTTTCTCTTATAAAAACAATAATCAAATTTCAGCAATTTTTGTATTGTAGGTTGTAGTTTTTTATACCCAACACACCATTTGGTAATTTTGGAATTCGGTATTCGGTAGGTTATGGTAGGTACCTATGGATATTTATGGAATGATGAGCGTGGTAGATAATCTTTTAATCTCCAATTTCATAAATGATAACATAACATTCATGTCATTCATGATAATTTAACTTTACTTCTTCGTAGTAGGTTAGCCAACGTAATAACGTAAAAGTTCACGTGTAGTGTACGAAGTACGAGGAAGAGACGATAACGAACACGCGGGCGAATAAGTTACAAAGTTACCTACATTACATGATTACGCATCTAAAATTAACTCAAAGCTAGTAGGAGTAGGTATACATTTTTTTAGCTACAAATTCCGAAAAATACCAAAATGCAACCTGTAGCGCATTTAGTTAAAGTGGCTGTACCTAGTTATTTATCCAACTTACCAATTCCAGATTCCATTGGGGGATGGTTTAGGTTAGGATGTAAGTATACCTACTGGTTTTATTTACTTTTATATTAACACAATGATTGACAAATACCTAGTAGGTAGTCAAGTTGTTGCGAAGATTTATTGACCTAAATAATTATTGTTATAATCTCCATTATTTGTTTAGTGATTGTTTACCTGACCTTGATTTTTGACCCATTTTTAAGTTAAAGACTGGTTGGTCCTAATTCCACCTGCTGCAGCTGCTGCTGGATTTACATATGTAACATACAGAGCGTTCTGTCCTCATGGTCGCCCTCAACCAGATTCAAAAATAAATCCAATTATACTTAAAAAAAGTAACAAAGTTGTAGATACAATTGATGTAGAAGATATTACCGAGAAAGCTGTGTTTTGTCGTTGCTGGAGGAGTAAAAATGTAAGTACACTGTGATTATTCATTGTTCCTAATTTTTGTTTGCAATGCTTAATTAAACGGTGAACAGATAACATCCTAAAATATAAAATAATGGTGAAAAGTTGATATTGATTAAATTAAAATTGAAATATGTTGCACCTGAATTTAATTGTATAGACACTCTATAGTAGATCATTATTGGTACATATCACGATGAAGTAATATTGAAGATCTACAGTGTGTTAAATCAATATGTATTAATAGTTATTTATGTACGTACTATGAGTTGTAAGTGCACTTTTTTGGTCGAGAAGACAGGTTGCAATCTGAGGCCCGTAGGGTCAAGGTTTGCAATTATTCGAGACCAAAAACCGCACTGTACGACCCGCGGTGCATATTATATTTTTCGTCATACCCATAAATCATTAAACCAGGAAAAAAATTGAGAAAAACTAATGGAAAACTATAATAATTGTTTGAGTAAGATTTCCTATTAATTTGGTAAGCAAATAAAGGTAGCGATGCTTGGAATACTCATGGTAACCATCAATAAAATAAATTTAGGACACGACTTCTATTCGAATGACAATTACTGTCGATATAAATTAAATCAAATTATTATAATAGCTCTAAACAATCTAATATCTAACCTAATCTTTTTGAAAATAATGTCGGATACCTATAGAAAATAGGCATAGTAATTATAAACACTTTATTTATTTAGATTTATATCCAAAAAAGCCCCAAAAGAACATATATTATTTCAAGTTAAATTCTCCCAAATTTACTTTATTTCCCTAGGTACGTTAAAAAAAAACGACCTGTTGCTAATGGCAACTAACAAGTATTTGGTACATAAAGCGTCACTTATGATCAACAAAACAATGGAATTATAGTATACTTACGAGGGGGGTATGACGAAAACTCGGACGAAAAATATATTCACATTAAAATTATTTGTCTGATATTTATAAAAATATTCGTTTTTGTGTTTTCTTGTGCAGAATAATATTACAGAAATAGTTCATATGGATTTAAAAAAGTAAAATAGCATATAACATATAATTTGTAGGTAGGCCTTCATTTTTATGGCACATGCCCAATTCTATATACCCTATAATTAAGTAGTTTTTGTGTTCATATACACTGATTTATTTTCTACAAATGTTTACACATCTGTAAGTATGCAAGATTTATGTGCCTCTTTAGTAAAATAAAATTTTATTATGAAACCCATTTTTGTGTTAAAGTTGTGTGTTTTATGTTATTTAATGCCAGCCTTTTAAAAACAATTATAGTATAGTAGCGGAAATGTATAAGATAGATGGGACTGAGGCACGCGACGGGACAGAACGCAGTTCCGGATTTAACTTTATTGTACGCACGTTTACGATTTCAATTTTGATATGTGTGCTCAGTTCAGCTAGCAACAAAATAAATAGTAATTTAAAGTATTGGCTATACAATAGTTACAGTATTCATGTTCACTTAATATAAAAGTAAATATTTCTCAATAACGGCGTCTATTTATTATTGTTACTACCCAGCAAACATCCTAAAGTCTGTTACTGTCTTGACTGGAGAAATCTCCATCCCAACGATTGTATGTGCGTGCGCTAATAATACGGCAATGACCTTATCTCACGCTTTAATGCAAGCTATATTTGAGACGGAAGACGTGATATGATAGAACGAGCAATGCGCCTATGCACGCAATACGTCTTGCCGCACTTCACTCTTCTCATGTATCTTTTTCGACTATACTTATACATATAACAGGTATTACCTACTACAGTTTAATATGCTTAATATGCAGCATAAAAACATGGTAGCTATATATTTGGTACATCTAGCTGCAAGCTGAACATATTTAACTAGGTTTATTTGTAGTATAGTGAAATAATTTTTCATTGATTATCTCCCAAGAAGTGATTTGAACTGTTTTATTCATACATATTAAGATTTCTTAAATTTTAGAAGTTTACTTTTATGACTGAAAGTAGAGGATTTCAACTATAACAGTAATTTTGTTCCTGGAAACAAACGGAAACAAATATAGTTACGTAAAAAAAGTCTAGAGACCTACCTATTTATATTTATTATTAAAACATTGCAAGAGTTAGAGAACAAAAATACCTTATGGTGTTTTTTGGTATTAATCGAATTTGACCGTAGATAAGAAAAATCTGGTTAAATGTCTAAATTTATGTGAGAGTGTCACAGGAACGTATCCTCGGTCCTCTATTTATAATCTTTCTGAACGATACTCCACATATAGTATCACAAAGATCAACAGGTTATATAAGCTGATCATAGATAAGAAACAGTTTGTTAAATGTCTTGGATATATACGTGAGAGTGTCACAGGAGCGTGTCATCGGTCCTCTATTCATAATCTTTCTAAACGGTACTCCACATATCACGAAGGTCAACAGGTTATTATAAGCTGGTCATACAATCAACCATCTTATCAGTCAGTATCTAGGTGATAGAACTCGAGTGGGTTAAAATGATTAGATATGTAAAATCCTCAGGAGAGTGGACTTAACAACCTGAGCACTTGAGCAGCGTTTGGAAACCTGTGGGAGATATTTAAATTTGATATTATGCTTGAAATGAAAACCAATTAATGCATCCTGCCCTTTGTAACATGTGGAATTGAAACGCTAACCTTAACCATTAATAAAATTAAGGAATGGATAAGATATGCGACTCCAATGGTAAAGTACGGATAATTTTGGGGGCGAGATTTTTGGTAAGTTGTGGGCATTCCTGTGATTCACGTAGTATGCTTTTGATAAACCTCTGTCATATCTGATTTTATATAATTTATAATCTAGTGGTAATATAAATTGAATATTCAGATTGATTTCAGTTTAAAATTATGTAACATTTGAAAGTCAAACCAACGTTGAGAAATAGCTGGCAGAGAGAACATACTATCAAAAGCATACAAATGCCCACAACTTAGCAAAAATCTTGCCCCCAAAATTAGCCTCCCACTTTACCATTAAAGTCACATATCTTATTCATTTCTTAATCAATGCCTTAACCAAGAAATCTATAAACAAGGTATGAGCTACTTAATGAGCAATGGAAGGATTAATCTTGTATCTTTCTCTTAACTAATATTTCAAATGAGGAGGTAAAACAATGAACTGAGGTTATGGATGTGGTAAAGAAAATAACTACCTTGAAGTTATACTGGGCTGGTCGCCCTGCCAGCTGGCAACTACAACAGATAAATAATGAGGCGAGAAAATTATTGAATATAAACCAAAACATCAGATGATCCAAACGAAAAAGTCAGAAAAACGCCATAGAGCATAAATACATAAATAATAAATACACCACATGTAATTAAGACCCCCTTTATCCCAGAAGGCTGAGCCTTGTGCGGGAGAGGGCTACACATTTAAAGACAAGGGACACACATCCAATATCCGTGTATAATGGAAAAATCCCTCTCACAGTATTTTCCATTGCCACGACCGGGATTCGAACCCGGGACTTTTGGGTGAGAGGCAAGTACTCTACCATCTCGACCATCAGTCATATATTCATATCCAAATAAACTGAATTTAAACTATACAAAATAGAAACCTGGCAAAATTTGTGAGAGACTTGTGTCTTGCAGTACCAATTGATGTTGATGATACAAATCTGTTTGCCAATAGACAAGATTTCTTGAAAATTTTGAAAATGGGAAATTTGTTAACAATGATGTTTCGCACACGTTTCGGACACTTAATCTGTTGTTCTTTTTCAGTACTAAGAATCTTTTGGTTTGTGTAATTACATGTGTAATTCGTGAAATTACACAATTTGAATGTTAATATCATAACCATAGATACCGACTCGGTGGCGCAGTGTGCTAAAGCGTGAGTGACAGACATGGCTCTGGCTACACTGCTTATCGAGTCCCAGTTCGAGACCAGGCACCGGCAAATGGCAATGTCGGCATGGATATGGGTATGGATGTTTGTCTGCGTTTTTTCAAATGTGTAGCCCCCTTCCGGACAGCCTTTGGCTTTGGATTTGGGGGTTGTCTAAATTCTGTGGTGTGTTTTATGTTTTATGTTTATGTTTCTACGCTCACAGAAAAGTTGATCAGTTTAGATATTCACATTGCTAAGTTCTTCTTTTAGCATCAGTAACCACATTGTACAACAAAAATATGCTTGTACAAATTTCTATTGCTGAAAACGAAATAACTCTATAACACAAATTGCCAACCGACAGGCCCGTGCATAAGGTTTTAAGCGACCGTGTGCAAAAACTTTCAGTTGGCGCTTCTATATTGCTGAAAAAAAGAACATTATGCATACATGAAAATAAATAGTTATTTGTGTAACTATTGCAAAAAGTGTGTATTTGTTGCATGAGGCATGAAAGTTTGCAGAACGAGCGAAGCGAGAGCTGCAATCATGCCGAGTGCAACAAATACAATTTTTGCAAGTGTTACACACAACATTTTTTCTACGATCGAATTAAATAGATTTTTTTAAATTTTATTGAACAGAATATTACATATTCAAATGTCAAAGTCAAACTGACAAGTGACAACTAGATACATTGTCACTGTTCAGCGCCATCCATAAATAACTGAATATACTTTCGTTGCCTAGAGTTACTTTTTGCAGTGAGTTACTTTTTGCACTAGTGCAACAAAGTGTTACTTTTTGCCAGGGCCGGCTCATTCAAAATGGGCGCCTGAGGCTAGACCCAAATTTTGCCGTTCTTTTAAAATAAATCAAAAATCATTTTTTTTTAAACTCGCTTACAGAAAGTTTTCTTCTTTTTATATCACTCATATTATTATCTAATACTTGTGTTGTGTAAATTTGTTGGTTAAAAATATTAATTTAATAAGATTTCGTTGGAACTAAATCTATATATATGTATATATTTGTATGACTGATGGTCGAGATGGTAGAGTACCTGCCTCTCACCCAAAAGTCCCGGGTTCGAATCCCGGTCGTGGCAATGGAAAATACTGTGAGGGATTTTTCCATTATACACGGATATTGGATGTGTGTCCCTTGTCTTTAAATGTGTAGCCCCCTCCCGCACAAGGCTCAGCTTTCTGGGATAAAGGGGGTCGTAATTACATGTGGTGTATTTATTATTATTTATATTTGGTTAACTCACATTGGCACTGCTCTTCACGACTGTCTGAGACTTAATGTCCAAAATGGTTTTTGTATCTCAGAACTAAAAATCACCTCTGTGGAATTTCCGCGCACTGGTCTTAAATACTACCTTCATAAAATTAGTCCTTCCCTATTAGACTATCAACATATTATAAAGTGTTGAGCGTGGCCACATTGACTTAAATGTCGCCTTTCTGCGAATTTATTTAAATTTCTTTACAAAATTTTTCCAATTTACTGCCCCTATAGAAAATCGCGGTCGCCTCACTGCCTCACCCCACGAGCCGACCCTGCTTTTTGCACTGTAAATAGTGCAAAAAGTTAATACTTTTTGCACTATTTACTATACAGTGTGTCCCAGATTGGGGCCCGATGCATTGCTATCTCGCTTATTAACGGAGATGGAATGATGGTTAAATGGGGAAAGTTTTGCAGATTTTAATGGCCATTTCGAATCCGTTTTCAAATTTTATGTAGCACCCATAGTTTTTGAGTAATTTTCAAAAAACTGAAAGATTGCTTTTTTTTATTTCCTCCATAACTTATTAAGCATTATTTATGCAGGTTGGAAACTTGCACATTATTAGAACACTTTTTAAAAATACATCTAATAGTGATAGCAAAATTTTTCTACCGTCACTTGTTTTTGAGACTGACGCATTAACTTTTGTTTTTCTTATGGGCGCCATATTGGATTTTTATTTGATTAAATATCATTTTTCATGCGCTTTTCAACGATGTATCACAATCTGAAAAAATTCTATACTGAGGTAGCAACGTAATAGAAAAACAGGTTTTTTAATGGTAGGCTCTGAACAAAATTGGCAATTGTTCATAATATCTGTTTTCTCCTCATTAGAAAACCTTAACGCCATATTCTTATTTAAAATTATTAATACCTACTCTTAAATAAACTACTGAACCCAAAAAAATAACAAAAAGGAACTCTTAACAATGAAACTCAACAACAATAAACAAAGTAACAACACAAAAGAAAAACAAAACCAGCAAATAATTTAACTAGATTGCTAGATACAAGTTAAATGGTCAAAAATATTTAATTAATATCACTAGGATACGTTAAGTAGGCTATGCAAAATATGGTGGAAAACAAAACGTTTCCAATTAATTATTTTGACAATTCGTCAGAAAATTGTGCGTCGTTGAAGTATTTCAAGAGTTATATTATTTGCTGATTTTGTTCTTCTTTTGTGTTGTTACTATGTTTATTGTTGTTGAGTTTCATTGTTAAGAGTTCCTTTTTGTTATTTTTTTGGGTTCACTAGTTTATTTAAGAGTAGGTATTAATAATTTTAAATAAGAATATGGCGTTAAGGTTTTCTAATGAGGAGAAAACAGATATTATGAACAATTGCCAATTTTGTTCATAGCCTACCATTAAAAAACCTGTTTTTCTATTACGTTGCTACCTCAGTATAGAATTTTTTCAGATTGTGATACATCGTTGAAAAGCGCATAAAAAATGCTATTTAATCAAATAAAAATCCAATATGGCGCCCATAAGAAAAACAAAAGTTAATGTGTCAGTCTCGAAAACAAGTGACGGCAGAAAAATTTTGCTATCACTATTAGATGTATTTTTAAAAAGTGTTCTAATAATGTACAAAATTCCAACCTGCATAAATAATGCTTAAAAAGTTATGGAGGAAACAAAAAAAAGCAAACTCTCAGTTTTCTGAAAATTATTCAAAAACTATAGGTGCTACATGGAATTTGAAAACAGATTCGAAATAGCCATAAAAATCTGCAAAACTTTCCCCATTTAATCATCGTTCCATCTCCGTTAATAAGCGAGATAGCAATGCATCGGGCCCCAATCTGGGACACACTGTATATGCATCTAGGGCCACCTACGTGTTCTATCCATACAGATGACTTTGAATTGGCTTCATTTTGATGCTACTAGTATCTAATTTGAAATATAATACCATCATGCTGCAAATATGGTATTGTTACCTGTTAACAAATGGGTCTGATGAATTAAGTTCCGAAAAGAAATACATATAATATCTAGATAATTTAACAGACGAGCCTGTAATAAAATTGATAATCTGTATTGTGATTTCTAAATAATTTTTTATTTTTTTTATTAATTGGTTGAATTTTGCGCCTCCACAACTTGCGCCCGTGTGCGGTGCACACATTGCACACCTGTTAGACGCGGGCCTGCCAGCCGATGATTAAGGGGGCATTGTAATAACTGTCCAACAATGGCAAACGTCGCATTTTCTTAAATCTGACCAAGCATTTCCTTCCATTCTTTCTTTATCACATGGTATATTTGGACTGGTGTAACCAATGTATTAATGCACCCCGAGTTGGTGGTCCCAACTTTATGCAACTCTTGAAGCAAATTGTTTCTATTAACATTAGTTACCATTATATGAAAAACCTAATGTAATATAATACGAAGTTTACGTTTTAATTAATGCTGCTGAAACATTTATAATAATTATTCTTTTGACAATTAATTTCTCTTTTTCATAGGAAGAAATGGTAATTTTTGCAATCATTAAGGATTAAAAAGACTATATGAAATTTTTATCATAGGCCATTTGAATCGCTTAATATTTTATTTATTTATTTTTTTATAGTGGCCATATTGTGATGGATCTCATGGAACTCATAACAAAGAAACTGGAGATAATGTTGGACCTCTCATTGTTGAAAGGAAGAAGTAGCAAAAAATAATGTCTTATAGTAGATGAGATTATGGGAATTAGTAAATGATGGTGTACTTATTTGGCTATATTATACTTTTCCAAACTAGATTTTTTATTATGTGTTGTTGAATAAATCGTTATTTTAATGTATCTAGTTTGCGGCAAATAAAATATTAATTTTAAATGTTAATAGATTTCGTCTCATTAGTTATAATATGACTGATGGTTGAGGGGTAGAACACCTGCCTCTCACCCAAAAGTTCTGGGTCGGTTCTTGGTCGTGGCAGTGGAAAATACTGTGAGAGGAATTTTTCTACTGTACACGAATGTGTAGCCCCCTTCTACTCGAGACTCTTCTAGATCCTTCTGGGATAAAGGGGGTCGTAATTACATGTGGTGTTATTATTATTATTATTATTATAATAGCATAGTCAACATTTGTTTTATTTATTAAATATGTTAAGAAATTATCTTTTAATTAGTTTAATTAGTTTCTATATCTCGAAGGGTATCCACAGATGGAGTTCAGAAAAAAAAACTTTTGGTTAGCAATCTACGATGAAAATTTATAACCTCAAAATTCAGTTTTTTTTTTTACTTGAATACATTTTAAGACATTAGATGTCCATGAATGAAGCAACGCTTCTTTGTTAAACGATTTACGAGCAAAAGTTACACTTTAATTGCCAATGATCGAAATTGTATTTTTTTTCCATTTTTTAAATCTACAGTCAGTTTATGAATAAGAAGTCCTCTTTTTCCATAAAACGTATTGTTTCCCAGTTAAATTGTAGTTCTCCCACTTGCCATGACATATCAGGAAAACTACGGCTATTACTTTTTCCTGTAGAATATAATTATTATTTGCTCCTTCTGTCATAAATACTGCGGGAGCCTATAACCCTCACCAACATGCCTCAATCGAATAAGAAAGTAAATGGTTTGTTCAATTTTTTAAAATTCATTGCAATAATTTCCCTGCCTTTCTAAATAGGCACCTAACTGTTGCTGCGACAAAGGCTCTCATTTACTTAAACACACACACACTACAACCCAAAATGAACCTTTAGTGGTCTACTTAATAGTGCAACCTATAATGTATTATTTTTTAATTTGTTAGAAAGCAAATAGCACTTACTAAAAAAGACAGTGCACATAGCTGCATATTGATTTAGATTAATCAGAAAGAATCGCGAAATGGTACGCTAATTTTTTTTTTTTTTTAATTTTCAGCGTTTACTTACAAGCACATTTCAAGTTCAACTGCTTTTTGAATACTATTTAAAGATTATACATTACGTTATACCAGGTGTAAATGAAATTAGGCTCAACCCTATAACTTTTTTGTTCTTTCAGATATCATTTTGAAATTTTGGCAGTTGCAATAACAAGTAAATTTGAATTAATGCATGTTAATAAAATGATTCTAGCACTTCCGGTTTCACCGGAAATTACCGTAACATTTATTTTTTAAATGGAACACCCTGTATATTTTTACATTTTTGGATTCAGGGATTCAAACTGCATACGATGGTATCAACTTCGAGGAAGAAACATAACTTCAAATATTTTTTTGGGATAATTTAAGTTGGCATCTAGGGCGTCTTTTGAAAATCTATTGTAATTTATATAGTTCATAAATAACTTACAAAAGATACTTTACTTTGGTTCAAATTTATTTTAGTTTAATAAATTTGTTTTTTTTTAAGGCATTCCCGATTAATTTCATATCAAATGTTTAACTTGGTCAGAGCTTACTAAAATAAATTTGAACCAAGGTCATAAAGTATCTTTTGTAAGTTATTTATGAACTAATGGTGAAGTGTTTGGTATCGAAATGTAGGTAAAGAAAATCTCTATTAAAATAGCATAATGAGGTATAATGATGCCATTTCAAAAAAAAAAACCGAAAAAACCATTTCCGAGATGTTTAAATGGCTATAAAGGCAAAGTTAGCTCACGTTATATCCTGATTTTATTTTTCCAATACTCAATGACTCGGAAAGAAAAGTTTTTCAGCAGTCATGGCTCCCTAGATGCCAACTTAAATTATCCTTAAAAAATGTTTGAGGTTATGTTTCTTCCTCGAAGTTGATACCATCGTATGCAGAATGAATCCCTGAATCCAAAAATGTAAAAATATACAGGGTGTTCCATTTAAAAAATAGATGTTGCCGTCATTTCCGGTGAAACCGGAAGTGCTAGAATCATTTTATTAACATGCATTAATTCAAATTTACTTGTTATTGCAACTGCCAAAACTTCAAAATGATATCTGAAAAAACAAAAAAGTTATAGGGGTGAGCCTAATTTCATTTACACCCGGTATACAGGGTGCCCCTTAATAAAGTGCAAAAAATTTAACTGGAGATTTCTCGTCGAAAATTAAGGTGGGTACTTCATATAAAATTTTCCAAAATAAGCTTTCCCTGTTCGGCTACACCTCCTTAAAGGGGTGGGCTAAAAAATGGTTTTTAATTTCTATCTCAAAATAGCGTAATCGTAAAAAGATGAAATTTGGCACATCTTGGTTACTAATCAAAAGGCATCTAACGAAATCATTTCATTCACTTAGCATGCAAGGGGAGAAATTAACTACCCTTCTTGAAATTTGGTAAATATCTTTCTGCCTGCTATTTTTTTTTCAATTAAAAAAAATAACATTATGATTCATTTAGAAACTTTTTTATCTCTTGAAAAAATTTCGTAAAATCGACTTTGAGAAAAAAATTAAATTACATCTGCCTAAGTGATCAATCAAAAGCGATGAGCACGATTATATTAGTGTAAAATACTAAAAGTAGGCTGGTGTCAAATTAATTATAATTTGACAATATTAAGTACTGACATGATCATTTGGTGCTTATAATTTGACACCAGCCTACTTTTAGTATTTTACACTAATATAATCGTGCTCATAGCTTTTGATTGATCACTTAGGCAGATGTAATTTAATTTTTTTCTCAAAAATGGTCGATTTTACGAAATTTTTTCAAGAGATGAAAAAGTTTCTAAATGAATCATAATATTTAGTTATTTTTTTTAATTGAAAAAAAAATAGCAGGCAGAAAGATATTTACAAAATTTCAAGAAGGGTAGTTAATTTCACCCCTTGCATGCTAGGTGGATGAAATGATTTCGTTAGATGCCTTTTGATTAGTAACCAAGATGTGCCAAATTTCATCTTTTTCCGATTATGCTATTTTGAGATAGAAATTAAAAACCATTTTTGAGCCCACCCGTTTAAGGGGGTGTAGCTGAACAGGGAAAGCTTATTTTTGAAAATTTTATATGAAGTAGGTACCCACCTTAATTTTCGACGAGGAATCTCCAGTTAAATTTTTTGCACTTTATTATGGGACACCCTGTATACCTACTGAAACTTTAAAGGTAGGTACTTACAATATAATACGTTTTATAGGTAGGTAAGATGAGTTATTCAGAGTATCGCTTTTTATGAAATTGGAGGAAGGTTTCCTAATGTTTACTTTTTATTACAGGCGTTTCAGTGAGAAAAGTAATGTAAATAATTATTATAGGTACCTAATATAAAATTTGCTTGCATTTTTATAAAGTTGCTAAAGCTGAATAAGGAAACCTGCATCCTGCATGGTTATTAGACGCTTAATTATTATCTTATTATGTTCGGAAGTTAGAGTGTTTCACATAATGTAGGTACCTCTTTAATAACTCGACAAAGATCATACACTTACATTTTTCGTGGTGTATTAATAGTTGATGCACAATCGGGTGGTAAAGTGTGCTTTTAGCGCCCAGCATTATGTCCCACGGACTTTATTATCACCCTCGGGAATAATAGTATATTATATACCAAGGAACTAAAGTAAGCCTTTTAATCCTGAGTGTGAAGTTTGATAGCTAAGCACCAGCGAGGCCAATAATCACATGAGAGATTAAAAGGCAGTTTGGTCTAGTGGTATACGCAATTTTTTGCATTGCAGGAACTAAAACCTTGTCTTCGCAAATATTAATACAATAAATACCTATTTTAAGAAATAAATCAGCATTTGAGTGTGCTACGCTTAATTAAGGTTTGAAAACCAAAGGGAATTCTAAATAGGCAACAACTAACAAATACATACAAAACGTCATTTAAATTTATGTGTCGCAACTTTAAATTTAAAAATAAGCGTTTTTAATATCGAATAAGAAATATGTTCCATTTCTATTGCTTTACTTTTATTCCCGTAGGGATTCTTTTACTCCCTGAGCCGCTTTCCAGTAACTTTCTTGAGTTACTCAGAGCAACTCAGGAGTACGCCTCAACTACTCTACACCGTTCCAGTGCATCCGAGAGTAGTAGGTGTGTACTCCTGAGTTGCTCTGAGTAACTCATGAAAGTCACTGGAAAGCGGCTCTGGGGGAGTAAAAGTGGCACTTTAGTTCCTAAAATTTATAGTCCCCATAAAGTACTAGTTTTATCAATTTTATTATAATATTGTGTACAATTTCGCGCCCTTGGCTTCGAATCGGTGTTCCTCTAACACCAATCTTTTTTTTAAGAGACATTTTAACTATTCACTATTGTCTATTAACATAAACACTAAAACAACTATACAAAAAACAATCTACGCGCTGCGCTAATAACAGATTTTAAAAATATTTTGATACGCTTATGATATGATGGTTATCAAAAAATGATCGTGGTTGCTGGGGGGGCGGGGCTTCGACGGAGGACCACGCATATATTCTTTGATTACTTCTGTGGCTGATTCTTATAGCGGCCGGAGTCTACCTACCAACGTCAGATTTTCAAATTCATTGGAAACCTATATTAGATATTCAATATTTAATTGATCTAAATGATCTATGGCTCATTTAAACAAACTTATAAATAGATATAACAATATAAAATTAAAAATCAAAATTAGATAAGTAGGTATACCAAATTACATTTTATGTTATATTTAAAAATAGGTGCCCAATTAATAATATAATAATAACAGTATTATGGTATAATTTGCTTTATAATATCTACTCGTATATAACAAAAATCAAAATATATTCCCATTTATTTTTCATTCTACCTTTTACAATTTAAAGTCCTCTCCGCCACTGAGCATTTCATTCTTCGACGAAAGATCATTGAGGGCCTCCAGAAAGTACTGCCGCCTATCGGCTACTGCAACGTATTACTCAGTCATGGAGGAGGTTATGTCGCGACAAGTAGAGTGTAGTCTGTAAAGTGTGTGTTTTCAAAATCAATGGTAGCCGATCATGGCTGAGGAGTTATTAGTGGTACTAAATCGCAGTGAAAACTCAGGTTTTGGCTTTTCTCTTCTAGGAGAACCCGGTTTGCCACCCATAATCTACAATATCCTGGACGATTCTCCAGCCGCTGAGAGCGGAGAGGTAAGCATCGTTTATGTTGACGCATGTTTTAATAATTGGCGTTTGCCGATGACAGCGGCCAATCAACCTTGCCCGAGGAAGTATTTATTGAAATTCAACTGTTTTAGTGTAGATACATTTTTCCGGTAAATTCCGTCCTCAAATTCATTTTGGGGTGGATAATGACAGCCACAGTTCCTGTTAAAATCACTGCTGTCAGATTTAATGCAGGAGTTGTTCAACTCGACTTTAAAATGCAAAAAATGAATTGGAATGCAGTTTTAACCTTATTTAAGGAAATCTTCAACTTTCATCTGTTCATGCTATTGATATTCAGTTGTTTTTTTGTCAAGGTTTTTATTTTGTTTTGTGTATCTACCTACAACAGTACCTACAATATAAAAATCGAGATTGTAACTAGTTCACGCAAATAATTACATTGTTTATTAGTAATTTATTCTAAATGTTTGTAGGTAATGGATATATCTATTCAGTAGTTGTTACCGACATACCTAATACGTGTTACTTAATAAAATTTCCTCTATAGACGAACAAATTTATTATGTGTAGAATGTGTGTACAAAAAGTTTGTCAATAACGTACAGAGGTGAAAGATTTGTTATTTAAATTAGTCTTAAATTTGTTAATAGGTAGTATTAATATTTAAATATACTTTAGCGTAGGTACCTACCAACTATAGAATTTCATTAAGGGGAATTTTAGGCGTAAAACTACCTTTACCGGTTTGAGTTTTATAAGCTGTCTGTGTCGGTATCTATGTGTAATTTCTGTCCTTTTGTTGATGCCTTTTCTAATGAATATATTTACCTACGTAGTATTTACTGGGTAAATCTCGAGGTAAATTATACATATTATATTAACTAGATATATAATTAGGTAGGTATATATTATTATATTATAGGTATGTACCTAGGTACCTATAATGGTATAAAACCCACCTACAAAAATAAGGGTTGCTATTAAAACAAAAAATGAGCATGAATCCATAAGCAAAAATTAAAAGCAAGAGATTTTGAATTTATCCCAAACCTCGTCCCAAACCTTTAGCACTCTCAGGTCTCTTATAGTAAGTCGATTCCTAAAACAAAAATACAAAAAATATACCAAACGTGGTACGATTGGATCGAGGATTGGATTCATCGCAATAATAATATATTTTAACCGAGATTTTAACCAAACCTTAAAAATACCTATACTGTGTGCCGAGCTGTGCCTTAAAAAAAAATAAGGTCATATTTTTAACGTTCTCACCGAGGTTCTCAGTCACCCTGCACCCTGTACCCTGTTCGAATGAGTATCGTCCGAAATTGTACATATTACATTTAAAATAAAAATCGACCGATTCCTAGAATTTTTGTTAAATAGGTATATCGTAGCCATCGCGGAGGCTACGGGTATATGTACCCTTACTTTTTTATCCAATTTGTACTATCTGTATAAACTTACTTATATGAGTTGTTTCTTTCTTTTAATTCTTGTTTGGTAAAATATGTTCTCTCGAAATATTTCTCTAGTAGGTAGGCAAATAAGTAGGTATGTTTAGATATCATTATTTAGCGAGCAAAAATAGTATATTATATACTTACTAGGGACTAAAGTATGTCTTTTAATCCTGAGTGTGGAGTTTGTTGCCCGAGCGCTAGCGAGTGCAACAATCACATGAGGGATTAAAAGGCACTTTAGTCCCGTGTTATATCAATACCACCTTATTTATAGGTGGTATTGGTTATATACGCTGTTTTCTGCACCGCGGGAACTAAAACCTCGTCTTATGGAAAATTTTACAATTACAAGTACCTATTTAATAGTAATTTTCGTTACAAGTCCGGAAGGTGACTTGCGAGGTGACTTGTTGCAGTCGAGTAGATATTATCTAAACGAGACTGGAACAAGTCCTAACGGACGTGTATCGAATAATATTTTATTTCATCCCGTCATTAATTGTTTATTTGTTTAATTTGAAACTTGTTTATTTTATTTTGGATCATTTGACAGTTTTGACACTATTTTTTAATTTAAGGTTAATTTTTATGTCAAAAACTGCCAAAGGGTATAATAACAGTTTGTGATTGGTTTATGATAAATTTCCGGTCCGGCCGCATATGAGTACTGCAATGTTGTACTTTCCGGACGGGATGAAATAAATAGTTATTATTTCATCCCGTCCGGAAAGTACAACAGTACAGTATTCATATGCGGCCGGAAAATGAGACATTACGGTATCATATCAAAAAAAAAATGTATAACAAGCATGGGTTGCGCCATCTAGTAGTACCTTAGTGCAATTTGTAATACTGTTTGCGTTTCTGCTGACAGTTGACGTTTCTATTGACAGTTAACCTTAAAGGGCCGTTGCACAAAACAAGTTAAATGTAAGTAGATTAATAATTATTTAAATTATAGGCGTAGAAAAAGTATAGTCTGTAATTCGTTTGGAATGGCATATTCTGCGCTCAGGTGACAAACTTCCGCTCGCGCAGATTATGCTTCATTCCAAACTAATTACAGAATATTATACTATTAAATTTGTATGTCACAATTTTAAATTTAAAAATGAGCGTGTTTAATATCGAACAAGCTGCAGAAGAATGAATATGATTTAATGATCAAAAATAATGTTAATATTGCGAATTATGCAAGACTTAAAGCCTCGCTTAAAGCATTTCTCAAATGAAAACATGATGGTTATAAACCTAAAAAATTTATTCTATTTCTCTCTTTTGTTTTACTTTTATACCCTGGGTGCAAAAAACATTTTTCATCTAGTTGATATTTAATTAGTGGTTTCTACTGTAAATAATGAATGAGAATGTTTTAAAAGTAGATTAACTGCTGGTTGTGCTGCTGGCATACTTTCCATACACATACCATTCTCTTTATTAAGACTCATTACATATATTTAGAACTGTAATTTATGTCTGCAGAATTCAATTAATATATTCCACTATTCTTTTCGAAACAAATAAATTAAATTAATGAAAATAAATAATTTATTTACTTTTAATAAACGAGTAATAAACTGTGTACCTAAATCATTATTTATTTGCTTATAGCGAGGTGAATACTCGTGTAAACATCCAAACTGGATATCGCAATTAATTATTGCAAGTGTGCGATATTTCGCTTTGGTTATGGGGCCTTTCTTTTTTGTTGTACAACTACAAAGCGAATAGACTTCTGGGAGAATTTAAATTAAAAACCCACTAGGGATCACTAAAAATTTAAAAAATGTAGGCGTAATCAGTACATAATTTTGTCTATACAGGGTGGTTCAGAATTTACCTTTTAAACTTCGGGTGCAGAAAGTTCACATGAAATTATGACATACACCCCTTCTAACATTTCTTCCCTATCGAGCCTCCTAACGGAGATACAGGGTGTTGAAAATTCAATTTATTTTTTGTTCTTCTTCCCAACTAGCACAATTAGTTTCTGGAACGTAGCGGCGACTATTGTAGGAACTTTAAAGTATTTTGCCACTAGCTACGGGCACGTAATAGGAACGCTCCCATTACGTGAACGCGACCAAAATGGGGAACAATTTTTCGGTGACTGCAACGTTCCGGCGACGTTCCTGTAACTTGCCCGGCTACGTTCCAATGACGTGGTGGTTACGTAGCGGCGACGTATTGGCGTGGAAGCCGCGACTTTTATGGAACTTTACAGTTCTCCACTCTGGCAACTGATTTTGTTATACTTTATCTCATTCCTTCATGATGCTCGTCCAGTTCCCTAACTCAGACACTTAGACACTTAAAAGAATACTATAAGAGTAATATTAGAAAGCAAAACTTGTACTGTTTCTCGATCGGTCTTAGCGACAGGATTAAAACGAATGCAAGTTTACTGTTAAACATAATGATGACACCTCCAAATCCAACCACGCGCCTTTAAAATTTACATTTTTATATTAAAATATTGTCTTTGAGATATCTAACAACATGCAAGAATATGACACCCTAGATGCTGAAAGCGTTTTTAATTATTATTTGGACCTTGAAACTAACTATTATGCATAAATTTATTATATTTGGTGCAGAATTGATGGCGAATGCATTTTTCAAGTAATCTGTGAAGTGAGGATTCTTGTTTTATAGCAATGGCGTCGTAAGGTTTGTCCAAGAAAATGACGTATTTCGGATAAAATAACTTTGAGGTCATTTTTACTAGAAAATGCGACTTGTAAGTAATCATTGCTTGGCAATAGTGTAGGGAACTGCAAATATGTAGCTTTAAAGTTATATTTACTACAAAGTACCGAATGGGACTGTGATGTCACTTTAAAGTTGCAGCAAAGTTGTGACTACCATGATATACCAGTCTCTAACCTAACCTCACATCATTGACAGGCAGATGAGGACGAGGCAAGTTTCACTTGTTGTGAGTTGTCTGCGAATCTCACATACATATATTAAATACATAATAAAAGAAAAGGTAACTTTATTGATAAAAATATTTTAGCTGTCAATCATTATATAGAGAAAAATCACGAAACATCAAAGTCACCCTTTACTTTTTTCACATAATGAATGAACTGTAGCTATATTCACTACACTCACAACTGATGATGCACACCATGAAATTTTTTCATTATTGGGAACTAGATGGTGAAGTTTGCTTCATGGTGAATTTAAGAGGTGACACATGCTTTGTAGTAATCGTGAATAGTTGAAGTTCAGTCTTACAGGTAGCGGTAACGTCATTAACGCTAATAATGATTACTTACAAGTTCCACGACTTTAAACGGATAGTGAAGGTCCCTAGAACACCGCGGCAACTATCAAAGCTACTTGAAAGTGACTGCAACTCTGGAGTCCCATTTCAGTAACACAAGTTAATCGCTGCTACCATAGTTTGCCACCTTCAAGTTCTGAAAACTAAAAGGTCTCTCGACTGGTAACTACGACTTCCCCAGTACCAGGTAAAATACGTAGAATACGTAAAATAATTTTGAAAGGGCTATTTTAATTAATTAATTGTGTTTTTGGTGCATCGTTTTGTTCAGACGCAAATATCTCGAAAACTAATGCCTCAGTCAAAATTTTACATGAGCAAGTTTTTTTAGAAAATTAACCGTAAATTATGAAAATCTGATCAGAATTGCGAAAAAAATTAGTGCACATACTTTTTTCCTTAAAATTATGTTGACGTGACCACACCGCACGCCACTGGCGCGCCTCAGTTTAACCACAGGTTTAACTCTGAACCATAGCAAAGATGGACCCTCACAACCTAACTATGTGTACCAAGTTTGGTTTCCCTATCTTTAATATTGTGGAAGTTATTAAAGAAAAACAAAAAATAAATTGAATTTTCAACACCCTGTTAGGAGGCTCGATAGGGAAGAAATGTTAGAAGGGGTATGTCATAATTTCATGTGAACTTTCTGCACCCGAAGTTTAAGCGGTAAATTCTGAACCACCCTGTATATGTATACCGATTCGGAGGTCCACATTGAAAATTTATTGTTATTATTATAACATTATAAGACACACCACAAGAACTAGTACTAGTCCGAAACTCAAAGGCAGAGCCTCGGGCAGAGCTGTTGAGAAAAATGTTATTAATTATTAGAAAAACAACCATCCACTCTGACATTGCGAGTTGCCATCTGCCGAAAATAGAATTCGAACTACGTTTGCCACACGACATGCTCTAACCAAGTTTACCACTACTGTGCTAAGTAATACATAGGGTGATTTAATAGTAAACCCCATTATTTCAATGATGAATTTCCCTCGGATGAATTGACCTCGATATTGACATTGGATCGAAAGTAATTTGTTATGGAGATACAGTTCTTTGAAATTAAATTAAAAAAAACACTTTTTCTGCATCTAATACGTAACAAGGATTAAGTGACAATTTTAGCTAATTAAAGTTAATATGTTAGTAATTAATTCAGACAATAATAAACAAATCTCTTCAAACAGGTAAACATTAACAGGATTTTCAGACTTTCTCTACATTTTCTTGTTGCAGACTAATTACTAATCAGTCAGGTATGTACAACGATAAAAGTTACGTGAGAATTTATCACTCATAAAATTACTTTTTATCGTCGTCAGTGTCAACAGAAGATACCAAAATCTTAACAAATCTGTTTTTTATATGATTAATTTAACAAAATCTTAATAATACCTACACTGTTCAACGGCTACTTCAACAAGGATGCTGAATTAAAAATAAATGTCATACAATTTTGAATTTATGTACCACATACTTTTCTAGGTGTAAATTTATTTATTTATACTGTCTAAATAGGTTCCTTCTTCATACTTCTAATGGTAGAGTCACATAGGGCCCACACAATTCACTCCATGCTCGCCGAGATGCTCGCTATGAATGCGAAAATTAGCCCACTTCATTGACTGTGTGTGTACACGGTGTTCAACGTAACTTGCTAACCCCATAATTTCCTTATTTATAAGGTAGTAAAAAAATTAAAAATTTCATAACGAATAACTCTTCCCACTCATCAAGCTTCTTTGTTTTATTTCTGTATCGGTTAATTTAATTAGCAACACTATTTTTTCATCCGTCCACTCGATAATAACAATAATTTGTTGACGCGAATACTTTGACCGTCCACCCAGTCACCAAACTAAGTTCTAGCGATCATATCTTTTGAGGTTACCGACAACCCACGGGAATTTTGGCGAGCTTAGCGCGAACGGGATAAACGATGCTAATGTTGGATGTTTAAATTTTCCAGGTCAGTTATCCTTTAAACCACCTCAATTTTTTTTTGAGACGCCTATGACCATCCTATGTATTCTACGAAGAAAGCACATGTGCTTTTTGATTTTCTTTTACTCCTCTTATTTTCCGATATCTTTAGCGGTTTAAAGGCAATTTGACAATATAGCTGTCATCGTATTATTATTAATAATTTGTAATTCAATTAATTCATTTTGATTTTCTGTATACGTTATGGTCGATTAATTATTTAAATTTTACAATAATTTATGGTCTTGGCACGTTCAAATTTACGATTTGAGTTTTATTTAAAAGAATTAAAAGAAGAAAATTTTTACATCCAGTGTCAACCAAATCAGTACTGAAGATGTAATTATTGAAGTTTGAACTTTATATTATAGGTATGTATACTTCAATCACGAGAGATGACCGTTACGTCACAATTTAATTTCTAATCTTCAACGTATGCTGTTCAAGCGTTCTTTGTTTAATAATAATAATAATAATAATTTATTGGTGATATATACAAAAAAGTATTTACCTACGACCACTACTGTAAGTACTTAAAAACACACCGTCTGCGATCAATGTAAGATTCCTATTACGCACGGTAAAAAAATCGCACAACTTGGAAAAAAAATCGCACAGTTCGTACAGTTTTCCTAGCAACCGCCTAGCAACGGTCAATACAAACAAACTTATTCTCTAAAAATTATTAAAAATGACAAGTGCAATACTTAATTTTCTGACGCTGCCAAAACTGACATAAGCGATAAATAATAAAAATGAAATACAAACTTTCAATAAATACGGTCGTAGGTAAAGTGTACATAATTCGAGTTGTAAAGCAATTACGCACTCATGGAATTATCACACTCGACGCTAACGCGTCTCGTGCATAATTTTTCCATTCGTGCGTAATACGCTATTTACAACTCTTATTACGTAATATACTATTACACAAGTCCATGGTATAAGAAAACATGGTATGCTCATTAGACAGACCTAAAAATTAAATCGCCGCGGATGACGTCAGCTGGCAGACACTGACACTGACACAGTCGCTGTGCTTTGCTTTGGTTTGAATTTGTTGATCTGTAGAATATTATGTTTTCCAAGTTTTCTTATAATTTCAATGCCATTTTCTTAATAAAACGTGTTTTGTAATAGTATAGTGATATAAACATGTTATAATATGTAAACGTGTAAATCGTCTAACGTTGTGATTTACGGTTAAAATGTTGAATTGTGCTGTGGCAAAATGTAAAAACAATACCCGAGTGATCACAGGAAGTAATATAAAGTATTTTCGGTTTCCAAAGGATGCTAATTTAATAAAACAGTGAGTTATTGCTTGTAGTCGCCAGGACAAAAAATCAATGTAAAGAATATTAAGTTAAGTAAATTTTAATCTGTTTCTTAAGTCATTTTTCTGTATGAAACCTGTAGAAAAAGTAAAACGTTTAAATTTTGCATGCCTTATTCAAATTTAAATAAAGCTACATATTTTTATAATTTGTTGTTTCTCTTACTTCATATACAATTTTCTTACATGCCAAGATATTAGTGCAAAAATAATAAAAACTTGTGGTGCTATTCTGTAACCCATTTTACAGCGCTGGTTGTAAGGGATGTAAGCCTTTGACCTTGACTTTTTACATCCAATATAAAATAGTGTCTATACCATAAAATGCAACTGTAAATTTATAACGGAGATGTAAAGTATTATAGAAAAACCTAACCCTATTGAATGAAATTTTTATTTGTAGTTTGCATTTAAATAAACTGCTGAATATTATAGAAAGTAAGGTAGGCTGTCTTAATAAGTAATAATAAAAAGTAAAGTTGCCATTTACATCCTGCTATAATTTTATAGAGGTGTATGTTCATAGCGCTATAAGAGAAAGTTATAGAATAGCATCATTTTTTTTTGATAAATATATATTATATGTTTATTAAATTTAAATCATATAGCAACAACTTGATATAAATGATGACAAAACTAAGAGAAATGCCCTAAAAGCAGCGACAATAATATTTATCACAATTCTCCATGTCTATTACATCACGAATTTCGAATTTTGCAATCCAGCTGACGTCATATTGTGCGAGAGAGATAGCTTTAGGATGCGCAAGAACATACCGCGTAAGCTTATGTGTATCGTGCACAAGTCAAAAGTACAAACAACAATAAATAATAACAAATCACTGGGTATATAATAATATAAATAAAATATAATTAGTACCTACATTATATTAAAATTTGAGGAATAATATTCATCAAAATTATAAAAGGCATTGGCTGTTAGAAAAGCTTTGACAGTGTTTTTAAATACAATAAAATTTTACAATAGTAAATCGAGAGAGACAGGGAAAGGGAGTCCATTATATGTAACTGTTAATATCTCCGACTGACGTTGTTGATGCGTTATACGAAAATCCGAGCGAAAACCTAACCTCCTTGACGAAAAAGAAAGAGAGGGCCCGATTTCGTATGTCTCAGTAATAAGCGAGAATTCGATCAACTACTCTGATCGAACGCTTTTGACTAGCGCCGTTGTCACATGTTTCATAGTTTCCTGTCAGCCAGTTGTCAAATTTGAATTTGTTTATCTTTGAGTTTGATTGTTACCGTTTTCCTTATTCAATTGATTTTTGCACATTAAAAACGATGTTAACGATAGTTAATCTTCAAAACATCTGCGTTTTGCCAAATTATATAGGTATATAAAAACCTCGATAAGAATATAAAATTAGTTCAAATTTAGACAGGCGAGATCGTTAAATTATTCTGAGATTTAACAGACAAATTGCAGGTTATATTTTATTTTGACGTTTAAGTTTGTTTACACCCGGATGTCATTTCAACAAGCATGAATTTGACTAACTCAGTACTGATTTGACTCACACGAATTATAATGATGACGTAACGGTCTTCTTTCGTGATTTGGACTATATTAAAATTGGAAAAAATTAAAAACTGTTCCGAAGATATTTAACGCCCTGTATGTCAGAAACGGTGCACTTTGGTATAGGCATGTATGACTCAAATGCCATAATTTTGCTTCTAGATACACCCTTAAGAGATTGACATGTATTTTCGGCACACCCTGTATAACACAAAAATATATAACTTAAGTTTACATTTTATTATCGTTGTGATGCCTAAAAGCACTAGTTTTCTTGTTTTTCCGATTTCCAATTTGTTTCGCTAATTGGATTACACAAGTCCAAAAGTGTTATACCGAGTGTAAATAAAATTAGGCTCACCCTATAACTTTTTGTTTTTTCAGAAATCATTTTGAAATTGTGGTAGTTGCAATAACAGGTAAATTTGAATTAATGCATGTTAATAAAATAATTCTAGCACTTCCCGTTTCACCGGAAATGACCGTAACATCTGTTTTTTAAATGGAAGACCCTGTATATTTTTACATTTTTGGATTCAGGGATTTATTCTGCATACGATGGTATCAACTTCGAGAAAGAAACATAACCTCAAACATTTTTTTAGGATAATTTAAGTTGGCATCTAGGAAGCCATGACTGCTGAAAAACTTTTCTTTCTGAGCCTTTGAGTATTGGAAAAATAAAATCGTGATATGAAGTGAGCTAACTTTGCTTTTATAGCCATTTAAACATCTCGGAAATGGTTTTTTCGATTTAAGAATTTTTTTTTAAATGGAACCATTATATCTCATGCGAGTCATACTATTTTAATAGAGAATTTCTTTACCTACTTTTCGATAACAAACACTTCATCATTAGTTCATAAATAACTAGGTAACAAAAGATACCTACTTTACCTTGGTCCAAATTTATTTTAGTTTAATAAATTTGTTTTTTTTTTTCAAGGCATTCCCGATTAATTTCATATCAAATGTTTAACTTGGTCAGAGCTTACTAAAATAAATTTGAACTAAGGTCATAAAGTGTCTTTTGTAAGTTATTTATGAACTAATGGTGAAGTGTTTGGTATCGAAATGTAGGTAAAGAAAATCTCTATTAAAATAGCATAACGAGGTAAAATGATGCCATTTAAAAAAAAAATACTTATGTCGAAAAAACCATTTCCGAGATGTTTAAATGGCTATAAAAGCAAAGTTAGCTCACTTAATATCCTGATTTTATTTTTCCAATACTCAATGACTCAGAAAGAAAAGTTTTTCTGCAGATGCCTACTTAAATTATCCTAAAAAAATGTTTGAGGTTATGTTTCTTCCTCGAAGTTGATACCATCGTATGCAGAATGAATCCCTGAATCCAAAAATGTAAAAATATACAGGGTGTTCCATTTAAAAAATAGATGTTACGGTCATTTCCGGTGAAATCGTGTGCTAGAATCATTTTATTAACATGCATTAATTCAAATTTACTTGTTATTGCAACTGCCAAAATTTCAAAATGATATCTGAAAAACAAAAAAGATTAGAGGTGAGCCTAATTTCATTTACACCCGGTATACTTGCTCGTTCTCACTGATGCTGAAGAAGCAACTGCGCACAAAAATTGTTTGAATACGGTAGTTTCCGATTTCCGACTGGTTTTTCTGTGCTAGCCATCACTGAATTTCACTTAGATACGTCTACTGTCTACTATTATTTCTTCTGAGAACATTATATTTCTAAAGGGCTTAGTATAGTACGAGCAATCAATATTATTGCTAATGGCAGCAATCCAGTATTTCGATACATCTCATCTCTCATCAATGGCTCGATCAATGCGATTAATGGTTTGTAGAGCCAGGTTTTTTTTGTCATCCGACCGTTAACTTATATTTTTACTTGAATGAGTCAAACATATTTTATAGGCTATAATGATATGGCGTTAATGCCTGCTCATATCGGCGTTGAAATAATCCTTGAATATGTGTTGTATTTTTTTCCAGTGTCTTCTTATTAACTGATTGGCATGAAACGAGGAATGAAGTGATCCACATAATAAGGACGACTTGGATTCTTGAATCGCATTCCTGAATCCCTAAGACCTAAGTAGTACACATAGCGTTACTCGGGTACTGTTACTTTCTTCAATATTTAACCATATGATTGGCTTTTACAGTTGGCAATACTCTTGTTGCGAGTTCCTCCCTTTAAAGACTAAACATTGCAGTCACTGCAGTCATACATCACACGCATATTCAATATTTTTTATTTTCAGTTAAAGGAGACACTTGGATATTATTCGCTATTACTTAGATAGATCGGGCTGTGCGTGTATGAAGATCATAGGTGTAGATGGGAATAAGAATCAGGAAAAACGTGACTGAGTAAAAAATTCCAAAACTTTAGAGCAAAGAGATGAGTTACTAAAGTCTGGAAACGCGAGTATGAGACGCCTACAGTGGCAATTTTTTTCAGCACTCTTCATGAAAATAACGCTAGGAAAGACAGATCATGGTTGGAATTTGGATTGAGTTTTAACATTTTCAATGAAGTTATTAGGTGCAGAGCCCTCATATACGATGCGTTTCAAACCAGACAGAATTTTCGCTTTATTTGGCAATAACAAAAGTAGTAGGTGTGGGGTGAAGTAGCACTTAATCTGAATTTGAAAGCTTGACTGTCATACTTAGTTTTGCTTCATTTTTGTTAGATTTCATATTTGATTAAAATTCCTGGCCATATTTGTCTGCTTTTTAGATAAATTAGAGTCAACCATATGATTTTTACCCAATTTGGTAATAATAGTGTTGGAGAAAATTATAAGCGCTGTTCTTTTGGGTAAGCAACTTCATATTGTATGTCTCTCTCATACATGTGTATGTGCCTGCATACATGTATGAGAGTGAATTTGCCACTAAGGAATGATTGTTTAAATTAATATTGACTGTCAGATAAATTAGAACAAAAAGTCAGTTCAAGTATTATATTCGTAATTTGTAATTGTTCCTTGTAACTTTGTCTGTAAATTGGGTTAGTCTGTAAACATTTGAGAGTATGAACGTCATCTGTATTAGCCGGTCTCTAAAAGGACATGTATGCCAAATTTAACCCTCCAAACTGCCCCTTAAAGAATTACATTTTTTTTCCAGTTTTTCGTAAAAATTTTTAGAGATAAAACTTTGGTACTTATAAATGGTCACTTCGATTATCGACTGGCAGACGGTAAACTTTCATCGTCGAATTTACACGCCATTTCCCTAACTATATTCTTTAAAAGGGAAAAGAGTAAATAACAATCGTCAACTCGATCGTCAATTAAAAAAATCATGGTTTCAAGAACGGTCTGTATGGCACTAATTAATAATTAATGTGACTAAATTGTGAGTATGTGAAAGATATTTCACTATTTACATTAACTGCGTGTAGTCTTGTAAAACATGGAATAGGTATGGATTTAGTAATAATTGGATTTTGTCTTTTTTTTTTTTTTTTTTTAATCGTCTTATTTATATTAACGTCCTGGCGAAGTTTAGCTTAGAGCTATTCTGACACTTAACCAGGACACACCACATACACCCATTCCCTCGGTTATGTAATGAGATACGGTCACCCATCCATTCCCCGGCTCCGACCACCGCTGCTTTGCTCCGAAGATCGAAGACCGGCAATTGTATGCATGACCCCATCTCACTACTCACTACTCTTCTATACCAATTCTATCAATAGAAATATATTTTACGTATAATCCAGCTATTAATTGTCGACGGTTTACTATTATGAACATTTTATTTAATAGCGATTATTTATTTCGAGGAATTAGATATAAAACGATAAAATATTGTTTTAATTTTCCCCATTATATCGTTAACTTTGTTACTGATTATATTCTCTACATTAAGAGAAAAGCGAGCGCAAGTACATTAAGGTAGGGAGAAATTGGTTCCATCAATAATTCAATATAGAAGACTGATGTTAAAAGGAAGCCTACTTTGGCGCCTGTCACTGGTACAGAGATTGTCGTTCTCAAGGCATGCTGCTAAATTTAACTATCCTATGAAGCTTTTGAATAAAGTTTTGGGAGTGTCTATTGAGGCTAGCTAGAAATTTGTCATGATTTATTAATTTTTCATATATTTATAATAATGTAATGTAGATACATCAGATAATAAATAGTAGATTATTATGTCCATGCAGGGTAAGAAATCCTACGGTGAATCAATATTTGTAACGCGTTTTGGTTTATTGGTGAAAACCGTCGTCAGTCTTTTAGTTTTAATCTCTGTTTTAATTATGTATGTGTACATTATTGTATAATGCGAATTTACTTACGCGTGATTTTTTCAAAAGATTAAATAATTTATAATAGTGCAATACCAATCTGAACTTAGTTTTCTCATGCCTATCTGCCGTTTTTAATTTTCTTCCTACATTCTGACGCTTGACCTTTCTACTATGTACTAACTGTTCATCAAAAAATCAACTCATTTAATTTTTTTTTAATTACATATTGTCACTATTATTATTTATTTATTTATTTATTTACTTGTCAATTTTTTTACAAACAGTTAGTTACAAGACAATAAAGGAGCACCCGAGGGAGCACCTAATTTACCAATAAGTAATTTGAATGTGCTCTTATTTAGTTAGTTTAGTAAAATTATCATATACAGGGTCTTTAATACTCATTCAACTCTTCTATCATTGGTTTATTGGTTTCCACCGATGTCGATTTTTGTTCAATTTTAACATAAAATTTGAGATCAGCAACCCAAAAAACCGAGCAAAAAACTCCTATTTAAGAATAAAATCCGATTTAAAAAAATTAACACTCTCCTCCAGTTTGGATTCGCCATTTTAGGTTTTAGTTGAATTTTAATGTCAAATTCGTAATCAGTGACCTCAAAAACCCCCAGACAATCCAGACATCTAATAAAAATAAAAAAAAGGAAAGAAAAAATTTAACTTTCGACGCTATTGTGTATTTGGACCGATTTTGAAGCCAGATTCGTAATCTCCGACCCCTAAAACTTTATGGTATTAAATTTCAGACAACTTTTGAAATAAATAAAAGAGTTATAGGTACAATTTTTTATTAAGAGTGTATTTAAAAAAACACTTCTTTGTTAATAACAATTGAAAACATGAAAAGCACACCTTCTCACTTATGGGGAACTTTTCTATAAATTTTGTATAGGTTTGCTTCTCTCCAGACGATAAGATATTTTCTCTTTGCAACTGACTTGTTTTTATCTCGACTTATATAAAAGTTTATTAGCAGAAAGTTGAACTTAGTAAAACCCATCGTTTCAAATTTTAGTGTTCCGGTGAGGGATTGAGGCCGTAACAAGGAAGCACTGCTAACGTCACCAACTAACTCTAGGAAATCGTAGTCTATATATCTTGCTTAAGCCATAAGTCCGTGTTCGCATTCGAAATTAAATAACATAAAATAATAATAATTTTCACAGTAGCGAGCTGAAATGCCAGCGTTCCAGATATGAAACCTGGAACAATTACCGGAATACAGAGAGGCTGTTGTGTTGTTGCATAGAGAACGAAAAAATGAGCTTTGCAATAAAAAAAGTAGATTATGCTCGAGATTATGTATGGAAGTAGAATATGAATTGAATGAGATTAATTTTGGACCTATTTCTTTATTTTATTAAATACAAATATCTATACACTATACAGGTTGTCCAGAGTTATGTTCAACTAATGCGTATTTGTTCCGTAACTCGTTAACTGTAACATAGGGAAAATAATTGAAGATAAAACTTGTTTAATGTGGAACACACAATATTTTTAGTTTTAGTTATCCTACGAGGTGTTCTATTTCGATTGGGTAGTACCTAATAACTTTTTTAAATTATTTGGAACATCTCAACATCTCATGGCATATTTGATTAGGGAACTTATAAGAGTCTTTCAATGAACTGTAATAACTTGTAGGTACTTCTTTTAATCTTTTTACAATTCACTTTCTTTGCTTGATACGCATTGTTTATATGTATATAACTTTATTTAGGTTTTATACAAGCATAATAATAACAAACTTATATTAATGCTTCATCTTTGAAAATACAATTTTAAAAATACAATTATAAAATCTATTAAACTTTTTTAAATACCTACATGATAAAAATTACAAAATTCAAAACTTCTAAAAATAAATTATCTCGTAAACTATTGAATTAAAAATTTTTTTATCTCGCCACAAATTCATTCATTATGGTTACCAATCAAAAAACGGACACCACGTTAATATATCAAAAAATCTATCTATAACTTGAAAAATTATTCACTTAAACTTGCGTTTGACATTAATAAAATTGTCCTGTAACCATAACAAACTTCTTTCATTCCTACAATGAATGCCGCCTATACCTTCATTTCTTTTTACAAACCACTCTAACTTTCTTTGTGTGAGACTTGTTTATAAACAACTTTCTTTATACGTAAACTATTTTCATTTTCATTTAATTATTATACCTTTTAACTGTTATAAGAATCCGAGAAAGAATCATTCTAATAATTATGAAATTGAATATATTAAAATTTTCTATTAGGTAGTACTTTCATCACGTATCTGATTTTCAAATTGTATCTACACGATGTCTATATTTTTATTTCAATTTGTATGTTCAACCTGACGAATCAGAAAATTTAATTATTCCGTTATTTTCGAGGTTATTTTAAACAACGTTATTTTAAACAACAACGTGTATATTATTTCTTTTTCAATTATAGAACTCCAAGCGTTTCGATTATCTACTAGATATACTTGATATTTTATTTAGGTAAAAAAAAAACAAAAACTTTTTAAATAATGAAAAATCCCAAAAAATCAACCTTACTTTACAATACAATAACAGTCGATAGCAAACATTGATGGTACTATAATGACGGCTATGTTACTGCTGTATCCTACTTAAATTTTATCAGGAGTTAACTCCCCAGGACGCATCCAATTGGCTGAACGTCAATTAATAGTAAACATAGTCGTAAGAGCCTTTTAAATTCGAGTGTTTACCTGTAATCAGCTGGAATCCACGTCAAATTATTGATTGATCAATTTTTATGAATGGGATTTAAGGAACTGCCTTCTCTTTTCTTATCTACTCTTTGTTAATATCAAGATCCGCGTTTTCCCAACGTGTATATTATTATACTATTAATTGGTATACGTTTTTTAAATAACGGCAGCTGAATTCATTTAAAAAAAAAGTGTGAAATAGTGCGATAAAAAAACATTTCTGTTAAAACAGTGTTAATTTGTTTTTATATTCTCAAAATTCTCGTTTGCTAAAAAAGTAGGTAGCAAAAATGATGACTGGTAATTTTCTAGCCTTAAAATCATATAGTCCATGTGTCCATGTTCCATTTTGAAATAAAATAACAAAACATTTTCGAAATCATCTGTTCAAATACCTCGTCAAATATGTACCTAGGTATAGTCGAGTAAACTTTAACTTGGCGTGTGGATGAATTGTTATTGTGCATACTATTTCATTTTCTCTTGCACACAAAGTTAAAGCAATAACCCAAAAACATTGTTCACGTATGTTTATACGTAAACAATGGTTTTGGGCCATTGCTTCAATTTTGTGTGCAAGAGAAAGTACATTAATACGCACAATATCAACTCATCCACACGTCAAGTTAAAGTTTACTCGAGTATAGGGGTGAATTTTTTTTTTTTTTTTTAATGGAGCACTTGTATATTTTAAGATATAAAGATTCGTCGTAATACTCTCATTACAAATATGTATACCGGGTGGCCACGAGCCAATGTACGCCCCCAATTTTTTGGTTGTTTTTGAATTTAAAAATTTCGTTTTTGGTATACGTGAATAAGACAAAAGTGGGCTATTTTTAGACTAACAGGAACGAAAATATCACTTCCGGTTATATCACTCCCGGTTGAACCGGAAATGACAACAACTTTTCTTTCTTAAATGGAATGACCATGTTTTTTGCGGTGTTTTATACAACATGAAATTCTAACTGCAACAGTTTTTTCCAATTTCAAAAATTCCAAAAAATAAGTGAGATACGAACGATTTTTTATTTTTTACAAAATGGCCGCGTCAGATGAATGCGATGTAAGAAAATTACTAAGTAGGCTATGGTAATTATTAGCAAGGTAGTAAGCTTGTCTGTAAATAATAAAATAGTTATTTAAATTACTGATAGATACGACTATTTTTAGGTTTTTCTCAAAAAATGGAATTTCATTTTCATATCCGTAGGGGTCCTATGGAAAGTTTTTAAATGGGACCGTACTATTTTTTTTTATTATTCGGATATAATAATTCATAAGCTTTAATTTTTTCGCCAATAATCATTTCTTAACGAGATCCTTTGTAATAATAAAAGTGTTTTTAAAAGGTTCATTAAAATTATTTCTTGTTTAATTTGTGCTTACCTTTTAAATACACTTTTATTATTACAAAGGATTTCGTTAAGATATTAAGATTGGCGAAAAAATTAAAGCTTATGAATCATTGTCCGAATAATAAAAAAAATAGTACGGTCCCATTTAAAAATTTTCCGTAGGACCCCTGCGGAAATGAAAATAAAAATGAAATTCCGTTTTTTGAGAAAAACTTAAAAATAGTCGTATCTATCAGTAATCACTATTTTATTCTTTACAGACAAGCTTACTACCTTGCTAATAATTTCCATAGCCTACTTAGTAATTTTCTTACATCGCATTCATCTGACGCGGCCATTTTGTACAAAATAAAAAATCGTTCGTATCTCACTTATTTTTTGGAATTTTTGAAATTGGAAAAGACTGCTGCAGTTACAATTTTATGTTTTATAAAACACCACAAAAAAAAACACGGTCATTCCATTTAAGAAAAAAAAGTTGATGTCACTTCCGGTTCAACCGGAAGTGATATTTTCGTTCCTGTTAGTCTAAAAATAGCCCACTTCTGTCTTATTCACGTATACCAAAAAACGAAATTTTTAAATTAAAAAACAACCAAAAAATTGGGGGCGTACATTGACCTGTGGCCACCCGGTATATGTTGTATGATTACATTGCCCGTTTATGAATTATGGCTAAAAATATTTTGGAAATACATCAAGGGAATATCTAAGTTAGTAAAATATATCAAGAGAGCCGTGAAGTGATATGAATCTCGAAAAGGAAGCATTTTCGGACTCTTATTTATAGGAACTTTTTTCTTATTTTGACGTCTAGAATCCGCCCTTAAAATAGTTCCCTCTTCCCTCTCATTCAGAAACGCACCTTGTATATTTTATCCATTTTTGGATTCATAAGTTCAAAAATATAAAATTCTGTTAAAATGTATTTTACACCATCACAATACTTGCATAATTTCATTGTATTATAAGGAAGTAAACATTTAAACTTATTTATCGGTTTCAGGATATTAATCCTTTGTTTACATATGCAAAAGTAGGCTGGTAAACAAGTCATAACTAAAGTTGTACAGTTATATTTAAAACTTGTACGGTAATATTACAAATACAGATCTGTCAATAACTGTCAACAGATGAAATAATAAATAATGAAACTATAGGGCTATTTATTAATACAAACAGACAGAAAACTCCAAACAATAATAACTAAATACTGAAATCCAACTGAAATGTATTTTCAGGCAATCCAAGGTCCATTTTTATGTAGCCGTTGTGACATTAAAAATGTAAACATTTATGTAATATGAAAAAAGGTAACAAATAAAAACAAACAAAATATAATTGTAACCATGGCGACAAATCAACCCATACGGACTTGACCAACTAATGAAATGAAAACGTTATTAATAAGAGAATATCAAAAGGTAATATCTATTAATAATGTCTTTATTTTCTGAAACCGATAAACTATTGAACATATCACGGATGTTATGAATCATAACAGCCTTAGATGTCTTAAAATCCTCGCTCTACGAGCTCGGATTTCAAACCGACATCTGCGGCAGTTATGATAGTCATAACATTCCTAGATATGTTAATAGCTATTATCGGTTTCACGATATTAATCCTTTGTTTACATATGCAAAAGTAGGCTGGTAAATAAGTCATAACTAAAGTTGTACAGTTATATTTATTGCTTGTACGGTAATATTACAATGCAGATCTGTCAATAACTGTCAACAGATGAAATAATAAATAATGAATCTATCGGGCTATTTATTAATACAAACAGACAAAAAACTCCAAACAATAATAATTAAATAAGTACTGAAATCCAACTGAAATGTATTTTCAGGCAATCCAAGGTCCATTTTTATGTAGCCGTTGTGACATTAAAAATGTAAACATTTATGTTATATGAAAAAAGGTAACAAATAAAAACAAACAAAATATAACTGTAACCATGGCGACAAATCATCCCATACAGACTTGACCAACTAATGAAATGAAAACGTTATTAATAAGAGAATATCAATAAAGGTAATATCTATTAATAATGTCTTTATTTTCTGAAACCGAACAAATCACGGATGTTATGCATCATAACAGCCTTAGATGACTTAAAATCCTCGCTCTACGAGCTCGGATTTCAAACCGACATCTGCGGCAGTTATGATAGTCATAACATTCCTTGATATGTTAATAGCTATAAAAGAGACTTATCACAAAAGTGACAGGAATATTACGATAGTCTCAAACCGAGTCTCAAACAAAGTATCTTAATAACGAATATTGAGATACTTTCATCTGTGTTTGAGACTATCGTAATCTTCCTGTCAAGTTTGCCAAAACATTTTTAATTTCCAAAATGTCTCTTGGTGAAGTTTAAAAATAGCAAAACTGAAGTAGTGGCATCCGTACGATTGAACAAAAATTAATAATTCTTTTTAATAAAATGGGTTAATGCACACGTGACCAATTTTGTAAAACACTTTCCATATAGGCATGGTAAAAGCAAACTTTACATGAGAAATAACTAACCGAATTAAGAGATCGATATTTTTGTTCAACACATCTAGAAAACCTAATTTAGTGCCACGCCACTAACGCCGTTCTTGTAATCTACATCTCGCCTTCGTGTAAATCCTCTCGAAAAGCAGTGTGTGTATTGTGCAAGGCTGTGAAGTAACTGAAGGGTTCTTAATTGATGCTATAATGTAGAAATGCCCCACGTGTAATTACCACTGGTAATACTATAATGCCCCTGTTGTATTGCAGAATTGCGCTGGAAGGTAATTTCGCCAGGAAGTTACGCGGACTGTGTTCATGGCTAGGGCTTTATTAAAATGTATTGGATTTGACACAAGGGAGATTAAACATGTACAGTATAAGGATAAGGTGATACAAAACTTTATTAGTATTAAGGTAAGGTGGGGCAAGTGCACCCCCAAAATTGATTAGTAACAGTTTATCAAATCACAACTATTTTGTTTTCTAGGAAAATTGATCATATAATTTTTTGGGTACTTCATGAAATATTTTCGTTGGGTTAATGCCAGTGTAGTGTACGCAATAGTAATAAGTATTTTGATACCAATCGGAAATGTACAAATATGAATAAAAAGATAATTAAGGCTGTTACCTAACGCCGGACTTCGGATAACCCAGGCACTGGTGTGTAGAGCCTGGTAGAAGCAAGACGTACAAATAAGTTTATAGTGTATCTTAAATAATAAATAGAAGTACTCTGTTAAAGTGAAGTTTTATTTCCAAAACCGTACAGTGGCGACGAGGAGTATTTTGGATAACATTTATTGATAAGGTAAGAGTTAATATTTTTAACAAAAAGCATGCAAATTGCAAATATAGCGAGCAGAGAGGCATATAGGCAATATTGACCTGAGTGATCGTTATTAAAATAAGTGAATCACGAAACAGTGTTGAACTAGGATGTTTGGAACACAAGATTCCATAAAGGAGGAAAAACCTCCCATCATTCCTAAACCTAAAATTCAAGGCAGTAGATTTTACAAAACCATACATCGATAATAATGAAATATTCCTTATATAATAAATCAAGTTAATAATAAAGGGAATGAAAATTATCAGCCTTAAGGATAAGGATAAACTAGTTCAAACTGAGGGTATTGGCCTGTATGTGCATCGCTAAGTTATATCAGAAAAAATTTAAATGACGTTTATCGTCTACAGGGCATATAGGTATACACCTATATAATGGCAAACTTAATAGCCATGCCGCCCTTCGAATGTGAAGGCGAACCAGCTTCTGTGGGAAAATTTATGGGAAAATTTATGAAGGTCACTTGTTTCGCCAGACGAAACAAGAAGAAGGAGAAAAATTCGAAAAATTTCTTGTTCGACTTAGAAACCAAGCGGCCAAATGCAAATTTCCGAACATGGATGAACAACTGATTGATCAAATTGTGGAGAAATGCACTTCAACAGAGCTTAGAAAAAAAATTCTGGCTGCCGGCGACACAATCAACCTTGATGGAATTATTTCAGAAGCCAATTCTTTGGAAGCTGTCAATAGACAGTTGGAAGGCTTTGTGGAGACTAAACAAAAAACAATAGAATTAAATCATATAGCTCGATCTAACAAATGTACACGCTGTGGAGGGAATCATGCACCTAACTTCCAAAAGTGTCCCGCAATGCTGAAAACGTGCAAAAAGTGCGGATATAAAGGACACTTCCAAGAATATTGTCGAACAAATCCAAGGAAACGACGTCACAATAACGAAGCTACAATAGGTAACTACAAACAAAGGCCAGAGATGAAAAAAAGAAATACATTTGGACATTCTTCAAAACGAGAGACTAAGGAAGAACAGATTGATTATATTTTTCAAATCGACGATGACAGCGTAATAAAATGTAATCTTGGAGGTGCAGCTATTGATATGTTGATTGATTCTGGAAGCAGAAGTAACATTCTGGACCATCACACATGGAATCTCTTAAAACGAGATAAAATTAAAGTGTGGGATCAAATTAAAAATCCAGAAAAACTTCTTTTTGCGTACGGAAGTAAAATTCCCCTAAAAATACTGGGATCATTTAAATCAACAATTTCCATCGGAGAAAACAGCGAGGTAGCAACATTTTATGTAATAGAAAATGGTTCTAGATGTCTCCTCGGAAAAGAGACAGCTATTGCTCTAGGAGTCCTCAAGATTGGTTTAGGAGTCAAAGCTATTGGGCAATTTCCAAAATTTAAGGACGTGGTTGTCAACATCCCAATAGACGAGTCAGTTACACCGGTATGTCAACCATACAGGAGAATACCGATACCGTTAGAGTTAAAAGTGGAAGGGAAACTTCAAGAACTAATAGAATCTGATATTATCGAAGCAGTAAAAGGACCTGCTAAATGGATTTCGCCAATGGTACCGATCCTTAAAGAAAATGGAGAAGTACGAATTTGCATTGACATGAGACGAGCGAATGAAGCAATCCAAAGAGAAAATCACCCTTTACCAACAATGGATATCCTTCTTCCCCACTTTAGAAAAGCACAAATTTTCTCAAGGTTAGACATAAAAAATGCTTTTCACCAAATAGAAATCTCCGAATCATCTAGATACATTACGACGTTCATTACAAATAAAGGCCTATTCAGATATAAAAGACTCATGTTCGGAATATCTTGCGCGCCAGAAATATTCCAAAAAATCTTGGAAAGGATTCTTTTCTCTTGTGAGGGAACGGTTAACTTCATAGACGACATACTGGTGTATGGCCGAGATAATTCCGAACACGACGAGCGACTCGAGAAAACACTACACGTACTTAAGGAAAACAACGTCCTTTTAAATAAAGATAAGTGCGTGTACAAGATAAACCAAATTACATTTTTGGGCCACCAGCTTTCAAGAAAGGGTATTAAACCGTTGGAGAGTCACGTCAAAGTAATTCAAAATTTCCGATCCCCAAAAACAGTAGATGAAATTCAAAGCTTTTTAGGGCTCCTAAATTTCGTGGGAAAATGGATTGCAAATCTAGCAACACTGACAGACCCTATTAGGAAATTACTCCGTTTGAAATTAGGCAGACATGCTAATATTGAAAAATATTGGGGAGAGGAGCAAAACAAGGCATTTTTAAAACTAAAAGAGGCTCTAATAAATATTAAATCATTAGGCTATTATGACCCCAACGATAAAACACAAGTAATTGCAGACGCTAGCCCAGTAGGCTTAGGAGCTATCTTAATACAGTTTGATAATTCAGAACCTCGAATTATTGCATTTGGGAACAAAAGTCTCACAGATTGTGAAAAGCGTTATTGTCAGACCGAAAAGGAGGCGCTTGCATTAGTTTGGTCGGTAGAACATTTTAAAATATATCTATATGGCAAAACTTTTGAACTAATAACAGATCATAAACCGCTTGAAATAATATTTGGAAAGAAATCAAAACCTTGTGCGAGGATAGAACGTTGGGTACTTCGGCTGCAGTCATTTGACTTCAAAGTAATCTATAAGCCAGGAAAAACTAACATCGCTGACGCACTATCCAGACTTTGTACCCTGAGGTTACAAGACATAACAAACAATGATGAAGAATATATACAACAGTTAGTGGAATATTCAAGACCAAGGGCAGTATCACTCCCAGAAATAGATGAACGTTCCTCCACTGACAACGAAATTCAGAAAGTGAAACAAGGACTCTTCGAAAATATCTGGGACAGTACGGTATTGAGTTTCAAAATATTTCAGACAGAGCTGTGTTTCTTCAAAAACGTGCTATTAAGAGGAAACAAAATAGTAATTCCAAAAGAACTGAGACATAATGTTCTACAAGCTGCGCATGAAGGTCATCCTGGAATCGTAGCAATGAAGAGAAGACTGAGAACAAAAGTTTGGTGGCCAAAAATGGACGACGACGCAGAAAAATTAGTAAGGACATGCAACGGATGTACATTAGTCTCTGCACCAAATTTACCAGAACCAATGAAACGTAGAGAACTTCCATCAGCTCCATGGGTGGACGTAGCAATTGACTTTATGGGTCCTTTACCCAGTGGGGATTACCTGTTTGTTATAGTTGATTATTTCAGCAGATATAAGGAGGTAAAAATTATGAGAACCATATCAGCAGTTAACACAGTGAAAGTGCTGCAAGAAATATTCTCAAGACTGGGTTTCCCAGCTTCAATAACCGCGGACAATGGAAAACAGTTTACGTCAGAGGAATTAAAGAGATTCTGCAAAGAGAGAGGAATAACGATTTTTTATTCGACCCCATATTGGCCCCAGCAAAATGGCGAAGTAGAGAGGCAAAATCGAGATATTCTTAAAAGATTAAAAATCAGCCAAGTGACAAAAGATGACTGGAAACAAGACCTAATGGAGTATCTAATGATGTACAATAGTACGCCTCATTCTACCACAGGACAGACACCTTCGGAACTATTTTTTCGCAGAGCATTCCGAGATAAAATTCCCAGTTTAGAAATATCAAACCGATTCAGTGATGATGCAGTTAGAGAAAAAGACAAAATGGAAAAAGAAAAAGGGAAACTATACAGCGACAGGAAAAGAGGAGCGATAGAAAGTGATATAAAAATAGGAGATAAAGTCTATGTTAAAAATATGGTGAAACATAACAAATTAACACCAACTTTTGACCCCGCACCACATGTAGTTGTTACAAAGAATGGAGGAGATACCCAAGTGAAGGATGTCAACACGGGACGAGAATCCAGGCGAAATGTAATCCATCTTAAAAAAATAGGCAACGAATGGAAAATCGCAAGTGACAATCAAGAGCGACCAGTAGATAGTGACGCCAATAACGAGAATCATACCGACAAATAAGTTTACATTTTTATATACGTTTATAAAGTCTGATAACTTATACCTTGTTACTTTAAATTGTTACTTTACTCCAAGAATGTATTAGAATCGACCATATATGGTCACTGTTATTGTTAGGTTGTTAATATTATTAAACTAATGTACTAAAAGATATTCCTTAAATTATATTGTAAAATTAGTACCATATTAATATAGTTTACGCTAGGATTGTATTGAATGAGGTGTTATTTTTCATTGATTATAAAAAGGAAGGGATGTAGTGTACGCAATAGTAATAAGTATTTTGATACCAATCGGAAATGTACAAATATGAATAAAAAGATAATTAAGGCTGTTACCTAACGCCGGACTTCGGATAACCCAGGCACTGGTGTGTAGAGCCTGGTAGAAGCAAGACGTACAAATAAGTTTATAGTGTATCTTAAATAATAAATAGAAGTACTCTGTTAAAGTGAAGTTTTATTTCCAAAACCGTACAGCCAGTACCAAGCTAATATTTGCAAATGCAAGATTTTGGTGATTTTTTTTATTTCTCAAGTTACAAAAACGCACTTGCCCCGTTAATTGGGGCAAGTGCCTCTTTGGCTGTGAGAGAGCTATCTGACTAGATGTTAAGATTTTCTGGGGCAAGAGCATTTAACTGTTACTTTGCTTTTGATTTTGCTTTTTACAGAATTCAATTATCTCCACCCATTTAAGAGTAATAAACTTTTTTGTCAGACAAAACAGGAAAATGGCGTTAACTTAAAAATATCTTTATGGAACAAAACAATCTTTAAAAAGCTTATTCTATGAATATTAAAAAAAGTGAAAAACTCATTTATTTATTGCACATTATACATATCAAAAGATATTTCAAAATTTATTTCATTTATTTATTTCTTCGCCCAATCTTTGGGACGGGTAAAAGAGAAACTATATCTCTATCAAAAACCTCTGAGCAATCTTCAACTGCAGGAAATGTAAATATAGACTTTTTCTTGAGGAACGTATTTTTCTCGGTATTTTTTCTGGCAAATTTAACAGTAATTTCGATGTTAGCCGATTTGGCAGACATAATGTTTGACATATTTTTTCCCGGAAAATTTGACCAGCACCCAGTCATTAATAGCCATGTCGCTAATATTTCTACCTACATTTTGCAAATCTTCCTGTTCACTTTGAAAATCCTCAAATGTATCCAATATCCATGTCTAGTTCGTCTTCGCTTTCTATGATGATGCTATTTGAACATACCGCTTTTTTTTCTTATTTTTTGGTTTTTTCAATGCCCCGCACTTGCCCCTCTCTTAGAAAACGCACTTGCCCCACATGAATATTTTTGTGGGGCAAGAGCGACCCCCATGCTAACCTTAAAACTGAACATGACACTCAAAATAATGATATATCTTGATGATATGTTACATATGACTGATGGTCGAGATGGTAGAGTACCTGCCTCTCACCCAAAAGTCCCGGGTTCGAATCCCGGTCGTGGCAATGGAAAATACTGTGAGAGGGATTTTTCCATTATACACGGATATTGGATGTGTCCCTTGTCTATAAATGTGTAGCCCCCTCCCGCACAAGGCTCAGCCTTCTGGGATAAAGGGGGTCGTAATTACATGTGGTGTATTTATTATTTATTTATATATAACACCTAACTTAAATAGTATCTCAACCAATTGTACACAAAATATACACAGCAGACAAAAACCACAATATTCTTTACATACTCATCATACCAGTAAAATAGAACTGCGTTTCTGAGCTTGATGACCATATGATACAATGGGAGTGGGGTAGGTACCGCTTAAACGTTTGCACGCTGTTACCAAGAGTTTTAAATTAGGGTAATTTATAAATTAACTATATTTAAAGTTTCTGGAGGTGGGGGACGCTCTTACCCCAAAGTTGCACTTGCCCCACACATTATTCTTGCCCCACACATTATTCTTGCCCAAAAACCTGATTTTAAGGCTTTCCCAGAGTTGACAATTTATAGAAGAGTTTTCTTCTATTTATTCTGAAGCAAAGTCTGAAGCATGCCTAATTTCTAATGGGGGACTTGGATCAAATTCAAACTTTTATATCCATGTCATGTTCGCATATTTATTTAGGTTCTCTTGAAATCTACAGTAAATAAATGCTATAGACAAAAATAAATTTTTCGGCGTCTGATAATCTTTTCTCTTATTCAAGAACAGTATATACAAATTATACAGGGTGTTCGAAAATGGTGAGCATAATGTATTCATTCAATGCCGAGTTCAATGCAAATACATTTTTAATGTGATTTTTCTCGAAATTGGCTTATTTTATTGTGGTGCAACAGAAAGACCTTTTTAAAGATTTTTTAACGTTTTTTAATAGAGTGCAAAATTTAGAAACTATAAAAACAACAAAGTTCTGGATCTTTAAGTATCCAAAGATCAAGAACAGTGGAGACCATTTAACATCGGAGGGTTTACGTCAAATATGGAACAAGAAAATAGAAGAGTATTAGTGATAAGTGTACCAAATTTTAAGAGAATCGGTATACTAGCAAAAAAGTTATTAGAAAAAATGAATTTCATAAAACAATTGTTGATCCCCTGTAACTCCATTATTTTTGAGTTTTCGGAAAAATGCAATGGAAACTTGTAGCATTCATTTTTCGAGTAGAATCGCGCTTTCGAACACCCTGTATATTTTCCCGATTAGGACGAAAAGGACTATAAAAAAATACGTTTGTATCCTTGTTTGATATTTGTGTATTTTTTGAAAGTTTATAACAACCCAAAACTTTTATCCTAATTTGAAGGTTTTTCTATCTCCAAATGTTTTAGCCTCGGTTTTAGCTTTTGTGTAATACATACGAGAATACCTCGGAGAATATTCTGTACGTAGATAGACATTTCTTTTTTATCCTTAGGACATATGCATACAGGTAAAGTTCTATGATTCCGTGTCATAATTCAAGGGAGTATTAATATTTAATAACATTCATCATGTTTATTATCAAAAATAAAATTAATTGTTTGAGGTAATACTAAATAATAAATTAAACACGCGCCTTCCATTAAAATTTATTTGCATATACATTGTTACGAGATAGGTAGTTGTCGCACTAATTGTAATTTTTATTTAAAAACAGGCGAAAATTCTGCCAAAAAAACCACTCATAGGAAAAGTGTGTATCTTATTCTATTTCATCGTTTAACAGATGACTAGGCAAAATTATAATTCCACGGTTAGGAAATAAAAACCTAAACGTTATTTTGAATAAATTGATTTCATAATCAAAATCTACGTAAAAATCAAATTACAGAATTCAATTTGATACGGATCAACAACTTCTACTTGGAAAAAATACTAATTTATTTAAAATATGCCGCGAAATAATATACCTTTACTTTGAAAACGAAATGATCCCGTCTAAGAAGCATGTGATGTTTCTAGAATACTGAAAATCTGATTCATACTTGCCTAAATTAACCATCAGTATGAACGTCAAATATAACACTGTCAGTGCCAAATTATCCTGTTACTTCAAGCACAAATAGATTTTCTTCAACTTAAATTAATAAGCAAATTTCAACAATTATAGAAGAAGAAAAATGTGATATTCTGTTATATTTATTTGTGTTGTATTTTAGGAGCGATGCGCAAATTATATATGTACCTACAGGGTGTCCCGTAAATAATGGATACTCCTGAAAATGGTAATAGGCCAGGCCATATAACCTATCAGAATATCACAACTTGACCTAATTGAAATCCCTACGGTTTTCGAGATATTGGCACTTTTAAAATTTTGAAAATTTCATTTTATGAGAGCAATAATTCTTTACGTTCTAGTTCATTAATTCTATCGTGTTCACTACAATCTGAATAAATCAAATCTGTTCTATTTCTGCACGGAGCATTTCGTATTAGAATCAAAAATTCGAAAGTGAAGGAAGGACCGTAAATAGACATGTCGCAGATCAGTGAGAAGCCTAGAAAATGTACGGTCAAATCTGTGCAAGCCCAGTTTGCACAAATTTATGAAAGGATATTTAGGATTTCGTCCATAATGATTCACGCTCTCAAAGTGAAAGATTGCCGAAAATTTAAAAATCACAGTGTGGGCTATAATGTCAAGAACAAATAGCTAACGTAGATTTTGCATGGGCTGCAGTGTCAACTGCAAACATTATTGTCCTATATTTTTTGTAAATATTTGGAAAACGACACAATTCGTAACTCGCTAGAATTTAGTATTAACGGGATTAACTGTCAATGCTTCTGTGGAAGTTGTTTAGGACAGTATTTCCTGATAAAGTAGTCTGAATATGAAGGATGTTAATTAGCGTTCAAAGAACCGAAGTTAGATGGATTTCTTATGAAATTATCTCAAATCCAAAGTTACGATGAAGCTCCTGCTAACGTCCATTAATTTTAAGCGAAAATTCAAGAATAAATATCCAACATATTTTTGTTAGATTGAACATTTCAGAAGCCGACTGATTGAGGTTGAATACTGCGAAGGCTGAAATTATGTAAAGTGTGTGACTGTGTACCTACTTTTTCCTTTCACAATTTGGGAACATGAAAGCTCTGTTTTAAATTAAACAAAGCTTTGCGTTCGCCGTATTTAAATAAATACGGCGAACATTCCTGGACAGCCTATACAAGCCTTTCTAGGAATACTTATTTAACAATTCCATTATTTTGTTATGAAAGTGTATTAGTGACGTCAGAAGATAAGCTTATTATTACCTAAGTACATATGTGAACATTGTGAACCCGAACATTTTTTTCGAGCCCCTCACTTTGACGTTGGATAGGGATGCCTAACAAGCTCATATCGTAGATACACGAAATCTACAGTTTTACATCACTTAACAAAAGAATATCGAATCCGATGCATCCAAGTTAAAGGAGGCTTACGTTAAATATTATAAAATATTCGCAATTACCTATTTCATACTTAAGAAAAATTCTTAGTAGAAAATTGTAAAGTTATTAAATCCATTTTGACCTCGATTTTGATTACAAAATCAGTAGAATGAAATAAAATTCTTGAATTCGATCTTGCAATAAAATTATTAACAGCGAAGTATAAAATTATCCCAGTAAAGAACAAAATTATCCATCTAGTGGTCAGTTATTGCTACTGGCTGTCAAGACATACAATGTTACTGTGACAGATAGCGCCTTTACTAAAGTACCAAAGAGCAGTCGACCTCTAGACCTGGTGGACTAAACTATTATTAATAAATAGGAGTAAATCCAAATGGGTAGCCAAGTTTATTATTCGTCTTTTCTACACCAGACACAGACCAGTTTCGAACTTTTTGTGTTCTCGTCAGTGTGCCATAGGTAATTGAAAAGACGAATAATAAAGGTAAACCATACTAGTGTCTATGACAGACAAGCAATTAATAACAGCGAAGTATTTATTATTCGTCTTTTCTACACCTATGGCACACTGACGAGAACACAAAAAGTTCGAAACCGGTCTGTGTCTGGTGTAGAAAAGACGAATAATAAACTTGGCTACCCATTTGGATTTACTCCTATTTATTATTAATAGTTTAGTCCACCAGGGCTAGAGGTCGACTGCTCTTTGGTACTTTAGTAAAGTCGCTATCTGTCACAGTAACATTGTATGGCTCGACAGCTAGTAGCAACAACTGACCACTAGATGGATAATTTTGTTCTTTACTGGGATAATTTTATACTTCGCTGTTATTAATTGCTTGTCTGTCATAGACACTAGTATGATGGTTTGCCTTTATTATTCGTCTTTTCAATTACCTATGGCACACTGCACACAAAAAGTTCGAAACCGGTCTGTGTCTGGTGTAGAAAAGAGGAATAATAAACTTGGCCACCCTTTTGGATTTACTCCTATTTATTAATAAAATTATGTTACGGAATAGTTTCAGTACTACCTATAAACCACTGAAACTGTATGTTTTGTTGTTAGGTAAGAACATCCTATATGTTAAACCAAGCTCCAGGTGGAATTTTTCTATTTATATTTTCTTTTCAATATGCAATATCTATAACGTTATGGCCTCATCGAATTCCTCTTTTTTGGGACACCACATATTACATTGCAATGGATGAAATTATATCCATCTAAAAATGCTATCCTATTTCCAGTAGAGCTAAAAATTAGTCATACTTATTAACCCATGGCATAGCATAGCAAACGACAAAATCCAAAACTATTGAATGTTAAGTAGGAAATGGAAGTAGAAACTATAGAATCCCAGAAACATGAGGAATCATAAATCTGACAATTTTTTTTCATGTGGATCGTAAATAGGATTGGAAACGCTATAACCACTATTAGTGGAGGTGGTATATAATAAGTGAACTTTGACATATCGATGAATATTACCTTGAAAATAATGGAATGTATTCAATACACAAGTTTCCTCTACGGTAAGTATGTAGTCGTAAAAACCCATATTGACTCTTAACTAGCTCCTTAAATAATACGTTTATAGGTATAGTTTTGTTGAATAGTTATCCACTTTTAGTATCTAGAAAATTGATTTTACATGCATTGTAATATGTAATCTCACCAAAAAAAACTGGTAAACTCAAAAATCAAAAAACGTTTGTCCTCGTTTTGAAGTAGGGGATGATGAATATATAATAGGGAAGTCACTAGGAAAGTTCTTATCTTGAGCACTTATAATAAAAATATATAATAAAAATTTAGCACATTTCCTTTTAAATCTTACGGAAATGAGTTTTTTAGTTTTAAAATATAAAATCTCGTATAAAACATATCTCGGAGAATAATAACAACTTTAGTTTTGAATGTTTCGTTAGGATTCTACTCTTAACTGTTGGAGTCTAGGAGAATGTAATTTCACTAGTTTGTTTTCGTTGACACAAGATATTGTTACATAAGATCAATATTGTGATTCAAGTTTGTTGTTTATTTAAATGACATTAAGGCCTTCGCAGAGCTGATGATTTGTACAAGAGTTTCCGGGTTCTCTTGCGCGTTGATTATTTTGAATTCTTGTGGTTTTATTCTTCTGAAGCGACGACTTTGCGGCGACTTCGACTTCGAAAAAATTTATTGTGATATTGTGATCAGACACATTTATCTATGAATATCGTGTGTAATAGTGTAATTTAAAGCAAATCTTATTGATTCTTTCAATTTTTTATATTGTTAATTGAAATGTGTTGTGTTGGGTCTACCTATTTTTATGTAAAATTTTAAGACAATTATTGTATCGAAATACATTACGTTATGAATCAATTCGATCAAAGGTATATAGCAGTATTATCCTTGTATATGTTAAGGATATATACAAGGGTATTATTATTGATCTACTTATTGCCAGAAAGCACTTTGTGAGTGAATAGGAGAGAATAAAGCGAGAGCGCTAACATTCTGAGATCGACATGCAGTCACGCATGTGTAGTGCTCTCGCTTTACTGCTATCTCCTATTCACTCACAAACTGCTTTGGTTCAAAAGTGAATATACTGTATACACAGTTAACATAACCTTCAATTTTATCGATAATGTATTTCCATTGACCAAACGTATTTTTTTAATTTTTATATTTATATTATTTACACAATGTACCTACCAATTATTTTAAATAAGAGATTATTTTGTTGAGACTGGCTACCCCTCGGGCTACCCTCTTCACAATATGTAGGTATTGTACAGGGAGATCATTTATATTTTTACACTCCCCTTAACTTTCTTATTTTTGGAAAAATTAAAAAAGTGTAAAGACAGAAGTTTCAGTTATTTTTGCGTAGATTTTAAATACGATATCAGAAAAACAATTGAGTAACGCTAAAAACACTTATAATACAAACTTGTGTTTTTTGTGTAGTAACACGCTGTTTGAAAAGTTATTTTCATGCTCTTTCATATTCCGCAAAAACATACAGCATGTTATCAAATAAAAAGCACAAGTTTGTATTATAACTTTTTTTGGCGTTAATCAATTGTTTTTCTGATACTGTATTTAAAATCTACGTAAAAATAACTAAAACTTTTGCCGTTACACTTTTTTCTTTTTCCAAAAATAACAAAGTTAAAAGGGTGTAAAAGTATAAATGATCACCCTGTACGTACATACAAGGGAAATGGTCTTTTTTTATTCATTAATTTATCTCGAGGGTTCTCGAAAGTGAAATTTAATATTTAAGTACCTAACATACATTATTTATTAATTTTGATTCAATTATTAGATAACGTTTAAATAATAAATTTAAACTTCCTGCTGGATGAGTAGGTATACAAGTAAACAAGATCGGATTTACTATTTAAAATATTTCAAATGTGAATATTTAATTAGTGGAATTTTCTGGCTGACACTGTAAAAACTGTGTTTAAAGAAATATTTGTATTTCGAAATAAAAAAAAAAATGTTTTTCCTGAATAATCCAATTTTCATATTAGGTAGGTATTTGTTAAACTATGTCTGTAGCAACGTAAGAATTTTTGTGACATCCGAATTATGCGCACCTTAGTTACATTTTCTGGAATATTTTGAATAAGCTTATCATGCATTAAGATAAATGATTAAATAAAAATAAAATGTCAGTGTACGTGTTATCTTATCGAGGCATCAAAATAAACAAAATGCATGTAGTAAAACGAAGTAGCCAAATAAAAATGGTATAATTCCGTGTCAGACATTACAATGAATAATAAAATTAAAATATAAATAAAAAATGTATAAATAAAGATCAGCAGTCTTTCTGGCCATATACAGGGTTGGGCAAAAGTATGGAATAATCGCAATAATTTTGTCAGTAGATGTTTCCCGAAAAAATGCTTCAGTCAGAATCGAGGAAGATAAGAAAAAGAAACATGACGAAAAAAAACATTAAAGAAATATATTATATTTTCGAGTTTTGAAAAATAATTTTGTATCATCCCGACAAACTATTACTAAAATATGCATTTTGGCATTTACAAAATTAAAATAAAAGCAATGGTAGGTCCTCAGTTTATTCATCACAAAATTTATAGCACGTAATTTTCTGTCTCTTATATCCTTCTCTTTGTAAGAACATTAACGGTAAGTCTACACACGCTTGAATGGAAATACCAGTGTGTGTTGAGTCGAGACAGGTATATTGACGTAAAGAAAGTGTAAAATATCGACCTGTGAATTTTATTAAGTACTGATAAATACCTAGGACGTGTATGATACATAAAGAGAAATTTCATACTGACGACGCGGGCCTCTTCGGAGCGCTCTTAATCCTACAACAGCATCTTCTGTGCTTTTTAGTCTAAAATCAAACTAACTGCTTATTATTATTATTTAATGCTTTGTTTGTATTTAAATAGTTATATAAATGTTTGTGAGACACTGTTTAAATGTTTGTATAAATTATTAATAGGGGAGGTGGGTTTTAATTGTAGTTGAAGTAAATTTTTATCATCAGATTCATATTGCATACTGGAGTAACTGTCGCCTCTTTACACGCCTCTGTTTAAAAAACTAAGTTTATAATATAGCACAACGGTTTGACTGAACATGTGTGATATTTCATTATACATTTTGTTGTTGTTTCATCAGGTCAGGGCCTAGAACAAAATTGTATTTTAAATCTGAAAATATGTGTTATTTTATTTTTTGTTGTAGGGTTTATGTAAAAGGAACTGCTCTAATTTAAAATACATGTCTCAGAGAGACTCATTTTTTTTTCTATACTGCTCGCTATACATAAAACGTGTATGCAACAATCTTTAACTAAGTTAATTTACACTCAGGAGTGTTTCTTAGCGCAAGACATATTCTTTTGGAAAACATTAAAATTATAATTATTATATTCCAATATTTGATTGTACATATTTAATTTTTTTGAAAATTGTTTTCTATCTTGTCCTTTATTGCTTCAGTGAATTTTAAAAATTTGGCAAATAGTTTTCGCTCCGTATATTATGTTAAATAATTTATTCGGAACTTTAAGTTTTGGCATTTAAATGATGGAGACTTTTCTAACTTCTGCAGGGTGTTCTGAAACTAACGTTACATAATTCAATGCTAAATTCTAGGAAACGAATAAAAATTAAACTAATTTTGCTCGAATAAACAGTGTCTCATTAAAGAAGAAAATATGGTCGTTTTTTAATTAAATTAATTGTGGATATAGCATAATATTAACATAACCGAGAACATAACTTAACACAACTAAAAAAAAAAAAATAATGAACGGTAACAGCAAAATATATTTATGATGTGTTAAAAGAGTTTTATTTTGTAAGTGGAGAATGCTGCAAAACGAGCGTAGTGAGTCGAGCAACTAACTACACGAACGAAATAAAATGACTTTTTTCGCATTTTGACAGATAATACGCTATTTTACTAAATTCAAAATCGTTTAATAAAGTGGCACTTTACCACATAGAAATGTCACTTTACTATTATAGTAATGTCAGTAACAGTTTGACAGAAAATATTTCATATACCTTCTCGTATTTTTTTTTTTTTTATTTTAAAGGAAGTAAGCTCGAAGTTGTTTCTCGAGCGGCATTTAAAATGTCTTCAAAACAATTTTCTAAATTGTTTTCAGTAGCAAGACTCATTTTTATAATTAATATATAACTTAAAATCAATTCGACTCACAAAAATTATACATAACTGTTATTACATAAATAAACAAAAGCCGTGTCGGTTACTAGGTTACGGAAATCCTACACAAGTACCTACTATGATATTTTTTAAATTTCAAACTTTGTAATGCTTTTATGTCTATCGCTATTAATTTGCTTATAATGACCTACTAACACAATGCGAAAAAATAGTATAAACAAATCTCGTAAGAAAAGAAGTTTTACTAAACTCATATAGTTTTGAGTTACTCGCTCGCTGCGCTCGCTCGTACTCAAACACTATATTTGTTTAGTAAAACTTTGCTTTTCTAAACTTGTTGTTTAATGTACTATTAACGCATACTTATATCAACAATTTTTTTTGTACAACTGCCCTATGCAACTACCCGGATTTGATAAATTGAAATTGTATAGTTTGAAATTCAGTGTGCCATAGGTTACCTAGTTTGGTTTGCCGTTATTATTTGTGTTTTCAATTACCTATGATAGGTAATTGAAAAGACAAATAATAACGGCAAACCCAACTGGTTCAGTCCTACCATTGAGTAAAAAATATTTTTTACTCAATGGTCCTACTTATTTATAGCATGTAATTTAATGTACCAGGGCTAGAGGTCGCCTGCTCTTTGGTATTTGCTTGGCAAGTCGCTATCTGTCACAGAGACATCGTCGATGTTTTGGCAAGTAGTAGCAACTGACCACTGGAGGGATAATTTTATCCCTCACCACTACTATTATCGAAAACATTAAAAATAAAACGTTTACGATCTATAACTTTTAAATTAGATATTTTTTATTTGAGCAAAATGAATTATCATTTTTAGTTATTCCTCCAATTGCTCATAATGACCATAGTTTCGTACGTTTTTTCCTACTTTTTCTCTATGTACTACCATTGTTGGAAGAGTTAGATAAACCAGGTTATTAAGTGATCCGAAATTTTCCTCAATTGACGAGCGAGCGGTTGCATTTTTTAATGAAACAAGCGTGTGTTTCACTCAATATTCGTATTTATTGTTATTTTATATAGACATTTATGGTAACACATAGTAAACACATTTAAAAAAAATAACCTCATGTATTCAAATATTCATTGAAACAGATATTTGTTTCATTTCTAAAATGAACTCTCATTCAATTGATATTTATTATTTTTATTTCTATTGATTATTATTGCCTATTGAGTAGTATAGAGTACTGGTTTGCTAAGTTAGATTATCCTTCTATATTTACAAAATATGTAGTTAGTTATTTAATGGTTAATTATTAGTTTAAACTTCAGATGAATAGGTATTCAATTCAATGTTAATTATAAAACAGTAGTTAAACTTATAGATGACATCTGAACAATTTAGAATTAGTAGCTAAACAAAACTGTTCTTATTAAAATCTTATAGAAATCATCCAAAAAATTGGATCCATCACAAGGAAATAGAGAATGTTTCAGAAGGAGTTATTCTAATTAAATAAAATATATTAACAAACTATTTTTATAGTGTACCTACCTACATATTATATTTTTGGATTTTAAGAAATTTCGCCTCCTATATACCTAATTTTTAATCATTTCTTTTTTCTAATATTTTTATACATACCTAAATAGCGTTGCTTAATTTTACAGTGGAAGTATAGTGTTGTTGTTTATTCCTTAATTTATCCCTGGTCGTTACTTTTGAGACACCTTGTATAAAAGATATATAGAAATCAATCGCAGAATTTTAAGTAGCATATAAAATCGCCTAATTACCCTTTTATTTTATTTTGTTTAAATGTATTTAGTAATAATAGCATTAAATAGTTTTATTTGTGATGTACTGTATAATTGTCGACGAACAAGCTCATGTGAGACGTCATGATATGAATAGGTTTTAAACAAAAATGTCTTATGTTAAAATTGTAAGTATAATTAATTACCTAATAAGTATTATTTTTCTCTCGTTTTCTAAGTAATGAATTTATATGTGAATTTGATTTTTTGGATTAGTTGCTAGTTAATTACTTATATAATTTTAAATTTTTGTAACTTTTTAAAATTATTGTAGTGACCTTTCTTAAATTTGCTATAATATCCATTTGTTTATATATTTGAACTTAATATGACACTAATCTTGGTAGTTTGTTGGTATGTAAAACTTTTTTAACCTTTTTTATTGTTTAACTCTTTAATAGAACACCTAAAGGTGTAGTTAGTTAGCTCCGAAACTAGTCGTCTTTTTAAGAAATTAAAAAAAAAAAATTGTGAGATATAATAAGACATTTTTGCTTAAAACCTATTCAATACCTATATACACTTTTTTCCTGTATCTGACACGTTATATTTTCTATGGCGAGTAAATTTATTATTATAACTATTGAAGTAAATACAAATTTCTCCCCAGATGCGATATTAGATTCATTTCGCATTATTCCAGTATCCTTATTATTTTTTGTTTAGTTACATTTGCCTCTTTTGAGGACGATAAGGTTAAGATGAAATACTTGGCTTTTGATTATTTTCTAGAAGTTTTATTGTTATACAAACTTACAGTTGAAAGTTATTCTTTGTGGCGCAAACAGCTGCCCTGCTCCAAGGCATAATTAATTTGTACATTTTCTCATTTTCAGCAGAAATACTGAAATATTTTTTATAGGAACTCATTGAGCGTATAATCGCATTTTTGCCACCAACGTTGCGATAACTAATTGGAATAGAAGTTTACAGTGAGGTATAGCGAGAGACAAATTATATGTACAGGATGTTTCCTTTAAAATTGTACCCCGCCTTATATCGGTCAATTATTACCGATATAAATTTTTCAAAAACTATACTTACGTCTCGACTTCGTACAATTTTTCGTAGATTTTATATATATGCTTTTACTTTGTTTCCTTCAAAGACATACGAGGGGTATAAATTTAAATCGATAATAATTGACCGAAACAAAGGAGATATAATTTTAAAGGAAACATCCTGTACATTTTGATTTCGAAATTTGCTTAAAAATATGATCGTTAAATGAATTTTGTTTTGTACTAATATTTTTTTAATAAATTATTGAAGTTCTCTTCAGCGTTTATTATTTTGAATTCTTGGCCTTTCACCAACCTTATACTGGTCTTCTGAAGCAAACTGAGGAAGACGACGCAAATAGTGGCGGAATCAAAACACGCCTACCAGTAGAGTGGAAATCAATAGTACGTGTGACGCGCAACGCAAATTCATCAAAAGAAAGCTATGCTTTCTCCCAAACACATAAATAGAGGAGCTCGGACCAACAGAGCTCATTTGCTCCTCACTTCGCTTTAGAAGAACACGACAAAATGGTCGAACCATCAAGAATTCAAAATATTCAGCGCGGAAGAAAACCGGAAAATTCTTTTAGAAATCGTAAACTCCGCGAAACCCTTCTTAGAATATAATTAGACTCACTCAAAACTAATATTAGTTAAGAACTAGGCCCTGCATTTAATTTATACGCACCTAAAAAATATAATCCCAGATTTATTATTTTTGCAGTGGAAAAATCTCTTAGTATAAAAATGACAATGTTATCAGATTGGTTACCAAACTCAAAAACGAAAATGTATTCAATTTTATTGTGAAAGCAACACCAGATTTATCTAAAAAAATTACGAATAAAAAATCATTTGATAGAGAAGCTGTTATTTTAATTAACATTTGTTACAAATGATGTAAATATGAACATATAAAAAAAATTGCAAATATAATAATTTTGTGTGCCCTAAGTGTTCTAAATATCACGAATAAATTTAGAAAAAAAATTAATTATGACTCAGAACAATAATCTCAAATATTTAAAAGTTAGTCATCTTAATGGTCGTTCCCTGATTTTAATAATTTCAAAGATATGTCTGTCTCGTCAAATTTTGATATGTGTTCTGAAACTTGGTTGAACGAAAATTTACCGTCAGGTAATTTTCTAATTCCATCTTATCATTTGTTACAAAAGGATAGATCTGATCGTGCGGAGAAGTATATATTTTTATAAGAGCAATTTTAGACTTTAAAGTTGTTTTAGATGACTTTGTCACAATAAATGGTATTTATTGGTTGAAATTATGAAAAATTGAAAAACTTTTTTTCTTGGGGTTATATACAAGACTGACGTATGTACGAAATTTTGTTGAACATATTGATGATATTTAATGATCTATATTTCCACAGTATGATGTACTTAGTAGTTACTATTTGGTGACATTAATATCGACCAGAAAGTTGAAAATTGAATAGGTCAAACCATGCGTTCGTATGATTTATCAGTTTTATCACTCACTCAAACATCCTCTTATTAAAAAATCCAGGTACACTGGCGATCAGTTGAAAGTCACGACCTTATGCCAGATTTCATTATATTTGGCCTTTGTAAAACTGACTTGAAAATAGTTTTGAAAGGATCAGAACACAGTAGGGAACAAAATCGTGCACTTTCAACTGATCGCCAGTGTATAATCAATGCAGATCATAAAGCCGTTTTCTGTCAATTAAACTTAACTGATAACGAAACTGAACTCTTTGCATTGGGAACTTCAAAATATACAGCGTGTCCCACTTTTAATGGCCCCCCCTTCACAACTCAGTTATTAGTTATCCGATTTCAACCAAATTTGGGTTACTATTAACGGCATTTGGTGTGATCTTTTTGAATTAAACAAAACTTATTTTTGTCAGTGGCGTGCATTTTTATTAAGAAAAACGGGGGCAATTTTTCGAGAAGTCATATTAGGCATTTTTTTACAGAAAAACTAATGCAATATTATTAATCAGCATGCTTTGGAACCCACATGTTCAAAATTTTACTACATTTCGATTAGGGGTTTCCGAATAACGGGCCCAGTGAAAATACATTTTTTCAGTCGTAAATAACTGATAACTTGAAAACGGTTTGTGTTTCGAAAAAAAGTCATTCGTCATTTTCAATTTAAACTGATTTACTCTATCACATCAAAAGTTTGAAATGCCGCAGTCGTAAATAATTAACTTGACAACGGTTTATTTTTCGAAAAATAGAGTAATTTAATATCAGAGCAACCTTTTTTCTTTTGGTATAAAATTGATTTATTATCACATAAGATCATTTTTTCCACGACCGGGAGTAGAAATCAGTTTCTATGACATCAAAATTAAAACAGAAATAGTCGATTATTCCCAAGGGAGTATAATGCTCCCAAGGGAGTTTACATTATGGAGAACGGTTTTCATGAAAAAAAAAAAGATAACATTGAAATTATTTATTGACATTTAAATTAAATGTTACATTCGTACAATTTTCAAAATTAATATTAGAGGGAATATTACTTTCGCTTACATTTACAGTTTTTGTGATTGCGCTAGTGGTGGTACCTACTAAAACCTGATTAGCAATTTTGGTCTTATTTGCAATGGAGTTCTCGACATAACCCTCGGCGACTGTCGTTGATTTCCAACCAGCATGACGCTTTATTGTCGTGATAGCCACACCAGCATCTGCCAGTAATGTCACTGAAGATCTTCGTAAGCAGTGACCAGTATAACATGCAACATCAGGTAATTTTAAATACGAAGCTACTACACTAGGAATTTTTCCCATGGTATTCTTGCCAACTGGCTGCGAACTACATTTTCCTGCTTTGTAGTACAAAAAAAGGCGCTTATGCTTGACGTGGGGAGGACGAAGGGACAGGTATTTTCGAAACAATTCAAGCATATTTCCCACATCGGTAACCACAAAGGTTCGTGGAATCTTTGTCTTAGTGTTTGGAATTTTTACAATCAAGGAAGAGCCTACATCCTCAATATCATCTACAGTTAAATTGACTAGTTCATCAGTTCGACAAGCTCCGGCAATCCCCAGAATTATTCCAACCTATAAAAAATCAAAATACTTAATAATTGAAATACCTAACAACAAAAGTAATCTTACCTTAATCATTAGGAATTCTTTGTCACCTGCACTTGATAGAAAACGGTCGATTTCTCCCTTTGTCAATATTTTCGATTTTTTCGCTTGATATCCGTCACCGGTTCTTTTCAAAAATGCGATCAGTTTGGGGAATTTGCTTATATCTATGTTGTCGTAAATTATCAAGCATGACTTAACCATAGAATATTGCGCCCATAATGTGGAAGACTTATAATTCTTTGCATTTTCACTGAAGTATGCCAACAAAACATTCTCGCTGTATACTTGAACATTTTTCTCGGCGCACCACTTTTTGAACCGATTGTAGGCTATATCGTATAAAGATCTTGACTTCGTAGGCAGCAAATTGCTTATTGCAATATTTGCAGCCTCCACAATCTCTTCCGACTCACAATTATTCATTGTGCACTAAACAAACTTTAAACTAAACCAAACTAGCACCTTAATTTGACAATTCTTTTTGTTTGTTTATTTTGTAGTTATGACAATAACTCAACGACTACTAAATGAATGCTCAAATCCAAATACAATCATTCTGGTGCTACTTACTTCATAATGACAAAATATGTGTTTTTAAGTTAATGAGACCGTGGAAAAAATAGTATATACCATTCGGGAGAGATGCTATTTTGTCCTCGGCGCATTGTAGCCCTCGGGCTTCAAATTGCACCTCTGCCAAAATAACGCATTTCTCTCCCTTACAGTATAATGTACTATTTTATCACTTAATGCCCAAATAATACAGGACCGGTTAAAATATTTTTTTAACGTCCAATGAAAAATTTTCGCTTGCAGCTTTTGAAACTTTTGAAGGCATGGGGAGATAGAGTAAATCAATTTAAATTGAAAATGACTTTTCTATGACTTTTTTTCGAAACACAAATCGTTTTCAAGTTATCAGTTATTTACGATTGAAAAAATGTATTTTTACTGGGCCCGTTATTCGGAAACCCTTAATCAAAATGTTGTGAAATTTTCGGCATGGGGGTTCTATAGCATGCTGATTAATAATTTTGTATTAGTGTTTATGTAAAAAAATGCCAAAAATAAATTTTGTTTAATTCAAAAAGATCACACCAAAGGTCATTGACACCGATCCAAATTTGGTTAAAATTGGATAACTAATAACTGAGTTGTGAAGGGGGGGCCATTAAAAGTGGGACACGCTGTATACGATGTGAAGGGCCGCTGCATGCCTTTTACTACTCGTACATTTCTGTCTTTCGACGTCGTGTAGTGTACGAGTCTCGGACTGTCTACATCATAGTCGCGATATTTCATGTCTCAATTCTCATTGCAACTCCAACTGTTATAGCAAAGCGTGCGTAGGTTACGATCAATAAATATTTAAAAAAGTTGCAGGGGTAGTTTTTGTCAAAAAAAATTTCAGAACATTTGGTTTGCATAAACAAATGTTTGAATACGAGAATTATCAAATTTTAAGTGACGGCCTATGTATAGGTTACGAGAATCGTCCGCGCACTCAATCTAACTGAAGCGAACTCAACCAAGCGGCAATATCAGGTAGATGTCAAACTCCGCAGTTTCTGTATACAGATTTTCTACATAAAATTTGATAACTTTTAGTCATTCATTAAAAACGATAAAATTTTATGATGGAAAAGCTGCATATCCCAGCCAGTACACCCTCCTAATTACGTCATGACATCCATATCTGGGGTATCGCATAATTTTGTATGCATTCGTTCTTTACATATTACGAAACAAATTAAAAAACATTTAAAACAAATTAACGCAGTAACATGAAGTGGGCGTGCAAAAAATCATTTAACAAGACCGCCACCCTACCTCAATAAAACAATGTGGAAGCATTACTCGATTCAGCGGCAAAGAGCAAAGAGAAAGCACACGCGATGTGGGGGCGCCGCCGCTTCGTCGTCGCCGTCGCTTTCACCGCTACGCCCACTACTCAGTGGCGCCGGAAAATTAAGGCGAAGGGAGCGAGAAATTCGTAGAAAACTAATTTTAACTTATATGGATTCAGAAATACAACAAAACAAATATTTAATATTGTAACGACAAAGATTATTAAAAATTATTGATTTTGCTTGTAGAATTTCTTTTTAATATTACATTGTAGGACTTGCTCTTAATAAAGGTTAAAGAAATTTAGAATTACTTTTAAATATAACAATAATTTTTTATCATGTCGAGGAAGCACGTCTTGTAGACATTGAATCATTTGCGTACTTATTGGTAAATACATACCTGGTTTTTTCTTGAGGACACTTCAAATATCTGACCTGGAATTCTAAGATTAATTTATAAGGAACATTTTTAATGAAATAAAAATTGAATTTCTGTAATTAGATGTAATTAATATGTAGTTATCTAAAGTTAAATATATTAAGTATTTCGAAACTTTTCGATTTGAAAATTTTTAAAATGAAAATTTGTTGTATATTTCTATAAAATCATACGATTTCAAAATTTTTATTATTTTAGGTTTAAATTAAATGTTTTTTTGTATGGAATTAGAACGACAAAATATTAGATAATTGAATAAGGCAATAACAATAAGAATGAAAAATAACGCATTATCTAAACAAAAACCGAGACAAAAACTAAAACTGATATCAAGAAACACATAAAAATATAAAACAGTATAATATACTTATTACGAGACTTATTAATAGTAACATTTTTTAGACACATCTACTATAATAACATCGTGCTATAATTTGTTAGAAATAATGTTAGTCGTTCTGGTAGCGTGTATTTAAAACAATATCTAACTAAAATATAAACAACTATCTTTCTTTTCATGTTTGGGTGGGATTTATTATCACATTTTTGAATTTGAATAGTCCAGATAATCTAAATAATCTGGATTTTTTTAAAACTAACCTCGTTTGTGACTTTACATCAAAGGAACATAAAAATAAAAAGTAATGATATTTGACAGACGTTTCGGAAACAGATTGAGTGAAATACGTCTGCGAAATATCATTATTTTTTACTCGATTTTTTATTTTTATTTTATTTATATTATGTGTCAAAAAAAATCTTTAACTGTTCCTTACGTAAAGTCACAGAAGATTATTTTTTTTAAAACCAGATTTTTTTTAGATCATCTGGGACTATTGAAAAATGTGGTAAAGTCGACTTCATATTTGTTCCGCAGATAAAAAATTACCGACAAAGGAACACGTACGGCGGCTTGTTTGAAGGTCAAAGAGGCCGCGTTTCTGCTTTGTAAATGCGGCATTTTTTCCCTGCTTTACAAGTATGAAATGAACTATAAGAAATCACGATAAATAACTTTTAAATTGAAAGTAATAAGAATTTTTGTCATTGGACATACAAGAGATCACAATGTTAATTTGAATCAGGCTGTAAATAAGACACAAATAAGGGCCTGCTTGATTAGTCCACTTTTTTTCGTGTGGACGACAATGTTATTACAAATTTAGTTATTTGTTTTTTATGATTTGTTTTGTAATCTTATGATTGAAAGAAGTTATAGTTTTTAATTAATTTTTTATTCATTTTCCATAAAATATATCTATCACGAATTGGTTTAACTTTAAACTACGGACCTGCTTTTAAACGTGTTCGAGCATACAAATTGGCGTTTATCTTTATCCCAGCCTGAATTTATTTGATTTAGCCTGGTTCGAATAATAGCAGATTTGCAAAACATTGTATGGTATCGTCGAGATAACAAACACAAAACAATAATAAATCGCAAAAAGAAATTAAACTGGTGTATATGATTTGTGTAGATTTTGCATAATTAATTACAGTAATTCGTACAGGTACAATTTAACACCAAATTAAATGCTTGTTTCTGCTACCTACTAAATAATCAATTTGACGTAAAAACAATGGTTTATATAGTCAATTACCGTAGGAATACGAGAGACTAATTAAATTCAATGAAAAGGTTGTGGAATTAATAATACAATGGGCGTGGTTGACCGATAAAGAAAGACGACCATTAATTATGCGGCTGAATATCGCCCTAAAAATAAATTTTTGAAAGCGATCATGAAATGGAAGATAATGAAGTAAAGTGTAGTAGTGTAGTAGGGGTATGAAAGTAACTGTAATGACAACTCACGCGGATTAATGAGAGTAGTATGGATAATTTTGGTTCCCCGACCTACAGTTAGTTATCCACTTGTTTAGTTATTTTGGCGTAAATTCATATTTTTCGATAAATCAATGCCTTCTCCTACCTAGACCCGTGTTCTGGATCCACCATGAAGCAAAATTTTTTAGGAAAATAACAAAAAATTTAACTGATATTCCGTATTGGTTTTTTTTCTATTTAATATTATTTGAAAATTTCTTCTACTTCAAAATATTGATAATTCAACAAGGTACATACATCTATCTATTGCTTCGCTACAATTTGATTGTTTATTTGCTTTAAACTATTATTGATATCGATAATAATAGTGTATCATTCAGTAAGTATATAATGATGGTTATTATTCACGAGAGTGATGTTTACGTCACGAACCGCAGGCGAGTTTCGTAAATCGCCCGAGTGAATAATATCCATTATATGCGAGTAGAATACTATACTTTGTCCTACGATTGTACAAGACATCTCATTTTCACTATCGGTGTCCACAGTTTCACTTTTTTTATTTTAAACAACTAACAAACTTAAATGAACGAAATAAATATGACTCACAAATGTTGACGTTTCAAATCTATAACAATATTACGCTTTGACACATTGTCGTGGCTTACTAATAAAATAATACAGTTTGTGGGCACGTAGGTAAATGGTTTCAAAAACAATGTTGGAGATTGCCGCGTGTTTCTAATACATAGGATAGAAAAAAACTTACTAATGTAGTTTTTGAGTGGCCATTAAAGCACCTCTCCGTCGTGTACTATTTGAGTGCTTCCTAGATAACTTAGAGAGACAACACTTGTCTTTTGGTTACTCCATTTTTGACATTTTATATTGTTAATAAAAAGTCACTAACGTGATTTCTTGTAAACAATTGACTGTCTTCATTATTCACTAGTGAATAATGGTTACCATTATCCTTGAGGAAACACATACATAATGGGTACATTATTTAATAGTCCTGGACAAAAGTATTTCATCAGCTGTCGCAGTCTCTTGTTTTATTTTCTGCATTATGCCTAGAATTAGAATGAAGTATAATTTTGTAAAATGACAAAATCAAAAATATTATAATAAGTAGAATAATAGATCAGTTCCCAAACTTATTTGGCCAACTGCTTCTTTTCAGAAAACAATTACTCAAGCCCCCCCCTCCCCCGAGAAACCTATCTTATTTAAGGGAACAATCAGAAAGATATTTCGGTTTAGCGTTTAAAAACTCATTAGTCATTGTATGTACATTTTTGGAATTTTAGGTCACCTCTGAAGAGTACAAAGCAACTGTCGGCTTTTGTTTTATTTACAGCGATGTCACGAACTCCAACATGTGTGGCATGAGCAATTAATCTATAATTATCCAGGTACCGAATGTAACATTTTGAATTTGTCATAATTGTATATTTTATTTCTTGAATGAATATTAATATGACGAATAATACTCGGAATAATATTAATATGATTATCGATATACCGGATGACACAGGAGACATGAACCACTCTGTAACTTTGCTATTTAAGAAGTTGAAATTTTGAATTTTGAGAATGTTGTATATTGCATAATTGTCCTTTTCTTGAGCCAATCAAACAATTTCTTGAACTTCCGGTTTAAGCCGAAGTGACCCAAATTCTGTTATTTTAAAGGTAGGTACCATGTATATTTTTTTACACATCTGATTCACCTTTATATTCTCTTTTCGACCATGTATCGCAACATGACATTTTTAGAAATGGCAGTCAATAGACATTTTATTGTATTAAGTCTAAGTGGCCCTGATATGAACCTTGGCAGATATTGTTGATTAGTGTGCCGTGTGCCGATTAACTAAGTACCCATCCCATTGTTAGAATGCAAATGGATATTATACGGACCTTGTGCATTCGAAAAGTAGATGGCGCACTCGAAACTCCCAAAAATGTAATCTTTTCTGACTATTGATATCATTTGTTGAAGAACCATGTTTAAAACATAATGGCAAAAACGTCCAAAGCTCAATAAACCTTTAGCTATAAATGTACATAGAAAAATACACTTTAAGATGCGCCATCTACTATTTGAATGCACAAGTTCCGTATAATATCCATTTGCATTCTAACAATAGAATGGTATATCTTATACTAATTTAATCTGTCACGGCACACGGCACGGCATCAATATCTGCCAAGGTTCATATCTCGGCCACCTAGACTTAATGCTATAAAATGACTATTAACTGTCATTTTAAAAACAAATGCCATGTTGCTACATAGTATACAAGGTGATTCACGTTGACCGCCTATTAGAAGTATCTCGAGAAAGAAAAAAGATATTGATTTGAAATTTTGGTTATGGTCCTAAGTGGGTAGGATCTATTTAATGAAAATATTTTCAAAATCGTAGCATTTCCGGTTATACCGGAAGTTGACCCTAACTTTGTTATTTTAAATGAGATGCCCCCATTTTCAATTTTTTTTTAGATTCCTCGGAAAATTTAAAGGTCACTTCATTAAAGGTTCCCTATGTCTAAAATGAATATTTTCTGAGATATTAATTTTTTTCCCAAAATATTGACGGAATAGTTGTATAATGTAAAAATCAATATCTCAGTAACAATTAATGATAAGACGTTGAATTTTTTATTGAGGTAAGACAAGGTATTGGAGCTATCCATCATGTAACAAAATTGCAAAAATCTCAACTGCAAAGTTTCTAAAATTAACGATATCTATCGACCTCATAGAAACAGCAATAAGTAATTTTTTTTAAATGGAACCATATCTAATTAAATACACCAATCGATAGAGAGAAAAAATGCGCATCTAAACATGTATCATGTTCCTATACCCAAAATGTATGATTCTTTAGATATTTGCGATTTTCTATTTGATACGTAACTCGTATTATTGTTTTTCATTATAAATATTCTGTATTGTGTCTTATTGTGGAGAAAATGGCAAATAATTACTCAAACTCAGATATTTTTCATTTATTTTACATTCATGGACAATGTGACAGAATAATTAGCAGAACATGCAGAACATTTAATGAAATGTATCCTGAATTACCATCAATAAACCCAAAACAATAACACGAGTTACATATTAGCTGTCACATTAGGCTTGTTCTGGTTCTCATTAGAACAGTTCTGGATCAGTCCTCGTCATGCGCAATGAAGAAACAGCCATGCGCTGTGTATTAAAATTGGTAATTTTTTACATTGCGCAAGACGGAAACGGTTTTAGGACTGCGAAAATTTTGAACCAGAACAAGCCTATTTGTTGAATTTGTTGTATTTTGTTTCGTCCACAGTCAAAGTCAAAGCATACTCTTCAAATTTCATACGGCACTCTTCAGTTTTCATCGATCAAATTGAAAATCGCAAATATCTAAAGAATCATACATTTTGGGTATAGGAACAAGATACATGCTTAGATGCGCATTTTTTCTCGCTATCGATTGGTGTATTTAATTAGATATGGTTCCATTTAAAAAAAAATGACTTATTGCTGTTTCTATGAGGTCGATAGATATCGTTAATTTTAGAAACTTTGCAGTTGAGATTTTGGCAATTTTATTACATGATGGATAGCTCCAATACCTTGTCTTACCTCAATAAAACATTCAACGTCTTATCATTAATGGTTAATGAGATATTGATTTTTACATTATACAACTACCTATTCCGTCAATATTTTGGGAAAAAAATTAATATCTCAGAAAATATTCATTTTAGACATAGGGAACCTTTAATGAAATGACCTTTAAATTTTCCGTGGAATCTAAAAAAAAATTGAAAATGCATCTCATTTAAAATAACAAAGTTAGGGTCAACTTCCGGTATAACCGGAAATGCCACCATTTTGAAAATATTTTCATTAAATAGATCCTACCCACTTAGGACCATAACCAAAATTTCAAATCGATATCTTTTTTCTTTCTCGAGATACTTCTAATAGGCGGTCAACGTGAATCACCCTGTATATGGTTGAAGAGATAATTTATGGACGAATCAGATAGGAAAAAAAATGTACAGGGTATCATTAAAAATAAGAAAGTTTGGGTCACTTCCGCTTAAGCCGGAAGTTGAAGAAAATGTTTGATTGGCTCAAAAAAGGACAATTATGCAATATACAACTTTCCCAAAATTCGAAATTTTAACTTTGTAAATATTAAAGTTACAGAGTGTTAACATGTCTCCTGTGTCACCCGGTATCATTTTTTTGTTAATGACACATTTACTATGGCTACAAAAATTTGCTTAAAGATCATTTGGTGGCTAATTATAATTAATCGTTACGTACTATATTAATTGATGTCAGAAAGAAATTAATTCAAAAACGGCAGATAAAATAACTCATGCTTAATTATTGATTGACTATACAGGGTGTCCTGAAATTAACTAGTAGGGGACTAGGGGTGTTTATAGTCCCAACTTGTTTGCCTGTGAAATTTTTCACAATTTAACTACAGAAAATGAAAATTTGAGGTTTTCTACCTAAGAATGGAACTATTGTCTAACTTCGATCTAGAATGCATAGTTTTCGAGGTAAATTGTTTTGAAAATTTTGTTCCACGCCATTAGTTGATTTTTAAATTTATACTTTTTTACATTTTCACATAGTAGACTGTTGTAGACAGGTAATTAGACTATTACTAGACAGGTAATGAAAATTTGAAATTGAAAAGTTTCCAAAATATTTACAAAAAGCCAGCATCAGAGGCTCTCCTTTAAAATGCTCTACCCCACCAATAGGATCAATTTCTAGACCCATGTTAATTTGAACTTTCTTTTACTATTTTTGGACGTAGAAACTGATGGCAAAATCTTTCTAGTTAATTTCGGGACACCCTGTATATCCATTTAGACGTCGAATATTAAGAATACGCACGTCTGATTTCCTATTTCGTTACAATAAAATCCAATACAAATACAAAATATCCGTACGATAGGGTCTGATGTGCTTAAAATGATACCGATTCAACATTTAGAAATTGTGAGAATGGCGGGTCTGGGTACGTGCCCTACTCCTATAAATGTGTTTATCCCACAAAGGAGTTATGTTCACACGACATGTCCCTTTAGCCCTTCGTAAATGGTATTCAAAGAATTTGGTCCTTATAGCTCGCTATCAGATTTCATACGACATTCTTGTGTTTTTCTGTGGTGTTAATTCATTACTCTTGTAAGTTTCATAGAAACTCATCAGGAACTCCACAGTATGGGAGACAGTACTTCTTTGTGAGGAGATCTCGTAACTCCATTAATCTGTTACGGACATATTTTTACATCATTTGAAAGGCATAAACAAGTTTTGAAAACGAATCTGTTCACACGAGTGAGACAGTTTGGTGGGACGAGCCGAAGGCGAGGCCCACAAGTCGAATGAGTGTGAAAAGATGTTTTCAAACGTGTTGTTTACAATATTTTTTTTACGATTGGAAAAAAAACAAACAATTTGCTAGCTATTTTTATTTAACATATCCAATTACATTAAAAATTAAAATTACAAGTCGGTTACTATGAAACTGAATAAGCCTAGCCTACCTAAAAAAATACAAATAAAAGATGTCCGTTCAGTTTTTGACAAGACTGTGTGAAAAACATGACAGTACTGTGTTTTCGGATTTTTGCACCCATCATGTGAAAAATGATAGTTTCGAATCGTGGTTGCTGTGGGTTTTTTGTAATTATCGAGGGCAGTCGTAGAAAAAATATTTTTAATGATATATGTAATAACATGATATTTATCTTTTAAATTTAAATAAAACGATGTTGGTGATCGTTATACAGTGTGTATATAAAGTAAGGAATAAATTCAGTTATTAGAAACGGATCTTTTGACGAGATAATTGTAAATAAGACATGGTAAATGAAAAAATCAGATATGTTTATTTAAAACCATATTGCTCGCCTATATTTATATATAATCAAATGCCTTTTTAAGATCTTTAAAATAAAAATCACATTAAAAAAATTATGTAAATCCAAAAATAACGAATTTAAAATATGGGTTCTAATGTTCCTGTGACCATCCGGTATGAGGTGCCTAGATTGGAAGAATGTTTTTACGTTGAGTACGATTAGTAAAATGGAAATGTTTATTATTACACGGAAAAAGATATGTTTTAAAAATTTTAGTTTTTCATCCTCAGGCAAATTCTCTAAGCTGCATGAATTGTCCACTGATAAAAGGTTGAACTTGACCGGCATTTTCATACACTATTAATTTGTTATCAAAACATTCCGTATAAATGAATGATGTTGTCTATGTCGTCAGTAAAATATTCCATTAGGTATTTGAAGTGGGTAATGGTCATTCCACGCAGGTTTCGAGATTTTAGTATTGTATTTTTTTGTCAGTAGCTTCAGAATTGTCTTTAATTTTTAGGGCTAAGGAGGCAAATTACAAATGCCTTCTCGAAACACTATAAATTGATGACAATCCTGAAACAATTGACAAAAAAATGCACTTCCTACCTAAAATTTAGAAACCTGCTTAGTTGTGCCTTTATTCCTTTACTCAGCATTGTCCAAGTTATTACTAGTTTCACATCCTCTAACGGAGTCTAACGTGTTAATAGTAGCAGAAAGCCACTGGAAAACTGTGACATGACTAATTTCTGTTTGTTAAGGCGGTGGTCAGCTTGTTGGTTAAAAGCACAAGAGGTCGAAAGTTCAAACCTCAACCCCATCAGTAGTTGTGTATTTTGTTCTGTTGGCATCGATAAACTAACCTGTGCTATGTAAAATTTCGTAACACCGCACCGTGTGCATTGATACGTTACGATGCAATGTGCGCTCATAAAAACTTTACTTCATTGAAATGGACAATCAATAAAATTGTTATAACTAGTGTTTACACGTAAATTTCACAAAAATATGAAATACAAGAACTGAACTTTAGATGATAAACCTAACCATTCATAATTTCGTCCACGGATGTATGAAACGTAGGTTAAGTGTTTCGACTTTTCTTCCTCTTTTCTTTCAAATCAATGAGCCTGAGTATTGGAGAAAATACGTTATTCGTCCTAATACATGCATTTGTGAGAAAGATAACAAAGTTCTTGATCATTTTTGCCTTCAAAGGGTACACAAACTTCTAACCTCCCTGTAATGTATTTTGGGTTGAAAACATACCGATAACCTATAACCGACCGAACAGAGTTAAAATACGGGGGTGTGTCTTCCAACATACCTATATATTAATAGTTCCTTCTTGATTTGCGAGTATTATTCGAAAAAAAAATGAAATGTGTAGGTATTCATTAAAAGTTTTGCGTTTAAAATAAAATGTTATATAGACTGACGTGTTTAAAAACTGAAACGCTCTTAAAATAACTAATAAAAGGGCTATTTTTAAATTCAAAGTGCTTAAGTATATTGAAAGTTATTAAAATTGTATATGTATGTATATCATATTATCTTCCTCATTGTTCATTGTTCATGTCTACATCAAATATTAATACCTAGGTATTAAGGTATCAAAAATGTGGGTCACCAACGCCAAGCAAATTAGCTATGTTACTACTTAATCATTGAATATTAATAATTGCGACTGTGACACTGGCAAAACCCTGACTGGTAGTAGTTTTCCCATTAACTACTGGAAACTAATTGTATCCCATATATCACTATGCATGTCAGTATTGTTCGTTGCCAATCAGTAGGAAGTCACTGTATAATTTCTCTGAAACAGGTTTTCTCGATTTTCCAACAGGTCGATTTATCACAAAAATAAAACAGAACAATAAAATGGAAGAGATCATTGTAAATAAAAAAAGCCAATATTATGTTTTAAACATTAACCTCTCGAGTCTATCTCATTATGATTTGGTGCTAAGCATACATTAACCTCAATGTTGATCAATAGCGAATTATAGTTATTTACAAAGTTTATTTTAAATTAACTGTTGCAGAAAAATAGAAATTATCAGCGGTTAGTATTTTGATTTAAATTAAGTGTACCAGCAAGGATATGTATCTTAGTCATCACAACTATACTTCTGTTATCGAAGAAATGGGGTTGATGCACAGCAAGTCACCCATATTTTGCCAACTTTGTACAGGGTGTCAACTATAATTTTGCCCCCCCCCCCTCTATTTCCTTATTTATGAAGATATTTTAAAATGTAACCTTATCAGACATTTACCGAATTTTCCAAATATAATATTCAAAATTACCTAGCGCCAATACATAATAATAATAATAATAATAATAATAATAATAAACGTCTTTATTGAACAACGTATATAAAAAAAGCTTATACAGAGTTCGGGGCGAAGTTTAGCCATACATACATACAGGGTGGTGAAAAAAAGTTGATTTTTTTAAATGGAATACCCTGTATATTTCTTGACAGGTTTGTAGTACTTTTTGAGCTGATTTCAAAAATGTATAACTCCCTTGAGTTTAGATCAAAATCGGTCGAGATATTCAAGGATAAACAGGAGAAATATTTGTTTTCACACTTTCGAGACCAAAGAATATGGTTTTTACCAAATCTTCAAATACATGCTTATTTCGCTTTTCCTTACCTTATGTAGCCCAAATTCCTTTACGAAATTCACAAATAATTTCAGTGTTTTTTTAATACTCCTGCAGCGAAAGAAAGTATATTTTTGTTTCTATAACACTGATTGAATAACTAAAGTTGATATTTCGTCTTCTTAATCTGAAAGATGCTGTAAAACTTATTTTCAACGATAATATGAAATATTAATGAAAACACAAAATGGTCTAAATCCCACAAAATTCTTCTTTATTGCAACTGGTTTCGTGATCAATATTGCACTGCGGTTGCAATAAAAAAGAATTTTGTGGGATTTAGACCATTTTGTGTTTTCATTAATACTTATGAATAACAATCCACATTGGATTAACACCTCTACCTTAAATAATATGAAATTTATGCATGATAATTTTTATTTCTACTGTTTCCCTTAATATGTGTTGGTTGATATGCATAAATGATATTTTGTTATTTATCTATAAATATTTTATAATATGCTGTGATTTAAAAATAAATTACTTGAGAAAACATTGATTCTCGATTTATCTTCCATTTTAGCTCGAAATCGCAATAGAAGTGCGGAACGGCCCACGTTGTTTAGTTGGCGTGTCTAATAAGGAGATCAGTTTACTTCTACTTGTCGATTTGATATTTTGAGTAGGTCTTCAAGATACTAGGATTCGTGCTTGCGATGAAGTTTGTTGAGCCACTCAAAGGCGCACGATATCGTTGTAGGTTCTGTCTTTTAGGTATATTAATTTTATATTAATAAGCGACGTCAGAAACATATAAATTGTTGAATACTGATGCTATGGGTATTCTATGTGGATGATGCAAATCTACGAGTGATCTGTTGGTGATAGATACAGGATTTTTACCGTTATTTCTCGGACCCAAAATTTGTCTGATTTTGGATTCCTCCTTTGCTTTAAAGGTAATATCTAGTGTGCCAGATATCAACTTTTGAATTTCTGGACACACTGGCAAATCTGATAAATTCGTATACCTAAAAAACATAAACGGAAAATTTAATTTGACGTAGCTTGAAACTACTCTGGGAAGTGGAATGGGACTACCATCAACCAATATCTGATAGTATGCGAAACATTTGATAGAATTCGTTTAAGATAATCCGGAATACTCAGTGAATGATCCCAAAACAATCATACTAGACGAATTCAGAATTTCTACCTTCCTTGAAGTCTGTTAGAAACTAGATAGTAGAACTGTGAACTTTAAGGGAAGAGAGTAAGTTGCTAATATGTCCAATACATATTTTAATTTACCCGTGGAAATTGTCTAGGGAAATAATTATAAAATGAATTTAGTGTGATCAACTTCATCGATTGATAAGCATGATTGCTACTAATGGAACCACCCAGATTCGATTACATGGGGAACGTAACTTCTTCAGAAAATAAATTGTTTCTACCATCATCGGTATAAGTTTAATCCAGTCAGAGTCTACACATTTATATGAAATAATAAATTCATAGCATTTAAGTGCCAAACATTAATATGTATAGAGAAATATCCATGGTCACCGCAACCTTCTAATCCTCGTTCTAATCTATAACGAATCAACTTTGGCATAATAGTATATAGTGGCATTTTACTGGACAAGTAGGCAAATTCCAGGGCAAGCCGTAGGCGAGTCCTGGAAACCTGCGAGTCCAGTAAAATCAATTTTGGGACGCGTTACGTACAATATTTTTTTTTAAACGGGCACAGTATTGTACCATTAATTTGCATTCGTCATTTTGAAATCCATTTTATAACAACTGTCACTTTTTCAACCAAACATCAAAATAATAATATGTCAAGTTACCAATTTTATGTTTCAAAGAATACACAAACACTCAATTGCTATGGTAAGCGGCCTGTAAAACTATTATTCACAATCATATATGTAATGCTTCAATTGCCAGTTTATAAAGAGTTGGGAGGCAGGCATTTGTTACCTCATCTTTTCCAGCTAGCCAGCTAGCCGGTAATAGTATATTACGTAATGAGAGTTGTAATAGCATATTACGCACGAATGGAAAAATTTCGACGACGCCGCGTTGCGGCTAGTGTGGCAATTCCATGAGTGCGTAATTGCTTTACAACTCGAATTATGTACTATACTTTACCTACGATCGTATTTATTAATATTAAAACACAATTTTGTATTATTTATTGCTTATGTCAGTTTTGACAGCGTTAGAAAATTAAGTTTTGCACCTGCCATTTTTAATAATTTTAGCCTGGTGTCATAAATATGAACTACAAGTGTTGCGTAAAGTTGGTCACGTGGTCACATTGCATTGCACCTCAGCGGCTGAGCGTGCGATTTGTTTACGGTGTGTAAGGTTCAATTTACATAGGTGGCGGAGAGTGCGTTTTCAGCTATTTACGTTAGTGATCGTAGGTAAAGTAGCTTTACCTGCGTTACGTCACTTTTCCGGCAAGTTAAACGTCACTTTGCGGCAGTAAATCTTCTGGTTGTCTTTTGTGCAGCAGCTTTCAAATTTGTTGGAGTACGGTAGTGAGTCACAAATGATCAGAATCAAACATTTTGTTGTAGAATTTTGAGCGAATTTAACAGAAATTATTGATAATAAATACTTGTGGAAATAACCTAATTTATTTGAGAAGAACCTTAATGCCCGTTACCTAGCAACGCTCAACTTTTATCACTGCAGCCTACCTACTTATTTTGCATAATTTCCTAATTCTTATTCACTATCTATTCAATTAAGTAAAAAAAAATGTATGCTGAGATTATGTTATTATACAATGATTGTAAATAAAATAGTATACATACTTCGCTGGTCGTCTTCATTACAGCCTCGCGTTTATATCTGACCTCGGCGCTACGCTCGTAATGAAGTACCTCCCAGCTCGGTATGTAATGTACTATACAGGACTCTCACCATAGCAACCATCATTTTACCGGCCGCAGTTCGATAAATTGCGATTTACTGGTCTAAAAGTAAGCCGGTTTAAAAAAAATACTTTAAATCCAAACTTTCTATTAATTTAGTTACTAAAAAAACATTGCAAGTATTCTAATTGGTTTGAAGTCATAGCCTATAAAATAAGAATTTATATGTGATAATTAATAATTAAAACAATGTAGTGATAACTATAGAGAAATATTTGAAAATTTTTCTTACTCTTACAAAATTTGTCTTACTCTTCTCTCGACACTGTAATTTTGTTGTTTTCTGTCAGAGTCATTGATTGCTGCCCTTAATCATGTTATCAGAACTCTAGGTCGTACTTAGATAAGAACTAAAGTGACAAATTTGGGACACCTTGTATATGAATTTTTTTTGAATAATCGTAATATAGGTGCATTTTACATATCACATAGTACCTACCTATAGTTACGTCACCTCGTTAAATTTTTTACAAAATAGTTAATTTCATCACGATAGAGGAAGACATCAAAACCATAGTTTTCTTATGTACGGTGTCAAAACCATACAATAAAAGTGACAAGTGAAAATATAATTTTATTGGATAAATCAAGCTGTTATTTTCATAATACATTAAATAAATAATTATTTGATAGACTTTCTCTTAACTTATTATAAAAATATTGTTACCTGTATTCTTACTTTCTTTTAAATAATTTTATATTTGTGAGGAAAAAATTGGGTTGGGTAAATTGACTGCGTCATATCTAAATATTTGGATAGGGTCTACTATTTGCTTTAATTGTACCTATGACAAGGTGTGTGATTATTTCTTTATGCTAAAATGAACACAACTTGATAGAACTACCGTCTTCATTATGCTAACAAAACAATTAAATGAAGTCAAAAATTGGATTAAGTATATAAAACTGACGTTTTCAATTGCAAAAGTACGTTAAAAAGTTTTGCCTTCCAATTCATTCCCAATAATAATACATAGGTAGGTACATAGGTATTTATAAACCGACTTTAATGTCATGAACTTCAATAACATTGCTACTGGGTCGTAGAAACAAATAATTGTATACAAAAAAGTTAACAGAACTTTTTTAATATAATTATTTGTTAGATATGTTAATACTTAAGGGTTGGATAAGTCAGATAACTGACATGTGACATGTTAAATAGGGGGAACTAAAGTGACATAACAGGTGATAAAGAGGGAGAAACCAGATGTTTCCAGTTAAAAATATTAATTATAACATGTAGGTACTATGTACTACGTACCATAAGTTTGATGTATTGTTTTTTAAATTCTATGGTTAAGACGAAGAACGTTTATATTAATGAAATAAAATTATGCCATGGACATGAAGCCTTGTGGTGTATACTATGTCCCTTGTAGTGTACGCAATAGTAATAAGTATTTTGATACCAATCGGAAATGTACAAATATGAATAAAAAGATAATTAAGGCTGTTACCTAACGCCGGACTTCGGATAACCCAGGCACTTGTGTGTAGAGCCTGGTAGAAGCAAGACGTACAAATAAGTTGATAGTGTATCTTAAATAATAAATAGAAGTACTCGGTTAAAGTGAAGTTTTATTTCCAAAACCGTACAGTGGCGACGAGGAGTATTTTGGATAACATTTATTGATAAGGGCATATAGGTATACACCTATATAATGGCAAACTTAATAGCCATGCCGCCCTTCGAATGTGAAGGCGAACCAGCTTCTGTGGGAATCAGATGGGAGAAGTGGTTGCGATCATTTGAAATATATCTAGAAGCATCAAACATCGATAACCCAACCAAGAAGAGGGCAACACTCCTACATAGCGCTGGTGCGGCACTACAGGAAATTTACCATAATCTTCCAGGTGCTCACGTTCAACCCGAGGATGAAGCGGTGGACATATATAATATTGCTGTATCTAAACTTAACGAATATTTTCAACCAAAACAGTCAAAAATTTATGAACGTCACTTGTTTCGCCAGACGAAACAAGAAGAAGGAGAAAAATTCGAAAAATTTCTTGCTCGACTTAGAAACCAAGCGGCCAAATGCAAATTTCCGAACATGGATGAACAACTGATTGATCAAATTGTGGAGAAATGCACTTCAACAGAGCTTAGAAAAAAAAATTCTGGCTGCCGGCGACACAATCAACCTTGATGGAATTATTTCAGAAGCCAATTCTTTGGAAGCTGTCAATAGACAGTTGGAAGGCTTTGTGGAGACTAAACAAAAAACAATAGAATTAAATCATATAGCTCGATCTAACAAATGTACACGCTGTGGAGGGAATCATGCACCTAACTTCCAAAAGTGTCCCGCAATGCTGAAAACGTGCAAAAAGTGCGGATATAAAGGACACTTCCAAGAATATTGTCGAACAAATCCAAGGAAACGACGTCACAATAACGAAGCTACAATAGGTAACTACAAACAAAGGCCAGAGATGAAAAAAGAAATACATTTGGAAATTCTTCAAAACGAGAGACTAAGGAAGAACAGATTGATTATATTTTTCAAATCGACGATGACAGCGTAATAAAATGTAATCTTGGAGGTGCAGCTATTGATATGTTGATTGATTCTGGAAGCAGAAGTAACATTCTGGACCATCACACATGGAATCTCTTAAAACGAGATAAAATTAAAGTGTGGGATCAAATTAAAAATCCAGAAAAACTTCTTTTTGCATACGGAAGTAAAATTCCCCTAAAAATACTGGGATCATTTAAATCAACAATTTCCATCGGAGAAAACAGCGAGGTAGCAACATTTTATGTAATAGAAAATGGTTCTAGATGTCTCCTCGGAAAAGAGACAGCTATTGCTCTAGGAGTCCTCAAGATTGGTTTAGGAGTCAACGCTATTGGGCAATTTCCAAAATTTAAGGACGTGGTTGTCAACATCCCAATAGACGAGTCAGTTACACCGGTATGTCAACCATACAGGAGAATACCGATACCGTTAGAGTTAAAAGTGGAAGGGAAACTTCATAGACGACATACTGGTGTATGGCCGAGATAATTCCGAACACGACGAGCGACTCGAGAAAACACTACACGTACTTAAGGAAAACAACGTCCTTTTAAATAAAGATAAGTGCGTGTACAAGATAAACCAAATTACATTTTTGGGCCACCAGCTTTCAAGAAAGGGTATTAAACCGTTGGAGAGTCACGTCAAAGTAATTCAAAATTTCCGATCCCCAAAAACAGTAGATGAAATTCAAAGCTTTTTAGGGCTCCTAAATTTCGTGGGAAAATGGATTGCAAATCTAGCAACACTGACAGACCCTATTAGGAAATTACTCCGTTTGAAATTAGGCAGACATGCTAATATTGAAAAATATTGGGGAGAGGAGCAAAACAAGGCATTTTTAAAACTAAAAGAGGCTCTAATAAATATTAAATCATTAGGCTATTATGACCCCAACGATAAAACACAAGTAATTGCAGACGCTAGCCCAGTAGGCTTAGGAGCTATCTTAATACAGTTTGATAATTCAGAACCTCGAATTATTGCATTTGGGAACAAAAGTCTCACAGATTGTGAAAAGCGTTATTGTCAGACCGAAAAGGAGGCGCTTGCATTAGTTTGGTCGGTAGAACATTTTAAAATATATCTATATGGCAAAACTTTTGAACTAATAACAGATCATAAACCGCTTGAAATAATATTTGGAAAGAAATCAAAACCTTGTGCGAGGATAGAACGTTGGGTACTTCATTTGACTTCAAAGTAATCTATAAGCCAGGAAAAACTAACATCGCTGACGCACTATCCAGACTTTGTACCCTGAGGTTACAAGACATAACAAACAATGATGAAGAATATATACAACAGTTAGTGGAATATTCAAGACCAAGGGCAGTATCACTCCCAGAAATAGATGAACGTTCCTCCACTGACAACGAAATTCAGAAAGTGAAACAAGGACTCTTCGAAAATATCTGGGACAGTACGGTATTGAGTTTCAAAATATTTCAGACAGAGCTGTGTTTCTTCAAAAACGTGCTATTAAGAGGAAACAAAATAGTAATTCCAAAAGAACTGAGACATAATGTTCTACAAGCTGCGCATGAAGGTCATCCTGGAATCGTAGCAATGAAGAGAAGACTGAGAACAAAAGTTTGGTGGCCAAAAATGGACGACGACGCAGAAAAGTTAGTAAGGACATGCAACGGATGTACATTAGTCTCTGCACCAAATTTACCAGAACCAATGAAACGTAGAGAACTTCCATCAGCTCCATGGGTGGACGTAGCAATTGACTTTATGGGTCCTTTACCCAGTGGGGATTACCTGTTTGTTATAGTTGATTATTTCAGCAGATATAAGGAGGTAAAAATTATGAGAACCATATCAGCAGTTAACACAGTGAAAGTGCTGCAAGAAATATTCTCTTGAGCCCAGTCTTGACTGGGCTTCCCAGCTTCAATAACCGCGGACAATGGAAAACAGTTTACGTCAGAGGAATTAAAGAGATTCTGCAAAGAGAGAGGAATAACGATTTTTTATTCGACCCCATATTGGCCCCAGCAAAATGGCGAAGTAGAGAGGCAAAATCGAGATATTCTTAAAAGATTAAAAATCAGCCAAGTGACAAAAGATGACTGGAAACAAGACCTAATGGAGTATCTAATGATGTACAATAGTACGCCTCATTCTACCACAGGACAGACACCTTCGGAACTATTTTTTCGCAGAGCATTCCGAGATAAAATTCCCAGTTTAGAAATATCAAACCGATTCAGTGATGATGCAGTTAGAGAAAAAGACAAAATGGAAAAAGAAAAAGGGAAACTATACAGCGACAGGAAAAGAGGAGCGATAGAAAGTGATATAAAAATAGGAGATAAAGTCTATGTTAAAAATATGGTGAAACATAACAAATTAACACCAACTTTTGACCCCGCACCACATGTAGTTGTTACAAAGAATGGAGGAGATACCCAAGTGAAGGATGTCAACACGGGACGAGAATCCAGGCGAAATGTAATCCATCTTAAAAAAATAGGCAACGAATGGAAAATCGCAAGTGACAATCAAGAGCGACCAGTAGATAGTGACGCCAATAACGAGAATCATACCGACAAATAAGTTTACATTTTTATATACGTTTATAAAGTCTGATAACTTATACCTTGTTACTTTAAATTGTTACTTTACTCCAAGAATGTATTAGAATCGACCATATATGGTCACTGTTATTGTTAGGTTGTTAATATTATTAAACTAATGTACTAAAAGATATTCCTTAAATTATATTGTAAAATTAGTACCATATTAATATAGTTTACGCTAGGATTGTATTGAATGAGGTGTTATTTTTCATTGATTATAAAAAGGAAGGGATGTAGTGTACGCAATAGTAATAAGTATTTTGATACCAATCGGAAATGTACAAATATGAATAAAAAGATAATTAAGGCTGTTACCTAACGCCGGACTTCGGATAACCCAGGCACTTGTGTGTAGAGCCTGGTAGAAGCAAGACGTACAAATAAGTTGATAGTGTATCTTAAATAATAAATAGAAGTACTCGGTTAAAGTGAAGTTTTATTTCCAAAACCGTACATCCCTGAAATAATTCAAATTGTGTAATAAAATGACGTCAGTTAATTTCTAATCCTGAAAAAAATTATATATTGTATATAGCTCGGTATATAGTTATTACAGAGACACTACGAGACTGAATTTATATACCTTTTAAATTTAATATTTTATGTAATATTGTTTAATTTGAAAAAAGTAAATTTTAAATTTAATCTGAAGGCCCATTAAAACTAATGTCCGCCACCACAACACTGGCACAATTCAGCACAACTTTAATATTTTAATATTTCCAAAATGGCAGGACTAAGTTAACGGACATGTAAAACTAATATATACTTTTAAAAACTGTCGTCTTTAGTTAGAGTTCGTTGTTTAAATATTCTGCATTTCCAAGTAAAAACCACGTAAGTTTTTTTGTCATACATATAGATGAATCCTTAAAGTGTCGTACCCGTATAAACAAAATTGCAAAGAACTGTAAATAATTAATTTGCACCGTTGACTACCTACCCTCTTGTGATGCGTATTTAGAGACTAAAATAGAACAATCTGCTATATACAAGTCTGGTATTGCAGCATACTTCTTTGATTTTAATAAATTAGAAATATTGATTGTAATATCCTTTATTACTCGTCTCTTTGTTTATGAAAATAGATTGATTTTTTTTACCAAAGTATAAAATTTCGACATGGAATTCTGTACCCGAGTTCACATATCAATTGACTTTTCAACTAAAACGGTGCGTCATCGCGAGTAGAGAAAACATTAGCGTAGACATCAAGGCAAAACAATTTAAAGGGTAGAACCGGTAGAGGAGGAGGAGGTCATGCCCCTTTTAATTTAATTTAAACTGTTAAGAACGACTTGACAATTTGACAAAATATTTAGCAATTCTGCAAATTGATGCATACTGAGTTAAAAATTGAATGATATCAAAACATTGTTTTCCCAGAATCATCTGTGAATGGTGGTAAATCATTTCGAAGGCATTTTTTAAATAGGTAAATTGGGTTTGATCAAGTTTTTCATCTCTAGAATTATTATAATTCGCCAATTGTTAGGAGCTCGTATCGAATTATACATATTCTGAGAAATTATACCTATTTAGCAAATTCTAGTAAAATTACTCCTTAGCGGAGTTATTTTTTTAAATTTAAACTAAAAATAAATTATTTATATTTTGATGTCCCTTCTAAGTGATATAGGTACCATTATTTTATGAAACGTTGCATAATTATAATATTAAAACGGCGTACAAAACCGTTGCATTATTGGACTGTTTTTTTATTTGAAGTTTTAAGAGTTTACAAGACAAAAATATTCCATATTCTAAGTAAACTATAAACGCCACTTAATAAAACAATCACTAATTCCAAAATTCATTAATACGCAAATGATTTTATTATACAAAATTAACATTGAATAATAGGATTTGGAATGACATTCCAACACACGATATAAACATGTTAACCCTGTTAACGAGAACATTATTTAACATAAAGCAGTGCCGCCACGTAATATAATTAAATCATTTACGCGTACTCATAATTTGCCATTTAAAATAACAAATTAATTTGTCGCGTGTCTACATAATTAAGTCTGAAAATTATTGTTCTTCGTCATACTATATTTGCACGCTCTGAATTTGTTAATTGTACTTGTTAGTGTGCAAAACTAATTACTAATTATACAGTATGTCGAGCAGTATGAAATAAATTCATTATCTCATAATACAAAAATATTTCGAGAAAATCGTCGAACAAGTCTATTTCTGTTATAAAGGAGTTTCGATTAGATTGATTAGATCAAACCATAGGTATAGGTGCATTCGTTTTGAATTGAATTCTTTTGCTGGAATCGGTTTAGAGTACTGGATACTGTGCAGGATGAAACTCAGAAGAGCAGAACATTTCAAATGAAGTTTTTATCCTAACTGTTTTGTTTTGAATTTCAGTTACTTAGTTGAATTAAAAATATATATATTATATTATCTTTAATATCTCTGAAATGCATAAACATTTTTTTTAAATATTCAATGTATGTAATTAGTAGGTATTTAAACTTATATTGACTCTAAAAGTTTCTTTTAAACTTACCTGTTGCATCCCCAAGTGAGTTTCTCAGTTGGTGTTTTGTCTCAATAGGTGATACGCTACTGGATTTTTTAAGTTCTAATATTTTTATGAATCACTTATCCAAACTGCATAAGAAAAATCATGAGTTTTTCTTGCAAGACAACCTATTTGATGAAAATGATGTTTTTGGGTGTGTCAAAACAATACTAGGCGTTTAAATTTAAACTTAAATCATAACAATGTAAATCCAAAAAGGAAAAAAAAACAATAAAAAATAATTGACATCGGTTAATAAACTTTTGAAAAAATATTCTTAATGGTTTCACATCTTCGGCTATCTCTTTTCTTAGGTTTTTGCATGAATTCAATTAAGGTTATGCAAATAGGGATTTTTATATTAAATCATAGAAAGGAATTTGTTTGAAAACAAAAAAGATATTGGTTACAAAAAATTTTTCTTTATTTCTCTTCCTTTTCTTTTTTGGGATTTATTACCACATTTCTTGAGATTCTGTCATTCTACACGTTACATAAAAATCTAAAGCCTAAACTTTGAAAAAGGAAACGGATATAGTTTCCGAAACGTCAGCGCAGTATTTTTGTATTAATTTAATTCCTATTAATTGTCAAAAAACACCCTCTAACTGATCCTCTGACATTACGTCAAAGGCGTAGTGGTTATTTCCCAGTTTTAAACTGGCTAATTTGAATATTTTTTAGATAAATCAACTTTTTTTGGATAGGAATCTCAAGAAATGTGGTAATAAATCCCAAAAAAGAAAAGGAAGAGAAATAATTTATGAAATGCCACAATTAACATTTAAACAACATTTTTCTTTATTTCGTTATTTCGTAATTGATCCAGTTTCAGACCACACACATACATAAATATGTAGAATTTGATCCCATTTTATTATTATTATTATTTGTTATTTAAAGTTTTACTTTCGCTCTCCAAAATCTCCAAATCTCCAAAATGGTCCAAATTTTACAGTATTCAAAATTTCAACATCAGAAATCAGATAGATGTTGGTTATTTTTACAGCATGGGTCATATAAACAGTTTAATATAGTTATTATGGAATATCACCCATGCCCATAAACTTTAGGGCTGTTAAGAATGTAAAGAAACATTCATTCATTCATTAAAATGAAAAACTTAAAATGTAAATATTTCAAGTCAGTTCGGATCCACATCAACTTGATTTCGTGTCATTGACCATTTTCTATTATAACAAATCTATAAATCTCGGTATTAACATTCCATGACCTAACAAATCAAAGTATGTTAATAAACTCGTGTGAACAGCCTTGATTGGAAAAGTACACTATTTAAACTGTGTTGATAGTGATTAGATTAGTTTAACAACTATCTTAAAATAATAAAATAAAACTCGGTATAATTACTAGTGTTTACATAAGAATATGATACCAATTATGATATAAACAAACAAGTATGATACAATTGTAATGAGCCAACCTGCTTCGTCCCATAACACTTAAATAAATTGACATCGATCTTTCTAAATAGCAAATAAATATTTGCCGACCTTCAGTTTCTATAAATAATATTATTATTATTTATAAGTTCGAACCTGACCTATTTAGTTATAAAATGCATTTCAGTCTTGCAATACATTATCTAAAAATGAAATGAAATTGAGATTGTGTCTTTAAATGGTTCTGTGCGTTGCAGTGGTATAAAATATTTGTAGGTCATAGGTGTATATTTGTCGTTATTATTTTGTATATAATTATTAAAATTTATGCCCAGCATATAGTCGATATCGAATTACGTTTTGACGTATGAAACTGACTAATAAGGGAAGTTATAGGTTAATAGATTAATCAAGATTATTAAGAATAATTGTTTATTATGAGACAGTCTTCAAGGTTGAAACTTGTGAATCATTTAGCTGGCATTTGACAAATCAGGAAAGTTACATCTGCGAGTAGTGTTGGTTTTTGTGTTGGAGTCTTGGGCCCAAGGCAAAAAAATATATCTTAATAGAAATAATCTCGAGATTGCAAAGACACATTTACCTATTCGTTTTGAAGTTATACAGGACGTTCAACAGGATAGTACATTATAGTACATATTAGGGCATCCAATCCCGAAATCCCGGGCATAGGTATTTGAATCCCGAAATCCGGGGAATATAAAAATTCAATCCCGAAAATTGGGTTGAAAAAAGACACATCTTTAATTGTTTAAAACAGTTTTAAACAGTATTTTTGTTTTAAACATGCGTACCCAGCCATAAGAAAGAAACACGGAACACATGTATGCGAAAATTATTTTTTCATTAAAATATATCAACTGCACTTGTAAACACGAGATGCGAATTTTAGTTTTATAATTATTAGACGAGGCAGTATCCGGCCCATGAGTGGGCAAAACTATTCCGCCGGAACTTTTTTGCGTAATCTTGTTTTATACATTAGTACTAATTACAAAAGTTCAAACTGCCACACGGTAACCCGGTCACATATTATTTAAACAGAAATTGTTTAAACAAAATATGAGAAAAAGAAAAATTTTTGCATTTTCAATTTTTTTCCCATATTCTTGGACAACACCAACAATAAATTAATGTCTCTTTACCTTTTGTGCGATAAAGTTGATATTTCCGAAATTATGAATTTTTTAAAGCTGACAGGATGAGGTTTTCGATTGATTTCAGGTCATTGTATCAGGTGCCCTTTAGGGGTAAAACTAGAACCATTTACTCACAAATACATATTAAAATAGTTTTAAATGGTAAAATAAAATTGATGAAATAGCAACATTAACCAATCACCTGTCACGTTTTTTTGCGTTTTTACATAGCTCAGATTTCATAAACAGAGTATCCCAAAAATATTAAGACTCAAATAAGCTTATTGCTTATGTCAAAATATTAAAAAACATTTCTATGAATATGAATTTAATGTTTTATTTCCACATTCAGATATTGAACTATAAGGAAATTACTATCTTTCTACTTTGACAAAGACACTGTTCTTCAAATTTCATAGATTATTGATTTACCTTTACAAATTTCATAGATTATTGATTTACCTTTACCACTTAACACAAAATCCTAGGATTTTCTGGTGGTTACTTCAACGACAGATGGTTAAGAGCATATAAAAACAACTTTACACTTATTTTCATATTTTTTGTAGGGGTCGACAGGAAATGTTGTCTAGGGAATTTTTTACTTGAAAAACAGAAAAATGTTCTGGAAAAAATCTAATAAATATGAAAATAATAGTAATTTACGATACTAATAACGTTACGATGCTTTTTACGTTACGAGAGAATATCTCTCGAGTCAATGGCTAAGGCAATGTGGCCATTCGCATGTTACGAGAGAATAAGCGGGTTCTTTAAAATAGTACAGAATGAAGTAAAATATATTTCATGAGTAAACTCAGTAATACCTTTGCAGTAAAAATAAAAATTAGGATATTTTGAATAAAAACATTATCAACACGTTCTTGAATGATATATGGGTATAAAAAGATAAATCGTTCCTACATTTAAATTTTAAGAACATTTCGTGGATCAGTTTTATCTCCCCTATGTATCTTCTCTAGGGAACGGCTGGATATTATAAAATCTCGTTAGTTACTCTGAGGGCTTCATATTAAATTCTGTATTGATCAGATTTAATGAAAGAAAAGTGAGGTAACGGAAAGTCTGTATGCAAGATGTCTTTCTTATTAAATTGATTAATTTTAATTTATTTGACACCAGTAATTTATTAATCAAATTATAGAATTATGCACTGGAGTAGGCTTTCCACTGGAGTAGTCTTCCTACCGGAGTAGTTTTCCACACACACACCAAAATCAACCAAGTTGGCATCATCGGAAGATGATTAAATCTGTCTTTACCTGTCTCTCACCCAAAAGTTCCGAGTTCGAATCCCGGTCGTGGCAGTGGAAAATACTGTGAGAGAGATTTTTCCATTATACACGGATATTGAGTATATGTATGCCCCTTGTTTGTAAATGTGTAGTCCCCTCCCACACAACGCTCTTCTAGAGCCTTCCGGAATAAAGGGGATCGTAACTATATATGGTGTTATTATTATTATGATTTTATTGAAAATTTTACAAATTCTTCGTTTCGGACCGTAACAATTTTGAGAAATTATTTGTAGTTGTTATAAGGTTTGTAGCGGTATTTTTATAGTTCATAATGTTGATTTAATTTATAAGTTTTTTTTCTACAGGAGTTAGAAACGGTCTTGAAATCTACCGTGGAAACAGACCTATAATTTTGGTCTAAAATATGTATCTACCTAATGTTTTGACAAAAAAATATTAATCCTCCCCTAGGTATGGTTTATTCCCGTAATAAATATCGTATGTTAGCCATTCAATATCTATATATATCGTGTAGGAAAGTGCTATTTTTCGTTGCTTTTATATTTTATATGAAATATAAAAATTATATAAAGCCTCATCTGATGATCAGTTATTGTAGTCTGCAAACTTCTTCTGCTTCGCTTAACAATTTATTTGTAATGGCGAATACTTGCTCAAGACGATCAATATAAGTATTGTTAGTTTATCTAGGTCATTGGACAGATACGAGAATTTGCTTGTGGGATTATTGGAAAGCGAATCGTCAACAGAGGTTTGATAAAACAAGTAGATTTTCTCGATTTTATAAAAATATATGCAAAGACGTTACGGGAGAACCTGATTGACAGCGACATGATAAATAACATTAAACTCATGGTTTTCTTTTGAACATTTCTAAACCTTAATATTTATATCTTTTATAATCAATATATTAACTAAGGAACTAAAAAATTTGTAAAATAAACTAAACAAATTGAATATGAATACGCGAAATTTCACTAAAATTTGCACGTTATAATAAATATATGAAGAGAATCGTGCTCTTCATGTATTCTCGAACATCATTAAAAAGACTACAATAAATTAAAAGAAATTTGAAGAATTCTAAATACCAACCGTTGTCTTTGTAGCGGGGGATTGACAAAGCTAATACTAATTAAAAGTTAAGTTAATTTATCGAAATTAAAAATTAATTGCACTCTCTTTATCCCTATGGACCTTTTGTTAACGGGGACTACGCCTTTGAAGGTGACGAACTTACCAAATATTCGATTCATTTCTTCTTGCTGGAAATCGAAACCTGAACCTTATGGCGGGCGATACGCATGTGTGTTTGCGACCAAAAGTCATAAAAAATCATATTATTTTAGTTTATGTGTAATAAACTAAAATAAAGCAAAATTTCACATTTATAAAAATAATACTTTTAACGACTGTTGTATAAAGTAGACTTTTACACACCACCGTTCCTATTAATAACGTGAAATAAAGAAATTTTGTTTCACACTAAAATAAACTGTCAATGAATGATACAAAAAAATTCAACTGTCGATCAGTATATTTCTTGAATTTTTGTGGTCTTTAGAAAAATAGTGGTGTATGCATATTATGTGTGAAAAGTGCCTTTATTTTAAGCATAACTTCACACACTAGTTCCCTAAATAACTATTAAAGTTGAACATTAAAAACTCGTTTTATATGCTTTACTAGCAGCCGTAGCCTTCCAAAAATACATAAAAATACCTTTGGGTAACCCCTAATGGCGCTTCCTTATTTATTGCTTAACGCAGCCCCATAAATTTAATTGACGGTTATTCTAAATATACATTGAAAATGCATCTTGGAATACAACTAAATGAACTAAAATAAGTAGATGCTTAACTATGGATCTAACATTGCATAATGCAAACCAATTTACGAAATATATATTATTTTTTAGATAGAACATTTTGCAGTTTGCGAATTAGTAAATGCAAGGCATATTAATTTTAATTTGTTAATGTCCATTGCGGATTCCTGGATCGTTTCATTTTACTATTCGTTGTTTCTTTACATTATTAGGAGTTACTGGAAATGCAATTTCAAATGAGCAATAAAAGCAATATTTATTATTCGTGCAGTATTATTCCCTAGTTTAGACCTTCTATTAGTCTAATGGACTGTTTTTCGTAATTTCATAAGGTTAGAATATTTATAAACACTATTGCCGCCATATAATACACAACTCAAGCCGAACTTGCCTATAAGAAATAAAAAGTGTTATTGAAACCAAGAACAGAAACAGTACCATCGCCGGTGAAATTGATGTTATGATGCGACAGTAGTCAACATATTTTTTCTTCTGCTGAAACAATTCAACCAAATGGAGAAATCATATTTTAATATCTGATCGAATAGTTTTTTGTCATAGTCCAGTTTCTTATTTTTTTTTTTTCAAACACTCATACTGATACTTATTTGACTTAGTTTTGTGAGTCCTTTGCCTAATCGAAGCACTGTGCCCGTTTATACCGATGAATGTGACACCCTTCAACCACTTCCTCAGTGTTATCTCAAAATGATGCTCTGACGTCATACGCTGTGATATGTTGGTTCCATTCTATTTTGCTATAACTGCCAATTATTTAACATAACATATTCCTATTCCATATCTTGAAGTATTTTTCTGCAAAATGCAAAATCGTTGCTGTTGTGTTTTATTAGCTTTTTGACTTTTGAGAGCACATTTAGTTGATTAAGGGCCGATATTTTCAGTCTGATTTAACCCTGATTAAGTTTAACCATTGATCAATTACCTTGGAAATAATTGTCGAGACAATTGTTTCCATGGTAATTAATCAATGATTAAAGTTAATCAGGGTTAAATCAGACTGAAAATATCGGCCCTAAGTCTACAAGTTCTCATCTGATGGATATTGAAAAAATAGTTTCAGTTTAGATCCTCGATTTATTAAGAATGTGTCTACTCCCCTATCATAATATAAGAGAAGAAAACAGGCCCTGCAATGCGTACACAACGTTTGTTTGTCTGGCTAGCTAAACAGCAACTAGAATTGGGTCACACCCAGGCTGTTCTAGTGACGTTTATTCGGGTCTGTAAACAGGTACCTTCAATAACACTCGATTTGGTGTTACTCTCCCCCATATTAAAATAATCCATCTGGACGTTATTAACTTTAAAGATAATGTCATTAGTTAGATGTATACTCGGAAGTATAAATGATTTTTATTTACCACGCCATGTCATGGTTTAATTAAGAAATAAAAAAAGTTATTAATTAATGGGTTGATTTCACGCGAGGGCTTTGTATGTTATTTCTTTATATTTTAATTTCAAAAATTGAATTATCGAAGATCCCTAGAGGCAATAATAATACTGGGAAATAACAGTCTCCATATAAACTACTCATTACTGTAATGAAAGAACATACTCAGTGGTTTTGCTTGCAGATATTTGATTTATTTTTTTAATTATCAATACGCCTCTTAGCAGAATACAGATAGAATAGCATTGTAATTAAAGAATAGAAATATGAAGATATAATTGGCTGGTTGGTTGAGAGGCTAGGATACTAGACTCTCAGCCAGGAGTCCGGGGTTCGATTCCCGGCCGTGGCACTGGGATTTTTTCGGACAAAGAAATTAATCCTAGTAGACTCGGATATTGGGTGTGTCCCTTGTCTCTAAATGTGTAGCCCCCTCCCGCACAAGACTTTCAGATTCTTCAGGGATAAAGGGGGTCGTATTATCTGTGGTGTTATTTATATTTATTTATTTATAATAGTATATTGTGCACCAAGTATGGAAAAATGCACTGTTCTCTTAATTGTGAAAATAATGCTGGGGCCCCAATTGCACGCGTGAGAAAAATATGTTCTATACTATAATTATACTTAATTACATGAATATTGAATATGTATGTCTTTTAAAACCAGCAACCCCTATAAAAACTTTTGCAATTCCCAAAAAATATACGAAAATGCTTATTTCTATAAAATTGACCGTCTTAAACAGTTGTCAACTGCTATATCTTTTTTCATTTCGAATTCATATTTAGTGATGACAAAATCCATTAAAATTATACAAATTTCGTCAAAATTATTTTTTTATCAAATTGACAGCTGTCAACTGTCAGAAGTCATTTTTGACATCAAATTCTTGTTCAGCAACTCCAAAAATGAGCGTCGCCAAAAGATACCATAGGATACAAGTTTTCAAGTTAAAACAATAGAAATTAAAAAAGTTATGTCTTAAGTTCTCAGAAATATAAAAATCTCATTTAGAACACGTGAAAAAATTGATCTTCTCACAGGCACGGGTTATTCCAGTTTCTAAGGTTTGATATTTTGCACATTTCTTATTTGTTTAGCATTTTAATTATTATTTTGGGGAGAGAGCGTAAAAACTTTGAAAATAACGAACAAACAGTGTGTTTGTTTAATATTATTTATCGTAAATTGATAAGTGAAGATTGGTGAATTAGTTTCATTTAGATATTTATTTTGATAAGTAACGACCCTGATGGTTCAAATCCAAATTTCTACACCAGACGTTGTAATATACAGGGTCAACAGGATGAATGCTTCAGATTTAAAATCATAGATTTGTGTTTTGTCGCCAAACATAACTGCAGATTTGGTTATGTTTTCAAATAAACAATAAGCACATTTTTTCGGTCTCCTGTGTTAAATTCTCACGACGAGGTTAAATAAGTCATGACTCGGTTCTTTTTAATGAGATACATTAATACCTATATGTAGTTATTTTGCTAGCATAGCAAGCATAGCAAATATTTAAGTTATATTAGGAAATTTACTTATTTATACTAATAAAAAAACTCACGACACGTAATACGTATGCCAAATTACTCTTACAAGAAGAAAGAATAATAAAAAAAAATTTCGAAGGTTAAAATAAATTCATGCTTTTAAAATTTTTACAAAAAAATAAAACGAAATAAGATAAAATAGTCGTTCTGTCGTTCATAATTTTAGCTCTACAGGATGAAATTACTTGAAATATAGAATACATGTGACCCTATATTTGTGGCCAAAATCAAAGCAAATGCATCATGTGACATTCCTAACAACCAACTTCCTTCTGCCGTAGAGTTCCTCGCTTCTCCAAATAGGACATGGCCTTGTTGATCAATCGGTTAGGGAAGCATCCAACCAGCAGAGTGAGTTAAATAACTGCCTGTCAAGCCGGAACATGAAAAATATTGGTGAGACCTATCCACAACAAATGTGAATTACCCACCATCCCAATGAGTTTGAGAAGTTGCCTTAAATATCTCCCTTGGCTTGGCTTGACAGGTAGAGGAGCTCGTTCCGAAGGTTCCTGTAACCATTTCCGAGAATGGTTTGGAAAATTGTCGGCTTCCATCCCTGCTGCTGTGGCCATATCATTGGTCCCTAGTGGGTGCGTCCGGTCCTGGAGTAAAAGAACCTCTCCAAGCTGTCTAATGTGTTTTACATGAAAAAAAAAAAAAAAATACAATACCCAAGTAAATTCTCACATATTGTGTTGCTTATAAACTTAGTATAGCCATGATGAGTAGAAGATAACAAAAAAGAGAATGAAATAAGTTGCAAGTACAATTCGTCATTGTTTGCTTTAAATTTAAAAAATAAATCTTAAATAATAATACCTAATGTCCATTTCAGAGGCGTTCTTGTTTAACATTTTTCCCCTAGCAGACTTGATTAGACCCCCCAAGTTTACGTAAAACGTGACGAATTTGATCGTCTTTATCAGTCTTTATGCACCTGTGTGCAATTATTGTGCATGCCACTACTCCTTATGAGAAAGTGAACCATAAGTAGTATTTAGTGTAATCTCCTCAATACACTCATTCGTGTTTATTTCCAATATATACAGTAAATTCACTTTTCAACCAAAGCACTTCTGAGATCGACATGCAGTCACGCATGTGTAGTGCTCTCGCTTTACTGCTATCTCCTATTCACTCACAAACTGCTTTGGTTCAAAAGTGAATATACTGTATACCCTTCAACGAACTAATTATATCCTTAGTTTAATGAAATTTAATAAGAAAGAAAGAACTGCGGGAACCCCATATTTGTTGCTTTAAATTAGAACAAGTAAAAATGTATATAAACTTAATAATATGACGAAGTTGATGAAGAACAAAAATGTATTTTCCCATTATTTCCGACTACTTTAGAGATTCAGGACTTTTGAACTGAAATAGAATTTATGTGCCCGGCGCCTCCACCATATGTCACGACGCGACAATGTTAAAATAAGTCGTTTTAATGAGATACATACTAATACAGTTATTTTGCTACCACAGCTGACTTTTACCATTACTTACACCATTGATTGGTGGTCCTTGCATGGTAAATTAAACATGTGGTAAGGTTCCAACAATTATTATTACAATACTTATTTATTTTACGAAAACACAGAGTACTTACGGAGGTCACCCTGGGATGGAGAGGGGAACCAAAAAAATGCAATTGCCTGCAACATCTTATTCTATCACCCAGCTAAGGTCGTGAGTTTTCTATCATCAACAAAACTTATTTATCACGTTGTGGCATACACATGTAAACATGTAAACCTACTTTGTTGTCCTAGTTCTAATTAGGAAATTAATGTACTGGGTGTGGCAGTAAACAATATTTAAAATGACTAATTAAATTTGCCCTTTATCTAAATTAGAGCAATAATTAACTATGGTGGATAATATTTAAAATAAACACAGCTAATTTAAAAAATCGTCGAAAAACTCATTCGAAGTCATTGATGGTCGATGCCATGCCATTTTCTTTACTCAATTATCCTTATTCCCTTTCTGTTTCACAACCCTCCGACCAATGTATATTAGTTTTCAATGCTAACGTCTCCAAAAATAAAAACAATTACAATTCAAAGCTGCTCCTTAGAAAATGTTCTGTTTGTTTGCTGAAATTAGGACCTAAGCAACCGTTCCACATTTTTGTGAAAAGTCTCGTGCTAGGAGGTGATGAATAACAATCATCAGACCCTAAATTTTCTGTACTAATTGTAATTCTTCCTCAATTTCCTATTTAAATTTTTTGTCAATAAGGTGCAATAGACCTATCCAGGTGAGATGCGGTAAATACGTCACACAGTGTGCGTGCGCAACAGAAGGGCAACAGCGTCGACGAGAGAATAAATAGATTTTTGTGCACGTTCTTATATTTTTTCCATTTTCATGAAAACGGTTAACTTTATAAAAAAATCATAGAATGACTTTTTTATAGCAGACAAAATTTCCTTTCCAACGATGTATAACGCAACCTATATTCTTTTTGTATAACGACCCGAATACGTTTCAATTAAGGGGCTAATTTAAAAATTCATTCATTTTTTTACGACTCTTTAACCTTTGAACCGCTCTCACGTATAAACTATTGAATATAGATATATGCCATCACGGACTTTTTTATAGGAAATTTGATTCTCTATAAAATTGTTTATATGCATTTTGCCATAACTGTAATAGTTTCGGCAGCGTTTCGAGTATTTCAGTATTTCAATAGAATCAGGTAGCCACGGTAGCGCGTACGTCTCTTTAGGAGCTTAGAACGAACCACGCATCGATTTACTGCGGCATGTTTGACTCGAAACGCTGCCAAAACCGTTACAAATATGATGAAAATGAATATAAACAAATTTATAGAGAATTAAATTTTCTATAAGAAAGTCAGTGATGGCATATATCTATCTTTAATAGTTTAGACGTAAGAGTGGTTCAAAATTTAAGGAATCTTAATAAACTCATTCATTTTTTAATTTGTCCGTAATTGAAACGTATCTGGGGCCGTTATACAAAAAGCATATGGTTTGTGCTATACATTGTTCGAAAGGAAATTTTGTCTGCTATAAAAAAGTCGTTCTATGATTTTTTAATAAAGTTAACCGTTTCCATGAAAATGGATTAGATATTGTGATTGTGCTAAAAATTTAGGAGTGATTATCGGCCAACATCTGAATTTTGAAAAACATGTTATAAATAAATGCTGTGTAGGTTACTCTAAAATTAAATATATCCATAAATATAAGTATATTCTGTCCAGTGATATAAAATGGAGGTTAGTTGATAGTCTAATTTTAAGCCATTTTGATTATGCCAGCAGTGTATATTTTAACTTTCTTAGTAAAAATTTTCAAAACAAAATTCAAGTTATGCAAAATTGCTGTCTAAGATTCTCCTTTAACTTAGACAGAAGAAACCACATTACACCATTTTATATTGAAAGGGACATCTTAAAAATTGACCAAAGATTTATATTCTTGTATGCTACACTATTATATAATATCTTTGCAAATAACATTCCAAAATATTTATTTGATCTTCTTGAACGCAGATCGAATATACATAATGCCAACTTGAGATATGTTGACAGTTACTCCATACCAAAGCATAATACCAATAAATTCGAGAGTTGCTTTTCTTATACTGCACCCAAGTTGCTTAACATGCACTCTAATGTATTTAATTCTTCAACATCTGTTTTCCAGTTTAAATCCAAATTTAAAAAAGAACTCTTGATTTATTATTATTATTATTATTATATAAAAACATGCACGAATACATGCAAGGGTTCTCGGCCGTACATTTACCCTTGTTTGTATTGCGCAGAACGAACTACGCACGGCTCTACTGCTTTATTTAACACATAGTACGCTGTATTTATCTTTCTCGCTTGCATTACCTGGATAGGTCTATTAATATCTCGATTTAGTATGAAATTAAATTATCTAGTACAATACAATTATAATCAACTGTTGTATCCGATTTAAGATTGCATAATATATTTTAGATTACCTACCACTCAGTTTACCAACCGTAAACGGTAGCGCAGTTAGCTGGAGCGTGTTGTGTGGCAAACGTGTGTGGCACTGGGTCACTGCCTGTCTTTTCTACGTTCGAATCCCAGTTTCGATAAATAGCAGTATCGAAGGAAATAGTTTTATATTTACGTCTTTTTTAATAATTTAACTCCCTGAATGGTTTTTAAGAATCGTAAAGTGTTTTCCACTTGAGAATTAAACACAAAAATCAAAAATAGTTTAACATAACATTAATCACGACAATGTCACACATGTAGCCTTCTTCAGATGACAATTATCATCAATAATTATTATAATCAACAACATGCAGATAATTCTTAAAACCCTATCTAATTTGCAATTCACAAATTTAATAACTAAATAATAACCTCATAAATTAGATAGCCCAAAGCCAGGAGAAAGAAGAAATTAATACTATACACTGGTCGGCGACCAAATGGAAATCGACTCCTCCCCAAAAATGCCCGCAACATTTGAATGGAATTTCTCTATTGGTCGAATTTATTGAACCCGAATTACAAAGCAACCACTAAATTTGACGAAGGCCGACTCCTCTACAATAGTCGCGTCATGTATTAAATTTTTACGTATTTTGGCAAGAGACCAATCAGCATATGTTATCATTGTCGCGAAACGTATAAACGCTAAACATATGGAAAACGCGAATAAATGGAGAGCCAGCCTCACTGTCAACTGCTGTATTATTCTTTGTCTATGTTTTGATATTTGAAATTTCTACAGTTTGCATTCGTTTTTGTGAAGGTACGTGTAAGAATTAAATTAACATTATATGTTTTGTGTATTAAGTATTAAGTTACGTAATGCAAACGATTAAAATGATCATTGATAAAATGTTAAAATCTCGTTTTTTTTAAAGGTTAAATCGAAAATTGGCTGAAGGGGGCCCGGACCCAACTTCTCCACCGAAAAAACGAACGTCCAGACATTTTTCGGTGGAAGACAAGGAAAGCGTGCTGTACATTTTTAAGGCGTAGTATGGGGAAAATCGGGAGGAACCAAAGATGGAAGGCATAAAGTTCACTGCAACGGCAGCAGGTGTGAGTGTTGCAAGTGTTTATAATATTCTTGGTGAATACAAACAAACACACCAACTTCAACCACCAAAAGTGTGTGTTTTGGACAATATTAATGAAGGAACTAAAAGTGCTCTCAAGCGTATAATCCATTATTTTTTTGAAGGCGATGAACAGAAATTGGCTTTCAGTGAGTAAACGGACTTTTTATTTCTTCGTGTTGTAATGTAATTGTGTTTGGCATTATAGGTTTTTAACTAAATAGTGCCCAAGGGAAAAAAATAAGATATCGCTTGGAGGCGAAGATTGCTGCGAAACATCAGAAAATACCGGGAAGAGCATAAGAAGTTGTACTTTTTAGATGAGACTTAGGCACAGATTAACTATACTAATCTGTGACTTAGGTAAACGCTGGCCATACTGTAAGTAAAGTATGTAAGGACACAACAATCCTGATTCCAAGGCAGGTTTTCATCCAATGTTTAACGATGGGGTTAAAAAATACATCGGACAATGGAAATCATCTTATAGTCCACCACATAGGATCCGAGGACGGTTTCGTTGAGAATTATATTACTTATCGTTATGTTATTTACAAATTTTTTATATGCATCACGTAGGGCTTTGAAAGTCTATTTTTTCTACTGATTTACCAAATGTATTACAATGATGAATAAAGCATTCTATTTTATATTATATTTATATCTCTCGTAACTTTCTTAAACGAACTGTAGTAGAACCTTGTGAAGATAAAGAAAAAATAGGTAGGTAAACAACACGTTTTATTTATTTGGACATGTTAAAACTTATAGTTAAATTCTCGCCTTCTAGCAAATGATAGGGTTTTTAAAGATTTTTCTCAATAAAAATAAAACAAGACTTGACTTGACTTTGTATAGTTTTTATTGCTTGAACATTCCACGACTATTTGTAAAAAAAACGAAAAGTAAACGACTCTTAGCAGATATGACTATTTTTGAGTAGCTTGCATTGGGGTCATTGGGGTTTATCCAGTGAAGTAACCTATGTGAAATTGTTACAGTAAATCACAAATTAAACTTTTTTGAATTAAATAACCACGGACGTTCTTTTAAGTATGTGGAAATAACTCGCGAACGAACCTACCCTTAAAAACGAATATAAACGTAAACAAACCAGGCAATCAGCTGGCCGAGGCAGGAAATAAAGTATCTTGAGTTTGCGCAGTGCGGACTAATAAAGGAAACGTCGTTTAAATTTTTGTGGGAATAAAGTATTATTTTTAAAAGTCCAAAATTGAAAATGTATAATAGAAGCTTTAATGGGTATAAACATTATAAAAATATAGTATGGCTGTAGTATAAATTGTAACACGTATAATAAACAAATTTTGTTGAAGCTATCACAACTTTCATTAATTTCCATCGTGTAAAACTGACTATTGCGTGCACCGTTCTGCGCCGCCATAAAATTAATGGGGCGAAGTCGATTTCCATTTGGTCGCCGACCACCAGACCATAGTGTAGGTACTTCGATATTGGGTGTGTACACTGTACACTATCTGCAAATGTACAGCCCCCTTCTGCGCAAGGCCTCCTAAGAGATAAAGGGGATCGTATTACCTGTGGTTTTGATTTAATGAAATAAAATTAATTAGATACATACAAACAATTTATTGTAGACATAATATTATACTTGCGTCATGTTTAATAAATCTGCCTGATATTATTTACTGTCGTTATTTATTAGCTAGCTGTTAGATATATTAATTTTGGTTATTGTTTCAGGTATGTACTGCTCTTGTTATGAGAAGTTGCCGTTGTTGACAAATATATTTTTATATAAATGTGCCAAGGTAAGATTTCGATCTAATTTATTGCAGTAACTACCTACGTGTACAATATATTTAGCGAGATTAAATTATTAACAGACTAAAAAATAATAATAAATATACCGCGCGTATGTACGTGTGCATCGAAACCTAGAGATAAGGGATGGCAATTTATTAATTTTAATTGTTGTCCGATTTCTCTTCCACGCTGATAATTTTTATTTTTCGTTCATCTTGTTTTCTTCTGACTCAAAGAAGACAGCAAGAAGATGGTCGAAACCTCGGTCGAAACGTCAAGCATTCAAAATAATCAACGTGGATGAGAACCCAGAAACTTTCCTATAAATCATTAGCTCGAAAGCCTTAAAATAAAAAAAAATTGGAACTGCTCTTACATAATATGTAGATGTACCAAGAGTGTAGTTGGCAGTACGAGCGAGAACATGCAAATTTTTAGGTTAAACTTTAAGATGATGATCTTTATTACGTGTACATTTTCGATCTTCAATGTATGTGCGGTGACTATTTAGTCACCAAAGCGTTCACCAAACGGTATATTATAGACGTTTTTACAGTTCAACGCGTGTTTAATTCATTTGACACACTATAATCGCTGACGAGTCTAGTGCGGACTATTTAATCATATCCGTTTAAATCACCTCGAGGCCAGAGGATTTGGCGGTGTTCATATTTTTATAAAATCCTAGGATTCCTCCTCAATGTTGTTTATAGCAAATTTAGCAAAATTAAAAGCGTAACTAAATAGCTTTAATTATAATATGTTTACAACAGATCGCCATGTGCTTATATCATTTCGAATTTTATCTACTTAAAGAATTGACCTTGTTTTTTTATAAAAAAAATGTTACAATTAAAATTTACGTTTTACATTTTTGGATGACTCAGTGGATAAAACTTTTACTCCTTATAGAATGTAATGCACAGTAAATTGAAAACAATTACCTACATACAAATTAGCGTAATTTTAGGAGTGATTCATCATATTACTAATTATAGGCTGAATTTAATCACTATATATTATGCCTTCAACGCTTTTTTCTCAGTTGAATAATACAACGTGTTTTCCCTCCAAAGTTGAAACGTATCTTCCCTTATTTTGTTTTCAGATATGTTAAAGGCACTCTAAAAAGGCAAAATTCGTTTGAAAATAAACAACAAACGTTCATAAATAGCAGCAGACCATAATTTTTAATCTATATTTCTGAAAAGCCCGAAGCTTTTATATCAGTTTCAGGTGGATTACAATGGCTCTTGAATGTTTTGAATTATAACGAAACCAGTATGGATTATTCTTGTTACAGTTCAGTTCACGAAATCTTACATTAAAATTTAATATTCGGAGCCTGGGATGAAGAGGCTTATGTAGGTGTTTTGTATCTACAGTTTAAAATTAAAGTTTGGAAGCAAGTCCCTGAAGGCGTTGCCCTAATCAATATTAGATGATTTGAGCCTGACAGGACAAGCTAATGTATTCATTATACCCTAGCCATTTTGTGTTTAAGGAGAAATGATGATCGTATGACCATGAAAATTCGACAATTATTTCGTAAATAGTATCTGCTTAATGAAAAGTTTTGGAATCTGTGAATAGCTTATTGTAATAAGTAATAGGAGAAATTTTTACAGTTTACTTTTGAATAATTGTTATAGAGATACGAGGTAACGACTGACTCGCAACCATTTGCGGATTTCCCACCGCTTCAGATTATCAAAAACTAAATATCATGTTTTTGTAGCTGTATATGAAATACGGACAGGAAACTTCTATAATCCGTGTGAAGTTATTGATTACAGTGCCGTGCCCATAACACCTAAAAAATAGGTTTTTAAAGACAAAAAAAAACGTAGAAAAAATTACGTTTTTTCTAAGATTAAAGAAATATAATCTGTTGTGAAAAATGCAAGACTCAGTAGTCAACCCACCCCACCCCACGCCACTGATCGATTATGATCGTTTCTTATCCTTATCCTCATTTTGTAGCTTCGTACATATTAAAAAAGAGAAAAAAGATTGAACGGTAACTATATTTCTTATTACACAGTACTTGGCATAATCACACATCTTCTTTATATTCATCTATCGATGTCGATGTCCGAAGAACGCCGTCAGTATAAAAAAAAAACGATTAATTGCAGTAGATGTAGAAACTGCATAACATTATTTTAATTTCATTAAGAATCTTGTAAATATCTGTAATTAGGTAAATGTGTAACTTTCTACTATCATTATTATACAGCTTGTCCCTAAATTGCACCGACAAACTATAACCACTCGATTCAACGCAAAAAATAAGACGATTTTTCTGCCATTTTTTTTTCAAAAAATGTATCCCTTTTTCAAAGTTAAAAGTTGGAAATATTAAATCCTTAATATCTCGGGTACCGCTGAAGGTTTTCAAACGAATTTCGATACGCTTATATTTCATATATTATTATGTAAAACCCTAATATGAAAGAAATTAGTTGGCGCTAAGGGTTAGTTTGGAGTTTTAGGGGTTGATGCTACTATATATTTTTATTAGTTGCCCAAATGAAGTGTCGAAGTATCACCGGATGGCCAAAAAAAAACTGAAACTATTTCATCTCTTTCATTGTTCTCTTGAAGGAAACGGTTTTCCAACAAAATGCGTAAAATCATACGCGTGTTATTAGACTGAGAATAAATAAAATCAGTCATAAAAAAAATATTTTTTGGATAAATCGGCTCTTAAATTAAATTTTAAAGTGGGGTTATGTTATATTTTTAAAATCAGGACATTCTTTAGTAAGTAAGTAAGAAAAAATTCACGAAAGAGAGACGAATAAAGTTGATTATAAGATAATAAAATGTATTACCTATTTTATAATAATTATAAAACACAAAAAATTACTGTATCAGTGTTTTTGTAGAATAAAAATTTAATGTCAAATAAGCAACATATAAGAGAAACAGAAAATACTATATTTTTTTAAATATCTACAGAGACTGCATTTGAAATTAAGTTCTGTTGACACAAAAAGTTAGCTAGAAAATTATTTCATACCAATTTTTGCGCTGTGGTGCCACTGAGAGTAACATGAAACTTTTTCAACAACAAAATTAGTTCTTTAGACCTATTTTGAGTGATAAGTAAATTTTCAAAACAAATTTCATCCATTCAAAGAGATAAACAAAAACCCCGTCGTTCAACTTTCCACCACAAAAAAATTTCGCATTTTCTTTAATTTTTCAATGCCCGGAAGTAAATTTATATGAGGCAACAAACCTTATCTAGTTTCTAAGTAATCAAATTTTCACTCGATTTTGTAGGTATAAATTTTCCATTACACAGAAAAACAATTAGCATGATTGTGAGCTCAGCTGCAAATATTTATTCATAACATAAATATTTATTGATTATATACCTATACTAATTATTATTATTTCTGATAAGATTATATCTTTCTTATACCTACATATTTTTGACAAAGTACACAAATAATAATTAAGGTTTGGTTTATTACCATAAATGTTAAAATGTTAAGAAATCAGTCAGTAATTTTCTTTCTTTTTTTGGGATTTACTATCACACTTCTGAACATTTCCCAGACAATCTAAAAAATAACTGGATTTAAAAAAAAATTTTTAATCTCTTAATTGTCTGGCAAATGTTCAGAAGTGTGGTAGTAAATTCCAAATAAGAAAAGAAAGAAAATTGACCGATGCCACAAATAATATTTATAGTCAGTAATTCTTGAAATGTATTTCTGTACAGCTTTTTTTATTTTCTTTAAAGGACTTTTTCTGCCCTTGAATAGATGAATAGTAAAGTTGATGCTACATTTCCGTCTTGTTTAGAGGATGCGTGGTATCATTTAAAAAAATTGAGTAAAAACCATTTTGGCAAATTTTGTCCATTCATAGATCACAATTAAATATTTTTGTCTCGACCTCAATTTTTCTAGCGTTGCTTTGGTTGGTTAGAATTGATCAGGGGGAATCTTGGCACTCTAGATTCAGAAAATTATGCAGAATTCAAAAATGTAATAATGTACAGGGTGTTCCATTTAAAAATCGAAAGCTTGTGTCATTTCCGGTGGAAACAATTTCATTTATACGTCAAAAAGTGACGTTTGATAAGTGTAATCACTATCAGTATACTGAATTTGAAAAATGTATCTAAAAAAGGGGGGTGTACCACGAGCCTGTTATACACGATAGATTTATAAAACAGACATGTTTCAAAATTCAAATGCCCAGTCTTGGCTCTCAGTTCTTGCTAGCAAGTTATAAAAAATAGAGCCACGTATTTAGATGGGCTCCTGATTTTTAATTTTCGTGATTAGTTTTCCTTTTCTGTTGAGCATTTTGTTGGTCCTCTAGATCCGGTAATTGTATCATCTACTTTTTCTTATTTTTTATTTCAGCCAAAAGTCCAATCATCCGCCAGGATATTGTAATAACGTGAGAATAGGTTGAAGGGAATGCAATAGGGGGTTTTATTGTTTTCCGGAAGATTTGTTATTTACTGATTATAGTGGAGTTCACATGATATCAAATTGTGATTTCTGTTTGCACGTCAAGGTTAAAAGCTAAAACCTATTTCAAATGATTCGTTACCTTCTGGAACATCAAAATCCGATGGTCGTCAAAAGGTCGTCCTGTACGGGGTGGCTGTAGGGGATGAAATGTGAAAAACACCTTAAAAATTTTTATTAAACAATTCGGAAAGCACGGAGTTAAATGGGCGACGTCTATGTTTATCGTACGCTGGAGAAAAGTGTCTTATTGCACAGGCAATGTTTCCACTTAACACCGCACTAGCTGCTTTATTCTCATTATGATCAAAAAACACCCTTTAATAACGTTGTAGACTGGGATTTCAGGATGCTAAGGCACTTTTTACTTTTTTAATATGACCGCTCACCAATTTTTGAATGGGTGTTTTAGGAGCGCCCGCACAAGATCTTTTAAGGTCGACATTCGTTTGTTTTCGTACCGGGAGAGGTCTTATTAAGGTCCATTATCGCTTGTTTTCGCAGTAAAGACGTGCATTTGACTAACTGTATGAAAAATACGAACTAAACTGTATTAGGTATGTATTTTATTTAAACGAAATATTATTTTTTATATGAATTTATTTTGCTTTAAATAGTTTATAGTTCAGTTACTTGGTGATCTCACTTCTAACTAATTCTATAGCTGTTTTAAATTAAAATATTTTTGGATAGTTTGATTCAAAATGGGTCAAATATCAAATATTAAAAAGGAATAAGGGTGCTTTTCGTTGGGGGTGAGTTTCACCCCAACTTAGGAGTTTCGAAAAAATAAAAAGTGACTGTTGGAACGTGTGGATCATCGAATTCTACTCCAAAAAACCTCTCTATTACGTACTTTTTGCTTTAATACCCGCCGAGTTAAAAGGATTGAAAACGTTGATTTTTAAGCAGAAGACACTGATTTTTCAAAGGTTTTAAATAAGCAAATTACTCAAAGAGGATTTTCGAAAAAGTTAACTAATGAAATAAAAATAATCCATGAAATAAAAATTAGTTTAGGCTCATCGTAGTCGAGATACAGTTGGTGCATTTGAATGTAGACCTGAAAAGGGCACGCGCTTCAAATAATCATAACTCTGGTTTAAAGAACCTTTTGACATGTACCTACCTTGAATCAAATTGAAACTTATTAAACTTATTACAGTAGCTTAAAATTGTGTTTTGGCAAATCAAAAATGATACAAGGAAAATAAAGGCAAAATTTTGATTTTTGACAAAATAAGTGCCCGTTTTTTTGGTTCAGTAAATTCCAAATTGAAACTATAAAATTCCAAATTATGTTTTTTGTTAGTCATTACTATTATGTATACGCTCACATTTTTTTGATCGTGATGGATGCATTATCTAAAAGATTTTACTACTTAATGTATTTTGAAAATTTTTGAAATAATGATTTTTATGGCTTTGAAGTCAAAAAACTTAGCAGGGAAGAATCTTACCAAAGAATGTTACCAAAGACAAAAAATGATGGCAATGAACTAAGAAAAATGCTACCGTTTTTATTATTTTATTTTAATTGACGCATTTAAGATGCATATAGAAAAGCTGACAACCTTTGTACTGTTTTGACCTACCTGAAGAGGATTAAAGGACCTTCGAAATGATTTTTTTTAATGATTTTTAGCATTAATTGCAAAGGAGATATGACCGAAATAAGAAGCGCGCCTCATTTTAGCAAATTACGATATTGCTCGTTTTGCGGTAATTTATTAGTCTCTGAAATTCGTTAATTATTGATATATTAACTTTAGGGGTGGTTTTCATCCTCTTAGGGGTAAGATCAATTATTTTTCTTATTAGGGGATGAGTTTTATATCGACCATATTGAGGGTCCAACATAAAATTTTTAATTTCTTACTTCACATTCGTGATCAGCGACTCCAAAAACATAAATAAGTTTAAATAATTTTTTCTCAGTACTTGGTTAATTATTGATTTTTTGATTTTAGGGGTGGTTTTACCCAATATTTTTTCTTATTATAATAAGTAAGAAAGTAATAAGTTTTGTCCTAAAATATACGAATTTGCAAAGAAAAAGTTCTACTTGCTCAAAACAAACAAAATATGTTTTTCCATTGTACCCCTATTATATCGGCCATATTATCTACAATCGCGAATTCTAAAATTTTTAATTGAGACTCGTAGTCAGCGACCTCAAACACATATACATGAATTAACTGACATTAATAACTGACTCTTAATACTTAAGTCAGTATTAAATTTTGAATTTCAGGGGGGTTTTCACCCTCTTAGGGGTAAAAGCACATCTACATGTTCCTTTTTAATATTTCAACTTGATACCCTAAAGTTTAAAAAGGCGCAAAAAAAATTTACAAGCAGCTATAGAATTAGTTCGAAGTTTGGGTACTTTTTGGCGCATTCCCGCCGGACTCCGGCAATCTTCAGGGTCGTCCGAGAATGTTAGCCTTTTCCTACTAGATACACAATGTACTATTCCAGTTAAATGTAGATAAAAATGGTGTCATTCCATTGGACATTGATGATTTAGTACTGAGAACAGGGGTAATTTTATTGTCAATAATTTTCCACCCATTTTCCAGCGGATCTGCTAGAAACCAACTCCTAAGTTGGGGTGAAACTCACCCCCAACGAAATGCACCCTCATTCCTTTTTAATATTTGGTATTTGACCCATTTTGAATCAAACTATCCAAAAATATTTTAATTTAAAACAGCTATAGAATTAGTTAGAAGTGAGATCACCAAGTAACTACTATAAACTATTTTACCTACGATCACTAACGTAAATAGCTGAAAACGCACTCTCCGCCACCTACGTAAATTGAACCTTACACACCGTAAACAAATCGCACGTTCAGCCGCTGAGATGTGCTGCAATGTGACCACGTGACCTACTTTACACAACACTTGTAGTTCATATTTCTGACACCAGGCTAAAATTATTAAAAATGGCAGGTGCAAAACTTAATTTTCTAGCTCCGTCAAAACTGACATAAGCAACAAATAATACAAAATTGTGTTTTAATTTCAATAAATACGATCGTAGGTAAAGTATAGTACATAATTCGAGTTGTAAAGCAATTACGCACTCATGGAATTGCCACACTCGCCGCTACGCGGCATCGTGCGCAATTTTTCCATTCGTGCGTAATATGCTATTTACAACTCTCATTACGTAATATACTATAAAGCAAAATAAATCATATAAAAAATAATATTTCGTTTAAATAAAATACCTAATACAGTTTAGTTCGTATTTTTCATACAGTTAGTCAAATGCACGTCTTTACTGCGAAAACAGGCGATAATGGACCTTAATAAGACCTCTCCCGGTACGAAAACAAACGAATGTCGACCTTAAAAGATATTGTGCGGGCGCTCCTAAAAGACCCATTCAAAAATTGGGGAGCTGTCATATTAAAAAAGTAAAAAGTGCCTTAGCATCCTAAAATCCCAGTCTACAACGTTATTAAAGGGCGTTTTTTGATCATAATGAGAATAAAGTAGCTAGTGCGGTGTTAAGCGAAAACATTGCCTGTGCAATAAGACACTTTTCTCCAGCGTACGATAAACATAGACGTCGCCCATTTAACTCCGTGCTTCCCGAATTGTTCAATTTTTTTTTTCTAATATTTGCCTTACCCTAAAGCATATTTTGCTTTAACAAAAGTAATTCTCGTGTTTTGTAGATTAAAATGGTGAAAAGAAATTCTTGGGGTGTTTTTCACATTTCATCCCCTACAGCCACCCCGTACACGACAACATTTTGAACGACCATCGGATTTTGATGTTCCAGAAGGTAACGAATCATTTGAAATAGGTTTTAGCTTTTAACCTCGAAGTGCAAACAGAAATCATTTCTAGAGGGTTTTGGTGCGGCCGTGGACTCTACTATTATGTTGTTTTACCACTTTCCTTTTTATTTCGGAGAAAATTGGATAAGGAGTTTGACGCAGTGTATTTTTATAAAAAATTTTACATTGTTAAAAAATAACAAAGCAGTCCATAAAATAGTTTAAAATGGTTAAATTCGGTGCTATAATTCTATTGCACATTGTAATTAATGCAAATGTAATTAATTACTATAATTCATATACTTGGTAAAAAAGTACGTGAAATTCAAATCCGTTTGTCTCATAAATAAGCCTTTTTATTTAGGTTTTCCTTTTATGCTCGACGTTTCTAAAAATTAATATCGTCCGGTAATTGCATTTCAAGAGGGTCATGTAACATTTCAGTAGGAATATAAAGAATAACTCGAAAGAGAAAGAATAGAAGTGGACGTTTAATCGTAGATTCTAAGATTACTAGATTCTGAAAAGATGTTCACTAAAAGTTCGTAATTAAAGTGGTGGATAACTCCTCAAGCTCTCCAAAATGCTCTTACAGAACTAATACGTTTATAGTTGAGAACCAAGACGTAGACGTTTTTCATACATCATTTTGCTAATAATGGTTATATCAAGAGAGTAGATAAACAGATACCTATGGTAGTAATTTTTCATTTTATTTTATCTTTAAAATTAATATCAATAATGAAAAAGTACACTTTAGAAATGCACAAATGTATGATGTTGCGATAAAAGAGAAATGTTTGTGCATTAATTAAAGCAATTTTCAACTGTAGGAGATAAACATATTTCGTATTTGATGCACCCCTTAACTTTACTTGTATATACATATTAAACTCTAATTTTAATGGCAGAGATAATCCATCTATACTCAAATCAAAACTTAGTCGGGAATCAGGAGTCGCAAATTCGTTCATAGGGGGTGAACTCAAAGATATAGTTTTGAAAAAAATGGTACCTTATCTAGAATAATCTTGCGAATCTAAATGTGAAGGAAGCCATTCTGTCCGCGATTGCAAAAAAACGTAAAAAAAAAAATTCGAAATTTTTTGTATTACTGAAAATTGATTAATTTTATGTTTACACCTCGTTTCTGGGCTTATTTTTTAATATTTCTTAATGGTTTTCAAACCAATCAAAAGCTTGTTATTTCTAGATTCATATGCTACCAAACTATTCTCGAAAATATTGTTAACAAATGCTGCAGAATTTGTTTAAACAAAGCGTCCCCGAAAAGTGTAGTGCAAATTTTAGTATCGGGACATTTTTAAAACTATTACAGATAGATGCATACATCTATGATATGAAATATGCAAAAAAGAATGGAGCAATTTTTAGTCAAAGAATTATCTACATTGCTTTAATGTTATAAAAGATACGAATTTTTTGCACGGCGGCATTGCGTTGTTGCGCTGAATAATTGTAAAGGTAGGTATCCACCAAGCGCGCAAAATGTTTGTGATTGCTGGCAAATATTTGCAAACTCAATATTTGTTTTGGTGGAGACAAAATCACGCGCATTCGCAAACGTTCGCAATCATTTGGTCGTGTTCCGTGCGGTGTCGGTACATCAAAGGGATTTGTTGTTTGTGTGTGCGCTTTGCTTTTTTAGTGGAGACAGACGTTGCCCCGAACAGCGAGTGATTTTGTGTTTTAGTCAGTGCAGTGAGAGACAACCTAACTTTTTAGAGTAATATGCATTATTATGAAAGCTGAGGCACTAGCACGACGTTTTCTTTTCGGCGCCATTTTGGGTTCGGCACAGATTTAAAAAATACACCGATACTAATTTTCGGTCGGATCGATGACCAATGTTTGCAAACGTACGTTGTTTGCGAATAATTGGCTGGTGGAGATGAAAGTCAACAATTAAAATTGCAAACATTTGCAATTAGTTACGAACGTTTGCAAACGTTTACTCCCAATGATTTTCTGGTGGATACGCACCTTAACATACCTATCTCGCGCGCTCTAACCGAATGAGTACCTGCCTAGACACTAAGGCCATAGTATCTCTAAAGCCGGCGCCACACATGCGGCATTCGGCGAAAGGCGAGCGGTTACTCGGCGATAGCCGCATGTGTGTAGCTGACGCTCGCCTCGGCGTTCGCCATTCGCCATTCCCGCTTCGCGTTGGTAAATTGACGCGAATCAAAGGATTCGCGCGTCATAAATTCGATCGGTACACACATTGGGATTGTTTTTTGTCAGTCTTGACACTTGGCAGCGTTTGTGTTGGTTTTCGATAGTTGTTTAATAAAAAGGAGTGGTTAAACGTTGCTCGCCTATCAAAGCTTTCGCCTTTCGCCAAATGTCATTCGACGAAAGCCAAAGTTCGCCTTTCGCCGAATGCCGCATGTATGGCGCCGGCTTAAGGCCGCACTAAGGCGTTGATATATGAAATTTACCACCAACCGAGGATTCTTTTTATCAACAAATTTTAAGAGCCGCGTATCAAATAATTGTTTGGAAAAATGCGACTGAGGTAAATCCAGAAATTCCCAATCCAAATGATTTTGGTTGGGAGTTGAAGAATAATGTATATATCCCTAAAGTAATAACTATAAATGGTCGTCCATAATAGGTTGCTATTGTGAGGGTAAATGTGTTTTTCGTATTTTGACCCATAATATGGTATTCTACTAAATTCAAAATCGTTTAATAAAGTGGCACTTTACCACATGAAAATGTCACTTTACTGTTATAATGTCAGTGTTAATAAAAAACAGTTTGACAGAAAGTATTTCATATACCTTCTCGTATTTTTCCTTGGATTTTAAAGGAAGTATGTTCGAAGTTGCTTCTCGAACGGCATTTAAAATGTCTTCAGAATAATTTTCTAAATTGTGTTTCAGTAGCCAGATTCATTATTATAATTAATATACATATAACTTAAAATCAATTCGATTCACAAAAATTATACTTAACTGTTATTATACAGGGTGATTCATAACTAATGGTACACAGACCAACAGCAGATTTCGAACGTAAAAATATTGCGATTTAGCCAAACTTACTTTAGTCCAAAAGTTAATGGTAACCAAGATACAGGGTGTCAATAAAACTTATTTTTTAATTTTCTCTTGTAATTTAATGAATTTTTGTATTTTTCTTGTAAAAATCTATAAGTGGGGGTTATTTGGGGTGAGGAATCATAATACACCTTCAATTTTGGTATAACTCCTAGAGGGCGCTACGTACGCTGCGTTTAATGTGTAAAAAAGGTCGTAACTTTTTACCCGCACCCATACGGCAGATTTCGCTTAAAAATTATTCTCTTCTATCATTTCTTAATAAAAAAGGTATACTTGTTTTAAGTCTCTAAATACAACAGATTTTCAGAAAAGTGCAAATCAAAAATTCCATGCAAATTCACTATGAGATGTGAAAAATTATTTTTATTATTTTGGCGGCAAAATTCGACAATTTTTCGTTGAAAATGTAGTTTTCTCCTATGTAGTTAATCCCGTTTAAGTGGTTATTGGCGTTAAACAATTTCTCAAAATATCAGACATTACAACAAAACAATTTTAACTAGTAGGCATAAATAATTTTATTCCATGGTAAACAATGCATCACAAAATATAATAACAACAACATATAACAACAAATAGTACAATAAATATTCAACTAGATCACTTCTCTCTTTTCAGAATTCGAAAAAAATATGTGGCGATCAGTTTTTAGGTATTAAAAAAAATTTAGAAAGAAATAAAAAACACAACACTTCTACAACAATTAATTAATGTTTAAAAGATTGGTTGTTTGACAGGTACTTTTTGTTTTTATGCATGCTTGATGAATATTTATCTTTATTTACTCTGATAATGCTGTATCTCAACGCCTACTTTTAAAAATAATTTTTTACAGTGCATAATGAATACGCACAGAATTTTTGTGTGTATATTACTTCTATATTGTCATTTTTCTAAGCCCACCCAAGTAGTACATTTAAGTTCATTTAGTTGTTTTCTTACATACCTCTTACCTACCTAAATATTTTAAGTTGTTATAACAATTTTTGTTCCCAAGTAAATTAATCTTTAAATGTCTCTGTTTTATTGTCCATGTTAAAATGATAATATTTACGAAAAAGTAATAGGTACACTAAGAAAGCATTGTAAAGGTTTTGTAAACACAGTAAATATCGTCAATAGTCACTGATCGGCCAGAGCGCGCGCGATGCGCTGACGTGAGTGACTGGATATTGCACACACTTAAAACGGTAGCGAAAACAACGGAGCGCTGTACAAAAATAATCATATTTCTTATGAGGATAAAGCAAGGCAGATATTTCTTTGACTAAAAATTGCTCCATTCTTTTCTGCATATTTCGTATCATAGAAGTATGCATCTAATGTAATGTAATAGTTTTCAAAATCACTCAATGCTGAAATTTACATTGCACTTTTCTGACACGCATTGTTTAAACAATTTATGTAGCATTTGTTAATGAAAATTTCGAGAATAACTTATCAACACCTGAATCTAGAAAGAACAAACTTTCAATTGCTTTGAAAATCATTAAGAAATATTACAAGATAAGCCTGGGAATGCGGTATAAAGACAAAATTAATAAATTTTCAGTAATCTAAAAAATTTCGGAAATTTTTTTTTACGCCTTTTTGCAATTGCGAACAAAATGGCGCCCTCTATATTTAGATGCGCAAGGTCATTCCGGACAATGTACATATTTTTTCAAAACTATATCTTCGAGTGGTGGGTGTGACTTTTTAGGAGCGTCTTTCGAGATGCTAGATTCCTGACTAACTGAAATTTGTTATTGAATGTGAATATATCGACTTTGAAGGCTGGAGCCGAGGCTGGAGCCATAAAATATAACCTCATCCGAGACCTCATCCAATAAAATTAGATTCTGTACAGTAAAATCTTGGGTTCATGTAATATTCTGTATGTATGTTGAATTTTTCTCCCGGTGGTGGTTATGGTTCTATTACGAACATCGAACATCATTAACGGTAGGACAATATAAGGCAAGTATTGTACAAACTGAAAAAATTAAATACATTACATAGTTACGTTTGTTTAATAGATAAATTCTGAAGCAAAACTGCTAAAATATGAAATAAGAATGATATGAGAATATTGATTGGACTCTCTTAATTCCATGCCGTTGGCGTTGATATGATTCTTGATGTGAGCGTGATTTTTAAAACGCATTTTTACCGCAAAAATATTTATATTTTTTCGAAATATGCAGTGTGCCTTGGATTTAGCTGGTTAAGATAAATTAATTTACTTACACCTTCTATTCTCTCTAGTCACTAAAAATGTGATACTACTTATACAATCCTAATTATAGTGTCACTGAAAATGTGACATATATCATTTCTTCTGTGGGTATACATCTACGGTGACAAGTAGGAATTCCTATGAAACACCTCCCGTATTTCAAAACAAAACCAGCTGTTTTAAATTATGCTCCTTCTCATACGTGAATATGAACGATGTTACATGCGCCTGCCTGAACTTATCGGGTCTGTGGCTCTCCCTGACAATGATTGTTAATTCTCCGATGTTGCCAGGTAAAAATAAATTGTAAACGGCAATTTTTAGTTGAAGCAAATATTTCGCTAAGGTAAACAACAAACGCAAACTAATTGAAATATCTGTTCATGATCACGATACATAAATTTAGTTCATGATAGATTATTAGAAGAAATCCAGAAATGGAAGCAAACAATTGATTCAGGTTTAATATGTTGGAAATTACTTTAACACCTCTACTTCATTAAATCATAAGAAAACCATCATGAATCTTTTTAATATTACTTATTTTATTTATATAAAAAACATTACTCGTAATTTTTGACATGAAAATGAGTTGAAAGAAGGAAGTGATGACATTCCTCGGTTTGATATGATATTTACGATAAGATTCAGATTCATCAGTCTGCCTATTTAATTGAAATGCCTATTTGCGATCAACTAAAATTTCATATCTTTTTATTTTTTGATGTACGTTTTATCCGAGGTTTTATCTTATTAACTAAGTGAATTCAAAAAACCAACGATAACGGCAAAACGTTCCCGTCTTACCATAAGCTGATGAAGGATTTTTATCAGACTTATCATCGTTAGTTTCTGTAGCCTTGTTAAATTGTAATTTTTTGTTTGGGCGATTTGGGACTAAAGTAAGAATTTTTTCTTTAATCTGACTTTGAAAGTACAGGTATAATAGTTGCTATCATTCTTTTGGAAACATTCTGAGAGATAACTACTTTTGCAATTTCAATTACATTATATTAATGGCGATACTGAGACCCAGACGAACTCCTTATTCCACAACCCCCATCCAAAATTCGAGATTTTGATTCGTAAACGGTTTGCTTGCAAGCACAAAAGTTTTGTATTGTTTATAGATAACTTCCCCGACTTGTGGATTTATGTTAGTTGATATTTACTTCATCCATAGCACTAAACATTCACATTCTTAGCGTCCGCCAATTCAATTCAGAATAGGAGTTTGATTTGCATTTTACTATATTGATGATCTAGGGAGCTGATAAGGTTAGTTTAAAAAAATTCGTCCATAACTGATATTCATTTAACCGTTCTGAAATTAAAAGAAACTGAAAATAATAAAACAGTAACACAGTTCCTCCCTTTACTAAGAGATTGAACATTGACTCAAAGAGTAGATATGAATCTTTGATTGAATTATAAACATTGATAACAAAAGCATGGACGCATTTTAATTAATTAGGACAAGGAGTAAATTACTTTCATTATAATTTATTTGTAATTATTTAATAGTACACAAACAACAACACTAGTACATTACAAATATGTAAAAATAAAGTACTTACTTTGTTAAATGATCGACCTAATACATCATTATTTTTTTCGAGTTTAAAAGAATGATGTTTGATGATCAAAGTATTTTTGCTCCATTATTTTTGGGATGTTTTAGTGTGGGTCGAAATAATATATGTATTAGTAAGTATAAGTTTGTTACCAATCACCAGCAATCAATAATTTGTCAACTGCATTATTAAATAATGTCCAATGATTCCAATAAACATTGATTTTGGCACTCTATTCGTTTAATTCTGTGAAGACTGAAAAATGTGCCCAAGACGATTTTTCTGATAGCATTTTTTTCAAAAATGTACCCCTACAGAAATATAGTCCTTCAAAGTTGAGGGTTGGAAACATTAAGTCCTTAATATCTCGGGAACCGCTGAAGATTTTCTAACGAAATTCGATACGCTTATTCTTCATGTATGTTCCAACAACCCTGTGTAATATGAAAAATAATATGTGGCTCTAAGGGGTAGTTTGGGGTTATAGGGGTTGATCGTGCTATATATTTTTTGGTCAGTTGCCCAAATGAAATTCTGGAAATATTACCTGATGGCAAATTGAAAACTAAATCTTATTTTTTGACGTAGAATCGCGTGGTTATAGTTTGTCGGTGCATCTTAGGGACACCTTGTATATTTTGAACTTTATTAAACAGTTTCAACTCAACATTCAATAATAATAGGCTCCACCTGTGGACCAAGATGTTTCTATGTACCTACTAAGTTTCATCTAAATTCAAAAAATACTTTCGAAATTTGTTGTCTTTCACTAATGATTCCCCCCCCCCCCCCAAAAAAAACAGCTTTCCTTTGACTTTTTCGGACTGGACTTCATGTTTTATAGAGTTAGTCATGGAGCATCTTTTGGTCTTTATTGCATCTCAGTCAGTGGATCCGTCTTGGAGTTTGGTACATTTTGTGAATACATTTGATAAATATCATACAAAGAATTCGGGTACTTTTGGACTGAGAGTCAGAATCAAGGTCAGAATTTTCTACATTCGATTAGGAGTCGATATAATCCAAGTTTTGTCGAGATTCGATAAATATTTTAATTTTTAACACCTGCTATGAAAATATCAAACATTTATGTTGTGCCTACATGGTCATGCCGATATTGTTATATAATAATAATGCATTGTGCCTGCGCAACCATGCCACATTGTTTAAAAACAAGGTTCTCTTTTATTTAAAACATGTTTTTTACACGGCAATTAAAATATTTCAAACCAGTTTTAAATAAAAAAAAACATTTGTTCAAAATAAAAATAACTATTTTTGCCAATCCTGTCTTTAACATCTATATGCACGCTCGGATTGACCCTCTCATAATACTGAATTAGCTAGATCCACTAGGATACTTGAATTCCTGTATAGAGCTAAGCAACTATTACTAATGTCTATAGTACAAATATATCCCGGAATATTGAATATTGCCATATATCTGAGCCAAAAATATTTTATCCAGTTCCCAATGAAGTTATACGAATGATAGTTTACGAATTTAGTTATTTCCGAGGTTATTTCATTGCAACACGACGTAGTGTTGACGATCTGAGTCTTTTTAATAGTATTTCCTAGAGATTTGCCAACAGATCATAATGCATCGCTCCTTTTACCTCGCATGACGTATGTCACTAAACAAAGCATCATCATCCTTTTGCCCTGAAGATCCGTTCGTAACTATCGGACATTATATCTCTAATAACAAATTTATGATAATATTTGTTACCTAATCGATATACAGGCTATCTGTTGAGATGTGAATTCAGAGTAAAAATTAGGACAATTGACCAAGGATTGTATCCAAAAGTGCTTCCATAAAGAGGTACATCACGTCAAAGCTGCAGAAGAATACGAAATTAACTAAGAAACGTGTGTGAAGTTATAGCAATTAAACATGGTATTTAGATCTAGTACCTATAGGGTTAGTTTAATGCTGTTAGCTGACTTGCCGCACCACTGAACTTTTTTCTTGAAAAAATTTAGGGAAACAATTAAGTTGTTGAGAAGTAAGGTTTAAAATAAGTCTCGTTTGCCGTTATTTATTTTAATTAATATCGAATGAAGCCATTATATCAACAAAGTATTTTGGCACCCATGACAGATAGACCATAATACCTTTATATTAGTGGACAGCTCTTTCAAAGTACTTTCTTTTGGAAAAATAAATACATAAATAAATTAGGCGTTACCTGACTCACCCGATATAAAATTTTCGTTAAATCTAATAACAGTAACATAGATAGTTTTTGACAACCATATCTCAAAATGCTATTCCGTTGCCTCACAGTGAGTTGAAATGTTTTCGATACAAACTCATGCATATCATGGTACTGAATCATCATCACATACCTATGAAGTGGCATTTCATGTAAATTATCATCAAAATAAAAATCCAAATATGTAATAATATACTAAGAATTACATTTAACAAATATATTTATGACGTCACATCACTCTGTATATTTCAATGTATTCTATGGACGACTCGAATCTGAGACACCCTGTATATCGTATTTTACGATATTTTCTTGTAGTATAACAATGTATCTGTCTAGAACAGTTCATATAACGTGCAAATAAAATAATTATTAATTAACCTCTAAATACAATTTGTTTCACAATTCCCTAATTAGAAGAAAAATCCGAACATCCGACAACGCCGGGACGTAGCAGTACGTGCGCTCCGTCTTGTTCATACTGTTCATAATACGACTACTGCCTAGTTTAGTTCTCGCTTCTCGCCCTTCGAGGTTGCGGTCCGACAGCCTTTACGTTGCTGTGACAGCTGCATTCCACACGTGTAATTTCGACCTTGCTGCAACTGCAACTGCAAATGCATTAATGCACATTGTATCTATCATTTCTCATTCCATTGGTAAAATGGTGATACGCGTACTTGATGTTTTGTTCTAGTAATTAACGGCGATACTTGTACTTTTTGCGTCGTGTTCGAATAATCAGTTAGATGCATTTGCTTGGTTTTAAATGCATCCTGTGAAATGAGGACAAAATAGTTTTGCAACTTTAATTGATAGTGATAAATGTGTGATTGTATAGGAAAAGGCGTTTAGAATATTAATGGGATAAAGGTGTACTTTAAATGTGAGTAGGTATTATTTCTGAGCGAGGGTGTTATGTATTTTGGGATACATTTGATTTATTTTATCCGGATTCTGCATATCATATTATGACAGGATATGAAACTGAAAGAAATAGGTCACATGTTATTAATAATTTTTAATATTTCTAATTTCCTCGATCTTGGCCTACTTACCCAAAAACAATTGAACCCAGTTATAAGTATAACCAATTTATTTACAATTTATAAAAATAAATAATTACAGTAAGTTCCATCTTGCATCATAGTAGAGTAAATAGCTGCTTCTATCGTGTCATCCCGTTTGCACTTTGTTGCTAAAATGTGAGACCCACTTTTTATCATTCCCCATCCGTTAACAATGCAAAATCGAGAGGTCGTCAAAAAATCGTACTGTACAGGGGGTTGCTAGGGGTGGTTTTTCAAAAATTATGAAAAAACTTTTTTTGCGTTTTTTACATCCATGTCACCTGGTCCATCATCTACTGAAGTTTTATGCCAATATTTTAATAAGAAATATTTTTTTTTTAATTTTAAAATCGTCATGTACAATGCTTTTATATGGAGCGCCTAATTATATAAAGTCTCGCCCTGAAATACCACAATTGTAATATCCTTTCTAACGTCCTAACTCGAAAACCTTTTGATTAATGAAAAAAATCACTTCTATAAACGTTGTAGGTCAAAGATCGAGGATTACATTACTTTTTTCAGATTCTAAATCCGATCGATAGTTTCGTTAAAAACTTACAAATTGTAAAGCCATGTCGTGGCGGTTATGGCCGACATTGGAGATGCTACGAAGGTTCACAATACTGTGGCACAGGCAGTCAAAAAACGACTCTAAGCTTCAGCGCGTTTGTAAAGTCGATATTCGCCTATTATCGTGCAAATTCTGTGTTTTAGAAGCGTTTTAAATGTCTTCCGATATTATTTTATTAATAAATATTTAATTAAACAACTTCGATGTGATTTTTTTAATGGTAATCAAATTTCCCTTTGATTTTTTTCAATAATGATAAGTAATTTTAAATAGCTACACAAAAATATAGGCAGGTGGCAGGTATCTTACACAAAAATATAGGGTAGGTAGTAAGGTACTTACCTACATAAATTAAATAGTGTAAAAGTTTTGTTGAATATATTAAGTTAAGTTTACAATGACAAAAGTAATGATAATAATTAATAATAATTGTACTACAAGTGTAACGAATTACAAACCCTTAAAAGGGAGCCATATCTAAGAAAAAGGGGTCCGATTGGAAAATATTTACTATTTTTGGTAATACATTGTGATTTGTGATCTATTTATATAAGTACTTAGCCCAATCAATAGGTACTTCTAACTTGCAAAAGGTATAGGAAAGTTAATATTTGGTGCGATTGTTTAATTAGGAAGTTATTTGAAATGCCAAGTTTTCGACCTTGGCGGGATGCCGCTTGCGCCCCCATACTGGTATTAGGGGGTGGAAATTCGCTTTTTTGCGATTATCTCGGTATCGGTGCGAAATACGTCGATTAAAAAAAATGTAGAACGTACGATTTTCTACATTTTTTATCGAAACTTTCTTTTCTAAGGTTCATAGTTTTAGAGCTGCAGCGCCTAGAAAGCAAGCGTTTTCGTCAATGTCTCGGAAAATTTTATTTTTTTATTTATTTCTCGCTGTTTATTATTTTTTACCCTTAATCGTTACTCCTTTCCACACCACCATAGAGGTAGAATGGTAATTGGGCGCGTTGTTTTTAACGTGATATCCCCAGTAGCCAGTAGGCATAACCCACGAAGCATCATCTCGTTGAAAATGATTAAAACTTTGACTTTTTCGAACTCCTTGAGATAGACCCGGTTGTTCTGGATTAATTAATGTTGAAGAATTTAGTTCGTCAGAGATTATGGACTCTTCCTGAGAATTTTCCTCTTGTTCTTCAAGATCATCACCACCATTATCATTTAGTATTTGTAAAGTGAGAAATTGATTGATTTCAGGTGGTTCATCAAAGGCTCTTCTAGAGCCTTCTGGGATAAAGGGGGTCGTAATTACATGTGGTGTATTTATTTATCCCTTTTTACATTTACATGAAATGCATTTTAATAAAATTTCAGGTGCAGGATCTTTCATCATAAATATTGGAGTAGGACAAAATTTACTACTCTTCCAACCCCAATCAACTGCATTCTGCATTTTTCGATTTGTTGTACCTTAATTAAACTTGATGGTAGGTCCGTAAAGAATGATATCGTGCAGCATCGCTTGTAGGAGGCAAAGAGGCCAATGTATATATTAATTTTTTGTAATAAATGTAATAAAATGTCATTTAAAGTGACGGCATCATTATTTATTCTGTAAAGTTCAACCAAAAATTTTCCCCCCACACAAATGATATCTTAACATTATCATCTTTGAATATTTGAATTGAATAAATCACTGAGTGACAAGAAGTCTTGACTCTATAATAAAGAAAGGTAAAGTTACATTTTTTAACCTGCTTCAGAAGAATAAATCACTTTCACTCCTGAAGAACAAGAGGAAAATTCTCAAGAAGAGTTTATAATCTCTGACAAACTAAAATCTTTTATCGGCAAATTTTCAGGTATATCTTTATTTTCTTCGTTATTGTCTTCCCATAGCCCATCAATGAATATAAGAAGTTCAAAAAAGTGTTAATCATCTTCAACGGCATGATGCTTCGTGGATAATGCCTACTGGGGATATCACGTTAAAAACAACGCGCCCTATTAGTTTACCTCTGTGGTGGTGTGGTAAGGAGTAACAAATAAGGGTAAGAAATTAATAAACAGCTGTAAATTTTGTTCAAAAATAAAATTTTCCGTGAAATTGACGAAAATGCTTACTTTCTACGCGCTGCAGCTCTAAAACTATGAATCTTACAAATAAAGTTTCGAAAAAAATATAGAAAACCCTCCACATTTTTTATCATGACCTCAATCGTATCTCGCACCGATACCGAGATAATCGCGAAAAAGCAATTTTCCACCCCTTAAAACCAATAGGCGGCCCCCAAGGTCGAAAACTTGGGATTTTAAATAATTTCCCAATTTAACAATCGTACCAAATATAAACTTTCCTATACCTTTTGCAAGGTAAAAGTACTTGATTCGGCTAAGTATATAAACAGATCACAAATCACAAAACTATACTCTCCCTACAGTTTAACATATTATAAGTTCATGTTTTTTTTAGTATTATATGAATTAACAAAAAATGTATGACCAAAAATAGTAAATATTTCCCAATCGAACCCCTTTTTCTTAGTTAAGGGTTTGTAATTCGTTACACTTGTAGTACAATTATTATTAATTATTATCATTACTTTTGTCATTGTAAACTTAACTTAATATATTCAACTTTTACTTTTTACACTATTTAATTTATGTAGGTAGGTACCTTACTATAGTTCATTTCGTTTCTCTTCCGCAGATAAAAAATGCCGCATTTATAAAGCAGAAACGCGGCCTCTTTGAAGCCGCCGCACGTGTTCCTTTGTCGGTAATTTTTTATCTGCGGAAGAGAAACGAAATGAACTTTACCTACCCTATATTTTTGTGTAAGATACCGGCCACCTGCCTATATTTTTGTGTAGCTATTTAAAATTACTTATCATTATTGAAAAAAATCAAAGGGAAATTTGATTACCATTAAAAAAATCACATCGAAGTTGTTTAATTAAATATTTATTAATAAAATAATATCGGAAGACATTTAAAACGCTTCTAAAACACAGAATTTGCACGATAATAGGCGAATATCGACTTTACAAACGCGCTGAAGCTTAGAGTCGTTTTTTGACTGCATTTGCCACAGTATTGTGAACCTTCGTAGCATCTCCAACGTCGGCCGTAACCGCCACGACAAGGCTTTACAATTTGTAAGTTTTTAACGAAACTATCGATCGGATTTAGAATCTGAAAAAAGTAATGTAATCCTCGATCTTTGACCTACAACGTTTATAGAAATGATTTTTTTCATTAATCAAAAGGTTTTCGAGTTAGGACGTTAGAAAGGATATTACAATTGTGGTATTTCAGGGCGAGACTTTATATAATTAGGCGCTCCATATAAAAGCATTGTACATGACGATTTTAAAATTAAAAAAAAAAATATTTCTGATTAAAATATTGGCATAAAACTTCAGTAGATGATGGACCAGGTGGCATGGATGTACAAAACGCAAAAAAAGTTTTTTCATAATTTTTGAAAAACCACCCCTAGCAACCCCCTGTACAGTACGATTTTTTGACGACCTCTCGATTTTGCATTTGTAACGGATGGGGAATGATAAAAAGTGGGTCTCACATTTTAGCAACAAAGTGCAAACGAAAATCTTTTCTAGAAGACTTTTGCGGGCTGGCAAACTCTACTATCAAAACGAAGTAAGAATATTTAATTTCAGATGAGTAATGCCAATTAAATTCTTTTAGAGTAACCTCGTCTGAATACCTCCTGCAGGTACTGCATCATTCTCGTCTAACCTGTCGCACTACCTTCACACAAACTTAAAAAGAGTGTGTTACTTATGTAATCTCGTTACATATCTATCTACAGGGTGTTCCAGTTTTTTGTAGCAGGACTTTAACAGTCGATAGACATTTAAAAAGTTATTAAAAAAGTTCATATAAACATAGGTTGAAAAATGCTTAGTTTTCGAGATACAGGGTGTTAAAGTTTGAAAATAAATATGGATTTATATATCAGTGTGAAGACAGCCATGCGTTCCAGCCACGAGTTTTGTTAAACCTGTTGCTGGAGACCAAACCGCCAGCGGTGTGCGCTACGACATAGGCAGCGCTCAGCGGTAAGAACATATTCCATGGCTGGGCCACGAATTTAATACTTTAGATAGGTGGCATATTTAATTAAAATAAAAAATTATTAGCAAATAGTACTTCTAACTAAAAACAATTTCTTCTTCATTCCTGTGACGTATCTCAGCATTTTGACGCGCACAAATTCGTCTCACACCATCCCCAAATCGAGAAAATCTAAGAAAAATCATAAATACGTCAAAGTTTACGTGGATGGGAGTTTTTTTACTGAAAAGTATATATATCCAACTATTCTAACGAACGTATATCTCAGAATATTTTGCCGGGCACGAATTCACCCCCGAACACCCCTCAAATAGAAATAATTTAAAAAAATCATAAATACGTCAAAGTTTACGTGGATGGGAGTTTTTTTAATGAAAAGTATATATATCCATCTATTCTAACGAACGTATATCTCAGAATATTTTGCCGGGCACGAATTCACCCCCGAACACCCCTCAAATAGAAATAATTTAAAAAAATCATAAATACGTCAAAGTTTACGTGGATGGGAGTTTTTTTACTGAAAAGTATATATATCCAACTATTCTAACGAACGTATATCTCAGAATATTTTGCCGGGCACGAATTCACCCCCGAACACCCCTCAAATAGAAATAATTTAAAAAAATCATAAATACGTCAAAGTTTACGTGGATGGGAGTTTTTTTACTGAAAAGTATATATATCCAACTATTCTAACGAACGTATATCTCAGAATATTTTGCCGGGCACGAATTCACCCCCGAACACCCCTCAAATAGAAATAATTTAAAAAATTCATAAATACGTCAAAGTTTACGTGGATGGGAGTTTTTTTAATGAAAAGTATATATATCCATCTATTCTAACGAACGTATATCTCAGAATATTTTGCCGGGCACGAATTCACCCCCGAACACCCCTCAAATAGAAATAAATTAAAAAAATCATAAATTCGTCAAAGTTTACGTGGATGGGAGTTTTTTTACTGAAAAGTATATATATCCAACTATTCTAACGAACGTATATCTCAGAATATTTTGCCGGGCACGAATTCACCCCCGAACACCCCTCAAATAGAAATAATTTAAAAAATTCATAAATACGTCAAAGTTTACGTGGATGGGAGTTTTTTTAATGAAAAGTATATATATCCATCTATTCTAACGAACGTATATCTCAGAATATTTTGCCGGGCACGAATTCACCCCCGAACACCCCTCAAATAGAAATAATTTAAAAAAATCATAAATACGTCAAAGTTTACGTGGATGGGAGTTTTTTTACTGAAAAGTATATATATCCAACTATTCTAACGAACGTATATCTCAGAATATTTTGCCGGGCACGAATTCACCCCCGAACACCCCTCAAATAGAAATAATTTAAAAAAATCATAAATACGTCAAAGTTTACGTGGATGGGAGTTTTTTTACTGAAAAGTATATATATCCAACTATTCTAACGAACGTATATCTCAGAATATTTTGCCGGGCACGAATTCACCCCCGAACACCCCTCAAATAGAAATAATTTAAAAAAATCATAAATACGTCAAAGTTTACGTGGATGGGAGTTTTTTTAATGAAAAGTATATATATCCATCTATTCTAACGAACGTATATCTCAGAATATTTTGCCGGGCACGAATTCACCCCCGAACACCCCTCAAATAGAAATAATTTAAAAAAATCATAAATTCGTCAAAGTTTACGTGGATGGGAGTTTTTTTACTGAAAAGTATATATATCCAACTATTCTAACGAACGTATATCTCAGAATATTTTGCCGGGCACGAATTCACCCCCGAACACCCCTCAAATAGAAATAATTTAAAAAATTCATAAATACGTCAAAGTTTACGTGGATGGGAGTTTTTTTAATGAAAAGTATATATATCCATCTATTCTAACGAACGTATATCTCAGAATATTTTGCCGGGCACGAATTCACCCCCGAACACCCCTCAAATAGAAATAATTTAAAAAAATCATAAATACGTCAAAGTTTACGTGGATGGGAGTTTTTTTACTGAAAAGTATATATATCCAACTATTCTAACGAACGTATATCTCAGAATATTTTGCCGGGCACGAATTCACCCCCGAACACCCCTCAAATAGAAATAATTTAAAAAAATCATAAATACGTCAAAGTTTACGTGGATGGGAGTTTTTTTACTGAAAAGTATATATATCCAACTATTCTAACGAACGTATATCTCAGAATATTTTGCCGGGCACGAATTCACCCCCGAACACCCCTCAAATAGAAATAATTTAAAAAAATCATAAATACGTCAAAGTTTACGTGGATGGGAGTTTTTTTAATGAAAAGTATATATATCCATCTATTCTAACGAACGTATATCTCAGAATATTTTGCCGGGCACGAATTCACCCCCGAACACCCCTCAAATAGAAATAATTTAAAAAAATCATAAATACGTCAAAGTTTACGTGGATGGGAGTTTTTTTACTGAAAAGTATATATATCCAACTATTCTAACGAACGTATATCTCAGAATATTTTGCCGGGCACGAATTCACCCCCGAACACCCCTCAAATAGAAATAATTTAAAAAAATCATAAATACGTCAAAGTTTACGTGGATGGGAGTTTTTTTACTGAAAAGTATATATATCCAACTATTCTAACGAACGTATATCTCAGAATATTTTGCCGGGCACGAATTCACCCCCGAACACCCCTCAAATAGAAATAATTTAAAAAATTCATAAATACGTCAAAGTTTACGTGGATGGGAGTTTTTTTAATGAAAAGTATATATATCCATCTATTCTAACGAACGTATATCTCAGAATATTTTGCCGGGCACGAATTCACCCCCGAACACCCCTCAAATAGAAATAATTTAAAAAAATCATAAATTCGTCAAAGTTTACGTGGATGGGAGTTTTTTTACTGAAAAGTATATATATCCAACTATTCTAACGAACGTATATCTCAGAATATTTTGCCGGGCACGAATTCACCCCCGAACACCCCTCAAATAGAAATAATTTAAAAAATTCATAAATACGTCAAAGTTTACGTGGATGGGAGTTTTTTTAATGAAAAGTATATATATCCATCTATTCTAACGAACGTATATCTCAGAATATTTTGCCGGGCACGAATTCACCCCCGAACACCCCTCAAATAGAAATAATTTAAAAAAATCATAAATACGTCAAAGTTTACGTGGATGGGAGTTTTTTTACTGAAAAGTATATATATCCAACTATTCTAACGAACGTATATCTCAGAATATTTTGCCGGGCACGAATTCACCCCCGAACACCCCTCAAATAGAAATAATTTAAAAAAATCATAAATACGTCAAAGTTTACGTGGATGGGAGTTTTTTTACTGAAAAGTATATATATCCAACTATTCTAACGAACGTATATCTCAGAATATTTTGCCGGGCACGAATTCACCCCCGAACACCCCTCAAATAGAAATAATTTAAAAAAATCATAAATACGTCAAAGTTTACGTGGATGGGAGTTTTTTTAATGAAAAGTATATATATCCATCTATTCTAACGAACGTATATCTCAGAATATTTTGCCGGGCACGAATTCACCCCCGAACACCCCTCAAATAGAAATAATTTAAAAAAATCATAAATTCGTCAAAGTTTACGTGGATGGGAGTTTTTTTACTGAAAAGTATATATATCCAACTATTCTAACGAACGTATATCTCAGAATATTTTGCCGGGCACGAATTCACCCCCGAACACCCCTCAAATAGAAATAATTTAAAAAAATCATAAATACGTCAAAGTTTACGTGGATGGGAGTTTTTTTAATGAAAAGTATATATATCCATCTATTCTAACGAACGTATATCTCAGAATATTTTGCCGGGCACGAATTCACCCCCGAACACCCCTCAAATAGAAATAATTTAAAAAATTCATAAATACGTCAAAGTTTACGTGGATGGGAGTTTTTTTAATGAAAAGTATATATATCCATCTATTCTAACGAACGTATATCTCAGAATATTTTGCCGGGCACGAATTCACCCCCGAACACCCCTCAAATAGAAATAATTTAAAAAAATCATAAATACGTCAAAGTTTACGTGGATGGGAGTTTTTTTACTGAAAAGTATATATATCCAACTATTCTAACGAACGTATATCTCAGAATATTTTGCCGGGCACGAATTCACCCCCGAACACCCCTCAAATAGAAATAATTTAAAAAAATCATAAATACGTCAAAGTTTACGTGGATGGGAGTTTTTTTACTGAAAAGTATATATATCCAACTATTCTAACGAACGTATATCTCAGAATATTTTGCCGGGCACGAATTCACCCCCGAACACCCCTCAAATAGAAATAATTTAAAAAAATCATAAATACGTCAAAGTTTACGTGGATGGGAGTTTTTTTACTGAAAAGTATATATATCGAACTATTCTAACGAACGTATATCTCAGAATATTTTGCCGGGCACGAATTCACCCCCGAACACCCCTCAAATAGAAATAATTTAAAAAAATCATAAATACGTCAAAGTTTACGTGGATGGGAGTTTTTTTAATGAAAAGTATATAGTATATCCATCTAGGAAAACTACTGCTTTGATCGAAAAACTTCACTAGGAAAAGTCAAACAGGACACTAAGAACTATCAAAACCAGCGAAAACCGCAACCGAAATAATGAATTTCAGCATCCGTGGTTCTACCGCTATATGAACTTAATACTAAAAATATTGCTTAGCGGTAGAACCACGGATGCTGAAATTAATTATTTCGGTTGCGGTTTTCGCTGGTTTTGATAGTTCTTAGTGTCCTGTTTGACTTTTCCTAGTGAAGTTTTTCGATCAAAGCAGTAGTTTTCCTATTTCGCTGCGTTTAAGCAATATTTTTAGTATTAAGTTCATATACCGGTAGAACCACGGATGCTGAAATTCGTTATTTCGGTTGCGGTTTTCGCTGGTTTTGATAGTTCTTAGTGTCCTGATTGACTTTTCCTAGTGAAGGTTTTCGATCAAAGCAGTAGTTTTCCTATTTCGCTGTGTTTAAGCAATATTTTTAGTATTATGTTCATATACCGGTAGAACCACGGATGCTGAAATTCGTTATTTCGGTTGCGGTTTTCGCTGGTTTTGATAGTTCTTAGTGTCCTGTTTGACTTTTCCTAGTGAAGTTTTTCAATCAAAGCAGTAGTTTTCCTATTTCGCTGTGTTTAAGCAATATTTTTAGTATTAAGTTCATATACCGGTAGAACCACGGATGCTGAAATTCGTTATTTCGGTTGCGGTTTTCGCTGGTTTTGATAGTTCTTAGTGTCCTGTTTGACTATTCCTAGTGAAGTTTTTCGATCAAAGCAGTAGTTTTCCTATTTCGCTGCGTTTAAGCAATATTTTTAGTATTAAGTTCATATACCGGTAGAACCACGGATGCTGAAATTCGTTATTTCGGTTGCGGTTTTCGCTGGTTTTGATAGTTCTTAGTGTCCTGTTTGACTATTCCTAGTGAAGTTTTTCGATCAAAGCAGTAGTTTTCCTATTTCGCTGCGTTTAAGCAATATTTTTAGTATTAAGTTCATATACCGGTAGAACCACGGATGCTGAAATTCGTTATTTCGGTTGCGGTTTTCGCTGGTTTTGATAGTTCTTAGTGTCCTGTTTGACTTTTCCTTGTGAAGTTTTTGTACAAAAGCAATAGTATATTTTTATTAAGTTTATATAGTAGTAGAACCACGGATGTTGAAATTCATTATTTAGTTTGCGGTTTTCGCTGGTTTTAATAATTCTTAGTGTCCTGTTTGATATTTCCTTGTGAAGTTTTTTTTATAAAAGTAATAGTTTTTTTTATTACGGTGTCAACTGTCAATAAGCAATATTTGTAGCATTAAGTTTATATAGTAGCAGAACCAGGGATCCTGAAACTTATTATTCTAGTTGCAATTTTTGCTGATTTTGATAATCTTGGTGTTCTGTTTGACTGTTGCTTATGAAGTTTATCAGTAAAAGCAATAGTTTCCTATTAGTGTAAATAGCCTTAATAGTTTAGTATTTTTATTTTATGACTCCATAGGACCACAAATCCTACAATTTATTTTTTATGCGTGTTTCTCTGGTTCTAATAGTTATTAGCGTCTTTTTACTTTTTCTTATAAAATTATAATACTTTTTGTGTTAAAGTGTGACATCCGAGGTGACATCCAACAATTGTATTATCTAACTTTTACATTTAAAAAGATATCATTATGGATCGTTCTAAACGCGGACGGCCATCCCAAATAAAACTCAAAGAATTAGCAGCATATTTTAAAAAAAATTATTCAAAGAGCGACGATGAATTAAAAAAATTTACTGCCGGTTCGACTGAAATAAAAAATGCAGCTGTGGACTTGTACGGGAAAAATGATAGCAATATATGTTACAATATAGTTAAAGCTATAAGAAGAAACGATCATTTTTGCAAACAGTTTCAATCAAAAGTTATTATCTTACAGAATGTCTTAATACAGCCAGGTTTAGATTTGAACGAATTGGACTCTCCATTAGAAATACTTAGCACGGAATCAAATATTGAGCCGTCTCCCACTTTCGATTATTTTAAAAACGATGTTATAACGTCAACACCACATGAGGAATCTAAAAATGTGTATCATGTGGATCACAATAATTCGTTACGTAGTATTTGTAGTAATAATACCTGTACTAGTATGGCTGACATTAACGTCACGTCTATAAATTCATCAGATACTGTTTCAAACAGCAACGAGGATGTTTCTCAAAGTTTTGTGGCTCTGCATGACGTTAAACGATGTAGCACAATCGTGATTCCTACAAATTCAAAAAATATGAAGTCTGCTGTTTGGAGGAAACCTTCATATAAAGATTGCTTAATTTCAGAGGGCTCGTTCGTCATTACTGAAGAAGAACTATCGCTGGTATTGCGAAACAGAAAATTGGAAAAAGGATATACTTTCTTGATTGAAAGAAAATTTTGCAGTTATGTAAATAATGTTTGTGTACTTAATTTTAAAGGGTATCGGTACAATGTGAGATCTGATTCTTTCACAATATATGCGTATTGCTCACATAACTGTAAGTTATTTTTATTTTTCCTTTACAATGTTTATAAAGAAAAAGATCACTTTGTGCAAGTTAATAGTTCCAGTTTAAATTATAATCACTTAGTGCCGCAAACTAGATACCTGAAAGGCATACAAAGAAAATTGTATATGCAAGACATGAAAAATATAAAACCATCTATATACCGTGATAAAACACTTCGAGATGCATCTAAAGTTATAGTTGAATGTGGGAATTTGCAAACCATAAAATCTACTCCAGTTTTTCGGAAAGTTCGTTCCGAACAATTGGGCAGAAACGATCGCGATAAAGATGACATCATTGATCTTATTTTAATGCAAAGAGCAAACCCAGCATATATTAAAATAGTCGGGCAACCGTTTCATGTCTTTATGTACAGCACGAAACAACTCGAAATTTTAGAAAAATGTGCCACTAAGCCCATTTTATATTTGGATGCGACAGGCAATATTGTGAGAAAGCCACCTCACACCGACAAACGAGTTTTTTACTACGCAGGTGTAACTAATATTGACAATATGATAGTTCCCATTTTGGAAATGTTCAATTGCAATCACGACGTGGTGTCGATAGGAATGCTGTTAGCAAAATTTAAGTCGTTTGCCCTACAACGTTCCAAGACATGGCCAATTTTTTCGGCTATAGTAACAGATTTCAGTTTTCCCATAATTAATGCCGTGTTGAGATTTTTTAATGATATGGATATGAATATATATTTAATGTGGGCATATTCTATTTGTCAAGGAAGAGAAAATTTGAGTGAAAGTAATGTAACACCACTTCACATATGTTGTTCACATTTCTTTAAAATTATTTGCCAAGATTTAAAAAAATTATATGTGAATAAAGAGGTACTTGAGCATATTAAAGAAATTATGGCAAGTTGTATTAATTTTACAGAATTAAATCAGGTGGTTTTATGGTTTGAGAATTTAGTAGTCGTTTTAGAATCAAAATATCAAACTAGCGCTATGAGATCGGCTTTTAAATGTCTGTTGACAACTTGTATAAAAAATGATAATTTCGAAAAATTAGATAGCTTAGATTCTAACACTTTAGATAGTTCATTTGATGACAGTAACACAATATATAGAAGCAGCCCTTTTTTCAAATTATTTAAACAAAAATATACGGACACGATTTGTAAATTAGATAATAATGAAAATTCGGGTACTAATGAAATAAATGCATATCATAATAAAACTTTTTTAAATTTAATAATAAAAAAATATTTACCCTATTTGCCTTTATGGAGCGGAACATTATACACTAACAATAGTCAGTATAAACGTTTCAGTAATGCTAGTGTGGAAAATTGGTTTTCGCAAGTAAAACATCAACTGTTTAACAGTAACACGCACGGCATAAAATGTAGCAGAGCTGTAAGAGTATTAAGGAAAAGAATCCTCTCTCTGCATAAAGAAATTATGCTAAGTATTCCCAGACAGGCTTGCACTTCAAAACAACCAAAACGTGTAACCAATTTACAACTCCAATTAGAATTTTCTCAAACGGAACAGTGGCAAAAAAAGAGGGTTCAGAAAGACAGTAATTTTTCAGGTATGCAATTAAAAAAGTCCTTAGCAAATTTTGACAATACAATTTCATCGAGAACTCCGAGGGTTGAAATGAAAGACGCAGAAAAATATGATGAGTTCATAAAAAAACTTAGTAGAATAAATTCAAAAAATTTAGAAAATTTAAAACAAAAATCGGATTTGTGGTTTTATGAACGAGGCATTAGAATAACCTCGTCTAATTTTGGCCTCATTTGCAAAGCGACTTCTGATAAAACTCGGTCTTCAATTGTAAATTTACTTCTATATAAACCTCGACCTAAAACCGAAGCTATAATGCATGGTATTAAATACGAGTCAGAAGCAGTATCTGACTACGAATCTAAAATGCGTGTTAAAGTCACATTTGCTGGTCTAATAGTCCACAAAACTATTCCGTATGTTGCCTGTTCTCCGGATGGATTAATAGGTGAAGACGGGATAGTTGAGATTAAATGTCCATTTAGCATCAGATTCGATAACCCTGAATTAGCAATATCTAAAAATAAACTAAAATATTTCGACAAAAATATGAAATTAAAAACTAATCACAACTATTTCTTCCAAATTCAAGGATTGCTAAACATAACTGAAAGAAAATGGTGTGATTTATTTATTTGGAGCTGGGCAGGTAGTTTTTGTATCAAAATTTATCGTGATGTTGAATTCTGGGAAAAAAATATGGCAAATTCATTATGTGATTTCTATTTAACTTTCATCCTTCCAGAGGTCATAGATTTGAAACCTCCAAGCACAACAGTCCGGATTTCTTTAGACTTTTTAAATAATGGCTTAGTGAAAAATTCTGGATATTATAATGTTTGCCAAACATATGGAAATTATATTGTTGCAAAATATTCCGAAAGTTACTCAACAGAATTGCGAATCGATGATTTTCAAACTTTATACGAGAAGCAATGGTTAACTGATTTTACTGTGAATTATTGTTTATCGTCTATATCTAGAGTATACAAGAATAACAGATATGTCTTATTTACTACAAATCAAACTTATGCCATCATGCACTGTACCGAAAATCTAGAAGAAAATTTCTTTTTCGAATTACCTGAAATATGTGAAAATTCCATTTTGGTTTTCCCAGTTATCATTGGCACTGTTTTAAATCGCAATCATTGGGTATTAGCGGTAGCTAAATTGTCTGAAAAATTTTTCTTGTATATTGATCCCCGATTGACCGGTTTATCCAAAGATGCCCATCAATACAAATCAAGTTTTGAGATTTTCTTTAAAAGATACAACCAATTAAAAAATAATTGCTGTGAGCATTCTGATTATTTTCAAATCGAAACCTTAAAGCATATTAAACAAAGAGATGGCTACAATTGCGGTGTCTATGTGATATATTATTACATGCAGCTGTTAAGGTCATCATCATTGTTAGAACCAAAAGATATGGACAAATTTAGACAAACTTTAATGTTAACACTTTTGGAACAAGCTGATGTGGAACAAACAAATTTTTGTCAAATATGTGGATATGACAAAACCGACCCAAGCAATTGTTGTGGGGTATGCAACAGGCAATTCCATATTTCGTGTGTTCAAATAAAAAACAATATATGTTTATTGTGTACCAAGTTTGAAACACAATAAAACTTTGTGTTTCATTGCGTTTCATTTATAATTTGTAAATGAACTCCGTATGAGTAACTATTAAAGATGATAAGAAAATTCACACATTATTAAGAGGAATGTCTAGTGATCAGATAACTCAATACACTGAATTTTGCTCATAAATTTTGTAAATGTAATTTAATGAGCTCATTTAGGATTTTTTTTTTAATTCATATTTCGAAAGTACACCTTGTAATTAGTAAATGTGCAAAATATTAAAAATTTTTTTCAACTGCTTCTCCCTCAAAATAAATAATGAAAATAGAGCGCTGTGACGTCACACCACTCGCAGCGGTCGGCCGCTAGCTTGTTTCCTATAGTTTCATACCGGCGGCAGTTACTACACACACGGCGGAAGTGGTAATTTCGTTCATCTTTTAAATGCTTCGTCCTTGGTACAGCGAAATCTAAATACCATATATCGGCATCGGCATAACTCATAGAACCAGTGGAGACGGGTGGTGTGACGTCATAGCCGTTTCAAATATGTTACGAATTTGAAATCAAATATTAGGGTTAATATTAACGCTAGCGATCTAATTTTTTCACTATATACTTAGAGGATGAAATACTTACGGAAAATGCTAAAATAAATTAAAAAGCAAATATCACGAAATGAGCCCATTACGCTGTGATTTGTTAACTGACGTGACAGTGAATTTTCCAAATCACGGTCCCATGAAATGTAATTTTACCTTGAAAAGATGATAGTAAAATTCTTGAATCCTGAATTTTCTGTCGATTATTAATTTACATTTACAAAATTTTTGAACAAAATTCAGCAATTCGTATATTGGGCGATCACTGGACAATCATATTAAGATGTGCACCTCGATGGAAAAGTTTCAATTCTCTTTATAACCATTCTATATTAAGGTTTGATTGAAAAGTGGTGAATCTGTTCTCCAGCAACAATTTTGCCGATGGAAAAACGACGACACAGCACATATTTCGTTTCGCAGGGTAAATTCTGATTTTGTTTTATGTTTTATTTATTACGCTTAAATGTAATCTACTATCTATCTATCTACTGGGGAAAAGACGCATATTAATAAAAAACGCACCTATTAAAATTTGAAAAATATTACATTTAAAAACCACAGGTATATACAACCCCCGGTATCCCTAAAATTACCTTGTGCGGAGGGGTTAAACATTTAGAGACAACAGACACACACCCAATATCCGAGTATATTATGGGATTATTTTCTTTCACAGGAAAAATCCCAGGTCCTCGGCCGGGGGTCGAACCGGGAACCTCAGATTGAAAGGCAAGTATCCTTACCACTTGACCACGAAGTTATTTATACCTATATAATTATAAGAATACAAACTTTACGAAAAAAAAAAAATTCTCTCCACGTAATTTTGAGGGATTTGTGATTGTTTTAAAGTTTCTCTATTCCAGGATCACTTGAGAGTAAGATTCTGGTCGGCAAAATAATCAAAGGTATGGCAACATAAAGAGGGTTGTAAATAATACAATCCAATAAAACTACTCCAACCCACGTAAACACTGATTTTTTCTTTTCCTAAGATTTCTCTATTCGGGAAGTCATTGTGATGTGCAATCTTTAGAAGCGTTAAAATACATAGGTAGTTTTTAAAGAAACTTTTACTTATTTATGATTTTTTTCATTTCTAATTGAGGGATGTCCGGGGGTGAATTCGTGCCCGGTAAAATATTCTGAGATATACGTTCGTTAGAATAGTTGGATTTATATACTTTTCAGTAAAAAAACTCCCATCCACGTAAACTTTGACGTATTTATGATTTTTTTAAATTATTTCTATTTGAGGGGTGTTCGGGGGTGAATTCGTGCCCGGCAAAATATTCTGAGATATACGTTCGTTAGAATAGATGGATATATATACTTTTCATTAAAAAAACTCCCATCCACGTAAACTTTGACGTATTTATGAATTTTTTAAATTATTTCTATTTGAGGGGTGTTCGGGGGTGAATTCGTGCCCGGCAAAATATTCTGAGATATACGTTCGTTAGAATAGTTGGATATATATACTTTTCAATAAAAAAACTCCCATCCACGTAAACTTTGACGTATTTATGATTTTTTTAAATTATTTCTATTTGAGGGGTGTTCGGGGGTGAATTCGTGCCCGGCAAAATATTCTGAGATATACGTTCGTTAGAATAGATGGATATATATACTTTTCATTAAAAAAACTCCCATCCACGTAAACTTTGACGTATTTATGATTTTTTTAAATTATTTCTATTTGAGGGGTGTTCGAGGGTGAATTCGTGCCCGGCAAAATATTCTGAGATATACGTTCGTTAGAATAGTTGGATATATATACTTTTCAGTAAAAAAACTCCCATCCACGTAAACTTTGACGTATTTATGATTTTTTAAATTATTTCTATTTGAGGGGTGTTCGGGGGTGAATTCGTGCCCGGCAAAATATTCTGAGATATACGTTCGTTAGAATAGTTGGATATATATACTTTTCAGTAAAAAAACTCCCATCCACGTAAACTTTGACGTATTTATGATTTTTTTAAATTATTTCTATTTGAGGGGTGTTCGGGGGTGAATTCGTGCCCGGCAAAATATTCTGAGATATACGTTCGTTAGAATAGTTGGATATATATACTTTTCAGTAAAAAAACTCCCATCCACGTAAACTTTGACGTATTTATGATTTTTTAAATTATTTCTATTTGAGGGGTGTTCGGGGGTGAATTCGTGCCCGGCAAAATATTCTGAGATATAAGTTCGTTAGAATAGATGGATATATATACTTTTCATTAAAAAAACTCCCATCCACGTAAACTTTGACGTATTTATGATTTTTTTAAATTATTTCTATTTGAGGGGTGTTCGGGGGTGAATTCGTGCCCGGCAAAATATTCTGAGATATACGTTCGTTAGAATAGATGGATATATATACTTTTCATTAAAAAAACTCCCATCCACGTAAACTTTGACGTATTTATGATTTTTTTAAATTATTTCTATTTGAGGGGTGTTCGGGGGTGAATTCGTGCCCGGCAAAATATTCTGAGATATACGTTCGTTAGAATAGTTGGATATATATACTTTTCAGTAAAAAAACTCCCATCCACGTAAACTTTGACGTATTTATGATTTTTTTAAATTATTTCTATTTGAGGGGTGTTCGGGGGTGAATTCGTGCCCGGCAAAATATTCTGAGATATACGTTCGTTAGAATAGTTGGATATATATACTTTTCAGTAAAAAAACTCCCATCCACGTAAACTTTGACGTATTTATGATTTTTTTAAATTATTTCTATTTGAGGGGTGTTCGGGGGTGAATTCGTGCCCGGCAAAATATTCTGAGATATACGTTCGTTAGAATAGTTGGATATATATACTTTTCAGTAAAAAAACTCCCATCCACGTAAACTTTGACGTATTTATGATTTTTTAAATTATTTCTATTTGAGGGGTGTTCGGGGGTGAATTCGTGCCCGGCAAAATATTCTGAGATATACGTTCGTTAGAATAGTTGGATATATATACTTTTCAGTAAAAAAACTCCCATCCACGTAAACTTTGACGTATTTATGATTTTTTAAATTATTTCTATTTGAGGGGTGTTCGGGGGTGAATTCGTGCCCGGCAAAATATTCTGAGATATAAGTTCGTTAGAATAGATGGATATATATACTTTTCATTAAAAAAACTCCCATCCACGTAAACTTTGACGTATTTATGATTTTTTTAAATTATTTCTATTTGAGGGGTGTTCGGGGGTGAATTCGTGCCCGGCAAAATATTCTGAGATATACGTTCGTTAGAATAGATGGATATATATACTTTTCATTAAAAAAACTCCCATCCACGTAAACTTTGACGTATTTATGATTTTTTTAAATTATTTCTATTTGAGGGGTGTTCGGGGGTGAATTCGTGCCCGGCAAAATATTCTGAGATATACGTTCGTTAGAATAGTTGGATATATATACTTTTCAATAAAAAAACTCCCATCCACGTAAACTTTGACGTATTTATGAATTTTTTAAATTATTTCTATTTGAGGGGTGTTCGGGGGTGAATTCGTGCCCGGCAAAATATTCTGAGATATACGTTCGTTAGAATAGTTGGATATATATACTTTTCAGTAAAAAAACTCCCATCCACGTAAACTTTGACGTATTTATGATTTTTTTAAATTATTTCTATTTGAGGGGTGTTCGGGGGTGAATTCGTGCCCGGCAAAATATTCTGAGATATACGTTCGTTAGAATAGTTGGATATATATACTTTTCAGTAAAAAAACTCCCATCCACGTAAACTTTGACGTATTTATGATTTTTTAAATTATTTCTATTTGAGGGGTGTTCGGGGGTGAATTCGTGCCCGGCAAAATATTCTGAGATATACGTTCGTTAGAATAGTTGGATATATATACTTTTCAGTAAAAAAACTCCCATCCACGTAAACTTTGACGTATTTATGATTTTTTTAAATTATTTCTATTTGAGGGGTGTTCGGGGGTGAATTCGTGCCCGGCAAAATATTCTGAGATATACGTTCGTTAGAATAGTTGGATATATATACTTTTCATTAAAAAAACTCCCATCCACGTAAACTTTGACGTATTTATGATTTTTTTAAATTATTTCTATTTGAGGGGTGTTCGGGGGTGAATTCGTGCCCGGCAAAATATTCTGAGATATACGTTCGTTAGAATAGTTGGATATATATACTTTTCAGTAAAAAAACTCCCATCCACGTAAACTTTGACGTATTTATGATTTTTTTAAATTATTTCTATTTGAGGGGTGTTCGGGGGTGAATTCGTGCCCGGCAAAATATTCTGAGATATACGTTCGTTAGAATAGTTGGATATATATACTTTTCAGTAAAAAAACTCCCATCCACGTAAACTTTGACGTATTTATGATTTTTTTAAATTATTTCTATTTGAGGGGTGTTCGGGGGTGAATTCGTGCCCGGCAAAATATTCTGAGATATACGTTCGTTAGAATAGTTGGATATATATACTTTTCAGTAAAAAAACTCCCATCCACGTAAACTTTGACGTATTTATGATTTTTTAAATTATTTCTATTTGAGGGGTGTTCGGGGGTGAATTCGTGCCCGGCAAAATATTCTGAGATATAAGTTCGTTAGAATAGATGGATATATATACTTTTCATTAAAAAAACTCCCATCCACGTAAACTTTGACGTATTTATGATTTTTTTAAATTATTTCTATTTGAGGGGTGTTCGGGGGTGAATTCGTGCCCGGCAAAATATTCTGAGATATAAGTTCGTTAGAATAGATGGATATATATACTTTTCAGTAAAAAAACTCCCATCCACGTAAACTTTGACGTATTTATGATTTTTTTAAATTATTTCTATTTGAGGGGTGTTCGAGGGTGAATTCGTGCCCGGCAAAATATTCTGAGATATACGTTCGTTAGAATAGTTGGATATATATACTTTTCAGTAAAAAAACTCCCATCCACGTAAACTTTGACGTATTTATGATTTTTTTAAATTATTTCTATTTGAGGGGTGTTCGGGGGTGAATTCGTACCCGGCAAAATATTCTGAGAAATACGTTCGTTAGAATAGATGGATATATATATACTTTTTATTAAAAAAACTCCCATCCACGTAAACTTTGACGTATTTATGATTTTTCTTAGATTTTCTCGATTTGGGGATGGTGTGAGGACGAATTTGTGCGCGTCAAAATGCTGAGATACGTCACAGGAATGAAGAAGAAATTGTTTTTAGTTAGAAGTACTATTTGCTAATAATTTTTTATTTTAATTAAATATGCCACCTATCTAAAGTATTAAATTCGTGGCCCAGCCATGGAATATGTTCTTACCGCTGAGCGCTGCCTATGTCGTAGCGCACACCGCTGGCGGTTTGGTCTCCAGCAACAGGTTTAACAAAACTCGTGGCTGGAACGCATGGCTGTCTTCACACTGATATTTATATTTATATTTCCTGAATACTAAAAAGTATCGAATCCAAATTTGCCAATTCTTTACATACAATTTAGAGGCTTATTTTAGAATAATAAACTACTGCTTTACTTAATCATGGGCGTAGATATATGGATTTACTAAAGCTCTTTTTTACAAAAAAAAGTACTACCTACGCCACTGATATTTTCTCATGTTCCCAGTTTAATTCAATAAAGCAAGAAAAAACAAAAATTAAATGTCTCCTTGGCACTTTTTGATATGAAAGCCGTTTTCCAGAAAATTTGAATTTAATCTTTTGATGAGATTCTAATAATTTATTTATTTTAGTTCGACCGTTGCGTTTTAATACTGTTATAATAATTTTAATTTACATGATAATAAACCTTTATAATAAATATTTTAAATGTTTCGTTCTTTCTTTTTAAAAGACTTTTCGCACCATCAAATTTGGTGAAATTCTGAGGGACTTCAGGTTTGCCTAAAGGCATCAAAAGATTAAATGTAAATTTTCTGAACAACGGCTTGTCATATCAAAAAGTGCCAAGAGACATTTAATTTTTGTTTTTTCTTGCTTTATTGAATTAAACTGGGAACATGAGAAAATATCAGTGGCGTACTACTTTTTTTGTAAAAAAGAGCTTTAGTAAATTCATATATCTACGCCCATGGTTAAGTAAAGCAATAGTTTGTTATTCTAAAATAGGCCTCTAAATTGGATGTAAAGAATTGGCAAGTTTAGATTCGATACTTCTTAGCATTCTGGAAATATAAATGTAAATCCGAGTATAAATCCATATTTATTTTCAAACTTTAACACCCCGTATCCTCGCCTGTATCTCAAAAAATAAAGCATTTCTCAACCTATGTTTATATGAACTTTTTTTAATAATTTTTAAATGTCTATCGACTGTTAAGGTCCTGCTACAAAAAACTGGAACACCCTGTATAGTCATTATTGTATTTAAATTTTCCATAACTTTAATACAATTTAAACAAGCTTGAACTTATTTCATTTTTATTTACCATATGATGACTAAAATCCTCTATGATAATTTTAAATACCATGATTATGTTATATTAGGAAGCTCAGTAAATAAAATGAAGGGCTTTAGGAGAAATTGTTAATCAATACAAAGTGAACGAATTTGCGAAATGACCTACCTATTATACCTGCAAATGTAAATTTAATAATCGATCAGCTTAACAAAATTAAAAACGTTTGTTTTATAAAGATATAATGGCGCACGTTATCAAACCATGTGACTCTTAAACGGAAACTGATGATACGGTATTTCATGTGATGTGTGTTGGTTGGGGAATTGTGATACCAATCAATGACACATAAAAACTATAAATAATTGTTCTTCTTATTTCATTAATATAATCCTTTAAAGATATATTAATTACAAAAGAACATCGTCACCCTCCGGCAAAGACCACACATTTGACACATTTTGTAGCTTCTACAACAGTGTCTTTCCACGTTTTTATAATTCATGTCATTGATGATACTGTCACGACCTGCCCTTTAGACAGCCTGATTACAGGGGTTACTTGGCTACGAGAGGTTATGGAGTGACACCCACAAATGAGAATCGGAGATATCATCAAACATAATTTATTAAAATCAGAAAAAACAACGACAGTTAAAGATTATACATTACAAGGGCCTTACCCAATACCATTTAGTAAATAATATAAAGAGGCGCAACCGTCAAGGGGCCGAGATTTTAGTGTTGTATTTTTTTGCCAATAACTATAGAATTATCTACAATATTTAGGGCTATGGAACCGAATTACAAATACCTTCCCGTAGCACTAAAAATTGATAACAATCCTGAAGCTATTGGCAAAAAAATACAATACTAAAAGCTGGGCCCCTTGACGGTTGCGCCTCATTATATTATTTATTTACTCAATGCCAATACACAACATCTTGGAGAGAGACGTGTCTTGTTCAAAAGATTCTGTTGAACTCCCGTATCATTAGTTTGTCGTTTATTTATATCATTCCTAAATACCTAGCCAGCATTTTCCATATAGGTGAATCCGAGGGTGAATCCTATGGTCCGTGTTTGACTGATTGTTATGAAATGCAACACTTGCAGTTTTGGTACTTGGTCAATAATAATAATGTTTACATTTTTATATCTAGGCTAAATAGAGTTTAAGAAGAATTAATAGATATGTATATAATTTTGAAAATGAATTTAATTAATAATTGGTTTAAGTTATATTTAGGTATTTCTTTAACATGGAATATGCCAACCGGCGTTTTATTTTCTAATTTAGGTAATGCATATTTTGATTCATGACAATACAATGCTCCTATATTTTATCGAACATTCTATGAATCATTAATCGTTAATCTTATCTCTTCTAAATGGAAGAAAGATTCGAAAGTATTCACGTTAGAAACCTGTGGTGAGAAATTACTGATCGTTAATAATTTGTGTCTGTAAGATCGCATTAACCGTATTGGTCCTAAAACACCTTTATAATGAAAATATCCATTTGCTAATTTATCATGTTGGAACAAACGCATTGAAAATATGATTGATGTAATATTGAGCAGAAATGTTTTCGTGAAAATGTGTTTGTCTAAATTAGTAATGGTACACCTTGTGGTATATATACACTGAAAAATTCTTGAGCAACCGTTTTTCAACTCCCCGAAAGGGCCCTTTCTTTCGATGACAGTGAGTGCACACCATAATTTACCGAGCCTATATATGATATCGATGTTCACATTTTTTTTTAATAAGTATACTAATTATAATTAAGAAAATAATTTTCAAAAGCCGTAATTTTAAGTTACCTTAATGTTTGAAAATTAAATGCACGTTTTATTTATTTAAAAAGCTTCACTTTGAATTTTTGGGCTTTTGTCTTGTTTGATAAATAATTTAAGACGTGTTCGATTTTTTTTTTTAATTCTTTGACAGTTCAGATTTTATATTTTCTCAAAACTTTTCTTATGCTCTGCTATATTTATGATATTCACTTAAAAGAAAATACGAAAAACTATCCGTGCTGCTCATTAGAAATAATGACCGTTGTTCCATATCTTTTGAAATGTAAGTAATAAAAATTTCAAAACGATATCAGAATATGCACATGCAGCATACGGCGTACACCCTCAAGATTTTGTTGTTATAATATATTCCGTATATTAAATTTACAAATTTGAGGTTAACAGGGTATCGTGAGAATGAAGAGAACCCACGGTTGCCCGTTGAATAATTTAAATAGCAAAACTCCACAATATGCCACTTTACATGTACCTATCAAACAACTCTAGGTTCTTGAAGTTACCTAGTAAGTTTTGGATTGGAGAATCAATCTTAAGAAAGCATGTACAAAATTAATTCATATATTGTACAGTGTACAATACAATTTTATTTTATTTCATATGTTATATTATTACAGGTATAAAAATAATAAATCACTTTTGGCCCTTAAACTGTACCATAGTATTAATAGCGACGCTGGTTGGTTGTTCTTCTTGTACAAATGGGTTCTGCTTGCGACTTACAAGCTGTTATAGTTCTGAAATTATTTCTGGTGGGATTACATCCATGATAGATAGCACGTTCACATCCTCGTAAATCGTGGTTCCAATGGTAGGCGTATTCCCACTTGTCGCAATGTGGATTTTTCTCTAAGGGTTCGTAACAATCTACAACAAAAGAAAACTAACCTACTTAATTATATTCCGAATTATATTCTAAAATACTTGAAAATTTTACAATCAGTATAAACTGGAGGACACCTTGAACAGTGATTGTCTTAATTTTAATTTTAATTTATTTATTTTTAGTTAATAAAACTTGTTCCTTGGTAATTCTCGTTTATATTTTTTGCGAGTAGTATTTCATATGACTGGTGCTGCGGCATGTAACTGAAAATATCTTGAATACGGACGCCCCTGGGCAAATGAAATAAGTATACCTTTTTTGTAGTGTTTGAGTCAGTGATTCTAAAAATTAAAATAAAAATAGAAAAAATCTAACTGCAATTTATTTCTAGAGTAAAAAGTGCCACATGACCGCTAATATTATGCCACTGGATTTTTAGAATGCACTGAAAGTTTGTCTGATTACTGCTTTTTCTAAGTAATTGTTGTGTACAAAAAATGAATTCCGTTGGTTTACTCTGTTAAATACAAGTAAAATAATGATTTGCTAGTGTCAACTAGCCTTTTATCTTGTTAAGGAAACATTTCCGAAAAAAAATTATTTAGGTTTTCGCTCGGGTTTTCGTATTATTTCGACTTTATCTACACCCCGTTAAATTTATGGTACTCAATTTAGAATCGCCTTGTATAATAAATATTATTTTATTTTATTTATGTTTTATGTCAAAAAAACAACCCTATTCTTTTAATGTCACTGGTGTTTTTTTAGATTATCTGGGAAAATATATTCAAGAACATGTTGTAATTAATAAAAAAACATTAACTTCGTTATTATCTAACGTTCTGGCAAATAACATTTTCATCAATTTATTGAATATTATTCTTTGTGTGAAATTAAGTTGAGTGCAATGATGAAGTGTATATGAAATTCACGAGGAAATTCATAAAGAAATAAGAACGCTTCTTAAGAATTTGTAGAAATGGAAAATTTTCGAAATTTCGGAAGATTGCTTAGTTAATCTATATAAAACGTTAATTTATTTTAATGTTTCTTAAGCTGTAAAACTACATATTAGATTAGATATTTATTGAAAGTGGCATCGAAAAAAAATTGTTAAGAACATATATTGTGTTGATGGTATAATGCATGGAGTAACGCCGCGAGGTCAAGCGTTGTTGCGATTAGGGTTGCCACCTCTCCAACAGGTTTGGCCTGGAGTAGTCTCCATGTCTCAGCCCTCATGCTCCAGGCTACGGGTCATACGTCAATTTCTCCAGATCAAATAAAATGTTATTTAATACTCAACAAAGAAAATTTCCATCTACCCAATTAATTTAAATGTAGTTTCCCAGTATTTCGGATTTCTTAGGCTTCTTGGCAACAGTATAGTGTTTATATTGTGTTTTATCTCATTATAAAAAAGTAAGTTTCTCTCATCGGTAACATATTTGGAGTGCAAAATGATACCGATACCAAAATTAATGTGCAAAACTTTACAAAATAAGTATTAAATGAAACTTTCGACAAAATGGCGAATGCGCCGTAAAAAATGCCTTGGACATGACTCCAGGTCAGCATCGATAAAAAGGTGGCAACACTGGCAACCCTAGTTGCGATAAGAATTCCAATGTGTCCTTAGTATATTGTAGTCTGTGTAGACTTTACGCCGCTTGTAAAGATTCTTCCATATCCTGAAAAAATTAAGTGAGGTAATCTAAAATTTGTACACCTATTTATAAATACAAATATATTTATGGTATTTAATTTGATTTAATTGTATTTATGACCTATTTAGGTATTTATTTGTATTTAAATTGACTCTTAATTGTTCATAAATTATTAGTCAATACTGGCAGATCCAAGGCGGGGGGTATGGGGGCCATGCCCCCCTTGAAGAATCTGAATATTAAAAAATTAGTTTTATTATAATACGAGTTATAATATAATTATTAAAATGAAAAATATTTTTGCTAATTATTTATATGAAAATCAAGTTAACGGGCACGGTACTCGTGGGGAAATGCATTGACACGTACTTATTTGGTTGCAAAGATCGATGGTTCGAATCCATCATGGAGCAAATAAAAAAATATTTTTGATTTGCTTCGGACTTGGATGGAAACATAATTATCGAAGCCCCGAGATGTGGTTCGGACTCCACAAAAACTGTAGGTGCTCGTCTCTCTTACCTAACACAAAAATCCTAGATGATTTTCCGGGGGTTACTTCGGTGACTTAAGAGGCAGTTAAGAAAACATATACAGTTTGACAACATTATCTTGGAAATTGTGTTTGTTCCCATTGCAAACAATTTATTTAATACCTTTTTCACAAAAACAAACAGTTTCTTGCGCCGCGAGCCTGTCTATGAACAAAATTTAAAAGTATTTATTTCTATTTACAAGTCTATTTATTAGTATTTACTTTATTTATTTGTAATTAGAAGTATTTAAATATATTTAAATGTATTTAAATATATTTAAATGTATTTAAATATATTTATTTGTATTTACTTAAATGTATTTAAAAATATTTGTATCTATTTATAAAAGTATTTATGGGATTTATATGTATTTATTGAATACTTTTACCAGATTTGTACACCTATTTAAGGAGTGTCCCACCCCTCGGTGGTAATCAAGTTTCACTTATGTTCTACTGTTTTTTTTTTAACAGGAATTTTGCCAGGTTTACCGAATGGCCCAGTATATAAGACAGTGTTTATAACTTATAAAGAGGGGAGTAAAGAGGTAAAAGTTTTCACATTTGTATTAAAAGTAATTTTTGATTATATGAATTAAAAATTTAATCTGGTCAACTTTCGGTTTCTCTGAAATTGTCATGAAAATCCAATCATCGAACATACATACTCTAAATTTTTGCATATTTGCATTATACGGTTAAAAAATTCATACTAATAATTATCATTTCAGATAAAATATTTTTTTTATTACAAGGTTATTTCAAAGAAAAGATGGACGTTATGCACATCAATTTTTCATAGATAAAGCAACTACTTAAATATCAGGATGGCCTATCTTTTGTTTCCATTTAAGAATTTGGGATTTTTATGACAAGCGAATCTGGTCGGTTGTGTTAAAATTGTGAAATCATATAATTGGAAATTATGACTACTCGTAATATAATCACACAAAATTTGAAAAAAATCCTTTCGCCCGTTCAAAAGATATAAATTTGACCGTATATGCTTGTCCACCTGGTACATAATTAACTTCACGATTATTTTTTGTCATAAATTTTTAAATCACTGGAGCCGTTAGTAGTCTACCATTATAAAATATACCAATAGAAACAAGTTTTTTTGCATATCATGTAACTTTATTTTAGCACTTAAATATAAACTTATTGATTACATTGTTACCATAATACATTAGCCATTCGAGATCTTAAGAATCCACTAATACAGAGAGAGAATTGTTTTTTGTAAAATCCAAAAACTTTTTTGTATTCTTTGCCCTTTCTGAATAATTATTTTTGCAAACGTAAAGCATTAAAAACTTTACTTTTAGGTAACATCACATTTCTGTGAGAAAAGTCCATTCTGACTGTTGTCTAGTTAAAATGGGCGCAGGGCTCAGTTCTGAGCCCTGTGCTTTTTGTTTTATACATTAACTCGGTCTCTACTAAGAGTTCAAAAATTTTATTCAAATTTAATTAAAAATATGAGAAAATTTTAACTAATGAACAACTGACTTTTTATATTAGGCTCAGATTGAATCGAGACAACTTTATGATATCTGTTTCTGGAGTGGTTCCACCCTATCACATATGGGTTTTGTATCACAAAAAGGTAGGTACACTGCGCACCGTGGCTAATTTGTATAGTATGTATATTGTATAATACTTTTATACACTAAAATTCTGACTTTAACTAACATCATTATATTTCAAATGTGTGTATACATTTTTAAAAATAAACAGAAGTTTAACTTTTGTAAAAACACAATGAAAACACAAGACATAAACATAATATTCATATACCTTTCTCTAAATTGTCAATCACTAAATTATTTGAGACCGAAAATTTTTAATAATTTTTCCGACGATCTTAAAAATATTATTAAACTTTATCAATTTAAAAAAAAATTGAAATCATTGCCACACAACACAAACATTGCCTCTAAAACGTACCGCCTTTGAGATTGAGGTTTTTATTTTTTTAATAATTTTTTAAAAATATCTCAATCGAACGACAATATTTCCCTATTACAAAAGTTTCCGATCACCAGTGACTTGGGGATACTACTAGTAATCCTTTTACCTACCAGAACTTCTACTCCACTGGTCCCAGCCACAAATTATTATATATATTTTTTAAATCCCATTGTATTTTTTTGTACAAAAAGTTTTTCTTGTAATTTTTTCGTAGAATACACCGTTTTCTAGTAAATTGCTAAAAACCATCGACATATTATTATTATATGCTTGGAAATTAGTTTGAGATTCATTTTTAAAAATTAATAGCCGTGCATAAAAGTCTCGATAAAAGTACATCAAAATTTTAGTTGTAATGAAAGACAATAAAACTCCATCCAATTTCTACCATTACCTAATGTAAAGTGGCTAAGTGTTGCTTCAATAAGACGATTTTTTTTTCAAAAAACAACAATTTATCAATTAGAAACTCTTATGCCACTAACAAATTCTGACATAATTTACATATTTACTTGTAATTTCAATTACAAAAAAAAAATACAAGAGAGATTTTTCGGGCAAAAAGTGTCAGAATTTAAAAGTAAATCAGTAAAGTAAGTAATAAGTAAATCTCGTATATTCTATTCTATTCAGTAATGAAGTAACGAATTGCAAAAACAAGAAGGTATTTTTTTAATTAAATCATAGAAAATCTGTAGTATACAAATTATTAGAGCGACGTTTATAGAGACCTATTTGTAATGTTAACGCTATGAAATGGTTACGTCGTACAAACACGCATTTTCTTTACAGCACGAAAACTTAAATATGACATGCAATATATTATTGTTAAATGTTAACATGATATGTCACATATTTTATCGTTTTAACATATATGACCATAATTGTTTTATCAAGCACATATAACCATAATTTTTTACATAATATTAGTGTCAAGTTTATTTAGAAAAACGATAAATCTCTAGGTTTATACATAATAGTAACAAGCTGTTTAGTCTCACCGGGAATGAAGACTCGAGTAGTAGACTTACAATATAATTAATAGTCCAGTCAGTATGTCATTTGAGGTAGGAAGTCATGCGACGTCGGTAATATTTTGAGGACTATTGGTAAGTGTATTGGTGAATTGTCATGAAGATCGGCATGTGGGGTTCGCCGCCATATTGGAAAATGTGGTTTTAGCATTTTAAAAGTTTTCAAAAGCACTACAATTTTTTTTTCATATGATGAATGGTTTTTTAATTATTTCGCGACAAAGTTTTAATTTTGCCCCGAAATTTGCTTTTTTTTGTCCTTTTCTATTTCTCTCTCGTAAACGGCCACATTTACAAGAAGAATACAAAATACCAAAGTTGTAGCTCTAGAAAAAACCTACAAAGTGATATTTTTATTTTTTGTATGAATGCTACAGCCTGTAGCGCGCCGGAAAGTTGACATTTTGGTTCACACATGGCAAACTCGTTTTCACGCGACCCGGGATGTAGACTAAATATAAAAATACCATTTTGTGGGTTTTTTCTAGAGCTACAACACAACTTTGGCATCTTGTATTTTTCTCATAAATGTGGCCGTTTACGAGAGAGAAATGGAAAAGTACAGAAAAAGCAATTTCGGAGCAAAATTGAAACTAATGACGCAAAATAATTCAAAAACCATTCATCATAGGTATGAAAAAAGTGCACATGGACAAAGCTGTAGTACTTTTGAAAACCTTTAAAGTGCTTGTTTTAGTTTTTTTTTAGCTTGAACAGTTGCTGAGATATTCACTTGTAATAATTCAAATTCAATTTATTAATCCAGTCAGAGCCACTTACCACTTACTAGTGCTATTCCTAGTGCTTATTTCCGGAAATTATTGTCAGGAATATTTCGAACATTATCCCGAGTCGAAAACATGAGACAAATACGTGTGGCATTTGGTAAGAAAATTTCACACCTAAATTAAATTAAAAAATAAATAACATGCGGTAGACGTCAAAATCGTCACTTTTCGTTCGCTCATCCTGCTCTGAAAATCGTAGCGAGACCGTGTGATTCGCGATGTAGTTTCAAGTTGGACCTTCTACCTTGGATTTTCAGTTTTCCTGTTTTTATACATACTACATTATACAACCGAGTATGCAACTGTCAAAAAATTTCCACTATAATTCTCTCCAGGGTACCGCAGCACAAAATAATTTCCAAAACAATACCTGGGGTACCATGGTAACGGAACAAAACCAAACTTCTGATTGGTTAGAAATTATGTGTGAAATTTTCGAATAACACCACCTGCACCACATTTTAAATATGGCGGTGAACCTCACGAGCCGATCTTCACGACAACCTATCAATACACTTACCAATAGCCCCCCCCCCCCCCCCCAAACTCTGAAAATATCGTCGCATGACTTCGTACCTCAACATAGACTGACTGGAGTATAAGGAGTTTCGATACTAAAAGTGTAAAGTTTTTTAAAATTTATTCACAACATCGTTTAGGAGAAATTAATTGTCAAACTCGAGCATTTTTGCTCATTAACATGGATTATGATACCCCTACAACATGAGTCAGTTATGTATGAATTAACTTCAATTATTTTATCTCTCCCAATGACTATTTGGGGATGCAATAGAATACAAAAATTTGCCATACACTTCAGTAAGTTTATTACGCTTTAAAATTGCGTAGAAAATACAATACAAAACGAATAATGAACGTTAGGTATACTCTTCACCGATAGTCAATTTCATTTTTTATATAATTATTGCACATTGTATAGGATAGAAATGCTCTATAGATACATATTTGGAAAAGTTTAAAAAGCTTGTACGGCAATATAGTGTATTTTATACCAAAAGCAAAAATACGGCTACATCATATCCTCATGATGTCATCTTAATTGTAAGAACCCACTTTAGTAGCCCGTGCAATATTTTTCTGCTAGTAGAAATTAAAAACTCAGTATTAGCTCACTTCAAATATTGCGACTATCTTCAGGACCATTTTTCTGTATAATGTGGTCTTGAACCGAGTCTTGGAATTTTATTTATAAATATTTTTACGTTTGCTCTAATTTTTTAGTTATGTTGCACGCTTTCCTTTTCCCATACTGCACCAATTTACTTAATCGTTGATTCGTTCAATTAAAGATAAAAAATGATTCTAATAACACGGGATACGCAGAATGTATGTAAATTAGTTAAATTTTTAAATTTTGAAAAAAAAAAACTTGAATTCCACTTACATCCATAATTGAGATTCACGCACTTCCCCTCGTTATTATTTCTTAACGATACTTTAACAGTTGATTTGGATATTATATGTGTTCCTTTATACATGTCTGTATATTCTTCATATAATAGATATATTCTTTGATTGATTACATTTTACAGCATTATTATTTTTGTGATTTTATCTTTATATTTATTTGATAAGAATTTGAATGTATATTATGCTAGATAAGACGGCGCCAGAACGCCAGATCTTGCGAATCTTATCTTATCTATCTCTACGAGGCGTCCGTAGAGATCTGTTCTCAAAAATTTCACCCCTGATACAATCGCCCTCGAAATCCGGCGCTAGGTAAAATTTTGTTACAAGCGGCAGCGAAGATCGGCGCCCATAGCGAGCGAAAAAATGCAAAAGGGGCGAGGCCTACGATTTTGTTAGTTTCATATAACACATCAAATAAAAGGTTTTTGCGTAGGTTTTTCTATGAAACCATTGACAAAATAAGAGGTATACATTTTTTTTTAGTTTTCATTAGTGTCAAATTTTAAATTCAACTTGGTCAGGCAGGAATCAACTCGATTTTGTTAAGTTTCATATTCATCGTAAAAATTTAATTTAGGGACGTGACGTTTGTTATAAAAATTGATGGAAACGGATTGAAATGAATGGGTAAATAAAATATATATTATATTTTATTGTTTACAGAAAACTACAAATAATTATAGGACATGACCAGATACAATCTCAAAATATCAAAAAAAGAAAATAAAACTTCTTTGGCTTATGCTGTTATATCAAACAAGAAACAAAACAAAAATAAATAAAAGTTAAGAAACACCTTTCTTGACTTTTTCCGCGCAAATTCAGTAATATAGTCATTCATATTGATTTCGTTTAAAATATCGCCTTCAATAATGGCCAAAATGGCTAACCCATCTACCTAGGCGTTCTTGGGATATTGTTGATCTTAGAAAGTAAGTTTTGACATTGAGTAAACAAATAATATAAAGAGGCGCAACTGTCATGGGGCCAAGATTTTAGTGTTGTATTTTTTTGCCAATAACTACAGAATTATCTACAACATTTAATGCAACCGAATTAAAAATACCTTGCCGTAGCACTAAAAATTGATAACAATCCTGAAGGTATCGGCAAAAAAATACAATCGGCCCCTTGAGGGTTGCGCCTATTTATATTATTTATTTACTCAATGGTTTTGATCAATTTCAGTTTCGACTATTGAGTAATGGATGGCGCCACCAACACATAACGATACAATATTTACATAAAAGCATGGATACCGAGAATATATTTCGGCCCAAGTCCAAGTATGGCTACAAAATATCGAGTTATCGAAAGGAAAATTATCAACACTGAAATATCGATATGTATCGTACATTCCTACTTTATATCACATTTACAAACTTTAAGCTGTTTTGTTTAAGTGAAGGTTTGGTTTTGGCGCCCCAGCTAGGCCGGCGCTCCAAGTGATCGCTTGTATCGCTTGTACCTTCCGCCGGCGCTGCCTCGAAATGTTTTTTTCTTCAGAATAATTGTAATATTCTTTGCAAATAAAATGTGCTCAAGTTTGCTACATTCCAATACTTCATTTGAAAGTCCACTTCAGATTTCTTCTGCAAATAAAAAATTTCCGACAAAGGAACACGTGCGGCGGCGTCTCTGAAGGTCAAAGATGCCGCGTTACTGCTTTGTAAATGCGGCACTTTTTCCTTGCGATACAAAAATGAAATGAACTATACAACCGTTTAAGTTAAGTATATTTGTTGATTGTATTTTTATGCAGCAGATGCCATTGGTATCTTTCTTTCGACAAATTATTAATAAAAATGTTTGCAAAATAACGAACGAACATATCAGTTTTGCTCGCCAAATATTTTTTTATTCGAAAGACTTCTATGAATAAAATAAGTTCAGGTCTGTTTTTCCCAGTAAATGGTTTGGAAGATGCAGCTGTTAAATTTTTAACAAATTTTGTGGAGGTTATGTAAGCATGTTTTTTTGATCTCACTATATAAAATTGTATTTCTTTCGAAAAACTGTATTGTAACATAGTATCTAGTACTTGATGACACACAAGTAAAAAATTCACTTTGTTAAACGCCACTACCATAATATTTTTGATCATGAAAAACACAGAAATGCATTAAAAAATCAGAGCTACTTTTTAGAATTTATACATTACCTACTAAAAATTCTATTGAACTTAATCGAAGTTATGCAAAAATAATAACAGTTCGAGAATAAAGTCACATTAAAATTAAAACACAAAAACAATAAAAAACAACAATACTAAAAACTTGCAACGTCAATATTTCATCCCATGGCAAGTCATATTATAATCCAGAAGGGCCTTCCTTTCAATAGATTAGTTGCTCCAGAGAGCACCTGACGTTCATTGGAGCAGCTAATTCATCGAAAACGTATAGTATTGAATTACTGATATATTGGAAACTCAATAGATAGAGAGAAAAAATATAAACGAATATTGGAAACGAAAGGTAATGCGTCGCGTCGCCCATTTCTTTTCTCATAGTGTAACTGAATAATATAAAGAGCCGCAACCCTAATGGAACGGAGGTGGTCTATACTGGCCGCTCAAACAATTTGGCTGCGAAATTTTCAGTATGGCTTGTATTGCTTGTAACACCGTGAGGCTAGTTTTTCTCCGTGCTAATTTAATAATTTTTTTGCATGTTTCTATGCCTGTGTAAATTTCTTATGCATTCATGACAACAGCATGTCATTATTGTTAAGCTTATGGAAATTTGTTGACAAAGAAAAACTGGAAATATTTATTTTGCCTGTAAGTGTTTTACTAATTATGAAATTGTTATGCAGCAGATATTATCGGATAGCAAGGTTAAAGGTTGTTGTTTTTTTTTTCAACATATTTTTAATATGAACAAAATAATGTTGACCTTTTCCTTTATACAGTGTGACCCACTTAAAATCGCCCTGTATTATACCCGTTAATTGATGCTTGATTAAATTCAAACTTTCGTGGTACAAAAAGACCGATAAGGTGATTCTTTGAACTTAGTAATATGTGATACATGTCAGTAGCGTACGATTTTATGGGGGTTTGAAAAGTTGATTTTTCAAAAAAAGTATTAGCGATTTTTTTATTTAGATTTCCGTTTCAACGTCCAAAGACTGCTTTACATTATTAGATTTTCTCATTAGATTTTGCATTAGAGATTTGTATAGGATTTAATTTAAAGTCATATCAAATGTTAGAATATAAACGCATTTACATTATTGTATATTTGTATTGGAGTTATAATGACAAGTGACGAGGATAATAAGATCTTTGATAAGGTAATGTTAGGTTATGGCATTCCGTGGTAAGCCTTCGATCAACGTACACAACGATAAACAATTCTTGTTTGGGATATTTTTATATTCGTAAACAACTTCACCCTTTACAATTACAACATAACCTCAACCCGACAACGGCAGTCACACTGCGCATGCTCCCGATCAAAAATCGAATGAAAAATCCAATAGAATTAGATACCGCCCTATTCCTTAAATGTCAAATGAAAAATCAAACTCATACAGTAATACAGTCAAATGTGAAATCGAGTCGATATTTTTACATTTGACCCAAGTCCAAAACAAAATCAAATGCAAAATTCAATAATGTAAAGGTAACTTTAAAGAGCGCCATTAAAAAACCCCTGGGTCTCAATTGTGAGATCACTTATCCGGTTACTGAGATGTAAGCCCCCCAGTTTTTTCGTAAATCAAGTTGTTTGAGTTAAATTTTGCCAAAACTGTGCATTTCCTAAGAAACGTTTATTTTTGTTAATTCCGAGGTTAATTCTAACTAGAGCTATGTACACTAATGTACAGTGTTATCATTTTGTTTGATACACATTTTAATCAGAATTTGCGAGTTTATTGTAGAGATTGGAAAAAATCAACAATTAAGTCAGAATGCCAAGCCACCTCGAAAGTGTGAAAACAAATATTTCTCATGTTTATCCTTGAATATCTTGACCGATTTTGATCGAAACTCAAGGGAGTTATGCATATTTGAAATCAGCTCAAAGAGTACTACAAACCTGTCAAGAAATATACAGGGTATTCCATTAAAAAAAATCAACTTTTTTTCACCACCCTGTATGTATTGGCGCTAGGTAATTTTGAATATTATACAGATTTGAAAATTGTCGGAACCAGGACATAGGGCAAATCAAACTATTACCTTGCAAGGTAATAGTTTGATTTGCCCTATGTCCTGGTTCCGACAATTTTCAAATCTGTAGAAGTTTTTTCAAGGACACAAAGTAATTACTTCCTAATTTGAATATTTTGTTTGAAAAATTCGGTAAATGTCTGATAAGGCTACATTTTAAAATTTTAAGATATCTTCACAAATTAGGAATAGAAGGGGGGGGGGGGGGGCAAAATTAGAGTTGACACCCTGTACATAAAATTATATATTTTTAAGTTAGGAAGGTTAATCCCATATGAGTAATTGTTCATATTGTGGAAAAAATAGAATACTACTCATAAAATTCCTTTATTGGACGTTACCGGTTTCGTGAACAATATTCTTTGCTTCACATCCTCAGACGTAACAGGACTACAATTAATTAAAAGTAATAAATAAGGTGACTATATGTAATAATTGATCTTAATAAGTTATTAAAACTTAAAATAAATCACAGAGAGCAACCACATTTGACTATAAAAACACAAGAAATCTAAATAAAAACACACACTAAACATAGAATAATTTAAAAAAATCTTAAAAAATATTGGATAACACCTTTAAATTTAGTTTAATTATAACATAATATTAAATAAAAATTAATATACAGTTACAAATAAAGAAAAAAGAAAAATACTTACATTTTTATAAATTGAAAACAAGGGTAGTCAAAATTTTTGGATTGTTTTCCAACATAGTCAATAATTTAAAACAATGTACTATATGTATCTATTTAAATTAATAATAAAAGTGTTTTTTATTTATTTAAAATTTTGGTTTCTTATTAAAATTCCACGTGACAATACAACGAATTAAAATCAAATGAGAGGAATCATTAATCTAGAAAATTCCAAAAAATATATGACGCCCTCTATCAGTAAATTTAAAAACATATAATAAGTTAAACATCAATAAAAAGGAAACCACGTATAACGAACCATGTGATTTGGAGTTTATTCTATTTCATTATAGATGGCATAAATAACAATTAATGACAATATGGAGAATAAACTATCCTATGGTATCACAGAACTCTAGTCCCGTATGTTGCATCTTCCATAACCTTTATGTTCTGTGGTATAGTTAAATTATGAATAATAACGGATTGATTAGACTAAATACAAAATTAAATAACAACAGAAAAGGTATTTGAATCTTCGTTTACCTTTTCTGTTGTTATTTAATTTTGTATTTAGTCTAATCAATCCGTTATTATTCATAATTTAACTATACCACAGAACATAAAGGTTATGGAAGATGCAACATACGGGACTAGAGTTCTGTGATACCATAGGATAGTTTATTCTCCATATTGTCATTAATTGTTATTTATGCCATCTATAATGAAATAGAATAAACTCCAAATCACATGGTTCGTTATACGTGGTTTCCTTTTTATTGATGTTTAACTTATTATATGTTTTTAAATTTACTGATAGAGGGCGTCATATATTTTTTGGAATTTTCTAGATTAATGATTCCTCTCATTTGATTTTAATTCGTTGTATTGTCACGTGGAATTTTAATAAGAAACCAAAATTTTAAATAAATAAAAAACACTTTTATTATTAATTTAAATAGATACATATAGTACATTGTTTTAAATTATTGACTATGTTGGAAAACAATCCAAAAATTTTGACTACCCTTGTTTTCAATTTATAAAAATGTAAGTATTTTTCTTTTTTCTTTATTTGTAACTGTATATTAATTTTTATTTAATATTATGTTATAATTAAACTAAATTTAAAGGTGTTATCCAATATTTTTTAAGATTTTTTTAAATTATTCTATGTTTAGTGTGTGTTTTTATTTAGATTTCTTGTGTTTTTATAGTCAAATGTGGTTGCTCTCTGTGATTTATTTTAAGTTTTAATAACTTATTAAGATCAATTATTACATATAGTCACCTTATTTATTACTTTTAATTAATTGTAGTCCTGTTACGTCTGAGGATGTGAAGCAAAGAATATTGTTCACGAAACCGGTAACGTCCAATAAAGGAATTTTATGAGTAGTATTCTATTTTTTCCACAATATTATATATTTTTATTAATTTTTGTTAAAAATACATTTAGATAGGTACTTCGTTGTGAATGTATTGAAAAGTCTTTTTCACTTTACTAAGTAGTGTACGGCATACTACTAAAAACTGATTATGTAATGAACAAAAAAAGAAAGGCCGTGAATTCTCACAAAATGCACAATCAGTTTTGCTAAAATTTAACTTGAACAACTTGATCGCTTATGAAAAAACCTCGGAAAAATACTGAATTTTTAAGGCCTACAGCTACATCTACATCTCAGTAACCAGATAAGAGATCTCAATTAAAATTGATACCTAGGGGTTTTAAATGGCGCCCTTTACGATGATGAAACCGAAATTCAAATAAAAAAATTAATACTTTTTTTAAAAATCGTCCCTTCAAACCCCTTAAAATCGTACGCTACTGACATGTATCAGATATTACTAAGTTCAAAGAATCACCTTATCGATATTTTCTTACCACCAAAATTTGAAGTTAATCAAGCATCAAATAACGGCTATACAGGGGTGTTGCGATCTTAAGTGGATCACACTGTATCCTTTTTTGCTCTCCAAACATTTTTTATTAACTGTTTTATTTGTTAATAATTTGGCTCGAGTTTGCTAAAGTCCAATATTCGATAGAACAGGACACCATATAGATATTAATTAGTATTTACTATACGTCATAACTGTAATATTGATATGCCTATTACATGAACTCCAGAAGATTACTTGTCAAATATTATAGATTTCATTTAACAGCTGTAACGTATTTTTTGTTTTGATTATTGAATATAAGTTAATACGTTAACATCAACAGTGTCTTATTTTGTTACAAAAAGATTGACAATACATGTGATTGTAATATACAAGAGAACAATCCTTAATCGATATAAATAATAACACAAATGTAAAATACCTGTCAATACGAAATCCCTATATGGTCCATTTGATCCAAAAATTTGTCGATTTAATGCCGAATCTTGAGTCCGAATAGTGCACAGAGACTGAGTGCCAAATAAAACCATTAAAAATACGACAGCAATCATTTTTAATAAAATTGATTTTAAACTGCAATAAGCATTTTCAGAAATAATATGTCCGTATTCTTACTGTAAGTTCTGTTAATATAGTACTGACCTATCTTCAAACGATAGCCTTTGCAACTTAGCTTAATATAAACATAAATAGGCAATGTTATATTGTAATTACTGTAATCTTTACTCCTAATATATTTTTCTTAAAATCATGACGTCCATATATGTAAAGTATTTGTGTATTTTTATAATTTGTAAAATAAGTTAATTAACTGATTGATAAAATTTCGATGTTTTCTTTTTTTATATATACTTATATCAATTTAATATGCATGCATGCATGCGTGCATTCTCCTGTGTACGTATACCTAATACAAAACAAAATCCGTCGAAAAAATAATATTCAAAGCGAGAAACTCGGTTGCCTTGCTGAGGTCCGTGGATTGCAAATTTTTTGTTTATTAATGGCGATAAACAATTTCCGAAAAAATGTTATTTTTCACGAATAAATCTAACAAGTCGAGCGGCAATTCCTAGGTTGAAGACGAGTCGGAAAAATAATATTCAAAGCGAGAAACTCGGTTGCCTTGCTCAGTCCGTGGAATCCAAATTTTTTGTTTATTAATGCGATAAACAATTTCTGAAAAAATGTTATTCTTCACGAATAAATTGAACAAGTCGAGCGGCAAATTCCTAGGTAGAAAAATCCAGAGGCTTTACAAGGCAACCGAGTATTCCCCGCTTTGAATATTATTTTTTCGACTCGTTTTCTACCTAGGCCGCTCGACTTGTTCGATTTATTTATGAAGAATAATATTTTTCGGAAATTGTTTGTCGCCATTAATAAACAATAAATTTGGAATCCACGGGCCTCAGCAAGGCAAACGAGTTTCTCGCTTTGAATATTATTTTTTGGACTCGTTTTCTACCTAGGAATTTGCCGCTCGACATGTTGGATTTATTCGTGAAGAATAACATTATTTCGGAAATTTTTTATCGCCATTAATAAACAGTAAATTTGGAATCCACGGACCTCAACAAGGCAACCGAGTTTCTCGTTTTGAATATTATTTTTTCGACTCGTTTTCTACCTATAGGAATTTGCCGCTCGACTTGTTCGATTTATTCCTGAAGAGTAAAATTTTTTCGGAAATTGTTTATCGCCATTAATATTTTTTCTCAAGTTACTTGCCGCACATATGCATTGCTGGATACATATTTTAGTTGATCTAACCAGAATTTAGTTGGATCAACTGATGCGCATGGTTGAATAGTCTTGAACATCTCGCATTGACAGAGTTGAGAAAATTATTTGAGAGTCGGGTGAACTGAAAATCAATTATTTAAACAAAATTTCAGACGGACCAACTCTAATTCTGAAGATTCATCGACGAGATGCGTTAGCTTATTTTTTTAAATGTATAAGTTTATCTCAAACCTTCTTTTTTGCTTCTCGGGAATTTACAATCGAGAAAATAAGTTTCCCGATTATAAATCGAGTCCTACGATATTTTGCCTATAGCCATTGTTCTACGGCAAATGAACGGCAAATTTTAAGCTACCTAAATTTTTTTTTAATAATTTTTATATAGATGACCCGCTAACTTCATATGAAGTTAGCAGGTCATCTGATACTTTTTAAAAAATAATAGCGACAAAATTTTCCCTTTCACGGCTAATTAACGGCTAAAAAACGGCAAATATTTATGCTATACTCAGTCCGATTTGCAACAGTTGACCTGCTAACTTTATATACATAGTAGATGTGTATAAATTATGACAATAAGACAATGGGCACGCGCCAAAGTTTATGTATTTCGCGTGGTCTGCTTTCAACCAATTTAGTGAGATTTTAAGGTACACAAGTGTCGTAATGGTAAAATTGATTATACTGTTAGATAGGTAAAACTTTAGTGACCAAATTTTATTTAAACAATTTTTGTGATCGAGTGAGTTTTATTAGACAAAATCGATTATAAAATACAATGGTATCGACAAATAAAGTTATTTTTTTGAATAACTTTGTTAGGAATAAAAATTGGACAAAAGTGCTAATGACCTTTTCTGTTCCTTAGTAAAAGATTGACAGTCCATTGAAAAAACTAACTTGCTATCTATAAGGGTTCTAGAGATATAGCCTATTAAAGATTTTACCCCTTAAGGGACGTCAAGGTTGAGGGACGCGTAATTGGGGGTGGCAAGAAAAGTTTTTCTATTGACATTGCATATACTAACATATAAAATGGATGCCATTCTTTAATCATTTAATTCCCACGAACCCCCTATTTCTGGCCCTATGCGGTCCTACTATAAATAAATGCGACATAAATAAATTAAAATGCACAAATATAGGTACATTGGTAGGTAAATATATAAAGATATCTCGAAAGATATTACAAATCCAACAAAATAATAATTAGACAAAACAAACTAGAAACTGTCAATGATTAATAATTTGTTAATTATTTAAAAGGATCATTTCTTTTGAAAAAACTTTTCAAATTCATCAAGATTGTAAAAACAATTTGTTATTAATATGCCTATAGCTCAGCCTCGCCTCGGCGTCGCACAGTGCAGTGGCACCAAAGTAACTTTTTTTTTCAAATCAGTCCGTGTCTTAATACTTCAGCAATCGGAAAGTTTTTCTTTTCAAATCTTCACTTTTTAATTGCCTATCGATTTATCGAGGTAGATTTTCGATTTTTGTCCCTAACTTTTCAAAAATTTATATATTTTTACATATATAAGTATTATATATATTTATAATCAGAAAGGTAGGGCAGATCTAAATATGTAAAAAAATACAGGGCATTCCATAAAAACAACCATACTTTTTTCCACCCCTCGTATACCGTTGAAGGGAGAAAAAAAGTAATAGCATATAAAATCTACGAAAAATTCTGTGTAGGTTTTGAAAATTTTGAACCGTTAATAATTGACCGAAATAAGGGGGTGGGTATAGTTTTGAAGGAAACGCCCTAAGTTTAAATTCAATTATTTATGCCATTTTTATAGCAAATATATAAGTGTCATATATATTTGTATTCAGAAGGACGAGGCGAATCCAAATATGTAAAAATATATAGGGTGTTCCATTTAAAAAAACCATACTTTTTTCTGTCCCTCGTATACGGTTGAAGTAGGAAAAAAAGTAATAGCATATTCAAAATCTACGGAAAATTCTGTGTTAGACCGGTTTTTGAAAAATTAAAATCGGTGGTAATTGACCGAAATAAGGGGGGGTATAGTTTTATAGGAAACACCCTGTACCTATACAAGGCGATCCATTTTGGTAAGACGTCATAAACTTATGTTTTTTTAACGGAATCCTGGATATATGATTGCATAATTGAATTATCGTTTTGAAAAAAATTCAATCGATATACTTGAAGGATTTGCGACGGGTCGGTACAATGATGTGAACCAGTTTGTATAAAAAAAAACGTGTCAACTTTGTGTGCTCACTGAGACGTAACACATCGCAGAAATTGGACAACCCCCAAATCCAAAGCCAAGACTGTCGGTAAGGGGATTACACATTAGAAAAACGCAGAAGTCGGTTACCGAAACAGCATTTTAGATTTGGTAAAAAATGTTTAAGTTCTCTAGTTTACGCTATTATTATCAAATCAAATGAATTCGGCAACTTATGTGAGTCAAGAAATGCCAAATATACTTTATCTCATATTTTTCAAATGGAACACCTTTTTTGCTATTGTACCAAAGGAAAGTTCTTTGAAAAAGATTTCTACTGATATAAAGATATCATGATCATGGGATTATTAATTAAAAAATGACGAGGTGGCCCCGAGAGTTTTGCCTATAATTCAATTATTATAAAATATAGTCTTCTGAAATTTGGGACGTAGATAAAGCCAGAACATTACACAATTGTGCACAAAATACTACTTTCGGTCTTACCGGAAGGGACACCAACTTTCTTATTTTAAATGGAACATCCTGTATATTTTTGGATATTCTTGTTCATGAAATTTTCATTTTAACGATTTGTCACAAGTTGACATTTGTTTAAAAAATGGCGTCGAAAACGTGAAATAACTGAAAAACACAGGTAGGACCCTGCGGGAAGTTATTTTTGAATCTTATAGAAAGTAGGCTTTGGATTTGATGCATGGACCTGTTTTTTGTCACTCAATGTCCGCAAAGTGTTTCTTAATTAAGAAAGCGTGTTTTGTCCACAGATTTAGCATTTTTAAAAATTCGTCAAGAAAAATTAAATTTTGTGAACGAATTTTAAATGGGAAGTAATTTTTTGTACCATAAGAAAGGGCATATTTTTACCTTTCATTTACATTAAGAGAGCTACAGTCTATTTAAAAAAACTTTTACTTTATTTAGAAACCAGAATGTACAAAATTATCTCGATAGTTAAGAGCAACAGGTTATTCTATGTGGCGTGTAACACGGAAAATGAAAAGACCCATATAACAAACACCTTCACCAAGAGACAACAACACTGGAACATGGACCAGAAGTACCAGTGAAAAGGTAAACGCCTTTACTAAGCACCTGAGCAATGTTTTCAAACCCTATGACTTTGACTCAAATGAAGACAATAATATTGAAATTTAGAACATCCTCGAAACACCCTTTCAAATGTATCTTTATATCATAAAATTTCATCACAAAGAAATCAAATCAGGAATTATGAATTAAATCAATGCAAAAAAACCTCCCGGATATGATTTCATCACTGGTAAAGTACTGCATATTAGAACCGATAATATCATAAAAAAACTTAATATCATACCATCAGTTTGGCTTCCGCCATCATAAAACAATAGAACAAACACGTCGTCTCGTTAAGCAAATAAGTAATGATTTAGAAAATAAAAGGTACTGTAGCGCAGCCTTCCTAGACATCAGTCAAGCTTTTGATAAGGTGTGGCATACAGGACTTCTTTACAATCTTAAAGAAAAATTTCCTTTATTCAGTACTATACCTAATCCTGAAATCTATATCTGATCGTTATTCACTATACTCGGGCCAAAAAGAGTAGTCAGTAGAGCAAAAAACTTACCGGAAATTCTTCAAAGGATTTAGCTGTTATGGAATACAGAAGCGGCAGCTCGTTTTACCATATAATCCCATATAATTCAGAGAAATATATCCAGTTTTCTCCGCCTACCAGAGATGAAAACCACAACTAGGTCATTATGTTTAATTGGTATAGTCAACCAAATAAAGTACATGCTTGAACGTGCCGCCCTTATACCCAATAATTTGTTCGACTATTATAAAGGTCGTCGAGAGGGCTTAGATAGCGCATTCAGTGGCGTCACATATGCTGCAATGCAAAGGATGTGCATTGTTCAACTGCGTTGCTATACCTAATTCGTGGAGATAATGTTGCCAGATGTAAGCATATTATTTAAAATTTAAGACATGGTAACTCATGCTCATGCATAATTAACACAATCCGCTTTCATTTGTTCGAATTATGGAATTTATGAAATTCGTAAATCCGTACGCCCCTGGCTCTACTGACTACTCTTTTTGGCCCGAGTTATAGTAAAATAGCATGATGCCCATTCTGAAATGTTCTGGGCGGAATCTGGAATCCCACAAGGTAGTGTAATTGGTCTCGTATTATACTTGCTGTTCACAGCTGATCTACCAACAACCAGACTAAGCACAGCTGCCACATACGGTGATGATACAGATATTCTCGCCTCTCATCATAATCCGCAGAAAGCATCCAAGCAAGCCACCTAAATCAAATAGAGAAGTGACTGCAAAAATGGAAGATAAGAGCAAAAGAGACAAAATCGACCTAAAATCTGTTGAAAATAATCTAAAATAATGTTATGTTATGTCACTAATTAAAAATCGTTAGGTGTTACACGTAATAGGAGCCAGTAGCTAGTGTTCGTAGCCATCGAACACAACTTTTTTAATGTTAGGTTTTTTAAATTTCGAAGTTCCTTTTTAGAACTCCCAACACATAGATAAAATTATACTCCGATTGAAATCAATGAAGTGGATCATGAGGTTCGCATCGCATACCCAGGATTCAGTAATCTACAATATCGTGCTGTCGGCAATACTACAGAAAAAAAACTTGCTGAGGTTGTAATATGTTTTAATGCCCCACTACTCTGTTATTTTGCAATAATGGCCGTATTTTGACATACATTATATGAGAAATAACGCCCTAGGGAATTATGAACTCATTACCATGACAATAAATCATTTGTACAATAGAAATTACAAATAACCTTCATTAACGTGAGTATAAATTAAATGTCAAACAAACGTCATATCAGCTATGTTGTGACATAATTTCAAAATGTTCGAATTAAATAACAGAGTAGTAGGACATTAAACGTTGAAGGCATACCACGGGGTACATTCCTCGGGCCGGAGGCCTTCGGAAAGTACACTGCCGACCTCGGGCATTATTAATCCTTATAACTCCCTTGATACCTTAACCTTAATAACTATTATTATAAATTCCATTTTAAGCCTCTTTCTCCTATAGAAACTTCATAATTGTGCAGTTATCAAGAAGTTGATTATAACAATTTTATTTATTAATTAAATTACGCGTTAATTAACCAAATTACGCAAAATATACATTTGTAATTATTTTTAATATACTTATTAACAATAACAACTAGTTCTAATCAAATTCTCGGTAATGATGCAATAACAAATGTTGCCTATAAAGGAAAGCACGTTGTGTTTTGTGAAAACAAAAATATAGCTAAATGTTTGGTATTATATAATTTTCGGTATTAAATGTAATAATGAATATTTCATAGGATAATTGTTCTTCACTTGGGTATACCATGTATGAAAAGTCTTAAGAGCAGTCTAAGTGCTGTTAACGAGAAAGAAAATTAAAAACTGTGCTATTTTTACCTTTAATTCCAGATGCAGGAGAACTCTTATAATAAAGAGGATAGTGGAATTTCAGAATCAACAGTATCTTGACACTGACTATATATAACAAGCGACAAAGCGATTCAGCGAGCAGTGAAACTGCTCGACTGTAACGAGCTGACAAAATTAATATAAGTACTCTTACTCTAAGGCGCAATGAGTGAAGTCGACTAAAATTCCTATCCGTCTAAAGAACAACAAATTTTCAATATCGCTCACCCCTAGTTATGTCACATTTATATATAAAAAAAACGAGAAAAAAATTGTTAAAACGATGTTCCTTCTTTAAAATAATAAAACTTGTACATTTTTTTTTAAATATATCAGTAGGGGTCGTGTACTAACATGAAACTATTCTTGCTGCACTGTATGTGTATGTTTTAATATTTTGGATTTTACTACAATATTGTTATCTTCGATAACATTACTCAACATAGGTAGGTATATACGATATATACATTATACATTATAGAATATACCTACATACACAACACAATCTTGCAGACGGGCTTATAGGTGGTATTGCTAGGGGTTGGTAAAATGTATCGACTATTTTTCAATTTTATAGTATACTTAACAACCTGGTAACCAACAGCTTCCCTAGCTAGCAGTAAATTGTTTCTTTTTTATAAAGTGCTGCAAGGAACTCGTTTGGGGAATGAAACGACCCCTGCTTTAACACTTTGATAAACGCTAATGGAATTTGCAGGTTTCTTATGTCAACTTTCCCGTTACCTAGATTACATTACATAGTATAACTCTACGCATTTTGTAGATTTGAATACTTTTTGCCATCAAGCTGTATGTGAATTTTTATTTGTTTTTTAAACACAATTAGGTGATTTTAAACAAATTAATGAAAGTGTAATTTTACTGCTACTTTATTAATTAAATAAAATAAATAAAATGCCACATAAATTAGATAACCCCTCGGATAACCCCCGAACTAAAAAACAAAGCTGCCTGAAAGAGCTGTATTATTGAAAGAACGTGGACATACAATCATTTTCTGCGACATTGTCAATTGTCATCAACCTAACAAATTAGCAAACAGTGCAGGGGCCGTACTCTGTACGCTCGCTACCATGGTTGAGATATAAGATGGTTTGTCACGGCGCACATTGTGACTACCGCTAGGACTACGTCATCATCAAGTAGAAATCTTGGCGCGAATTTTAAATATAAAGTAGATTAATTGGATAGATTTGACCGTTTCTAATTAACATCTAATCTTGAAATCAAGTACCACAAATTGAAAATCTACCGATTTATATATAGCTCGTGCTTCTTATCTACATTTTTAATTAGAACGTGTTTGACATAATATGAAATAAACTTGGAAACTAATTATGATTTCTAATAAATAAAAATTGTCACAATTTCACATTTGTAGACTTTAATTGAAAATAATAATTTATTCTTTCATTGAATATGATGAATGTTAGGGAAGAAGATTTATTTATTTATTTTTATTTGTTTGCATAATTGTTCAAAATATTCAACGAAATAATGAATATTATATAGTTTAAAGTAATGAGGGATATTCAACAAAGTTGAAATCTACTTATTAAAAAGGTCATGGAACAACATAATAATAACCGAGTAGTGCCACATACCCTGAAAAAGAAACATGATGCAGCTACGGACACGTGTTTCGGAGTTATTGCTCCTCGTCAGCGTAGCGTTCATGTTTCTTTTTCAGGGTATGTGGCACTACTCATTTATTCATTTATTTTTATTATCGAACCCTGCTAAACATCACTTTTATAATAATAACCATTGATTAAGGAATGAATAAGATACGCGACTTCAATGGTAAAGTGCGAGGCCAATTTTGGCGGCGAGATCTCGGTAAGTTGCGGGCATTCCTGTGATTTACGTAGTATGCTTTTGACAAACTTGTGTCGTGTCTGGTTTTATATCATTAATAATCTAGTGGTAATAAAAATTTAATGTCCAGATTAATTTTAGTTTAAAATTATTAACGTAGTATGTTCTCTCTGCGAGCTATTTCTCAACGATTGTTTGACTTTTAACCGTCACATAATTTTAAACTAAAATCAATCTGAACATTCAATTTTTGTTTTCACTAGATTATAAATTATATAAAACCAGACACAACACAGGTTTATCAAAAGCATACTACGTGAATCACAGGAATGCTCGCAACTTACCGGGAATCTCGCTGCCAAAATTAGCCTCGCACTTTACATTGGAGTCGCGTATCTTATTCATTCCTTAATCAATGATAATAACTACATAATAAAGCATAACTATTTTTTTAATTTTGTAATCTTGTGTGTTTTTCTAGAGTTATCTTGTATTTTTCTGTAGATTTCTCGTAGACGACGTAACTTCTTGTCTGAATGAGACAATGAATAGCATAGCTGGCAAGCATCTTTTACTACCTTCCTCTTCAAATAATTTCTCGCCGTGGACACGGTTAAAAGAGTCCTCCATCACCTTTGTGCATTTTTCAATTAAAACTGATACCACCAGACTAAATTAATAAATTCAAATAACTAAAACTTAACATTCTTAATGTTGTGTAGCGGATTTGACAATTTGTTATTTGACAGTTGCTACTTAGCACAAAACATATAGCTACTTAGTGGCACTCAACAAGTTTTTCTACTTGCGCAGTTCAGTACGAAAATCGAGCCGAGATAAAACTAACCATATTTTATCTCAACCATGGCTTGCTACGATACGATAAAAGAGATGGTAAGCGCATTTTTCAGCAAGCTAAACAAAGACAGATATATCGCTACGAGTTACAGGGTCCCGGCACAGGTTTTAGTCTAAGAGCTGGCTACGTAGGGTATGTGTGACTCGGTGCAGTCGAAATTATATTCAAAACAGGTTCGGTTGTTACCAACATAGTGAGAATCGGCCCGCCAGAAGGCACCCTGGAAGTATAATGCGAGGGTAGGGGGTCAAACATGTAATTTTTTCATGTAAACAAATTGATAAGGTGCAGCACTGAAAATTTACAGAATGATCGAAGACAGCATAAGTAAGCAGGAAAAAAATCGCCAGAAGAGTGGGCGGAAGATAAAGGGCCGCCAGAAGGCGCCAATGTTCCAGAAAATTTTGCAATATTTACGTGACCAAGTGCACTTCTGGCAATTTGTATACTTATTCTTTAATTCAAAATGAGATTACGTGCAAAACGCCAGAAGGCTAGGTAGAAGAATAATAGAGATAATTCCGATACTAAGAGCGTCGGTGCGCCTCTCGATCGATCACTTTTCTTTGTATTTTCGTATTTTACATCATCAAATGTACTTCTGGCGATTGGTCAACATAATTTGAGGTTGTTCAGTAAACCATTGGTCAACTGTCAGAAGTCAATTAGGAAGACCAATTGTTTTCCTAGATTAACATTAAAATAATTTTTATTTCTACTTCTAATGCAATATTTAACTTCTGTTTGGGCAACTGCTAATAACTCTGTTATCAAACCATTAAAAACCTTGCAAAACAAAGCTATAAAATGCATCTTTAATTTGCCATATTTGGAACCCACAAAAAATTTATATAAACCCAATAAACTACTTGATATTTATTCAATTTATACACTAAAGATCTGTACTTTTATTCATACTGTAATAAGAAAATGTAAACATTAAAATATAAGATTTATTAAAAATTAAGAAATAGGTACATTTATAATATTAAGCAAGCGAGAAATTTGTTAACAACTCCCTTTAAAACAAAATTTTGAAAAAATTCTATTTATTATAAAGAAATATATATAATCGATTTCCAGAAAGAAATAAAAACATAAAAGATATAAACAAATTTAAAACGAGTCTAAAAGAGAGTTTCTTGGAATAATAAAGCTATCTTAATGAATACTACAAACTACACACAAGACAGAAATAATTAAAACGCCCCTGTTATAAGCCACGATTAGACTATTTATCTGTTGTATACGGGCGCTTAATTCATATTTTATTTTGTGTCTTCTATCTGCGTCGCACTATAAAGTTAGCTGTGATTGTTATCTGATTTCAAATACTAATATTATTATATATTCAGTCCAAGCACGTAAAAAAAATAACTATAATCTGTTCGCTATTGGTCATCTAACATTTCAAAGGATGAAATTTAGTCAATAACCGTGTGATTGTCATTAACTACACCACGCTATATTTTTGCTCTAACAACGGTTGATATATATACACAGGATTGCGTATGTATGTAACGACTGAGCTATACTCTGGCTAACGAATGTTAGTCGTTGCGTCATGACTGATTGAATGTATCACAGACATTGCAATCTAAATGCTGTCTTTATTCAACGCGCACTGTTTATCAAACTGAAATAGGCCCGAACGTCGCCGGCATAACGCCACCTACTGAACAGAAATGCGTCTCTCGCACGCTATGCGTTAGACAAAGGTGGATGCAAGTTTGTCTGAGCGTTTACGACGCGGTACTGGTTTCACTCATAGACGTTCCTTTGTGTCAAGAATAAGCAGGCTATATTTTTACAGTATACAAACAAATTTGAGGTCCATATAAAATAAATTGTTATTTTCAACATCTATAAGATTAGTTTTGCAGTTTTGGACAATAATATATTTTTTTACTAATATGAGATTGTAAAGGTATAATGAAATATTTTGTAAGTGGAGGATGACAATCATATCATCAACTTTTCATCGCCGGCACTGGTATAATCGGCCGCCTTGGCCCGTACGATCACCAGTGATGACGCAACGACTAACATTCATTAGCCAGAGTATATAATACAAATCGAATATAAAATTACTCATAACCCTCATTTTCTATATCGTCACACTCAATATCTTCGTCGCTGTCGTACATCATGTCATCATCTTCAGCTGAAAGTAGAAATTAATAATTTAATAAAGTTAATAAATCATCAAAATCGAATTCAAAATTACCTTCCGAATTATCACTATCAAGGACAACGTCTTTGACAGATGGTGGTAATTGTGGTCCTTGAAACCATTTAAATTCATATACGGATCCGTTTAATATCCATCCTGAATTTTCTGCTTCCAGTTCGTATGTATCAAATAAGGTAGAATTCGTCCATATATTATTTGCAATATAATGCGTTCTTTCCATCTGCTGACGTAATTCGACGTAGCAAGGTGGCAAGCAGGAAGCATCGAAGATTTTCAAATGTTTTTTTTGGAAAGGCTCGTGAACATTTTTTATCATGTAATATTGGTGGAATAATTCGTATCTCACTCAGCTTTTGTCGCAAGATTTAATGCCATACATATCACAAACGAATGATTCAACAATTGAGAAAGTATTTTCTTTATCTACAGTAGTATTACCTAAATCATATTCCCGAAGGTTAGGAAGTTGTCCTTGATAGTGATAATTCGGAAGGTAATTTTGAATTTGATTTTGATGATTTATTAACTTTATTAAATTATTAATTTCTTCTTTCAGCTAAAGATGATGACATGATTTACAACAGCGAGGAGGATATTAAGTTTGATGATATAGATAATGAGGGTTATGAAACAGAGTAATTTTGTATTTGATTTGTATTAGAGATGTATATTGTATTAGAAGTAGAAATAAAAATTATTTTAATGTTAATCTAGGAAAACAATTGATGTCTTCCTAATTGACTTCTGACAGTTGACCAATGGTTTACTGAACAACCTCAAATTATGTTGACCAATCGCCAGAAGTACATTTGATGATGTAAAATACGAAAATACAAAGAAAAGTGATCGATCGAGTGGCACACCGACGCTCTTAGTATCGGAATTATCTCTATTATTCTTCTACCTAGCCTTCTGGCGTTTTGCACGTAATCTCATTTTGAATTAAAGAATAAGTATACAAATTGCCAGAAGTGCACTTGGTCACGTAAATATTGCAAAATTTTCTGCAACATTGGCGCCTTCTGGCGGCCCTTTATCTTCCGCCCACTCTTCTGGCGATTTTTATCCTGCTTACTTATGCTGTCTTCGATCATTCTGTAAATTTTCAGTGCTGCACCTTATCAATTTGTTTACATGAAAAAATTACATGTTTGACCCCCTACCCTCGCATTATACTTCCAGGGTGCCTTCTGGCGGGCCGATTCTCACTATGTTGGTAACAACCGAACCTGTTTTGAATATAATTTCGACTGCACCGAGTCACACATACCCTACGTAGCCAGCTCTCCGTCTATTAGGCTTTATACAAAATATTGATTGTAAATGGGCAGGTCGATTTTTATTTGCGTTCAGTGGTAGATAACCTAATTATATGGTTAACTTCGCCTCATTGATTAAGGAATGAATAAGATACGCGACTCCAATGTAAGGTGCGAGGCTAATTTTGGTACGTTGCGGGCATTCCTGTGATTTACGTAGTATGATTTTGACAAACCTGTGACGTGTCTGGTTTTATATAATTTATAATCTAGTGAAAACAAAAATTGAATGTTCAGATTGATTTTAGTTTAAAATTATGTGACAGTTAAAAGTCAAACAAACGTTGAGAAATATATGACAGAGAGAACATACTACGTTAATAATTTTAAACTAAAATTAATCTGGACATTAAATTTTTATTACCACTAGATTATTAATGATATAAAACCGGACACGACACAGGTTTGTCAAGAGCATACTACGTAAATCACAGGAATGCCCGCAACTTACCAAAATTAGCCTCCAAAAAAGGCCTCGCACTTTGCCATTGAAGTCGCGTATCTTATTCATTCCTTAATCAATGCTTCGCCCTTAATGAAGACATTTATTATTATTCTTATCGAGATTATTATTATTATTAATTACGCAACTTTTGGTGAAATTTACAATTTATAGTTTTACAGACCCCATCCCTAGCCACCCTAACTTTTTTTTTTTTCAAATAGCAACTTAGCCTTTGTGATATCTCAAAAAAGGTATTTTAATAGGCTATTCGACGGTGTAAAGAAAATCGAAATCCGTCAATGCGATTTGTTTCCAAACGCATGCAATTAACTTAAACCTTTGAGTAAATAAATAATAAAGAGGCGCAACCGTCAATAGGGGCCGAGATTTTAGTATTGTATTTTTTTGCCAATAGCTTCAGGATTGTTATCAATTTTTAGTGCTACGGGAAGGTATTTGCAATTCGGTTGCATAGCCCTAAATATTGTATATAATTCTGTAGTTATTAGCAAAAAAATACATTAAAATCTCGGCCCCTTAGTAGTTGCGCTTCTTTATATTGTTTGTTTACTCAATGCTTAAACATAGCCTGGGTTTATCACGAGTTTTAACATTTTCGCTTTTAGGACTTAAAAAACAATATTTTAAAGTTTATGGTAATGTTTCAATAATTTTTACACAAACTGTATATTTACAATTACACGTGTGTCTATCTAAAAAGTTGTAGATCATAATAATTCATAATAATAATAAGCCTCATGCACATGTTAACAGTCTAATAATATATTAATATTAATATTAACATTATCATTATCCATTTATATGTTTATATATTGGTTTACATAGTTTTGATGATTTGCATTTGACGTTGATTCACCCTTGCAAACAAATACCTGGTGCGCTGTTATTAAAGTGCTTGTACTGATAATATTTATTAGTTTGTATCTACATATTTGCGAAACAGGTTTGTGCATAAACTTTATTAAATCTCTATTTATTTCTGATAGTAGGTTAAAATTGCTCCAATCCGTGATTTTTGTTGGTATTCAATTTAGTTATATTGGAAATGGGTGGTAGTACATTACCATAAACAATTTCCGTCTCCATCTTGCCGCCCCTTTGTGGCAACAATATTGCCTTGTAGTCAGAATAATAATAATAATAATCATATATTGTTTTTGTATTTACCAGGGCAAAATTAAGATGAGTGCAAAGCACTCCCTGCTCTTCCACTTAACCCCAGAATAAGTATCCTGGTTGAGAGCGCAGATGAATTGTACCCTTGTAAAGGGTTGTACTCAAATCAAAATGTATTCCAAATATGTTTATCAACACTGTTTTACTGAAGTATTTTACTCCAAATGCTTTTAAACTTTAGGTGTTGGTACTTTGCCTAAAAAGTACTAGATACCTGTACGTTTTTAAACAAATAATGCTTGTTACTTCATACCTCAAAAAATACTCTAAGTAGGTACTGCATACTTTTAATTGTTTAGTTTTAGTAGATACATATTGAAGTAAGGTTACATACTTTAAAAATAATGTTAAATAAATCTACCAAATATGCAATTTTCTTAAGCATCGAGAGTTTTAATACCAGTCATAATATGTATATTTCTCAGTAGGTATATCAAATGATATTTTTTTTTATTACAGATTAATTAATAATATCAGCCTAGTATAGTTTGCATTATAACCATCTAAATCCGGCGAAGTTTGTGTATATACAAAACAGGGTTGCCCAAAACAGTATTTTTTTTATTTTGAACAAGCACGTTTTTTTAATTAAAAACTTTTTATTTTGTTTTAAACGTGTTTTAATTATTCTATAAAAAAGACAAGTTTTAAGCAAAAGAAAACCTTGCTTTTAAACTATTTTACAAGGTCCGTAAAAATTCTAAAAAATAGTCATTTGTAAAATAAATAAAATACAGTCAAGAAAATTTTGTGAATATTTACTTAAATATTCACAACGCTCCTGAGCAGAACAGCTGATGTGTGCAGCGTAGCGACATAAATGCCTGCACTCCCACTCTTCGTAGCTACCGTGTTGGTGGCCTAGTTCAGCCTGTGCATCATGATGTCAAGTGTGAATTTTTCCTAGTGTTTTAGATTTCAGTTTTGTCTTCGTAGCTACCGCGTTGTCAGCGTAGTTCAGCCTGTTCATCCATGGTGTCAAGTGTGAATTTATCCTAGTGTTTTAGATTTCAGTTTTGGTTTTACTTGGTAAAACTGAGTATTTCTATTGTTTTTTGAGCCAACACTGCGAATACTGCGTAGAGGTATTTGTTCATAACAAAGTCAATGTCAAGTTCACCGGTTAGTGTATCCCCAGTGATACGAGTTTAGGGTTTTTTTGTTGAAACATTAACTATGGAATTTTGAAATTAAAACACTGCGAATTCATTAATTATGCTATAAGAAATTACAGATTAAAAAAATTCAGTGTATTTTAAATTCACCCTGTATAGTTGCGAATGTCAGTTGAACGACAGCGGGTCAAAAGGAAAGACAACACAAACGTGATTTTCGTAAGGGGTTAAAAGTCGAAATAATCATCGCATCTCGATACAACTTGGATACATCGAATGTAGTAAATTCAGTCTGTCGCATGTCGGTCTGACAAAAAGTACCCAAATCGTTTAATCGATGTTTATCAAGTCTCACTAATGTAAGATACTCACAAAAATACCTTTACTCTGGAGATTGGAAGTTGTTGGCCAACCAGAAGTGGAGATATTAGCATTTAAGAACGTTCATAAAAACCGTTGCTTAATCGACCGAGATGTGATAGAGACGGAAATATGCTCCCTGACTGATTCTATAAAAAAGACATTGAAGTTGTTTCCGAAAAACTGAAAGAAAATTGTATTTAAAAAAACTGTTTTCTTTGGAAAATCATAGCAGTCACACAATAATAATAACTTTCGAAAGCATTTATCATTTTAGTTGAAATTTGGTAAAAAGAAGGTTGGGGAGTGGGGACCTTATGGCTTATTGTGGACGTTGGGTTAGATCGATCAGAAGTGACCATCGAGGTGGCACCTCGATGGAAGTGACCTTTTCATGGCTATAGATATTTGATTTTAGAAAAAGTTTGAATAATTCCCGAATGGCAGTCACATTTCATATTGTAAAAATTCGTTTAACAGAGATTTTACAACTAGCAATATGAATTGACGAAACTCATAAAACTCAATTTTCCAGTGAAATTAGTGAAATCTAGTTTGATCAATTGATGTACGCCGGACGACAATGATATCAACACTGATTGAACGCCTGATCAATTCTAAATAAAAATGTTCATAATCATTACAACAGAAAAATTAACTGATAGGGACTTTTTGACAATTTTTAACATATCACCTAAGAATAGGGTACATGCACGTGTCAGTTTTACACCCAAATTTGTTTTTATCGGAAGCTTTATGTTTGAAAAAGACAACTACACCATAATTTAAATTATTTAGACACACAATAATTAATAATTCATAAATAAAATTCAAATTATTTGAAGGTTTCCGACCAACTGCCGAGTACCTCCGACGACCCGCGTGACGTCATACTATTTGTTTACTTCTCGCCATAAACAAATTATCAAGGAAGTGACTGCTGCACAGTCCGAATATTTGACATTTGACATGTAGTTAATTTATTCTTGCTTTACTAACATTTCGTCTGCGGTGCGATGGCCTAGAGGCAACGAGCCGTGCTTGGCAAGGAGAAGGTTCAGGGTTCAAATCCCACACTTTCTTATTTTTTTTTTCTATTAAATGCATCAGGCATGAGATCTATTGCGAGTTAGAAGTTGGAGGCGATAGCCGGAGGCAGGTTAGATATGTGTGTTTTTTACCCCGATAAAGGAGAGCAGTTGAGGAAGAAGAAATATCCAGACCGTACAGCTATTATTTTAACGGGGTCGGTCGGACCGTGCAGTAATCACTCCCAATTATCAATGCTTCGACTGTGTTTGTAATCTGTACTTCTATTGAAAACGTGCAAGAAAAGTTTATTTCAAGAGTTTCAAGCGTTCTGTGTTTTTTATTAACTGGTTTAACGTATATTAATAGTTTAGAAGTGTTTTATTATTATTACAATATCTGAGACTGATTTCGTAAAGGCACAAAGTGACAACTTCAGTTGTTTCTAAAGAACATTTTCTATCTATTTGGCATTTAAATAATAATATATGTGGAACGATTTGATCTCTCAAAAATATCTTCTCACCCATTAATTTATATCGCATATATACTTTTTCATATCTTGTTCCAGCTCAAAAAAATATGTTTTACTTTCAATACAGAGTAGATAGACCATTAACATAGGTACCTAACCTTTTATTTATTAACAAAAATATTTCTCACTATATTATTTATTATTAGGTAAATAATTACATTGAAATGGTCTTCACAAACAAATTAACAAATCCTCTAGTGTTTTCAGACATCTCGCATTTTCATTTCGTCTCATAGCTCGCAACCACAATTTTCTTTTTTCTTTCAGTTTAGCACTTGATCCCACTGGCAATGAAATAAATACTTTTTCCGGTGTTCTAATAGATTTGATTCACATTGTGGCACTAAGCAGTATTTAGAGCACTTTAAATCAGGTTTTTCCATAGTAAATCAAAAGTTAAAACGAATTTACGAGTAATAAACAGTAAACGGGTAGTAAACAGTCACGCTCTTGTCGCTTTGACAACGCTGTTGTCAATGTCAAAAAAGTAAACAAATAGAGTGACGTCAAACCCGTTTTGCCGGAATAGCATTTTCAAATTCGATTTTATGCCACCAACAACATATTTCAAAAAAATTTATAATCAAAGGTGTTATTAAAACAAATAGAGAATCTAATTTCATTGATATTAAAATATTTGCGTGTTCCCTATTGGTACTCTTTGTTCGCAAAAAAACTTCTATTTTGTAAACCAATCCGCTAATCCATTCAGATAAAGTGCTGATGAATGCTAATGAAATACCTCGTGATATATACCTATCACGTTTGACAAATGTCAAGAAAAGAAAAGAAAAAATGGCAAATCCTATTTTCAAGATGTTAAACAATTAGGTACTAAGAAAATGTCAAAATGCACTTCTCAACTTCTGAAGTTTATACTTTTTTAAAAATCGTGCTGGCAGCGAGCGGAGGACTGACTTGACTCACTTCACAGCGATATGAAGTTAAGCAACAGCTACCGCGTTTAGTACTTGGATGGGTGACTATCCACGGAAAGACGCGGTCTCGTTTCCCTACTTCTAGCGGCTTGTATATCAGCTATATCGCAGAAGCAATACAACTGTAGGCGAGAGGTGTATTGAGGATATACCATCCTTCGGAGAGGATGTAAAGCAGTCGGTCCCTTGTCTATTAAATGTTAGGCAAGTAAAAAATCCCTACTCTTAGTAAGATAAGAGGTTCGGCAAATTTCCAGGTTGGGGGTTGCTCGTCTCCTGGCGTCGGTGATTGGCCTCGGTAGCGGAAATAGGCCGACGTTAAATATGTGATTAAAAAAAAAAAAAAAAAAATCGTGTTTTAAACGTACTATCGCGGCCGAAAAAAAGTAATCGATTTTTTATCAAGTAGTATGTTTTTTCGAAAAATTTTCCTTTGTAAATGGGAGTTTTTACATCAGTTATGTCAATTAAATTATTTTGACAAGAAATCATTGGTGGGGTCGAATTTATTAAAAAAAAAACTAATAAGAAATAAGTTAATATTTTTTAATTATAAGAAAACAATTAATTAGTACGGTTTTGAGAGAAGCAGAAAAGGGCTACATCATCGCCAAATTTGGAGAAGGGTGGTCTTAACAACGCATAGCAAGTGAAATTAATTGCAGCAAAGGCACAATTCAACAATTCAAAAACTAAACAAAAAGACAGAATACCTTCCGCTATTATCTGTTTTGGGCAAATATTCTTCACCAAACTTATGACCCCTGGGACAGTAAACTCGCAGTTGATCGTTGTAGCAGGACTGAAATATCTTTTCGTCGGACCAGTAACGATCGTTTTCATTAATAAAAGTATTTGCAAACTGCATTCTTGCCTCTTTATTAACGTCTGTTAGTTGGGGCTTTTTAGCACTGGCACGTTAAATAGACCTAGCTCTCGCAACCGCTTTCTTGCTGTCCTAACAGACGCTGGGAAGTTGGTTTGCTTTTTGGCTTCAATAGAATTAGAAAATGGGTTTAAATTCACATAGTTAACCAGGGTATTGTCGTTTTCTAGAGTACTCTTCCCAGAACCCACTGCCCTGCTCAGATCATGAGTTTCTATCCACTTTTTGTTTAGTTTTTGAATTGTGCTTTTGCTGCAATTAATTTCACTTGCTATGCGTTGTTGAGACCACCCTTCTCCAAGTTTGGCGATGATGTAGCCTTTTTCTTCTTCACTCAAAACATGATAAGGCATGATTATAAGTAATAAAAAAATTATTTTTATTTCATCCCGTCCGGAAAGTACAACAGTACAGTATTCATATGCGGCCGGAAAATGCTACATTACGGTATCAGAGCCGGTAAAGTACCGGAAACCACCGGAAAGTTATTACGAACCAATCACAAACTGTTATTATACCTTTTGACAGTTGTTTGACATATAAAAATCAACCGTAAATTAAAAAATAGTCATGTCAAATGACATAAGAAAATAATCAAGTGTCAAATTATACAAATATACTAATATACAAGAAATGACGGGATGAAATAAAATATCATTCGACACACGTCCGTAAGGTGTTGTTCCAGCCTCGTTTAGATATTCTAGACTCGGCTCCTGACGTCGCCTCGTCCATAATATCTACTCGACTGTAACAAGTCACCTTCCGGACTTGTGACGAAAATTACTATTGCTTAATATGACAATGACGTTGACACTAATAAAAAAAATATTGAGATTGATGCGACACTGAATAGAACCATAGTTACAACGGGAAAATCAGTCGATTACTTTTTTTCGGCCGCGATAGTACCTATGTTTAATACGAGGTTTAATACATATGTGTTTAAAACAGATCGTTCTGTCATAATAGATATTTACGATACAAGTGTATCCACATCCACACAAAAGTATACTAATAAGGCGTTATCACACGTGTATCGTACAAAATTTTATCTACGCCAGTTTAAAATTACAAATTTAAAGGAATACCTATTATTAATTTGACGTTTAAAATAATTTTCTTGACTAACATAAATTTCAAACTAACTATCTATATCAGCGATTCCCAAACTGGAGTGCGCGCCCCCCTTGGGAGGCGTGAAGTAACGTTAAGAGGGGCTTGAGAGCACAGAAAAAAATCTTAGTCCTGGATAAAAATACAATTTTTAACAAAAATGTAGAGACATTATATAAATTTGAAAAAGTTATTCCTTCTCGTTAACAAAATTCAGCACCACCCTTCACATTGTATTTTGATTTTTTTATTAAATAAATAAATGAGTAAATGTTATTGCAGTAAAGTTTTTGTCTTAATTATAAGGGAGGCGTGAACATTTGATGATATCAAAAAGGGTGCGCCACAGGAAAAATTTGGGAACCACTGATCTATACAGTTGTTCCAAAAATGTATTGCAACGCCTTGTATCCATAGCAACCACAATGGGCTCATTTAGTGATATTTACTTTTTAATTTATTTTTGCATGTCCCGTAAGTATTTAACACGTTATTTAACTTATTTGATTTGATTATTTGATTGTGTTACTTTTTGTATAGAGGCGATTATCAAAGTTTTTTGTGAAGCAAAATTGCTCCTGGCATTTTTCACTGATTTTTTAAAATGTTTTGTTAATTTGTTTTGACTTTTTATTCATTCCGCGACGTGCGCTGGCAAAATACTGGCGGAACTTGTGCAACAAAATATGGCGAGCAATTGAAAATTGACCCCAATTCAACAAACCTTAATTTAAAATATTTCATATTATCAACTTTTCAGCTATAATATCCCTAAGACATTGATAATGTACGAGATAATTTTATGACAATCGAAAGCACATTTTTTTTAAAAATAAAATCAAAATGTCGCAACACAACAAAACAATTATTTATTTATTAAAAGTTATATAGATTGAGAATTGGCATTGCCAAAACGTGACATTTTGAAATTTATTTGGCAGTTATTATGAAGTCGTCAAAGTTGAATAATTTTGTTGTCATAGTGATTGAAAATTTCCCTGGATGATACACAAGAGATTGAATTTTCGCGATTAGTCTGTCGATTTATTTCTAACGAAACTGAGTTGCTTGGAAACACCACGAGTCCGCAGGACGAGTGGTGTTTTCAAGCAACTCAGTTGAGTTTAAAAATAAAAGACAGACTTATAAGATAAATTCAATCACGAGTGGTATTTTATTAGACTATTTCACGAACAAATATTTTGGTTGATAACTTCACTTGAAGTAGCACCGAAGCGACTCATTTTGACGTCTTTCTCTATAATTAATTTTTATCAAATTGTCAAACTTTGCTTTGCCATCCGTATCCATGGTTACGTCGTTGAAAACACTGATAGACTGATAGACCAATTAGAATTGAAAGACAGTCGGTGTTTTCGCGATAATAATAATAATAATAATAATAACGTACAGAAGATCGAAGCTAAAATTCGATCAGCAAGGCAACACGCTTCTCGAATCCAGAGTGTGGTGGATTATATAGTCGCAGGTAGACCATTTACACCGAAGGTCCGGCGAGTGGCAGCCGGACTGAGACGCCAACACCACACTCTAAATCGCACAGTGCTGCAGACCATCAAGCAGCACTGTCTAGATAGGATTCGAGCGCTTATGGCTATTAAGAAAACTTTGGTGAGACGAATGCGGAGATTGGAACAAAACAAATTGTTTCAAACAAACCCGTCTCGCCTGTTCCAAGAGCCACAGCGTGTTGTCGAAAATCCGCCAACTGTTGATAATGTCGAAGCCTTCTGGAAAGGAATCTACGAAGTCGCGAGTCCATTCGATAATAACACTCCAGCTATAGCACACTTTGAGGCTCTCTATCGTAGAGTCTTAGAAGAGCCAGCCGAAGTGTGCCCGGCAATCAGTACGGAAGAGGTTCAACAAGCACTTGTTGGAACCAAGAACTTCGCTGCCCCGGGTCCAGATGGTATAAACAACTGGTGGTGGAAGAAGTTTCCTTCCACCCACCGCCATCTGGCTCGAGTTTTCAACTCATGGTTGAACGAGGGGCAGCAAATTCCGGACTGGTTTGTCGAGGGGCGTACTGTGCTAATCCCCAAAAAGGGGGATCTGTCTGACCCAAAAAATTATAGGCCGATTACCTGCCTCAACTCCTGCTACAAGTTATTTACTCGTATCTTGTATACCAGGATGTTGAGGTCTGTTGATCCGGTCTACCAACATATAAACGAACAGCTTGGTGCCAAGAAGGGCCTGGCAGGTTGCAAGGAAAACCTGCTGATAGACCGCTGTATTACACAGGATTCTGTGCAGTACAAGCGGAATCTGTCAATGGCCTGGATTGATTATCGCAAGGCATTTGATACAACATCCCACGAGTTTTTGTTACACTTGCTCGGATGTCTTGCGGTACCAGCACCACTAGTGAGATGCATCGAACAACTGTTGCCGCTTTGGGGAACTCGCTTCACCATAACATCCGGTGCCGAGCGAGTTTCGACATTTAAGAGAGGAGTGTTTCAGGATGACTCTTTGAGTCCGCTCCTCTTCTGTATCTCACTGCTGCCGCTATCTGTTGGCGGGTATCAGTGTGGGCCACCCAGCAACCGGAGGCTATTTTATATGGATGACCTTAAACTCTATACCTCCGGAGAGCGAGAACTTCAAAATGCTCTCAGGGTGGTCGAGGAATACACGCGGGCAATTGGAATGGAGTTTGGGTTGGACAAATGCGCAGTCGTCCACCTCAAGAGAGGACGATGCGGGGAATTCCACGAAGATGCGCAGCTCGCAGACGGAAGCATCCTACGACATTTGGATGCCGGAGAGACCTACACATACCTGGGTGTGGAACAACGCCACATCCAAGATGTGAACCAAATAAAGGATTCTCTCCGTGGCAAGTACAGACACCGACTCCGAAAGATCTGGTCATCAGAACTTTCGGGGAAGAACAAGGTGTCTGCCACCAATATGCTTGCCGTTCCGATTCTGCTCTACTCCTTTGGCGTAGTCAAATGGGGAGTAGATGAGCTGCGTCAATTGGACAGGAATACCCGCAAGATGATGAATATTCATAGGAGTATTCATCCTAGATCGTCCGTTCCTCGTGTGTACCTCCCACGTCAACGGGGGGGGGGCCGAGGACTCTTGAGTCTGGAGTGCATGCATGGCAGAGTGGCACTGAGTAAGGCATATAATGTTATCAGGAGCTCGGACCCACTCCTACAGTTAGTGAGAGATCATGAAACTGTGGGAGTTGGCGCTTTATTGTTTAGGGCAGCACAGAGGGCCGCAGATGAACTCGGTCTCGTGTTCGACTACAGGCGAGAAGGCCGGCGAGGTGACTCAGTCACTGAGCTTCCGCCTAATCGTCTGACAGCCCACATCAAAGCAGCCGAACAGAGAAATCTGTTCAGGCAACACGTCGATAAACCCCTGCACGGTGTTTTCTATAACAACATAGAAGCACTTGGTTTATCGACAGAGCTGACCTTCGCATTTTTAAGGTCAGCGGGGCTGAAGTCGGAGACCGAGGAATACATTGTGGCCTGCCAAGATGGTGTTATTAACACATTGGTCTATCGCAGTCGCGTGATGGGTGTAGAGGTACCTGATATCAACTGCAGGACCTGCCGTCAGGCGCCGGAGTCGCTCATGCATTTATTATCTGCATGCCCGATTTATGCGACTTCGGTCTACATACACCGACATAACGCGGCTTTACGAGTGCTATACTACCATCTACGGCACTCGTACCAGATAGACCAAACACCAGTGCTGCCTTACGTCCCCGGAGATATCGAGTCCGTTGTCGAGAACGGGAAATGCCGGATTTACTGGAACTACTCGTTCCCGACCGTCAGGCGAATTCACGCCAATAAGCCTGACATAGTCCTCCTCGACCATCAGACCAAGGTGATGTATGTCATCGAGTTCTCAGCACCTGCTGAGACAAACATCGCCTTGAAGGAGGAGGAGAAACGGACTAAATACAGAGATCTCCGGTACGAGCTCCAAGTGCTATACCCAGGCTACTCTGTCAAGATGGTCGTCCTGATAATCGGTGTACTCGGAGGTATGAAGCCCACGCTGCTCTCCGCATTGAAGACCATGCCTGCCTGCCAAACATCGGCAGAATGGTTGGCTGGTCAAATGCAGAAAGCGGTCATCCTGGGATCCCTTCGTCTACTTAGGGCACACGAGTCTGGAATCTACAGTGACTAACCCTGCGGGATGTGGGGAGTTGCTGTAGATTATTCGCTGGCGCTCTCTCTGTGTGGTGTCGGAGGCCACGGGGAGACTGTCCAGCACTAGGTTCGGGAAACCGGAAAAAAAAAATAAAAAATAAAAAATAAATAAATAAATAAATAATAATAATTTATTGGTGTAAATAACAAAAAGAAAAAAAAAATTGTTTTACACAAGTCAGATCACACAAAATAGAGAACATATAGAATACAAGCTGTCTTTGGTGTGTGATTGGTCAGATTATGTGATAATTTTAAGGTGAGTGAAATAGTCAGCGTAATGTTAAAATGTGATTTGTGTCATATGACAAGAAATAACGAAATTTAATTAGTTGTTAGAACTGCCAAAAAATTGGAATTTTTCGATTCATATGTTCAAATGTGAATCAAGTATTTCTTTTTACACACCTATGTTACACACATTTGTTACAAATTATTAATTTGCACTTTGTATTGAACATTTTACAGTGACATGTGTATGTATATTCTTCTGGGAATTTCAGACCAGAACATCTAGTTGTCTCTCTCTTTCTCCGAGTTGCGCCTGCGCTTTGATTTTTAATATGGTCCATTGAAATAAATATATGAAAAATCAATTGACGAGTGTTCAATATACTCACCAACTATATGATTATTACATACATTATAAAAAAGTAAATAGTTCAAAAACCTCAAAAAATAAATATACAAATACCTATTATGTATTTTTGAAAAACTATGTTCATGCTCTTTCATATTCAGCAATAACCGAGGCAACAACATACAGCGTGTATTTTGTATGGTAAACACACAAGTTTGTATAATAACTTTTTTTAGCGTTACTCAATTGTTTTTCTGATATCGTATTTAAAATCTCCTCGAAAATAACTAAAACATTTGTCTTTACACTTTTCTTTCTTTTTCCAAAAATAACAAATTTAAGGGGGTGTAAAAATATAAACGATCACCCTGTACTTTTACAGTCTGGAACTATACAATACTTTTATATAACCACTTTTTTTATCTATGTTAAAAACAAAATACAACTAAAAGATTTGAACGAAATTACGACGAAACCTCGCACGAAACTATATGGATATAAGCGAGCGGCCGACCGCCAGGAGTGGTGTGACGTCATAGCTTTGCCTCCCTGTGTTTTTGCGCGCTCTATTTTAATTATTTATTTTCAGGGAAAAGCAGTTGAAAAAAATCTAATATTTTGTACATTTACTAACTACAAGGTGTACTAATATGAAATAATTTTTTTTTTGTAAATGAGCCCATTATTGTAACAGTTTGTTTTTTCGGCTATAAGAACCAATCTATGATACGAACGACCAGTGCGAACGACCAGTGCCTTAAGAAGCTTCTTATTGTATGCAAAATCCGTGCTATAAGTAGCTCTTATTGTACTGGTGTAGATAAATACAGCGTCGTAACTAAGGACTGGCCACAGCGGCGGCTGCCAGGGGCACAGACCTCAAAAGGGCGCAGCAGACCAGAAAAACCTTAAAATTTTTTAAAAATTTTCGCCTATGGCGCATTACGAGGCCCACCCCGCCCCTGTACCCCTGTAACTCAAGTCCCGTCTACACAGCTTTTTACTTCTGAGCCTCCTATAAATTTACATTACGAGCTGCCACTGACGAGCACTTTAAGAAAATTGGTGCTTACACAAAATAAAATAATGAGAGAGAATTTTTTTGGAGGCGCAAAATTCGAATCTTGCCTTGGGCGCGAGCCTGGGCGCTCATGAGCTTAGCTACGACGCTGTTTAACATATAAAAATATTGTTTTATACATTTTGTTTCAAACATGCCAACCCTGGTACAAAAACCTCGCCAATTAGTTGAGTTATTTTCCTACCCACCAACTTAATCAATCCTCTAAGGTCTAAAACTAATAAAATTGTCAAATGTCTAAAAAGTTTGTTCTACATTTGTATATTTACAGCTTAATGAAGTCTTCACTGGCAAATGAAATAAAGTGTTTCTTATAATATTCTCAAAGGACAACTTCATATAAATACTGTTGCAAATATTTTTTCGTTGTCAACGATCCCGTCCATTTAAGATCTTGAATACAGTTTATAAACCCTTAGAACATGGACGAAAAAAAAAGCTGGCTGTTTTATGTACACCGATAAATTGTTATTCCTGTTTGGTGCTTGTTTTTACGTCGTATTTTATTCAACACCTGGTTACATCATCTTGTGTTTCAAACCAGTACGATGACATTTGTGTTTTGAAGGTGAATGTTTGTCTAAAGTCTTATTTCGTCTCATGATTTTTTATTGTATACCAGCTTGCGAAGGGCGGTGCGGAATATTGTACCCTAGGGTCGGGAACATTTTGATATATTATATTTAAAAAGAAACTTCAACTTGAGATCAAACTTCTTAGAATTAAAATATTAAATAATACAGACACTGTTCGATATTTAATTCGATTAGAACATAAAGTGTTGACAACGTTTTCAATCGCCATTTTATAACCTTAACAGCGTGGAGTGATTAACAAATTGCTGCACTAATGTTTATTCTAAAGTCTTCAATTATTTGAGAATGATTTTTATAGAAAATTGTAAGAAAATGTTATTATCTGTTTAGTTAGACTTATCCAAATAAATGATACTATTTAAATGTAGATACTATTTGTCTACTTTTAACTATAATGTCTCGTTTTAATATTTTATGATTTTAGGATCAAATTATTTTAAGTTTAAATATTTATAGTTAATAAATAAACACACCACAAAAATTGGACAACCCCCAAATCCAAAACCAAGGCTGTCCGGAAGGAGTTACATAATTATATCCTGGTAGTTTATGATGAGAGCAAGGCCAAAAACTAAAAACAAGTGGTTGTGACGAAAGGCAAAAGTAAAAATGTTTACCTTCGGTTTTAGCCACACCCACTTGTTTACAACTTATGTGACTCGTCAAATTGGTTCTGTATTTTATTTTGATGGTTTTCAACAATATGAACGAAGTTTTAGATCAAATAATTGTGTCTGCAATTAACGTCGTCAAACCCCTAAGTTTATGCTAAATAAACAATACGTAAGCAAAGTAGTATCCCAGAACAAAGGGAACAAAGACGCATATTAAAAAATCCAAAAGTATGATTTGAGGTGTGATTATCAAATATTAACTAAAATAGAGAAATGTTTTTTGCTATTTACCCCAAGAAAGACACATGTTTCAAATTTATTGCTTCTCATCAGCCTAGCGTAGCTTTTAATGGATCTGTATGAATAGGATCAGAAACAATAACTATGAACGGTTAGAAAGTAACAGCACACAGTACTCAATTTGCGTTTTCGTGCACCGCGGGCCAATTTGGGGCCTCAAAAAACAATCAACACATAGAGCTTTATGTGTACTGCCCAATTTCTACCTAGGCAATATAATCAAACAAAACAAAAAATTTCTTTCTTTTGATTAACTAAAATATTGTTGATGGTGGGTAAAATTTATTGTACTAAATAATCTAATAGTATTTATTAAGACGTTTTTTATGGATACCAAATTTTCCCACATTCCTTAAGATTCCTATCCAAAAATTTTTGGATAGGAATCTTAAGGAATGTGGTAATAAATCCCAAAAAAGAAAAGGAAGAGAAATAATTTATGAAATGCCACAAATAACATTTAAACAATACCAAATTTTAGATTCTCTACATACAATTATTTTCTAATTAATTTGCATAATGAAAAATAATGACTATAATAATGGTTTGTTAAAATCAACAGTACGAAAAGTTAATATTTCAAAGAGTGTCAGTCAATCTTAATATTTGCATTGACTATGGAAAACTTGTCGAGACGTATTTACTTAGTACTCATAGTAGTACTACTGTTTAGTTGATAAGATATTTTATTTGTATTTAAAAAATAATAGCTTCTAGTAAGTTGTTTGTTCAAGCAAAAGTGTTTCGTTATTTATAGATTTCAACACATTTGTTTTTTTTTTTTGTAGTATTTAAAAGTACTAGCTTAAACAGCCAAAATTTAAGTTTGAATAACTAGTTAAAGAAATGCTGTATTTCCGGTATATAGAAAAAAAATTATATACCTACAGTTTGAGGAATTTTGGTTGGGCACATTGGGTTTTATATTGCGCGATAATAGGCACAACGTATACGAACGAGGCTCTTGATTTGGCAGTTAAGATATGGGACTTTGGACCCAGTTTTGACACGTTTAGATCCAGCCCCTAGCAATTTACTGAAACTCATATCCTGCGATTGCAAATCGGGATGCACAAACAGGGATAAAGTGTAGTAATATAGGTACCTAAAAAAAATGTTTTTTTTTATTTGGATCTATCACCACATATTTTACATTTTGTACAAAATTGGAATTTTTGAAAATTCAATAACATTCTGCAGGTCATAATTCAAAAACACATTTTTTATTTGAAACCTTTTTCCTATCTGCAACGGTAAAGGATTTATGTACAAAAATCTGAAAATTAACCGCCGTTTTTCAATATGGCGGGCGTAGTACAGCTTCGATTTTAGGGTCAATAAGATGGTAACTGCAACATCTCCACCAAATTCTTTGCCTGTACTAATTTTCTCAAGGTTCGTATACTTTTACGCTTATTTTTCTTGCACTAAATATAAATAGTTAGGTACGTAAAGAAATATATAAAATTATCTTTAAAATAAACCAATTAACATTGTAAAAAGGTAAGAATAATCCTATTTAAAAAAATATGATTATGACACGTAAACATCAACCAATAATAAATTTAATAAATCCAAATATGTCCTTTTCTCTGAAATTTAACTAGTTTAAATTTAAGAAAAAATACATGTTATTCTTTAATCTCTATTTTATTAAACTAGATTAAAAAATTTTATAACGATCACTATCTGGAAGTTTAGTACACACGGGTCTTGCGATAGAGTCGCATTCTTTCGATGAATAAAAGTTATTTCTTGTTGGTTCGCAACCAAAATATGGGAACCGTTCGCAAGATTTTATTTCATGATCCCAGTGCCATCTATATGTTAGCTGTCGATAACCACATCCTATGTCCATTTCTACAGGTTGTGTGCAATCTGAAACAAAACAATATACTGTTAATTGTGTTATAGATGCACACCGATTAACATAGTTACTGTGGTTACATTACCGCCAATAATCCCAACTAACGTTTCAATTATCAGCGGTGACTGGTAGTTTTATAAGAGGTATATATGCTATTCTCATTTTATTTACATTAGAGTAGGCTTTGGAAAATCTGAATTCTGTTGGTATGATTGACTGTTTTAATTACTGAGGTTATGTTGAAAAGTCAAAAACATAACCACAAATCCAAATTGGTTCTACATAGTTGCCAGAGTGAGACCCTAAAGCAGAGTAGCCTAAAGAAAGCACAGCAACGTTATCAATAAAAAATTTGGCAATTCAGCCAAAAATAAATGACAGTGGCGATCAATTAAATCTGACACTTCAATATTTTGTCAATAGTAGATAACCCTGAGACAACCTAAGAAAAACATATCATAGCCTCCCCTTATGTAAATAAAATGTGAATAGCATACAAATATAACGGGTTTATGTATTCATGTTCCGAAATTTCGGATACTTGTCCATTCAGCCACGACTTATGTTTTTAATTTATTAATAATGGATTGACACTCTACACGTCTAGGGGGCAACCGAAATTTTATAGTATTACTAAAGTAATTGGTAAATGTTTTATGGCGTTACTAATACCTTAAGGTTTATAAAACGATGACAGAAATATTTTCGTTATCACATTATAAAACTTATAGTGATTTCTACTACAGGGTATACAATAAAGATATATAAGAGTAACAGTTACTATGTTATAGAACCATTAGTTCATTAGGTTTATAGTAGTGTTGATTGCTACAACCAACCACTTTTAGATAGTAACAAAATGTAACCTCTATATATCACAAGAACTTCAGTAGATAGTACAAAACTTTAGTTACTTTGAGCAAATAACGTTAGTAACTACTATAGAAACAAGTATTCATAAAAACAAAATTTTATAGGTTCGGTATGTTTTGCAAAATTAATTAAAATCATTTGTGTACTAAAGATACAAAACTTCTGAACAAATGGACTGTACTAATCGTAATTACGTAAAAAACATATTTCTGCAATCATTTTATACAAATTATAATAATACTGTGGTTAATATAAATAATAAAATTCTGCTGTAAAACAATTGTAGTTCCGTAAAAAAATTATTAAAAAATAGGAACTGACGTCAACTTTTAAATTTTGCAAAATAACATTCCTGTTAATTATTTTTAATTTTAAAATAAACCGTAGGGATGTATTTTGGTTCTGAAGAAGATTATTTAGCTCCTATTTAATGCCCAAACTTTGATATAAAGAATTGATTCCATTTTTTTATATTAAATAAAATATAGGGGGTTGCCTTGAAAAAAATGTAAAAGCAATTTAAACATATTAATCGCTTCAAATTGGCATTAAACGTTACGCGATTTAATCTAATCTTTTCAACTACTTGATGCCCAAACTATTTAGTACTGTTTCTTCAAAATTTTTAAGAACTTCCTTCGCTTTAGTAGATATAGGCGTCCATTACAAAAACAAGATTTCGACGTTGCGATGCCTAGCGTCTAAACCTAAGCAACACAAATTTGAGAATTTTAGAATATCCAGCTGTTATTTAAAGATTTTTTGTAAATCCTACCAACTGCAAAATATTGAAATGGCTATTTTTACTATTTTGAATATTCTTTAAGGTACCGAAGGTACTCTAATTTAGCCGACCGACAGTTTCTTACAATATACAGGGTGCCCGTTTTTCGACCCGCAGCATGGGGATCTCGCTTATCTTAAGAGATACGAAATAAAGTTGACTGTAGTTTCTCTGCCATATTAGACGTCATGACAAATGCAATGTCATATTCGGATTCCTCGAATTAGTTTTTAATTTAAAAATTAAAAACGAAATTCACGATTTTTTTGTTTGTTTCTAATATCTTCAAAATTAAAACCGACAGACCAAATTTCTTTTCAGAATATTGATGCGCAACTTTGCTCTAATTTAACCGATTTCATATCTCTTAAGATAAGCAAGGCGAGATCTCCATGCTTCGGGTCTAAAAACGGGCACCCTGTATAAATTACCAATACAATGATCATATTGACAAAGTAAACTCCCTGTAGATAGCAATTTTTTGACTGGAAATCTTAATTTTACGAAATTGCTATTTATTTGACCTTCTTATCAACCATCTATTATTGCTTCCTACATTTTAATTAAAAATTAAAAGATTATTCAATAAATCAAATCTAGGGTTATACAGTTGTATTTTAATTTTAAGGCTTTTAATAAACTGCCGATTTGTAAAATAGTTTCCACGTTCTATTCCGTGCTGATCACAAGGTTGATCTTTTGGACGATTGATGTTTCGATCATTTTGTCGCTTAAGAAGAAGTCAACAAGATGATTGGATGTCAAGCATTGAAAGGAATCAACACAGAAGAGAACCCGGAAATCGTTCTAGTAAAAATTATACAGAACTTGTGTTTATACTATTGCAACGATTCCTACTTTTACAATTACGATTCTAATTACAATTATCAATCAATCACCAGTTACGACTATGATTAGTAAAAACCTTATAATCTCTCATGCTTTAAACACTAATATGTCTTCTCAACTATGTTTTATTATATATAATTAAGAATTATTATTATAATTGTTATTTTATAAATTTTCTTAGATGTTAAATAATTTCGTTTAATATGTTTGGTTTATGGTTTTATTTGTTTTGTTAATTTTATTTTTAATTATATACCGCAAATATTTTATTTCTTTCTTTTTAAGAGGAATGGGTATGTTATGTTTTTGTGGTGTCCAGTCTAAAGATCTATATAGTAAATATTTTTCCAAATAAGAAATAATTTTTTTTTGTATGGTGATCCATAACTCTTTTATTTGTAATATATAATTTGATCAGAATGTGCATTCAGGGAAACAATTGAATGTCAGTTTAAAAATATTTAAACGGGACCATTTTCTTTTCTTTAAAAATTTCACCCTGTATGTTCTTGCATTAAATGATATGCCAACATAATATAGACATATACATTACAAAGATACCCATTCAATACCACCTTATTTATAGGTGGTATTGACCCATTACATAATGTATCTAAGTTTCAAATAGGACGGAAGTGATTAAAATCTATAGCAACAGACACATACATAATAGGTATATGGATTCAGTGATATATGAAACATCATAGTTTTGGCATTTTATTAAATGAAACAGAAAGACATTTTATTTAGATGTGCACATGTACTGGATGATTCCTATAACGTTCTCACCCCAATTTTTTTATTTATCTTTAGAAATAAAATAAAATGTTTAACGTAACTTATAATATTTTTTCCAAGGATTCCAAAAATTCCAACAACAAAACAATTGAAAATCAAATAAAACTGGGAAAAAATAAACCATGTTTTTTTTTAATGGAATACCCTTTTTACAATTTTCAAAAAAGATTTAAGTTCTCTTTCCAAAAATATAACAACGTGTACAATGTACATTACCCTCATAATTAGTAAAATACTGATAATAATTAAAATAATTTAACACCAAGTTGGCTTAGAATGTTTTTCGAACTCAGTATTTTACTAAATATGAAGGTAAATATATATAATAGGATAAAATAGTAAAAATAAATTTTACTATTCAGTCTTAATCCTCTAATGTCTTAAAAAGACATAAATACTCTTTTCAGAGCTTATTTGCAAACTATCTACATTTAACTGATAAAATGGTCAGTACTACGAATGTAGAAAGCAAATAATTTAATATTTGCAATAAGCCTCACCAGACAGATTAATCCAAAAAGGACTCCTTCTGTTATCAGGCAGTAGGCAGTGCACGTCACCATCCCATGGACCGGTTTCTGGCTTATTAGCCTTCATCAGCATGGTATAGGCAACGCACACTGCATGACATCAGAAGGTCCAGAGATCTTGTTAACATCGATCGACATGAAGTCGGTGAGATGCAAATGTGGACCGTGGGGCCCTCTGGTGAAACCTATTGCATTTAAAAAACATTGCTTTGTTTTTTACTACTTTTATTTGACTTTCAATTGTTTTTTGTTGAAATTTTTGATATCCTTAGAAAAAATACTATAAGTTACGTTAAACATTTTTATTTTATTTTTAAAGACAAACCAAAAAATTGTGGTGAGAAAGTTATAGGAATCACCCTGTACATAAGTAGGTATGTAAATTTTGGTAAATACGATGTTTAAATAACACTTTTTTTAATGTGTCCACTACCCAAAACGGTTTGGCCAAATTTAACCAAATTTTTAACAACTCACAAAAATATTCATCATCATACAATGTACAGGGTGATCATTTGAAAATTCTAAATATTAAAAACGGCATTATATCAACTGTGATAAGTACACAAATTGTATAAAATTTGAACAAATTGTGATAAATAGTAAGGAAGTTCTAGCCAAAATAATTATTGGCCATAAGTAGTTTATCACCCTGTATCTCAGTAATTAAGAGCAACAGACAAATTTCTATACCCATTTTTTTTTTTAATTTGGATTACAACTAAATTATTTTTTTAGACAAAATTACATAAAAAAATTAAATCTTTGTTTAGAAAATAATGGTGGAATTTTTTAAAACATGTTATAATTCTTTCTTAATTTGTATGTTGCTATTTTTATTAAAAAATTGTTTAAAATGTAAACTTGTTTTTATTGGATTTAGGTGTATTTATTTGAATAACTTAGTTATTTGAGAATGAAATATATTACAATTATATATTTATAAAGGGGATGAAAAGGGCTATCCAAATATCTAAAAATATACAGTGAACGTGACTATGTGGCGCTCTCTGTATATTCATTAAGATAGATGTAGAATGTAGACTCATAACATAGACAAAAACTTGTATAGATCTATTTTTTTTTTCTAGCTATATTTTTAAGCAAAATAAAAGGGTTTTAAAAGTAGAATTTTCAAACTATCACCCTGTACATACTCGTACAGTCGTACAGTATCGTCGATATTAAATGATCGCGGTATCAACTTTACAAATCGATTTTTGATTCCGTCGTCCAAGATTATAAATAAACAGGTAAAAGCAAAGCAAAGACAATTGACTTGCTCATTATCTGTTTAATTAGAACATTGGACTTACTATAGAATTAGAAATCTACATATTAAGTTGATATCGCGATCATTTAAAAGCGACGACACGTTCCGAAAAATGCCGTACTTACCAATAGCTTGGAACTCCCTATATCGCCCTGAAGCACTCATAAATGCAACCCTTAGTTGACGTGGCACATTGTATTGTATTTCCCTGGTAAATAATTCATGTGGCATATATAATACCATTAAACTTATCAACAACACGCCTTTTATAAACATTGTAATCATAATCAAATTTACGTTTCTATGTCTGCTATATTAAGGTACATGTGCGCTAATAGCAGATTTAATTAAATCTGTTTATATATAATGTAATATCTTTCAGATAGTGTTAACCTCTGCCTTTCGTAAATCAGGGTGGGTGCATGTTTTGGGAAGCTAATTCACGGTAACTGATAAGCACAATATTCCTTATCAATAATTCGTCTTAAATTGCCATTTCCATACGTAGTTAACAATCTTTACGTAATTTACAACATTGAATATACAAAGGTCAATGTCATAATTTAAGGAATAGTTTAAGCCTGTATGTTTTTGTTTAATAAATAAATAAAGATATAATATTGGGTAGCACCAAATCTTACAAGTCTATAAATCCTAAAACTCTAAATTCATAAACCCAAAACCTATAATATAAAGAAATTGCAATTCTTTATTCTGTGAAATTTCTCGTATTGAGTGTTGGGGTTAACTTTATATTTTTTGTAATATTTCTATGCCAGTTGGTTAGAACAGACCAACCAGCATAAACATATTCAACTTGGATTTTGAGGACATTATTCTGGAAATTGGAAATTACAATAAGAAACTCGCAAAAACATTTTGGATAATATGACTAATGTACCTCGTAATGTACTCCAAATGTCCTCAACCTTTGATACAAATAATGTGAGCCCAATGTCAGCCATTTCAGATTAAGGAAGTTTAATGCGACGAAACATCTCCAAGGTCTTAATAAATGATGGCACATGAAATAATTCGTAATGCAAAACAGTCAAAGAATCACAATTTATATTCTGAAATTCACATAGGACATAGGTATCTCCAATCTCCAAACTGTACACCGGAACAAAACTATATGATGGAAAATTATTATCTTATTATTTTCTCCTCGATTTTATCGTCACTAAAGTTATGGTTGACTTCAGATTTGTAAAAAACCGGCGGCTTGTTTGATGCCGATAAAAACTTCAAACATGCCGGCTCTTTTTATGTGCTGTATAGATATGACTTTTACTTTATCTATTGGAACTGTGAATGACTAGGACTTTTTGATAGGTAAATATTCCTTGTTGATGATCATATTTCACAAATTACTACAAAAACTGTAGGTGATTCTGTAATGTCTGCTCGTTAATTATTCATTTCCTCTAGGTATTTGAACTTTGAAAGTAAGTTTTAAAGGACTCAATCGTAAGAAAACATGCACAAAAATAATTCATACCAGGTGGCCACGCGAACCGGCCGCATATTCACATCCTTTACAGTCGTACGGAAATGGCAGTATTTGGCGCAATCTCATTGGCCGTTTCAAGGCCACGCGGACGCAAAATGTCACATTTAAAAACAAATTTGGCTTTAATCTAATAAAAAAAATTCCTTTATCAGGGGAATAACACACATATCTAACCTGCCTCCGGCTTCTAACTCGCAATAGACCTCATGTCATGCCTGATGCATTTAATAAAAAAAAATTCCTTTAATCTAATAAAAAAAAATTCCTTTATCAGGGGAATAACACACATATCTAACCTGCCTCCGACTTCTAACTCGCAATAGACCTCATGTCATGCCTGATGCATTTAATAAAAAAAATTCCTTTAATCTAATGAAAAAAATTCCTTTATCAGGGGAATAACATACATATCTAACTTGCCTCCGGCTTCTAACTCGCAATAGACCTCATGTCATGCCTGATGCATTTAATAAAAAAAAAAACAAGAACGTGTGGGATTTGAACCCGGAACCTTCTGCTTGCCAAGCGGAGCTCGTTTCCGCTAGACCATTACACCACTAACGAATTGCGAGTAAAGAAGGAATAAGTTCAGTTAGGTTTGGTTAAATGTGACATTTGGCCTTGAAAAGGCCAATGAGATTGCGCCGAATACTGCCATTTCCGTACGACTGTAAAGAATGTTAATATGTGAACCGGCCCAGGCTTATAGCTTCTGTTTTTATGAACCAACTGTTTTGAAAATTGGAACATGTATAATATAAGACTTATTTTCCAATTTAGTGACGTGTACAGTCAAAATGGCCGACTACCAGCTTCGACATTATTTAGTAGTCGCGGATGACTACTAAATAATGTATGCATTATGTATGTATTTCCTCAAGCATAATTCTATCGATTGTTTCCTGCAGTGAATAATGATTTCATTATTCACTGCAGTGAATAATGGACAAAGTTTCTATGACAACGTATCGGATATTTGTTAAAAATTGTATTAAAGTGGCCATGACATGTGAGCCAAAGCACGAAATTAATGTAAAAAACGTTGGCGTTTAAATTTAATTTATGACAGGCCGTTTTTTTGACACATAACGGCCTACTCATAAGAAATATTAAAAATAAATAGTATTTATTTTTTCAGAAAACGATTTAGTCACAAATATTTAATAGTCGTGGAAAAACTAGGGTATTCTACTCGCATATAATGGCTATTATTTACTGGGGTGATTTACGACACTCGCCTTCGGCTCGTGCCGTAAACTTTCACCCTCGTGAATAATATAGGCCATTATATGCTTGTGGAATAAACTACTATATCAACACGAAATAGCTTTAAAGACCTTGAAATTTGCATATGTACATTGTACATTGCGAATTCCGTCGTCTTTCTGCTCTCTTGTCCAAACAAAATAGTCAATCCTGTACACTTTTAAATGATACTTTTGAACAATAACTGAAACAGAAACCTTAACAAAAACATTGCGAAGAAGGAAACAATGGAACTGGATCGCTGTTCCTAAAACTGAATCACTTTGTTATCCAAAAAATCCCTTTTGTGGATCAGAAGTTGCATGAAATATTTAAGTTTTTTTGGTTCCGCCAAATCAAACTTATAGCTAATTGTGAATATACGAATGTCAAATCTTATATCGAATATCAAATGATTGCTATTATTATACTGATTTGAATGAAATTTTAATGTATTATTTTTAGTTGTTCCAAACTAAATATATGCAATGAAAACCTGTCGTCCGTTAGATTAATTAGAACTAAAAATAAACTGGCAGACGTTTTGACGCTTTGAATAATTTTTGGTTTAAAATAGTCCATAAATACACTTAACATTTTGTATTATTTTTAATTAAGGTAACCCCCTGTCAAGAGGTTTATATATTTTAAATTATTAATTGTACTAAACATGATTTGTTTTATCGCAATTAAAGAGCTGTAACAATGAGAAATAAACGTTTATATCGTTCTGAACAATATAATATTATGTTGATGTTGATATACTAATCGAATAATCGAATGTCGATAGTTAGTCTTGTTTATTTATTTGTTGGATTGTGAATAAATAAACATAAAAACCTGTAAGTACCAAATACTAAACTAACATGCGAGTTTGTTATTATATTTATTTGACTTATATCGTCTGTCGAGCGTGCTCCTTTACATACATCCTTTACTTTATAATGATTCAAAATGCCGCCCCTGTCTTAGATAATATCATTTTTAATTTAAGAAAAAAAAAACAGGATTTTAATTTCCGCTAAAATGTTTTGAAATTGAATTTATGTAGGTCTAGGAGTACTTATTAAAAGGCGAAAAAATCACAACTCTCAAAAAACAGACTCATATTTTGGTGCATATTTTTTACAAATTGTCATGTGTGTGTGTAATATCGATGATTACGATAATGGCATCAAAATCACGGTTTGATAGCTTTCAATTGTCAATTAAACTGTTAAAAAAAAAATAAAAAATAAAGGATGACGATAATTTGTAAAAAAATTGCACCAAAATATGTCTATGAAAAGGTGAAACATTTAATATTTTCGTCAATTTAGTGCCTCTGGAAGTTAGCTTTTTGAGATTTGTGGTTATTAAGACTGTGGGCCAAATTAAATGGGACCCTAATTCTTCTTGTAATAATTTCTTTATTACTCAACGATTTTTTACCGTTTTTGGGTATGTTGTACTTAAAACTATCCGAAATGAAAGCCTGGTTCAAACACAAAATATTCAAATGTCAAAGTCAAACTGACAACTAGATAAATTGTCACTTGTCACTGTTCAACGCCATCCATAAATAACTATATGAATAAACTTTCGTTGCCTAGCAATAAAACTACTTTATGCACTAGTGCAAAGTTACTTTTTGCACTAGTGCAACAAAGTATTACTTTTTGCACTGTAAATAGTGCAAAAAGTTGTTTACAATAATTGATATCGTGCTTTAACTCGCATGTCTGTCATGTCCACTTTAATGAAATTTTTAACAAATATCCGATACGTTGTCATAGAAACTTTGTTCATTATTTATCACAATAGCTTACAGAAGTTACAGAACATAATTCGATTTAGGATATACAAACTGTTCCCTCAAATATTTTAAAATACACTGCACTGTATGTACACTGTTCATAAAGCGCCCGGTCTTTTTTTTTGACGATCCGTAACACATGCGAATCCATGCTAGTCCAATGAAAGCATCAATAAATAACGTCTTATGTATGCCGGTTACTCATGAGGTCGACTTTGGTATACTCATACGGGTAGCATATTTTATATTCGATTTCGATGTTGTTTCAGCGCACATAGGCTTTGTAATGAAATGAGCCTGGTATAAACTCATTAGACTGACTGTTTCAATTGGAAATAGAAAGACTATACTTACTTTTAATAAGTCGCGCTCGAGCGTAGATAAAATCTTGTATATTATACGTGCCATATCTGTATTTTATAGCACTCGTCTGTTTACATAACTCACCTTCTGTTCGTTTTGTAAACTTCAGACGCATGCTATGAAATACCTCATATGGCACTTATAGGTAATATAAATAGCTAATAATATGGATAAAGCTAAAATAAAGTATTATTCACATTTTTGTAAATTTGACAACTGATAATTACCAATTACCATTTGACCGAATACCGCGAACTTGTAGGCTCTATCTCTAAATTAGTCTCTCCCACGAGTTAGCATTTTAAGCCAAATGCCGGTATTTGTGTCTAGATTCTTTTAGTGTGTTCACATTGTTTAGTAAATTATTACATAGAGAGATGTCTAGAGTGCTTCAGTGGACTACTTTTCTACACGTGCATGAATATGAATAGGAACTAGAAAGGAAACAGATTGTTCTAATTTTGAATTATGTCACGAAATAGGCGTTTAGTCGCAGCGATCATTTACTCTACTATAAAAAAACAAGAATATGCAAAAGAAGTGCTGGGTTGAAAATTGAAATGCAAAGAGAAATATGTATATGTATGTATATGGTGTTCTGCGGATAACTTATTGGGAGATAAAGGACATCGTCGACATCGAGCTAATTCCACAACACTCCCATATACGAGTAGATATTATACCACCTGGGGTTCCCTAACTTTTGTCAAATTTTTTTAACCACCATATTGTTTGAACGTGTAAGGTAATATTTAGTCAATTTAGTTCAAAATTTAGCACGTCTGTATATTCCGCTCAACTCAAGAATATTGTGTTTTTAATAAATTAGGGTCAACCTTGGAAAAATTATACGTTTGGTTAAATCATCATCATCAATGATCGCCTGTATAAATTTTTTATTAAATTTTATACATTTTCTTGCTTCAATTACAACAATGTCGTTTCATGTCTTTATATAAAAATAGTACATTTGTCATTGGTAAGTACCTACCTACCATAGAATACCACAGACATGCATACCAAATTTGAAATAATTTAATAAAACTGTTAAAAAATATGACATTTCAATAATTTGACAATAATTTAAACACTTCCTGTATATCAGTAACGAAGGACTCCAGGGAGTGCATATGGGGGTGGCTGAGCCATTTTATTATGTATTATTATTATTGATTTTGTAATAATTAACTATTAAGCTCGTGGTACAGACGTGGACACACACTCTAGATCGAGTGTATTCATATTAGAGGAGCGGATTCATTACATTTAAAAAGACGCTCCGTTAACGAAAAAGTGAATCATGAAGTAGAACTTATTGAGACCCCTACCATCCTTTTCAGCACTTAATTTTACACATGTTTTCGAAATTGACGACTCTCTCCGTTGGTCGAGACAAAAGTTTTGGGGGAAAAACTAAAAAAAAAACATTTTTTACAGTAATTTAAAGTGCTTCCTTCTCTTACTTTTACTTGAAAACCGCAATAGATATTGAGATGATTCTTTCGCTATTATTTAGTGTAGAATGTCTTCTTTCGAACGACATATAATAGATTATGCTCAATAAATTCTTTCCAACCCTAATTTAGTGTTATATCAGCGCGTGCAATATGGGTGAAATTAACTGGGTGAAAATTGAGATACATCATCGAATAACTTTCTTGTACAATAAAAATGCAAAAATTGGTACACGTGACGAGATGCAGAATTTTATAAGGACCATTTGACCCGATTAGTATATGCACTTATTTTCAAAAACAAAGGCAGGAGAACACAAAAACCGAGGCCGCTACACCTTACTTCGCATGCCTTCCCCTCACCGCACTACCCGTTGCGAAGACAATATTCGCTACCTCGGTTGCGTAAATTCATTACTATTGGACTCTATTAATTTTGTTAATGATTTATAAGACTTTTGATGTTTAGATAATTAAACAATAATTAAATTTATTCAATTAATTATATATTTTTTTTATAAAACTTAACTTGAAGGAGTGGAAATAGGTAATTGTAGTCCATTATAATAATGTAATAATATATTTAAGTATATAATAGTAAGTTATAAAGAAGTTAAATTAAAAATTTGCATCGCCACTTTCTTCGTCGAATCTTTGACTTTGAATATTAATATTTTGGCATAAATCAGAACATTTACACACGCTGGAGAACAAAAAATTTCCTCCTTGACACAAAAACATTTTAAACTATCGCATTTTTTTTTCACTACAAAACAAATCAAGAACATCTCGTAACTCGTTAGGAATATGTTCTTGAGTGGCTGTTATTGGTGAAAGTACTCCTTTTTTTTTCCCCACCCATATTCAAAAAGGTCCAAAATCCTCATCATAGAATAATGGCTACTGATCCAAATATGACACTGGTAATAACATCTGCAAAAATGTATGCCCTGTAGATCTACTTATAATATAAAGTATTAATAGGTACATTTACCTTAAGATATGTTGATTAAAGGCATCTTCCGTGGGGGGTAATTCATTGGCAGTTTTTCTCGAACCCATTGTTAGTCTCAGCCTATTCTTGTTCAGAGACTCTTCTGTCTCGCATTCGTATAGTTTTGCAATAAACTTCTTAGCTATTTGTATTGATTCCTCAATTGGGGTTCTTCTAAAATTTGACAGATTAAAATTTTTATTTTTGATCAGCAAATTAAAAGGTGTTACTTTGCCAAGTTGAAAAAAGCACATGCCAGGTTTGAGGCACCTCCAAATAAAGAAATTCACCAATCATTATTGTCGGTGGCTACGAGAATAAGGAAAATTGTTATTCTATTACATGTGAGGGCGTTGGGGAACTACCAAAATTAAACTGTATTCATGAGGAAGCAGACACAATGTTAATATTACATTTAATAGACAGAGCCGAAAAAATGGATAAAAGAGTACTTATAAAAGCGGATGATACGGATGTCCTTATACTCATTTTGTATATACTATTTTTGGGAAAACGACCAGATTCGTAACTGCAGTTGCACAGTATTACCGGATGCGATACAACGAGTGCTTTTTTCAAACTTGGCAAAGTAACGCCTTTTAATTTGCTGATCAAAAATAAAAATTTCAATCTGTCAAATTTTGGAAGAACCCCAATTGAGGAATCAATACAAATAGCTAAGAAGTTTATTGCAAAACTATACGAATGCGAGACAGAAGAGTCTCTGAACAAGAATAGGCTGAGACTAACAATGGGTTCGAGAAAAACTGCCAATGAATTACCCCCCACGGAAGATGCCTTTAATCAACATATCTTAAGGTAAATGTACCTATTAATACTTTATATTATAAGTAGATCTACAGGGCATACATTTTTGCAGATGTTATTACCAGTGTCATATTTGGATCAGTAGCCATTATTCTATGATGAGGATTTTGGACCTTTTTGAATATGGGTGGGGAAAAAAAAAGGAGTACTTTCACCAATAACAGCCACTCAAGAACCTATTCCTAACGAGTTACGAGATGTTCTTGATTTGTTTTGTAGTGAAAAAAAATGCGATAGTTTAAAATGTTTTTGTGTCAAGGAGGGAATTTTTTGTTCTCCAGCGTGTGTAAATGTTCTGATTTATGTCAAAATATTAATATTCAAAGTCAAAGATTCGACGAAGAAAGTGGCGATGAAAATTTTTAATTTAGCTTCTTTATAACTTACTATTATATACTTAAATATTTTATTACATATTATAATGGACTACAATTACCTATTTCCACTCTTTCAAGTTAAGTTTTATAAAAAAAATTATAATTAATTGAATAAATTGAATTATTGTTTAATTATCTCAAAATCAAAAATCTTATAAATCATTAACAAAATTAATAGAGTCCAATAGTAATGAATTCACGGAACCGAGGTAGCGAATATTGTCTTCGCAACGGGTAGTGCGGTGAGGGGAAGGCATGCGAAGTAAGGTGTAGCGACCTCGGTTTTTGTGTTCTCCTGCCTTTGTTTTTGAAAATAAGTGCATATACTAATAGAGTCAAATGGTCCTTATAAAATTCTGCATCTCGTCACGTGCACCAATTTTTGCAGTTTTATTGTACAAGAAAGTTATTCGATGATGAATCTCAATTTTCACCCAGTTAATTTCACCCATATTGCACGCGCTGATATAACACTAAATTAGGGTTGGAAAGAATTTATTGAGCATAATCTATTATATGAAGACATTCTACACTAAATAATAACGAAAGAATCATATCAATATCTATAGCGGTTTTCAAATAAAAGCAAGAGAAGGAAGCACTTTAAATTACTGCAAAAAATGTTGTTTTTTTTTTTAGTTTTTCCCCCAAAACTTTTGTCTCGACCAACGGAGGATGTCGTAACTTTTATTTCCATATTCAGGGTTTTAAATACGAACATTTTGACATATCACTCATTAAGTTCTACGCCAAGATTGGGTTGATGAACGTTTTCACCGATCATCCGCTCGTCTAGTAAGGCCAATTACCAGTTTAATTTTCGACACACATTTAAGACTCACCCTGTATATATATAATCGTAATTTGTTAATAATAATTATTACTAACAAGAAAATTAAGTTTTATTATACACAAGGCAATACTATACGCTTAATGCAGCGGGATTGCACCGAGAGATAACGAAACGTACAGCAATCGCAAATTATGGTGAGGCTGCGCGAACAACCAATTTACGATATATGACCCAATATTGAAATTGGAAGGGGAATTACACCTGATCATTCAAGCAATCATTGGCGTAACTGCGAGGTGTGCGTACGTAGGTACTTAAATTCGAGTGTTTCGATTGTCCTACCCGCCGCTGTAATATTAGCGCTATTTGTTTCACCAATAGCATCAATCGGAGGCGTACCTTACGTGCGCAACGAGACCTTACCATAATTTGCGTTTGCTGTACATTCAGAAATGCCGACAGCCGCCTGCCGCAACTGGTACACGCGTCGACTTTTTACACTCTAGAAAGTTTATTATTAACTTGCGTGAGATAATGTTTTAACAAAAAATGTTCTATATACAATTCTGCAGTTTTTCAAACCATTTACATTAATTTAAAAATTGTTCATAAACCATTTATGATGAGAAATATTAAAATGTTATCTGTCAAATTTGCGCGGCCAATGTTTTAAACAATATTTGTCATACCTTTCGTTAATACAATTGTACAAAATTATACATTAAATGAAAGTTTGATGTTTAAGCTATAAAATAAAAAAAAATCATCACTATACCGTTCTTGGTTTTTGAGTTATGACCCATTGTATTTTAAATAGTTCCCTTGTAACTTTTTTAAGTTTTCACCCTGTAGATTCTTTCACGACTAACGGAGAGAGTCGTAAGTTTTGAAAACATATGTAAAATAATATGCTGAAAAAGATGGATAGGGTCTCAATAAGTTCTACTTCATGATTGGGGTAGGTGAACGATTTGGACAGGTCCCCGCTCCACTATATGTACACTATTGAACTGTTATTAGTCTGTGACCATATAGAGCAGGGTCGAAATAAGACCTTTGGTAACACGACAGCCACGACACCGTTTGCGCAAAAGCGTCGAGTTCCATCCCAACACATTTCTTTCGGAGTGTCCAGGTCCAGACGTATCTAGGTGTACCGGCAGCCCGAAAATGTAGTGCTAAAATATTTCCACTAGTAGGGCATGAATTTTCAACAAGTTTAATTGAACCCCAGTTGTAGATAGGTTGTAATTAAATGATTTAATCTTGTAGTGTAGTGAGTAGGTACCTACTTCTTCAGGTGTAAAATTAAGTTGCTCTATCTTGGCAATTCGAATTAATATGCATTTTCAGTTTCTTATTTGCGTTTCTAAATTAATTGCGACTGTATGTAATCGTCATATCGTTTTTCTCTTAATAATATATAATCATAATCAAGCTTTTATAATTTGTTTATTTAGTATTAGTCAAACGTGCTGAACATTATTTGTATTGAACAAATCCATCTGACCCATGTTTTCAAATAATCAAATCATTAATTACGTAATTCATCGAACATCTATTTTCATATATTACGTCTTTAAGTGGGTAATTAATGGAGTAAAATAATTAGTTGCGCGCAATATCGTAAACAAATAACATTTAAACAATATTTTTTATTTATTATCCACATTAATAAATGATCGTCTTCAATAATGATGGTGACTGATGGTCGAGATGGTAACGTACCTGCCTCTCACCCAAAAGTCCCGGGTTCGAATCCCGGTCCTGGCAATGGAAAATACTGTGAGAGGGATTTTTCCATTATACACGGATATTGGATGTGTGTCCCTGGTCTTTAAATGTGTAGTCCCCTCCCGCACAAGGCTCTTCTAGAACCTTCTGAGATAAAGGGGGTCGTAATTACATGTGGTGTATTTATTTATTTTATTTTATAATAACACCTTTTGAGAATATAAATGTTTTAAAAATTTAAAAATATGATCTATCAGAACAGTTAGTTATTCTGAAAATTTTTGGCGATAAGTCAAGAAAGTTACATACATGGCTCTGTGCTAACGATCCACGAACCAAAACCAATGCAACCCCCCCCAAAAAAAAAAATAAGAAAGATCATTTCCAAAGCTATTTCTTTCACTATGTCCTGAAGAGCGACATCATGTGTCACTCTGAGTGGCGCAAGCGAACTTCGCCCTTTCATCAATTAATTATTATGTTCTGGAATTATTATTTATAAATGTTACAATACGATTCACGAATTTATTTCAACAAAATATAATTTTAATTAAGTACATTCGGGCCCAATTCGGGGTAATTCTGGTGACACTTGTTTTCCTAACAATATTAAAATCTAAACAATTATTGAAATGTTTTCAATAAAAATTTAAGTTGGAATTCCTGTAACACTTGTTTTTATGTCAATATTCAAAATGAAACAATTATTGTTATAAACAAACTCAATCTAAAATTAGAGGGAGAATCAAGCAAAAATCTCGAATATAGAAATTTAAAAAACATTGATACAAATATTTTACAAGATATTTTGCTAATGACTCCATTTGATAATATATTTTTATATCGATGACTTAAATGATAAAGTGGATTTCTTCAACACGATGCTTCTGAATATTTTTGACGTACTAGCGCCTATTCGTAATATTAAAACTAAAAAACTTAGGCCACCTTGGCTTACGGATAACATTTAATTGATGATGAAACGGTAAAGCACTTGCCAAGTTTAAAAGAACAGCTAATCCACATCATTGGGAATATTATAAAAAAATATTACCACTAACGCTGTAAGAAGTGAAAAAAAAGGATATTTTTTTTATATATATATATATATATCACTTATTTAACGTCGGCCTATTTCCGCTACCAGGGCCAATCACCGACGCCAGGAGACGAGCTACCCCCAACCTGGAAATTTTGCCGGACCTCTTATCTTACTAAGAGTAGGGAAAAAGGATATCTTGAATATTGTCTTGTAAATTATGGTGGTAATAGTAAAGTTCTGTGGCAAAAATTAAAAGAATTAAATATCTACGGCAAATCACCCTGTACCACCATACCAGATCATCTTAACCATCCGGACATTATAAATGACCATTTCTTACTGCCTTCTTCTCAAATTGTTGCACCCGATATTAATTTAGTTCACTTTTATGACAACAATTTTAAAGTAAATTTTCGTTCTCTTTTTTCATTTACCGCTGTGAATGATATTATTGTTTATAAATACTTGGTAGAAATAAAATCAACTGCCGCAGGGGATGATAGAATTAACATTCACATGTTATTTCTCAGTTGCCCTTACATATTACCATTTTTAACACATATTAATAACACTTATCTTATTAGTGGCGTTTTTCCAGAGGTCTGGAAATTATCTAAAATATTTCCCCTACCTAAAAAAAATTTTATAATTAGTCTAAATGAACTCCGTCCTATTTCAATTTGACCTATCTTGTCCAAAGTTAGAAAAAAATTATGAAATTTCAAACTTGCATTGATATTAATGAATACAATACTTCCCATAAGACAATCTGGGGTTTCAGGCCTGGACATAGCTGTACCACAACCCTGTTAGATGTTACAGATGACATATTTAAAGGCATTGATAATAATAAAACTGCGGCTTTAATTTTACTATAGATTACACGAAAGCGTTTGATACCATCAATCATAAAATATTATTGTCAATTCTACACTATATAGGATGCTCCGAAAATGCTTTAAAACTGTTTCAAAGTTTTCTTGTAAACTGAAAACAATACGTTGTAACAAGTAATGGAGTGTCTGCCACTAAACCAACTCTATTTTCGTTGTATACATGTGATTTCATCAAATGTGTAAGCCATGGAAAGACTTTTATATGCCTAATGCCTATGATACAGAAATAAAATATTCTTTTGACTATCGAGACTATCTTTTGGCCAATGACTATATTAACCAAGATCTTAAACGACTTGACTGAATCTAGTGTTCATCATCTCAACATTAACCCACTAAAATCTACTATATTAATTTTCGGGAAATTTCGTCACTCTATTCAAGATCAATTAAAAATAACTGTAAATGATAATGTCCTGTCATGTGCAAAAGTATCTAGAAATCTAGGTCTAGAGCTGGATACTGATCTGCGTTTTAAGAACCACGCCAATAAATGTTTAAAGAGAGCATATTGTAACCTTAAAATGTTATATCCGAATCGTCATATTCCTCGCTCTTCTAAAATTTTACTAACGGACACGTTAGTTCTAAGTCATTTTAACTTTTGTGATGTTGTTTATGGCCCCTGCCTATACAGTAAAGACCGAGGAGGTTCGAACATGGGTTTTAGCTTGCGCGATTTACTTGTGCCAGTTGTAGGCAAGCGGACACAGTGCCCGGGAATCGTGGATCCCCGGGAAAAACTTTTTAAACGTAAATCAAATTTCTTTCAGACATGAGTTCTACATCTCAACACGGTTAAGGCTTAAACACAATGAAAAAAATAAGAGATAAGAAATAAAGAATATGGAATAGAATTAACAAATAATGATATCCGAAAAGCAAGGAACAATTTGAACAGTTGAATTTTAAATCGAATAAGAACTAATATATTATCGTCCAGAGTACTGTGTATTTAAAACTCGGAATAATTATTTATCTTATTTTTTATTCCATTTTCTTATCTCTTATTTTTTTCATTGTGTAACAACAGTCTGCTCTGCTGACTGCTGAGCGAGCAGTGAGCGAGTGGCACTGCCGCGCCCTCCTCATGTACAAATTTCGAACTGAGGTGAGTTGTCGGCCACTCGTATATTCGTCCCAATCTCTGTCGTGTTCGAAGCATCCTGGACTTATCTGTATAGTAAAGATACAGACAGAATCCAACGAATTTAAAATTCGTGCTTAAGATTTATATATGGCATTCGCAAGTTCGACAGAATTTCACATAAATTAAAAGATGCTAATTGGCTCGATATGAAATCTCGGCGCGAATTGCATTCGGTTACTCTATTCCATAGAATAATTTGGTATAAAACTCCTCCATATCTTTTTCAGAAAATTACCTACAGAAGCGACGTTCATAATGTTAATGTTCATTTTCGAGGATTGATCTCACCTCCACCTCATCGCACCGCTATATTTAGAAGGTCATTCTCTTACTCCATTTATGTTCTATACAATAATATTCCCTTAAATTTTAAATCCCTACGTTTTTTTTTTTCAATTTAAAAGATCTTACAAAAATTTATTGCTTAATAGATTTACTTGAATATATTTACTTTCCTGAATATCTTTTTTTGATTTTGCATTCTTGATTTTTTTACTGTTTACTAAAGTTAGAAACATATAGTTAACTGTATTTAGTCTTGAGGGCTGGCACATTGCATCAGTTTTACTGTATGTCAGCTCTTTTTTATAGTTTATAACTATTTTTCTTTTCTTTTTCTCATGTATATTTTGTGGCTACCTGTTATAGATTGCAAATAAGTTATTATTATTATTATATTATGATTATGTATATCGAAAATTTCTATTCTGGTGACTATGACTGGTGATTATGATGAGTGAGAGAGATAGGGCGCTTTCAAAGTTTAAAGTAACTAAAGATGTACAAGATTGGACGAGATATAAAGAGCTTAGAAATTTTACATTAGCAGCAATTCGTCGAGAGAAAAAGGCTTATATAAGTAACATGTTTACAACAGGAGGTGATAAAAAAGGTTGGCAAGGGCTTAGAAATCTGGGAATTAAAGCAAAAAATAAAAATAGTTTAAATGAAAATTTTGCCACGCCCAATGAAATTAATAATTATTTTTCTGAATTTTTAAATAGTGGTAATGAGTGTAATGAGGCTATCAATTATTATAATTCACATAAATTAAACCCAGAATTTCTGTTTAAGCTAAAATTAGTTTCACCAAATGAAATTGAAATAATAATTAATAATATAAAATCTAACGCCTTTGGTGTAGACTCTGTAACTTTGACAATGATTAAATACTGTCTGCCTTATATAAGTCCATATATTACTCATGTTATAAACTGTTGCTTAGAGCAAGGCTATTTTCCTGTATCATGCAGAGAGGCCGTGGTGCATCCCATACCTAAAGTTAATAATCCTACATCACTTTCTGATCTAAGACCAATAAGCATCCTTCCTGTATTATCCAAAATATTAGAAAAAATTATAAATCATCAATTAAACCAATTTTTAACAGAAAATAATATTTTACCTGATACCCAGTCAGGTTTTAGAAAAGCCCACAGCACTACATCTGCCCTGCTAAATGTTACGGACGATATATTTAAAGCTACAGACAATAAAAAAATTACGGCGTTAGTGCTGTTGGACTTTTCTAAAGCTTTTGACACTGTAAATCATACGCTGTTGTGCTCAAAACTAAAATATATAGGTCTTGATGAGATATCTATAAAACTTTTGTCTTCATATCTGAGTAACAGAAGTCAGAAAGTTATTATTAATGATAGTGTATCTGAAAGCATTAATATATCTTCTGGAGTACCACAAGGGTCCATTCTTGGGCCATTACTTTTCCTTATTTATACTGCAGATTTATTTAATATGATGAAGACCTGTAAATTACAAGGATATGCTGATGACACCCAAGTTTATCTTAGTTTCCCTCTTGATGAATATCAGATAGCATTAAAATTGTTAAATGATGACTTGTCACAGATAAATACATTTTCTACTAAACATAATTTAAAACTTAATACTCAAAAGTCCTTTTTTATGTTATTTGGAAATAATACTAACATTGATTTAATTAAACCTCATTTCAAACCCAGTATTAATGGAGAAATTCTACCTTTCACATATAAGCATAAAAACTTAGGTCTAATAATTGATTCTAAATTAAGATTTGTTGATCATGTTAATTCTCTTATCATAAGATCGTATTGTGTTCTAAAATTACTATACGCTAATAAAAATAGTTTTGATTTTAATCTGAGGAAAAGACTATGCGAGTCCTTGGTATTATCGATATTTAATTATGGCTGTGTTATATATGGCCCATGCCTAGACTCAGTAACTAGTAATCGTATTCAAAAAATCCAAAACACCTGTTGCAGGTATATATATGGGCTACGGAAATTTGACAGAGTTTCACAACATTTAAAGATTCTTCAGTGGCTACCTATGCATAATGTGTGGGAAATACAACTTATAACTTTTGTTCACCTACCAATCAGGTACTCCGAATTATCTCCGTGCAAAGCTCTTAGATCGCTCCGACATACATGATGTTGATGTTAGGCTACGCAATCAATTAACTATTCCCAGACATAGTACCTCAATGTTTCAGCGTTCCTTCTCATATATGGCAGTCAAGAAATATAATAATATTGACAATAATTTAAAACAATATTCTATTGCAGTCTTTAAACGCAAAGTAAAAATGAAATATCTAAACTAATTGGGTGTTGTTGTTGTTGATATAGAAAGTTTTAATGTTAGGGTTGGTAGAGATAATGGGTGTGGACAGTGTGGTATATAACAATTTTTTTTTTTAATTATTATTATTATTATTTTTGTTAAATAACCTAAACGACAAAAATGCATACATGTAGGGTTATGTGTAAGAGTAGCTGTACAGCTAAATATCGCCCTTATTGTATTTGTTTTTTTTTTCCTCTAATAAAGACGTTTATTATTATTAGTATTATTATTATTATTAATTTTCATTGAAATAAAGTCAATTATTTCTCATTCAATATTGATGTCCCAGCAAGAGGTCTCAGGTCTTGCTGAACATCAATAACCATGGCATTGAATGGAATGATATATCTAATTAACATTTTGAACAAGGACAATAACAGATAAGAAAATTTCAGAGTGAATTGATAAAAGTTTGTCTTAATAACAATTTTGTACTTAAAAAAAATCAAGAATTAAATTTTCAACTCGAATAAGTCTGAGGGAGTGAGTGATCCATTAACCCTACCAGCAAGCACGTTTCGGGGAATATTTAGAATTTCCAGAGAAATGGCTCATTTTCTGATAACAGAAATTGCTCCACATTTTTTCGACGCAGAAAGAGAGGACATATCAATAACAAAACAATTAAAAGTTATATGTGTTCTTATACAGTTAAAGTCTTATCTTAAATAATTTTTTTATACATATTAAAATTTGTTGCTTTACATTTTTATTCGCATGGAAGGTATCAGAAGAACAAGATTATTTAATTATAATATCTCAATCCTCAATTAGTCGATGCATATCTGAAGTCACCGAAACACTATATTTTCAATGGGGTTATTCACTTTCTCATTAGAGATGAAGAAAAGGCAATAGAAAAACAAAACAAACGTAATTATTCTTTTCACAACTGAAATTTGTAAACAAAAATTGAAGTGTTGCCAATAGGAGAAAGTCAAATTCTCGGTCAAGTTATTGTTTTCATATCAACATTGAAGACACGTCAAGGTTGATAAGATGGTCACCAGAGTATTCATTCAATTTCAATATTGATGTGAATATTGTTTACAAAACAATTATTAGTATTAGGAAAACAAGTATCACCAGAATTACCCCGATTATATGCAATTATTGTTCACAGTAAAATTGATGTTATTGCCAATTTAACAAGTTAAGCTAATTCAAAAGTCAGCAAAAAACTTGCAGGTTCTGCCCTTCTACCAATGTTGTTGGCTTGAAAATTTGTGGAAATACTACACAACCGGCATTTTTTTTTCTGAACGTCAAAACCGATCTTCCTTTATTTTTAAGAACACTTTTTCTAAAACAGTTTTGCCAATTTGAACCCTTCTACTGATGCGAATTTCAATATAATAGGACTTTTTGTTCTCGTTAGTGTGCTTACAAGAAACGTAACAGATGGACAGACATCTTGTTATTCAGAATTCGATGACTTTTTACAATTAGTATAAAAAATGTAATATGAGCTATAATTATGAAAAGAAAGTGAAAAATGGTGACTAAAACACTTGACTTCTTCCGCGAATATCCTCATACGTGGGCAATTTTCCCATTCCCAGTTGGAAAATTCATCATATTATTATACTGCTGTTAACAACATTACTGGCTGTTTTCGAAATGAACATTATTATTATCTTGATTTAATTTTATCCGCCTTCTTGTGCCTTTTTAATTTAGCTAGTAACACCAATGCGCAATCAGTACGCCTCATGGGTGTTATTTATCTTCTAGAATATTACGTGTATTTGAAACCTTTCAAATTTGGATACATCAAACAAAACAAAGTTACCAATATGCTGTATGTCTTACGGCTATTCTTTATAAGTCTTTATAAGTAACCTCTTGTTCACTTCAATAACTGCTTTGAAATGACTATCACTTTCAGTAATAAAGATTTTACTCGAAAAATAAGTTTAAAGTATTAAAAAACAACGTTTTGGTAAAATTAAAAGTTTATTGACATATTTTTCATTTAGTAAAACCATTTCTTCTGTCGCAGTTCTTAGTCGTCTTATCGTGCAACCAGTAAAACCCCACTTAAATACGTAAAGAGGATAAAGGGGTGGATTTTAAAAAAGGATTGGAACATTTTTGAGGATCCAAACCTTTGTTTAGAAGTGTTTTTTATATAGAGTAGGATCAAAAAGAAAAGAATGGCGTCGCTTATATAGTATTTCCATGCATTTCCAAGTCAACCGAATCGGTAATTTTTTAACAGGGATCTAAAATTATTCATGGGAAATATTGTGTCCAGTTTTTATGCAAATTTTTCTTCAGTTACATAAAAGGTAGGGTGTTTTTTCTAAAACATTTTAACTATTTCATTTGAATTTGTAAGTAAAAGAGAGAGAAAAGTCTTGAGCCTAAGGAAAAAATATTGGGGACAGATGAGACCTGGACGAATCTCACAAAATGTTTTGAACTTAGCGGAAAGAAACATCATTTGCTCCTCCGGTTAGATTACGTCAAATTTGGAACGAAAATATGAAACATTCCTTGGGAGTAATTCCAGAAAATGTGAAAGAATCATTTAAATCGACAGTGGTTAAAAAATTATCAAACCTGTAACTTACACAATAGAAAAATCGCTTTTTGTGCCAGTTAGTGTAGTTTCGTACTTTCTCTCGAATTTATGTATATTATGTAACTCCTCGGAAGAATTACTCTTAAATTTTTTGATAAATTGTATTTTATTGTTGCTTGTTCGACCAATATTGTTTAGAATAATTTATCTATTATTGTTTGGCTGCTGTGTTTTTTTATTAATATTGTATTTTGCATATTATATTATTTAAACTAAACTCAAATGATTATTATTATTATTTTTATTATTATTATATTATTTGTTTCAGGTTGAAGTCGGCGACGTTATACTGAAAGTAAACGAAACAGATGTTATAAGATTCAGCACAAAAGAAGGTAAATGTAGTTGACCTTTAATTTAAATTTTACTTAATATTCAATCCATCATGACAGCACTTAGTTGTATTTAACGAGCTTTTATTGATATATTATCAAATTAAAATTTTATCACAGCGCTGAAGCTTCTATTAATTATTAACAATCATATTTTTGCTTTTCAGTTCTAAAATGTCTACGATTATCATCTGATCCTGTCACACTAAAAATAAAGCGCGGTAAGACATTCATTTTATTTTTTAGCCGTAGCGTATCTTAATTTGCATGATTTAATAATTTAATTATTCAGGTCCGCCTTGACAAAATGAGCTGGTATTTTTAATTAAAGTCGCAACACCATGGGCAAGTAAATTATCAAAACAATTTTCTTAGCAAAGTGAAGATAGCAATCTTTTTAGCAATCCTCTATAATTTTCTTCTTTTTGCTTTCGTATTTTTTGTGTTTGGTCGGAGAATAGATAGATCTTCACGATAATACAAAAATATTCATATGAGACAGGGTTTTAAAAAATGACAGAAATATTTTGTAACTTTTTCTTTTTTTCGTTTCTGCACAAATCTTTGGCGTAAAAATACTTTACTGAACATATTTCAATATAACAGAGAAATCCGAGGTAGGTACTGTAGGTAGGGGTTGAGGGTGTAGCAATCCAAGAATAGCAAAGAAATATTTTATAACTTTAATATCGTTTCTGCACAAACCATACTTGGCGTGAAAATACTTTTTTCAATATATTTTGTCAATCACGAAAAAAGTTACTCTATCAAAAAACTGCACCTCCTTCAAATATCTATAAAAATATTTAAATGAAATAAAACAAAGGGAATACGGTGTTTAGAGGGTGGTTTCATTATTCCCTTGTTCAGTTGACGGTAGACATAACATACCTATATAACCTACCAACCAACCAAGTATTTCATTATTTCTTCTTGTTAGTAAATCAATTTTTTTCTCATTGTATATTTGATATATTTGCATTGTCATAAATAATATAGTTCATGAATTTGGCCTCGAATTTGGCAGTAATTTTACTAAATTAATTTGTTTTCTGAACTTGATCGCATGACCTGATTGACCTGATCTCCCCTAGATTTCTTTTATGGTAAATTTTTAAACAGAATGTGTATATCTACTAGCAATTTACTGCATAACTTACAGTAATTTAAACAAATATAAGAAATGCAATAAAATTAATGAGCTCTGACAAATAAAAGGTGTACAGTGAATTTATTAAAAGAGCTGAAAAGTGGGAAGAGGTCGTAGGGAATTATGAATTATGTAGAATAATGTTTGTTAATTTTATTCGTAATTTGTATCCACGCTTTAAGTTTATTATAAATAATAACTTTTTTCATAAAATTGTGGTTTGTGCGGAAACGATATTAAAGAACTTAAAAAATATTTCTTTGCTATTTTTGGATTGTTGCACCCTCAACCCTCGCCTCAACCCCTACCTACCTCGGATTTCTCTCTGTTATATTGAAATAAAATATGTTCAATAAACTATTTTTACGTTTTTGGCTTGTGCAGAAACGATATTAAAAAAGTTACAAAATATTTTTTTGCTATTTTTGGATTGCTGCACCCCCATCCCCTACCTACCTTGGATTTATCTCCGTTATATTGAAATATGTTCAATAAAGTATTTTTACGCCAAATTTGGATGTGCAGAAACGATATTAAAGAAGTTACAAAATATTTGTTATTTTTCATAACCCTATTATCTCTCACGAATGTTTTTGTATTATCGTGAAGATCTATCAACTAACTGTTCTCCGACCAAATATAAAAATTACAAAAGCAAAAAAAAAGAAAATTTTAGAGGATTGCTAAAAGTAAATTCAAACAAAAAATTGTTAAAAAGTAAAAGCCTTCCTGGGTCAAATATCAATGGAAAATATTCGTTTGTGAACAGTGACGGGTAAAATCACACCTTCGAGAACTTCCAATGTTTCTCACTCTTGAAAATCAACAGTAGTGACGTATATTATGGGAACAAAGCACGAAATTATTATATGCAAAGAATTTTGGGTATCCAGATAGTTAACAAGTAATAACATTCTATGAAGTACCTCCGAATTCCTAGTTGAAAGATATTTGAAATAACTTCGTAACGATAACCGGTAACTCTCAGAATATTTTTAACAATAATTATTGATCGATTATGTGCCCCCTATAATAATATTTCAAAAATACTGTGATGACCGTCATTGTGCTTTTTATAAATGACAAGGGTACATGCTACAAAATTATATAAATAATTGTTCGAATACCATAAGACCTTTTCTTTCATCATCTCTAGTCATTTATGGTGACTCCTCACATGGGCTTATTAAGTTAAAATTATTGTATGTCTAATTATGTACTAACATTTCACAGAAATTCTAAAGAACTGATATTCATTCATGATTCAGTTACTTTTTGTGGTTTGTTAGATAAGCATTTCTAAGTCCTTAATGATGACATATTGCTTCTGTTTGAAAAGGTGAAAGATGAAGTAATTTTATTATACCTAATTAGTAGGTATATATTTATTTGTGGCATAGGCGTATAGGAATAAATTATTACTTTAGGCGTTCCCTGTGTAACAAACACCGTTTAGCGTCGTTTTACGACCCATAAAGGACAAAATTTATTAGATTGAACTTTTATTACAGTCTTACAATATGACTCGATATGATAACAATTTCATACTAAGACCATACGTTTATTATGTTCATTGTTTCCCTAAGACGTGACCAAAGTTTACTAAATTGAAGTGACTTATAATAATAAATATGTTTAAAAGTTTCAATTCAATAGCGGCAATAACTGTAAATATTATATTTATGGATCGGACGATTTAGGTGGTCATTTAATAGAGTCCCTTCTTCATATCCGCCTGTCCAGAAATTTCTTATTCAGGTAGGACTCCAAAATTGAATAAAACACCGTCCTATTACGAACGTAACTTATTAAAATCCAGTCACCGTTCAGCAAATGCTGAATTAAAGGTACACAGTTGCATTGAGCTTATACCCTTATTACTTGTTAGGTTATTTTCACTTGTTCTACAAGCCTCTTAGCCCCTTTGTTACCTTCGTTTCCACCAAATTTTAATAAACCTAAATCCTTAAGTTAAGAGCCTTCCATTCCAATATTTTGCTTCTTAGAGAAATGATTTAAATTTTATAGTTCTGTGAAATTTGCATTTGAGGGTTAACATTAAACCAGGTACGTGTAGAATCCCTATTCACAGTTCGTAGGTACTCAAGGTGGCGTAAGCATAGTTCCGAGTTTGTAAACTGATCAATTTTAATGGATAGTTTAACTAAAGGTATGTACTGCAGTTTACCATCTTATGCAACACGTTGCTTTTTGCTTTTAGTTTTAGTTACACATAGTTAGCGTGTTAACAACGGCACAATGTCTACAATTAAAATGATAATATTAAAAATGTAAACTTTAGTTTTGGTATTCGCCGACAACCGACAGTGACGAAATTTTATTATTAATTTTTTGTTGACAAAATGCCCGTAATATCCAATAATAGAAATTTACCTCACAATGTATTAACGAAGCTCTTTTAGAAAAAAATGTAACTTATTTTTTAAGAAAAAATTCACATAATTTTACATTTAACGAATTCTGTAATTAACGGCCACGTCTAATGAACACGTTGTAACAGAAACTTTTGATTACGGTCTTAACAAGTGATAAGTAAGGCGACGGTCACAGTGACACCATTTTCGGCCGAATTATTTTGCGGACGTTTTCGATCGATTAGTCTGAATCGGTTGTACTATGACCACGTCAATAAAATATCATCATATCAAATTAAAACATTCAGAAGAATCAACCGAAAACGTCCGGAAAATTGTAAAATGTTTGTTTTATTATTGTCTACTTTTTGTCATTTTTTCCTATCTGTAACGGTAACGGAATTATTTACAAAAATCTGTGAATTAACCGCCATTTTCATTACGGCGGACGTAGCACAGCCTCGATTTTATAGCCTAAGCAAATTAGAATTCTGCTTTCCAAAAACTGGTGGAGTTGTGAAAACTGTTTCAATCACTCAAGTAGGTCTCTGATAAGAATAATCTGAGATTGCCCTGATTTCTGAGTGGAGCTTCAGCCGTGATGATGTTAAAGAAACATCGAAATTTTCGGACCTTTTCCGGTTTTTCTCGAATTCTCCCGAAAATAAGCGGTTAATCGAAATGTCCACTATTACCAAAATTGTAGAGCTTTAAATTCCGCGTCGACTGAGTATCAATACTTTGGAATTTGATCAAGTGGTCTTGTTTTTTTACTATTAGTGATTGTAGTGTCGTCGCTTTTAAATGATCGCGATATCAACTTAAGAGCATTATAAAGTCTGTGTCATATCTATACAGCACATAAAAAGAGCCGGATTGTTTGAAGTTTTTATGGGCATCAAACAAGCCGCCGGTTTTTTATGTGTCGTACAAATCTGAAGTCGACCATACACCTCGTGACTTTCTACAATATTCCTATACACCTCCCCGACTAAACGACTAAATATTCTAGTCGTACGTCGACTTATTTCGTTGGCAGCACAATACGCTAGAGAGAGAGATAGAAGCAAAATAACATATTTTTAACGAGAACAAATTATCAATGGAACGTACTATTGGCAATAGCGCAATTCAACGCGGCCAGGTCCGCCTAGCCGCCTGCTTTTGTTAGAATAGAAGCAAACCTAAGACGACGGCCGACGATCAACTTTTTTAATTATATTCAGAAAAGCGAAATACGGATTGATAATTAAAAATAAATAAATAAACCATTTTAATTCTACTCTAGTCTGAAAACAAAACACAACACTCGTTTTAAATAGCAGAGTGTAAGTAAAGTTCTTATTTCGATAAATCGATAAGTACATTTGATTATTGTTTGTTTGTCTGTTGTTACTTACATATTTAGGTATTACCGAATGAAACCTTTTGTTTATCAGTCAACATCTCCCCAACTAGATTACAAACTAGGTATTGAAATTATAAAAAATGATTCATTTAATTCGAGAATCAAGTATGTAGGTACCTATTATTATAAAATTTGGCAAATTATATACCTAAAGAACCAATCGCTTTTTCCACTAAGAATTTTTAAAATATTTTAATCCCGTCGAGCGAAAATGTGAAAAATGTAGACATTGTCATGCACAAAAATTAATCACTAAAATAATATCCTTAAAAGTTTTAACAAAAAGAAAGTAATAATTAAAAAATGTAAATTTGCAATGCAAATATTATTAAAAAACATATTTATAACGTTTACCAAGAACGACGAGCACCGATTTTATTTGCGTGAGCATTCGCACGGTTATGCATCCACTGAATTTCGTACAGCAGTGCCATAATACATTTTTTTTTAAATCGACATTAAAGTACCCCAAAATCGTCATTAAAGTGATATAAATAGTCATTAAAGTAATCCGTTATTGTACGATTTTTGTAGTAGGCCGAGGTGACAGATAAACGTAAACATACATTTTTCATTTCTTGTGACAATAATTGTGTTGTAATAAAAGGTAAATAAATACAGTTTTTTTAATTCAGAATTGTATTATCACTATTATAATTGCTAAAAATAATGATTTTCTTACAAAATATTATCCCGATTTGACATTTAAAAATAATTATGACATTTCCTAATGTCACTTGAAATTCTAAATAATTATGACATTTCTTAATGTCACTGAAAATTATTTAAAATATAGAGTTAATTAGTCTTAATTTCACAGTTTCTGGATTTAAAAAAAAATTTAATATGCACCTCAGCATTAAAGTTCCTTTTTATCACTCATGTGGTTTATTTGCCTCGGCCCTATGGGCGAGAGAGACAATGTTTAAAAAATCGTTTTTATTTAAAAAAGTTTAACTTCCCTACGTTTTATTTGGTACCTCTTTTTTTAATAAGTTATAATTATTTGAAACAAAATAAGCGTTGATTTTTCAAAGCTTCATATCGCAAAAAGAAATTGGGAATGAAAATTGAAAAACTTGCTAATACGAAAAAGGTCATAATTATGCTCAATCGATAGTAAATTAAAATTGCTTTAATTCTGTACCTATATGATGTAAGTTACATTTTTTTTAACAGAACAGAACACAATTTTTACATAGCAAAGAGTGTAGTAAAAGTTAAAAGTTTCTGTAAAAATAGTCATTTTAAATACATTTCCGTGGTCAATCATGTAATCCCGCTTTTCTCGGAACATACGTAAGGTGTATATGATTTTATAACAAAAAAATGTATACATATTTCCCTAAATTAGAAAGAAATACGGAAATTTTTTCCTTTATAAATTACTAAGTAATTTTCAACTTTAAATAACATAAGACAGATATTTTATAAAAATAGTTTTTATTATCCAGTTTCAAATTTCTTGGTGGATTCCTAATTGGCAATCCTCTAGGATATCTAGGATCTATTATTTCCGGTAGCAGACATTGAAAATAAAAAGTTTTTAAGGTCCTTTCCATTTTCTCTTTCCAAAATTGTTTGTCTCTTTCAATCTAAAATAGAAACAATAGTAATGATCAATATGTACACTAAAAAACAAAATAAGTTTACCTTTTGAACTACCATGCCCAATGGAGTCCACAAAATAAAATAAAATAAATTATATGACCATATTCAACATAATGCCATTAAAACAAACAAAACAAAAATAATATATTATAATATTAAATTGTGGCAGAATTGCAAAAAAGAAGTTGATATTGACAATAATATTTTCCTGCAAGTAAAGCAATGATGACAAATTTATAGGTAAGAACTTACTACAATATCTATATTTTAAAAAATCGGGATTTTCGAGAAATACGGAATTCTCGATAATCCCGGGAATCCCGGGATCGGACGATTTAGAATACCGATTCCCGGGATTGGCTTTTCCCTTTCGGGATTGGATGCCCTAATTACAAACTATTAAAGTTAAATAAAAAATTGATCCGTTTAATTCAAAATTGAAGCATGTATTAATTATTATTTCCTTATTCATAAAATTTGGCAAATTATACAGGGTTGTGCAAAAGTATGGAATAATCGCAATAATTTTGTCCGTAGAAGTTTCCCGAAAAAATGCTTCGAGGGGTATAGTGATTTTTATTCTTGAGCACATTTGGGTGCCCTCCAATTTATTTTTGCGTCAGCGGTTTTTGAGATATGATGTCATAGATATTTTTAAAAAATTACGGTAAAATTAAAAAAAAATTAAATGAAGAACTTTTTAAGTTATGTGTAAACTACGAAAATCGATGGTGTACATTGCTCTTAACATGTGGATTTCTGATTCTGTCGTAAGTCCAATGTTATAATTAAACAGATAATAGGCAAGTTAACTGTCTTTGCTCTTATCTAACATGTTTATTTATAACCTTGGACATACGACGGAAACAGAAATCCATATGTAAGGTTGATACCGCGATAATTTAAAAATGACGATGCCGTACATTGTTTTATCATATAATCTTAATTCTTAATGTAATAAATAACACATCAATCTGCTAATTTTCTGCCTTCTGCCTTCATAACTATTTTTTTCCATAATAACGTGCAGGTGAGGGGTTGTATATTGGTAAAAAATTGAAGAAAAAATTGAATGTTGGGAAAAACCATTGAATGTAAAACCATACTTCGATGTTGGTCAGTAACCATGCTATTGCCTGAAAATTGAAAAAGGCTAATATTTATTTAAGTTTTTTGGCACCTTCTTGGAGTTTCTGAATACATATTTTGATGATCTACAACTTTAATTGTACAACATCTTATGTTCAAGTTGGTCGATTCATAGATATTGTATGTTCTATAGAGACGAGTGTTTTTCGAAAAGTGTGAAAATTGGCGTTTTTGACGTAACTTTTCTACAAGACCACTTGATCAAATTCCAAAGTATTTTTACTCAGTCTACGCAGAATTTAATACTCTACATTTTTGGTAATGGTGGTCATTTCGAATAAACGGTTAGTTTCGGAGGAATTCAAGAAGAACCTGAAAAGGTCGGAAAATTTCGAAGTTTTTTTAACATCACGGCTGAAGCTCCACTCGCAAATCGTGGCAAACTCAGATTATTCATATCAGAGACCTACTTGAATTGAAACAGTTTAAATATTGTATGCAATTCGTGTGTAATGTGAGCTTCTTTTCACTTGGGATTACCGCGCATTACCGTGGAAAAAGCTCACTTTACGTTTATTTCTTTGCGACTTAAAAAATAGCCCAAAACTTTTCGTAAAGATATAGTTTTATTCAGATATAGATTTATTCAGCGCCCTACTTTTTTCTCGGGTAACTTTAATAAAATGGGAGAAAACCGGGAAAATATTTAGAGAATTTTATTTTGCAAAATAAATTTTTGATTTTGAAAATAATCTAAAATCACGTCAGTTTTAATCCAAAATGTCTCATTGCCTTTTTTTGTCATGCCAGAAGCAAATTAAAACAGTCAAATCGCTGTAGCCAAAAAATTCTTAAACTAACTCCAGTGGGAACTCTTAAAGATACCATTGCAAAAAAAAATAATACACACCCCACAAGAATCGCAGTCGTCAAAATGACCTACTTTTTTACGATTTTACCACTTTTTACCGTTATACCATGTTACTTTTAATTTTTACACAAAAATTATTTTTTCTTAACACAAAAAAATTTTCTGTTTATATTAATGATAATGATAAAGGTATTTGTTCAAAATTTTGTTATTCATATGATCTTAGATATAAAAAAACTTTAAGTTGTACTAATTTATAGCTGTTTTAAAGATTCTCCTTTTGAAAATTACATCTACATATTACTTGTTTATTATTTGTTCGTAAAGAGGGGCACCTCTATTTTTGGTCGGATTTAGATCAACTTTTTTTTAGTTGCTAAACGGGCCTGTACCAAATTTCATTCTAATGTGCCACATATTAAAAATGTATATTATTACTTTTAAAAATTAGTTTTTACCTGGAAATGCTCGAAGTTACTTGATGTTCACAATGCATTTCTGGGCATAAACTAATTTTTGATAATAATGATATAAATTATTAATATGCGGCACTTTAGGATGAAATCTGGTACAAACCCATTTTAGGGGACGCTGAATACAGTGGCCTACTTAGTATTCACCTAAAAAATCGCTAATACGATTTCTCGAATTTTCGCTCCAAAAAAATCGCATAGTAGGCCTTGACTTTTGTGATAAGAAATCTATTTATTTGCCATAATATGCCATTTCCCATGAGCAACAATCTAAAAAAAAGTTGATTAAAATCGGACCAAAAATAGTCACTTTCCAGAGGTGCCCCGCTTTCAAATGGGTCACTCTGTATATAACAAAGATTGCATATAACAAACATACAATAACTTAAAAAAATAAACTGTTTTAACATTCAATTTTGCCTAACAAAATATATTGCCCATATAATAAGTTTTCCAAAATACATTTATAAACTGCTATTTATTCAATGTTTATATTAAAAATAAACTGATTATGTTTTAATGGTATTTAAGTACTTTAACTTTATTATTTATACAAGTCTGCGGCGGGTGACTAATGTTTTCGCGATGTATAAATGTAATGTTGCCTCCTAGACAAACTGGTTATTTTTTTCCTAGAGAAATAGTTTCATATAACAAGTTATTCACTTAGGTATCCTGTTTCCGTGGTGCCTTGATAATATCAAATTTCCTTTAATGATCGATTGCGGTTTGATAAGTTTAATAGGTACCTAACTTTATTTTTATATAGTATTTAAATATATAAATTTAAAATACATTTGATAACAATATACAGGGTGGTCCAGTTCCCATGGCGGAAACTCCGGCCGCTATAAAGACAAGCCACCACCGCCATCAAAGAATATCTGCGCAGTCGTCCGTCGAAGTCCCGCCCCCTAGCAACCGCGATAATTTCTTGACAACGACACATACCATAAGCGTATCATCATAATATTTTTAAAATCTGTTATTAGCAGCGTCGAGTTTGATAAATGCAAGTTATATCAGCCACCTAATTATGCTATTTATGCATAGTTGCAATTCAGCAACTATTATATTTATCTTTCCTTATCTTAGCTTCTATTCTGCTTATAGTTTTGTAATGTATAATTTAGTCTGCATTTAAGAGTCGTTCTAACTGAACCTATTTTACGTATATTGTAAAATCAAATTAATAAAAAGTCTGTCTGTTCACTTTAAGTTTTAAAAGTTGTTTTTTAAAAACCGTTCGGTTGTTACACGATACGTAACTGGCGCAGTCGGTAGGATTCTCGAAAAGAAATCTTTAAAGATAACTTTTGTGGTCGCAACCCTTCATCGAGAAGAAACTGCAGCATTCCTTTGGATTATCAGTGTCCTGTGAGGATAGTGAAAAAGACGGGCTTAAAGGAATGAATACATTAATGTAAGTCATTTGCTTCCCTTTCCTTTTATGTCAGACTCACCACCAAACTCTGAAGTACTAGAAAACACTAGTGCAGAATTCGATTTAGAATTAATTGAATTAACAAATAAATTGTTAAATTTTTCATTGACAAACGTTTCACAAAATATTACTAATTTAAGTGATAACGTTGCTTCTACAAGTAATCTTGTTATTAATATAGAAAGTAATTTAATTAATATTACCAAAATGACTACTAGACCAAAAATTGAGGTAAAACCTTTAGAGTTGGTGCCTGAATTTGACGGTTCTCCATGTCGCCTATTTCGGTTTATTTCAATGGCAACAGAAGTATTAAATACTTACTGGGATCCAACTCCGGAAAATGTAAATTGTCCACAAAATATGTACGTTTTCAATAGCATTATTTCTAAACTAATAGGCCGCGCTGAAGAAGTTATTTCTATCAGTGGCGCTCAAACATGGGATGATATAAAAAATACGCTTATCACCAATTTTGGAGATCAGCGTGATGAAAATAGTCTTTTATCTGATTTAATTAGTCTAAGACAAAAACTTAATGAAGATTGCGTTCAATTTTATTATAGAATAATTGCAACTTTAAATACCTTGCATAATTACATTAGTTTACACGAATGTGACATAAATATAAGGAAAAGTAAATTAGATACGTATAATAATCAAGCTTTGAGAACATTACTTGTTGGTTTGCGAGATCCTCAGCAGTCAATGATACGCTCATTGCAACCTGCTAATTTGCCAGAAGCTTTAAAATATATGATCGAGGATAATAATATTAGATATATGTCTCGACAGTCAAATTACCAAAAATCTAAACCAAATACAAATAATTCACAAAGGTCAAACTTTCAGCAACACTCTAATCAATATGTGAAACAACCATTTGTTCCGTACAACAATAATAATATGGGTGCACAATATAATGTACCAACCAACTCGCAATTTCCACAAGGGCCTATTCAAATTCAACAAAAACAAAATTTCACACCTCGTAAATATCCCACTAATCAGCAAGTTTTCGGGAAACAAACTAACGTTTGGAAGCCAAATCAAAATTCAAATTCCCAACAATATAAACCAACACCTATGAGTACTACTTCTCATCAGGTTACTGAGGTTACCCAAAACCAACGAAATTTTAAACCAAATTATTATCAGTCTAACCCGGGACCTTCTAATAACTTTTCAGGAGAATTATTTAATCTCGACCCAGATGAACATTTTACAGTAAACTCTAATCAGAACAATGTTAACGACGAAATTAATTATGAATATAGTAACCATATAGACAATAACGAATTTTCAGATTTTTGTGACACTGAAAATGATAGCTTTCAAAATTTTCAGGCGGATCCGAATTTAGAGACAGACCCATAGTAGAACTTCATGTTACTTCGGACAAAAGAGAACTACCGTATATCGAAATAAAAAATCCCCCTCTAAAATTGCTTGTAGACACAGGTGCTACAAAATCTCTTCTTAATCCCGACTTAGCTTTTAAATATTTTCCTACAAAAACTTTTAAAGAACCTTTTACTTTAAATACGGTCTTTCAACAATATAATTAATAATAATAATAATAATAATAATAAATGTGACATGTGCAAATATTCCGTATTTTAAAGAATTTAATGAAAAAGGCAATATTAAATTTCATTTGTTTAAATTTCACGACTTTTTCGATGGCTTAATTGGTTTCGATACAATTAAAATGTTAGGTGCACAAATTGATGGCGCGAATTCTTGTATTCGCACACCGAATTCTATTATTAAATTAAACCTTAGGGAAACTTCAAAAAGGCCGGTATCTTGTTATGAAATTAATTCTCACGAAATAGTAAAAGTCAATATTCCTGTTAATATTGATAATGGCGATATACTGGTACCGCCAAGAATTATTCAAAATTGTGAATTTAAAGAAACTTTAACAACAGCTGTTAACGGTTATGCCTGGACTGAAGTTATAAATAAAACCAATCAAGATGAATTTATCGAATTTATTGAACCTGTAAAAGTACTATCTTTTGAAAAATCTATCGCTGTTAAATATGACATTTTTAACATTGCTATAAAACCAAATTCAACAAAATTGCACGATATAGAAAATCTTGTTAGAACGGAACATATGAACGACGAAGAACGTTATAATATCATAAGGCTTTGCAAAAATTACGACGATATATTTTTCTACGAGGGTGACAAATTAACATTTACTAATCAAGTTAAACATGCAATTAACACTTACGATGAAATTCCTGTTCATACAAAAACATATCGATATCCTTTTATTCATAAACAAGAAGTTCAAAATCAAATCGATAAAATGTTAAATGATCAAATAATCCGGGCAAGTAACTCACCTTGGTCATCGCCTATTTGGATTGTGCCTAAAAAGGCAGATGCGTCTAATAAAAAGAAATGGCGCATAGTAGTAGATTATAGAAAGGTTAATAAAAAAACAATCGAAGATCGTTATCCTTTACCTAATATAACCGATATATTAGACAAGTTAGGACGTTGTCAATATTTCTCAACTTTAGACTTGGCAAGTGGGTTCCACCAAATTGAGATGGACCCAAAGGACATTCAAAAAACCGCATTCAACGTAGAAAACGGGCACTATGAATACCTTCGTATGCCCTTCGGATTAAAGAACGCACCGCCCACGTTTCAGCGGGTAATGGACAACCTTCTAAAAGGTCTGCAAGGCAAAATTTGTTTTGTATATATGGATGACATTGTCATTTATTCTACATCGTTACAAGAGCATATGGTCAATTTACAAATCGTTTTTCAAAGACTTAGGGAAACAAATTTTAAGATCCAATTGGATAAATCAGAATTTCTAAAGAAAGAAGTACAATTTTTAGGTCATATCATAACAAACGATGGGGTCAAACCCAATCCGGAAAAAATTAGAGCCATTACAAATTATCCCATCCCTAAAACTACGAAAGAGATTAAAGGATTTTTAGGTTTATTAGGATATTACCGTAAATTTATTAAGGATTTCGCGAAGATTACAAAACCATTTACTAACTGTCTTAAGAAAGGTGTTAAAATCGAGCATAACGAAACATTCATTAAAACTTTTGAGGATTGTAAAAATTTATTAACTAATGACCCAATTCTCCAATACCCTAATTTCGAACTACCTTTTAATTTAACCACAGACGCAAGTAATTACGCCTTGGGAGGAATTTTATCACAGGAACAATCGGTTCCGATAAACCTATTGCATATGCATCCCGGACATTGAACCCGGCTGAGCAAAATTATTCAACTATAGAAAAAGAGCTTTTAGCCATAGTCTGGGCCACTAAATATTTTAGACCATATTTATACGGGAGAAAGTTTAAAATTATCACTGATCATAAACCCTTGCAGTGGCTTTTCTCGCTTAAAGAACCCCACTCACGTTTAGTGAGGTGGCGCTTAAAGTTAGAAGAGTACGATTATGAAATTTGTTATAAAAAAGGAAAAAAGAATACCAACGCGGATGCTCTTTCTCGCATAGAAATTCATACTAAAGAAGTTTCTGATAAAAATCAAAATTCTAAAACCCCTTTGGAAGAATATATAGAAAATTTTAATGACACTTTAAGTACGACTAATAATCAAAATGTAATTGCCGAAAATAATTTACTCGACAATGATAATATCAATGATACCGAATTAATACCTGATGATAACCTATCAATAATAGCAAATGCAAGCGAAATACCTAATCCCCAAAATCTATTAGATATTGATAACTCAGACAACGAAAGTACGGATACGGCTCCCTCTAAAATCGATAATGAATCTATAGAAACAGCACATACTAGTACGGAAGATCCGGTTCAACTTATTCAAATTTCAGAAAAACCTCTAAATTATTTCCAAAATCAAATAATTATTCAAACTGTTAATATGACAGTAGGTAAACCCACTAGACAAAAATTATTTGCAGAATCAAAAACACGAATTACTGCAAAATTCGCAAAAGACCAAATTGAGAAAGAAACAATTAATTTTTTCAAAAATTATGTTGAGCCTTATAAAACTTACGCCATGTTAATCGAGGACGAAGATATTATACCCACTATGGGTAATATAATTAAAGATACCTTTAAAAATGCATCGTTTAAATTAACGCGATGTAATTCTAAATTAACAGACATACAAGTCAGGGGAACACAAACTGATAATACAAAATAATCACGAGGGTAAAAGAAACCATCGTGGAATAACTGAAACCGAATTGCAAATTCGTCAAAAATATTATTGGCCAAATTTAAAAGTTGATATTCAAAATTACATTAATTCCTGTGAAATTTGTCAGACTGTTAAATACGAAAGAAATCCACATCACATTCAATTAAAATTGACGCCTACTCCGAAGAAACCGTTTGAAGTTGTTCATTTAGACACACTTCAAATTAGAAATCAAAAATATTTAACAATAATTGATTCATTTTCTAAGTATGGCCAAGCATACCCAATTATAAGTGCAAATATGATCCACACCATTCAAAGTATTGTCAAATATATGTCACATTACGGATTACCATTAAGTTTTATATCAGATAATGGCACCGAATTTAAGAACAAGGTTATGGATGATTTTATTAAACTTCATAAAATTAATATACATTATACAACACCCCGACATCCGAATAGTAATGGAACTATTGAACGATTTCATTCAACTGTCTTAGACCGATGTGAAAACAGCAGCCAAAGATAGCAACCAAATTCTAGCATATCCGAATTAATGCCCTACGCAATTTGGGGGTATAATCATTCAATTCATTCAACTACTAAACATAAACCAATTGATATAATTAATGGACATTTAAATACTAATGATCCGTTTGATATAGATCTTAATCAAGCTTTAACTACTAATTATATTGATTTACACAAAGAAAAAGTGCGCATAATGTACGAACAAATACATGCCCGCTCACAAGCTCATAAAGAAAATGTAATAACTAGACAAAACAAAGAACGCACAGAACCTCCTAATTATAATCAACAAGATCCTGCGTACAGAGCTGTACCACAAATTCGCGATAAAACCGGACCTAGATATTTAAAAGAAACCGTCACGGGACAAGATGATATCAAATTAACAACTAATAAAAAGACTTATCACAAACAATCATTTAAGAAACCTAATGTAAAAAGTAAAAACTTGTTACAGACTGATCCTGTTATTATGGACCCATGCCCTGGCACGAGTACCGAAGATGGAAATAATTAATTTAGATAAAAACCCTGGGATACTCCCATTTAATTTAGGTAGTGCAAGAGTTAAAATAGCTTCTCATACTTTCCTACATTACTTTGATCTAGTTCCCATAGCGAATCAAATTGACACCCTAAAACAACAGTATAATGATGTTACCCAAGCGATTAAAAAGGGACTAAGTTCACCTTACTTTTATGCTTTGCAAAATTTTAATCAAGGAATATTATTCCAATTGGAACAAGTCGAAAATAAATTCAAATCCCTTTTTATAATGACAAAAGAGCGAAACGAGGTTTAATTAATGGTTTAGGATCAATAATTAAGGCTATCTCTGGCAATCTTGATCAAGAGGACGCCGAAAGATATGATAGAGCCATTGAGAGTCTACAAAGCAAACAACAGCAAGTAATATCTCAACTAAACAAAGAAATATCACTAACTACCAAAATTTTAGAAAATTACAATAAAACAATTTCATTAGTATTACATAACCAAGATGTAATTACTCAAGGTATAGAAAAAATCGAAAATAAGTTTAATACGTTCATTTTTGACTTTTCGCACTATATGCAAACCCGTGATATTTTAGATCAAATAAGTATAAATTTAAACATGCTTATAGGCTTTCTAACAAACATTGAAAATGCTATATCCTTTGCAAAATTAGGCACCTTACATCATAGCATTCTGAAACTAGACGAGATGGAGGAAATCATAGAAAAACTTTTGGAGCTTCACTCTGACAGTCAAGTAATTTATTTCAACAAAAATGAATATTATAAATATTACGACATAGTTCAAGTAAAAGCTTTCTACTCCAATAAACGTTTGATATTTGCACTAGAGTTTCCACTAGTACATCCCAGTCAATTTTCCCATTACCATCTTTATTCAATACCTACCTCTAGTTCCACAACCATTATACCCGAAAATACCTACCTTACCATAAGCAATGACTTTTATCAATACCAAGCAACACCTTGCCAAAATATGAATCCAGGATATCTCTGTGATGGAAATTCCCTAATTGACGGTATCAAAAACGAGGACTGTCTATTTTCCATGTTATCCAGTGCCAATACAACTTGCACACCAATAAGTGTCAAAACTCACCTTGTTGAGGAAATTACCGGGGCTTATTACATTGCCATTTTTCCAAAGCCTTTGAAAGTTCAAATTCAGTGTGAAAAAGTGGACTTTACGACATTACACGGTAACTATCTAATAATTCTGCCGCTTGGTTGTTCATTCATGACATCCGAATATGAATATATCAATGAAAAGGAATCAACGGAAGGACAACCCCTATTACTACCAGAAATTACGCTATTTAAACCCAAAAATAAAACAATAAATTTAAAAATGAACATTAAAAATGTGCCTCTAGACCAGTTGCATGTTCTTCAAAAATATCAAGAACAAATAGTGCCGGTCGATCCAGCGTACATCCCCTATGGTCCAAGTGGATGGTCCATATCTATTTACATCATCATTGCCATTATTTTGATGACGATGGTTGCCTATAAAGTATGGAACCGAAGGAATCAGAAAACTAGTAACCAACCAGTGGCCAAGGAACCCCGAGTACAGAAACCCCAAGAAGACACGGAATTGAAAGTTTTATTTGTGCCAAATAAAACTTCCCTCTAAGGATGGAGGAGTTATATCAGCCACCTAATTATGCTATTTATGCATAGTTGCAATTCAGCAACTATTATATTTATCTTTCCTTATCTTAGCTTCTATTCTGCTTATAGTTTTGTAATGTATAATTTAGTCTGCATTTAAGAGTCGTTCTAACTGAACCTATTTTACGTATATTGTAAAATCAAATTAATAAAAAGCCTGTCTGTTCACTTTAAGTTTTAAAAGTTGTTTTTTAAAAACCGTTCGGTTGTTACACGATACGTAACTTGCACGCCACTTCTTTGTAGAAGCTAGCACAGCCGTTGGCACCGGGCTATTTTGTTCTTATAGCGGCCGGACTCCTACCTATGATAGAGCATCGAAAAATAACATCGGTTTGCTACATAAACATTACCTATTAAACTCGCCGTTTTTGAGATACAGGATGTAGAAGTTTTTATTTTTTACACGATTTTTGTAAATATCTCTCAAATGAACTGTAGTATTAAAAAAATATTTGGTGATATTTATCTCATGGAGTACTAATATTTACCTATTCTGTAATAGGAAAATATTAGTACTCCACGAGATATTTTACATCACCAAATTTTTTTTAATATTGTATTTCATTTAAAATACATTTACAAAAACCGTTTAAAAAATAAAAACTTGTATCTCAAAATGAGCGCGTTCAATGCAATGTTTATGTAACACACTCATATGCACGCACTAATCTTATTAAAAACTCGCCTTTATATCAGATGATAAATAATCATTGTAATGTTGGAAACATAGTAGATATTTTGCTTTGTAGTTTGAGTGATGTCAAAAAATGTTTTTTGCAATTTAGTTACAAAAAGTCATCTTTTTGACACTGATTGTCATTGTCAAAAGTGGTTCATTTTAGCACAAGTGCTAATATGAGATTTCATTTTATCACTTGTGCTAAAATGAGTTTTCATTTTATCACTTGTGCTAAAATGAGTTTTCATTTTAACACTTGTGCTAAAATGAGTTTAGTCACATAAACAGATATTGCGACAGATCCATTTATTTTTACTAAGAATACAACATAAATATTAAACGTACAACATTTTTATTGAGAAAACACTTATCTTATTTATTATATTATGTTAAACGTAAAGAAAACGTAACAAAAATTTTATTTTTTTCCTAACAACTAAATTGCAAAAAATATTGTATAAAACACGATGCAAAACTGCGTGTTTTTTGCACACGATGAGTTGGACCACTCGCTACGCTCATGGTCCAATCTTCACATCTAGTGCAAAAAACACGCTCATTTTGCAACTAGTTTTATAAATAGCTATTTTATAACCTATGACAAAATGTATTTGCTATCTTGTTTTTAATTTTTATTTTTTTTAGGCACATACTTTCCGTTTTTATTTCTTTCTTATTTTGGTTTACATTTGTAGTGTACTTACTGTGATGTATAGTCATTTAATTGTATTCTGATTTGTAACTTGTTTTTACTTATCCTGTAATTGGGCATTAGCCCGTTGGATATTTTATTGCAAAAAAAAAGATTATTTTTCGATGCTTTACCGTTTCCTGAAGTTTCTGCCATGGAAACCGGACCAGTACGTTGTACAAGGTATCACATATAAAAGAAGCTGATGCCACTTCCGGTTTTGGTATTTTTGTGGTACACTGATATCAAAAAAATGCTTTATTTTATTAATTCTCCGGCTATCCTGGCGTACAGCGTAGATTGTTAACGTAGAGTGAAATGTATTTTTTCTACTACCGATCGTAAAGTACTAACTTTCCACACTAGTGCGTAAAGTGTTTTCACCTTACGCACTAGTGCGTAAAGTAACATACCAAACAATTGCATACCTATTAGAGCATCTATAATAATCATATCTTATTTTAAAAACGTTAAATGTGGTTATTTAATTTTATGTAGTCCATTCCATCACGATATATTATTATTAAACATGCCCACCTAATTTTCAGTATTCTTTAACAATTCGCGAAAATCACGGAGTGGGCGACATCTATATTTTTAGGCGTAATCTCAATATGATGAGTCATTCATAGTGAACAACAAACCGCTGTCACTACTGTCACTGTCAGTTCGCGGGTTTCTTAAATTTATCTTGTGATTTTTAAAATTAAAAGTGCGTTTAAAGTGTTATTATATTTAACTAGGTAGTTTATAAACAATATAGCAATGCAATCAATTAATAAAACGGTTGACACGATACTTTAATAAAGAAAGATTGTTACTGGAATTAACCTCTAAATTTATCGTAAATGTCAAAACACTGTCAAAGGTTTGTTGTTCACCACTTGGTTTATACACACACTAAATTTTCAGCGCCATCTCGCGGTACGTGATTTTCGCGAATAATGATTGAATTTTTTACAATTCTGAAGTTTCATTTATATTCTTGACATTGACATAAACAAAGAAATAATAGACATTGATTAGGTTCACTCATTTAAATTTAAGTGGGCTATAACAAGCTGCTTTCGTTCGTGTATGAAAAGTAAATCACTGTTCACGTGAACATAATCTATGTTTTCTTAATCATGGATTACGACAGTGTCAACAATCGAACGCGTCCCTACATAAAAGTTACGTTCACGTCGTTCACAATCCAAATACAAAACAAAAACATAACCACAATCATCATGGTGCATGATACAAGACACAGAAAATCTGTATTTTATGGCATTCTGTTAATAACTGATTAAATTTAGTACCATTAGTAGGATGTACAAGCTCTACTTCTTGTCTGGAATCATTCATTTTTACTTTACCGGCTTTGACTGACAAATGACAAATAATTTCGAGGTTATAAGTAGATGAAAACAGGATTACTTAAAAATGAACACGAAAAATCCATGATTCGGAGGGGCAAGGGGATTGCTGAACATGATTCTAAAAACAAGAGAGGGAGAAAACAAATCAGAACAAACGAACATGTAAATATGAATCATGATTACCTTGTTCACGTATGATTAGCACGAACGAAAGCAGCTACAGTATTGTGATTTTTGATTTTTAAATGACTTATTAAGTTTTGACGTAATAGGTAAGTTTTGACGTTTCACATTATTAGAGAATTTAGGTCCATTTCGGTAGCAGAAAAAATATTGTATGCAATTCGTGCGCAAAGTGAGCTTTTTTCGCTCATGGGATTGTCGAAAAAATCTCACCTTACGCACTTGTTGCATACATTTTTTTTTGAATAATTTATTTTTTTAGACGCTTTGAATTTTGTAATTTTTTTTCAATTTTTATCGTGTATTAAAGAAAGTCCAATAACTTCAATAATCGTATGTTTAGCAATGAAACATCAATATATAAGTATATCAGATTGGATATGTTTGTTATTATTATGCTTGTATATAAAGCCTAAATAAAGTCATTTATAAACAACGCATATCAAACAAAGAAAGAGAATTGTAAAAAAAATAAATAACTATTTCAATCAACATTAGTAACATGAAATTTCACCTATACAGGGTGATTCTTGGTGGATGGAGTATTAGAAATATTTGGAGAACAGGTAAACATATTCTTTTGAAAATGTGGATACCAAGGTTAACAGAGTATACTCTTGTCAGCCTAAAATATTATCGACAGCACGGCGTTGCCAAGGCAAAACTGACAACATCTTCGTTATTGTAAATGAAACACCCTGTATATTTTTCAATTTTTAGAATCTACACCCAATTCTGAGTAATTTTTGTTAATATACAGGGTGCCCGTTTTTGACCCTCAGCATGGGGATCTCGGTCTTAAGAGATACGGAGTCGGTTAAATTACAACAAAGTTGTGCATTTTTATGCTGATCAGTAATCGGAAAAGAAATTTGATCTATCGTTTTTGGTTTTGAAGATATTAAAAAAAAAAAACGAAAAATCGTGATTCTCGTTTTTAATTTTTAAATTGAAAACTGGGCAGCGAGCGGAGGACTGACTTCACTCACTTCATAGCGATATGAGGCGTAAAGCAACATTTACCGCGTTTAGGACTTGGATGGGCTCCACGGAAAGACGCGGTCTCGCTTCCCTACTTCTAGCGGCTTGTATATCATATATCGCAGAAACAATACAACTGTAGGCGAGAGGTGTATTGAGGATATACCATCCTTCGGAGGGGATGTAAAGCAGTCGGTCCCTTGTCTATTAAATGTAAGGCAAGTAAAAAATCCCTACTCTTAGTAAGATAAGAGGTTCGGCAAAATTTCCAGGTTGGGGGTTGCTCGTCTCCCTGGCGTCGGTGATTGGCTTCTGTAGCGGAAATAGGCCGACGTTAAATAAGTAATTAAAAAAAATAAAAAACAATTGAAAACTAATAAAACAACCTCGAAAACAACGTATTTAATAAAAAACATTCTTTCCGAGAATATGCCATTCATTGCATTTGTCGTGACGTCAAGATGCCAAAGAAACAACAGCCAACTTCATTTTTTCCCAAGTGCGCGACGAGGGCGCGATATTGAATTTTCGCATTTTTGAGTACATGTTTTTTTCTGATTACCTGGAATTTTATTTTGGAATCTTGCTGAGAACCCTGTACTACAGCAATTATTATTATTTTTTTTTAATGAAACAAATATGACAATGACAATGGACAATGGTATGATATGTTTCGGATGAATTTAATTTCCTCAAATACATAATTAGGCTGTGTACTCTATTTCTAAAGTGCAATGAAATTACAAATAAACAAGACATACAAACAAAAAGTCATTTTTCGATATTTGATACAATAGCTGAAGATTTAAAAAAATTGTACATCCTTCCATCTTATTAGTAACTTAGCAACAGGGCCGGATTACCCATGAAGCAGAGGAAGCAGCTGCTTCCAGCGGCAAATTTCAGGGGCGGCAAAAATTCTATTAATTAATTAATAAATTCATGTTATTTATTTTTTCAACTTTCAGTATATCAGGAAACTGCCCACGAAATTTTTTTGTGGGGGATTACAATTCTAACATTTAATTTGAACCGTTTGACCCTCAAAAATCCAAAAATTCTTTCAAATATCTCCCCCCCCTCTCTATCCGAAATAAAATTTCCAGACAGAAAAAACTTTGGTACTTATAATGGTCTCTTCGATTATCAACTGGCAGACCATCGTCGAATTTGCACGCCATTTCCTATACTATATTATGCATTTTACATGCTATTAACCTCGCAATTAACTCTACCCCAGTTTTATTAGTTTTTAGAACATGATGTATATTTTACATAATTTACTTCCTGTTTTTGAATTTGTAATCAGATTTAAGAAATTTTATTCCTTTTTAGTTAAAGCATTACCACGGCTGACTCTGGTCGTGGCATTACATGCCATAGGTAAGACAGATATATGTGTATGTTATAATTAAGGTAATATACATATGTATATAAAGGCTTTCCTATTATATTCCTATATTACTTATTATGAGGTCGGGGCTGTGGTTTTATTATACGTGGACTAACCATACTACTTTATTTTTATGTGAATCTGTTATTTGCAGACTATCCCTTATTATCCACGAACTGGGATATTTGAAAACCACAATAACAATGAACTTCCCAAAACTTTTCCTAACCCTACAAATGTCATTAAGTGTTTTAATTTAATCACTTAACTTAAAAAAAGTAACAAAAAAAATCGTAATATGGGAAAGTTCAATAAATTTAAATACATAGTAATATAGGGTAGGATAAGGAATATTCGTACTTTGCAATAATACCTACCTATAGTAATTCTCAAATAGCTCAAACCGTTTTCACTCAATCCTCAAACCATGGACGTATAATAAGATTCAAAATATAAGTAACAATTCGGCACTTTTGAGTTTTTATAATAATATGAGAATTTCGCCAGCATGCGGATAAAGATGCCTGGCATGCGATTGCAATGAATTGTTACTTCTTATATCTTGCACTTTACTACACTACCTATACCTGCGTTCGTTAGTGCATTTTTGGTATCGTAAATATCAGACATGAGTTAGCAGCCATCGAATTCTGAAGAATTTTCAAGAGATTCGTCTGTTAAAGGAACACTATTGTAAAAAAAAACAAAATCGGAAAATAGGTACCCAATTAATAAAGATAATGACCATTTTAACAAAAAATCTGGTCCTTTTCTTCGTTCTTTGAAGTGAGGTAGGTAACACTAAAAAGTGTTGTGAAACTACAACCGGCATATGAAAACTAAAGACACTAGGTATAAAAACAAGAAGAAAGTCTTGCGTAAATCTCTACAGAACATACTTGCTAAGCAGGGCCGAATTAGCCACATATGCCTCTGGAAGCAGATGTTTCATTGCCGCCCCTGGTACCCTCAAAAATCCAAAGAATTTTTGGATTTTTGAGGGTACCAGGGGCGGCAATGAAACATCTGCTTCCAGAGGCATATGTGGCTAATTCGGCCCTGCTTAGCAAGTATGTTCTGTAGAGATTTACGCAAGACTTTCTTCTTGTTTTTATACCTAGTGTCTTTAGTTTTCATATGCCGGTTGTAGTTTCACAACACTTTTTAGTGTTACCTACCTCACTTCAAAGAACGAAGAAAAGGACCAGATTTTTTGTTAAAATGGTCATTATCTTTATTAATTGGGTACCTATTTTCCGATTTTGTTTTTTTTTACAATAGTGTTCCTTTAACAGACGAATCTCTTGAAAATTCTTCAGAATTCGATGGCTGCTAACTCATGTCTGATATTTACGATACCAAAAATGCACTAACGAACGCAGGTATAGGTAGTGTAGTAAAGTGCAAGATATAAGAAGTAACAATTCATTGCAATTGCATGCCAGGCATCTTTATCCGCATGCTGGCGAAATTCTCATATTATTATAAAAACTCAAAAGTGCCGAATTGTTACTTATATTTTGAATCTTATTATACGTCCATGGTTTGAGGATTGAGTGAAAACGGTTTGAGCTATTTGAGAATTACTATAGGTAGGTATTATTGCAAAGTACGAATATTCCTTATCCTACCCTATATTACTATGTATTTAAATTTATTGAACTTTCCCATATTACGATTTTTTTTGTTACTTTTTTTGTATGGTTAGTCCACGTATAATAAAACCACAGCCCCGACCTCATAATAAGTAATATAGGAATATAATAGGAAAGCCTTTATATACATATGTATATTACCTTAATTATAACATACACATATATCTGTCTTACCTATGGCATGTAATGCCACGACCAGAGTCAGCCGTGGTAATGCTTTAACTAAAAAGGAGTAAAATTTCTTAAATCTGATTACAAATTCAAAAACAGGAAGTAAATTATGTAAAATATACATCATGTTCTAAAAACTAATAAAACTGGGGTAGAGTTAATTGCGAGGTTAATAGCATGTAAAATGCATAATATAGTATAGGAAATGGCGTGCAAATTCGACGATGGTCTGCCAGTTGATAATCGAAGAGACCATTATAAGTACCAAAGTTTTTTCTGTCTGGAAATTTTATTTCGGATAGAGAGGGGGGGGGGATATTTGAATGATTACCAATATCTTTCCGCATAGGTCGAGGCATAGGTAGTTAGTATATTATGTATGTGCGGGGTATTCAACGTAACTTGCTACCCCCATAATTTCCTTATTTATAAGGTAATAAAAAAATTAAAAATTTCATCTTATTGCATTTTTCACATACTTTTTAAATATGTTATCAGATCATATCTCGTCTTCTTCAAATCATGATTGTTGTAAAGATAAAATAAATATAATTTATCTGTTATTGCAAATGGTTTTTTATTAATAACTTCCTTAATATGACTCGAAATATACATAATATACAAGTATTATATATTTTTGAAATCAGAAAAAATAGGCAAATCCCAATATGTAAAAATATATTGGGTGTTCCATTAAAGAAGAACACATTTTTTCGCACCCACTGTATATTTTCTGACATCGATATGATCTGATAACATATTTAAAAAGTATGTAAAAAATGCAATAAGATGAAATTTTCTATTTTTTTATTACCTCATAAAATAAGGAAATTATGGGGGGTAGCAAGTTACGTTGAACACCCTGTACATACTTCACATACCCCCGACACATACCGACTGGCAGACGATAAATTTTCATCGTCGAATATGCACATTATTTCCCTGACTAAAAGGTTTTCCATCATGTTACGTAAATAATTATTGAGGCATGTAAACGACTGAATTTAACTATAACTCTTGTGTCATCGATGACTGAAAAATAATATTAATACCTAAAATAATTATAATGAATAGTGTTTGTTTTAATATTTTTCTGTTTTTCTTAGATCCCAAGATAAAGGCTACAGTGCGGAAGCATCTACTGTCAGTCAGTGGAGGAGGAGACAGTGACAAAACGACCAAGATACCTGGGGTACACCTTAACTCAGCACCAAGGCCTGAACCGGCCGTTCACAAGGCTCACCAACATGCTCGTTTCGGTACCACAAACGGCAGCTGCGCCGAACAGGAACCACTACTCGGACGTCATCAGGAAATACCCGAAGAAAACGAGAGATTGCAGTGGCAACCACTGGCAGCTAACGAAAAGACTAAGGGTCAGCCCAAGTTTGAGGCATACATGATGACTGGAGAACACATACTGAATATTTCGCGTATGCCTCAGACTGCTACAATTGTACCCAAGCAACAGAAAAAAGTAAGCGACTTTGTTTATTGCCCTTTATTCCCAGATAATTATTTAATTTTGTCACCTGGTCAAATTATGCATTTTAATTCATATCATTGTAGCTGTAGGTACAGGGTGGTAGATAAGGTAGGGGTTTACGGAGTTCAACCCCCCCCCCCCCCTCAATTGACAAAAAAACATTAGAAGTAGGTAATAAAGTCAAAATTAGTAGTTGACTATGTTCATTCATATATAGCGAGTTCCTGTGCTATTTTTAGTATATTTAAAGTTTAGTTTAGTATATTTTTTCAATCCCATAAACTCCCCCCATCAAGGTAGACAAGGTCATACAGTTTATTGTGGAGTTCGAACTACATCTAGGGCATCCGCAGTTTCTTATCTATCTAAGTCCGAAGCAAATCACAAATAATTTTTTTATTTGCCACAGTTTGGATTTAAACCGAGTAAAGTACCTATCAACGTATTTATCGACTCAGCTATCATACTCGTGCCTGTAGATCACTTCCTAGAAGGTTCAAAAAAATTGCACAACAGTGATTCTTTTATTTCGCCAATTTTCTTAATTTATTTAATTTTGAATTTTTTTTAAACTTCTCAGAAATTGCCCATCATCAAACCTGACAAAAGAATTACCCCAAAATGCGTAGTAGTGTTACATTTAAAATTATTTTGGATGTAAAAATGATTTCTCTACGAAATTAATGAAAGAGAGAAAAGATTTAAACAGTTTCCCTAAATTTTTCCAAGAAAAAAAGTTCAGGATGCGGTAAGGCGGCCCACCACCCGTAAAGGCGTCTTCCAGTTTAGTAGTTTTTATGGTTTGTTAAATAGGTACATTAAGCCTTTTGATGCAATTGCAATTTAAAAAATATATAGAGGAGGGATATCAATATTATAACTGTTCAAATATACAATATACAGGGTAGTCCGGGTTCCACGGTGGAAACTTCAGGGAATGATGGAACATCGAAAATAGGATGTTGAAGTTTTTATTTTTAAAATCTCAAACGAACGACAATATTAAAAATATTTAGTGATATAAAATACCTCATGAAGCACTAATACCTATTTCCCTATTACAAAAGTTTCCGAACATCACCAGTGGCATCTAACTGAGGTGGTAGTGACCCTTTCTTCTACTACAACTTCTACGTCACTGGTCCTAAATGTAAAATTTGTCTCTAAAATATCAATAAATCTGGCTTAAATAAAAATATTTTGGTTTAAAGATTTAGAATTCGGTATAAAGTTCTAATATTAGTTACAGAGGCAACATGGTACCTATCTTTGAAAATGATTTGGAGCTCAATCGTCACTTATGAATATCAGGCTAATACTCGGGCTAATATCTTATTTATTTACCTGAGAACTTGAAGACTTGTCACTCGTGAATTTGCAACCCTCCAGTATAAAAAACAATTATTATATCAGAACAAATCATGTTTAGTGAATTTTTTTCTCTCGTCTTATGTATTATTTGTTACTAATATTTTAATCAAGAAATTAAATTATTCCAGTACCTACCTATAAATATAAATAAAATGCTGGCATTTCCTTATTGATACTAAAACTTTTGCAAGCATCAAAAAGAACAATATTTACATTCAACAATTCTTAAAAATAATGTATGCCAAAACGTTATTTACTTAAGTGTCAAGAATTTGTTTTACCCCACAGAAATTGAAATTACATTGGAGCAAAAACGTAGATTAAACACACCACAGAAATTAGACAAATATAGTAGATTAAACTTACTTTACACCTATAAACAATATACTTAATAACGATATACTAATTTTCAGAGAACACGTTTTGCCATACTTAGTGCTTCTGGAAAAAAAATTAGTCAAAAGTATTTGTATTAGAATATATCTTGTTATTTTTATATTATATTATAAGACATAAAATAAATCTATGGAAAGTAAAATATTTCGAGCAAGGTACCACCCGTTTGATATTTTTAGTATATTAACCTGTTTGATATTTTAGTGCATAAATCAAATGTAATAAAAATTCTCTAATTGTAATAAAAATTATCTAATTAACATACTTGTTTTATATAGGTGGATAACCTGAGGTATCATAACAGTCACGCCCACCATCTTCGCCATCAGCAACATAACTCGGTGCCGAATAGCCCGAACGAAATGGACCTTGGCCATCGAGCCAGCGGCAAATCAGGCCCTAACTCTGCCAGTACTTCCCCAGTCAGTGCCAATAAAAGGGATCAGCACCAGCATTCACCAGCAGACCCTTATTCCTCCAACAACTATGTACGAACAAGTCGATCTGAGGACCAACTACAAGGACAAAACGATTTGTGTAGCGTTAGCGTAGCAAACGCAGAGGCCGATGAAGATGTCACCAGCTCCCTTAATACTCTCCTGGACACTCGACCTGATTCTGCAGGTTGCACTAGTGAAAGTGACCGGATAGTTTGGACATATAATGCCCCCATATCTGACCATCATAAGTTTGCCCATACACTTTCCAATGGAAGCAGTTCTTCGCACAGCAACATTTCCCCAACTTCCTCGAGCCCCTTACACTCAGGTTCACCAGCTTCACCCACTTCAGTGTCTTCCTCTGTTATGTCAAGTCAATCGGGATCAAGGCGGATGCCTTTCTCCCTCCCAAATGGGCCAACCGGGCAGCATGCCGGGGACTATAGTGTTTCAGAAGCAGTGTCAAATATTTCCAGCCCAGATTATCACGATGATGATAGTGTAGGTATTAGGGACTGTGTTATGGAAATTAGTGATCATAGTGATAGTGACAGTACTTTGTTAGTGTCAGAACCCAGACAAAGACAAGTGAGGGTACATGGGAATTCCGCTGGGGCGGATAGTGATCATCGTATTGTGATACAAGTTAAGGGACCTGAGAAGGATAGGGCTAGGCAGAGTGACAGTGCTTCAACACTCAAAAATGAATCATATGGATATCAGGTAATTAGATATTGTTTACACGTATGATAGGGTTTAGATTCTTATTTGCAATTTACTCATAATAATATGTTTCACTCGGTTTCATCTATACTTTCAAGTAAGTCAATTTAATAAGAGTTCATCAATAAAACAATAATTGTTTATTTTTCTTGCTATTCATATACAGGGTGTGCGATTTCAGACCTGAACACCCCATTATTTCGGAACGCGTTGACCGTATTTAATGGGACATAGTTGCTCGATGAGCTCTATTTGACCATGTGGAAACATTTTAAATTTTCAATTTTCAAGGACTGCTAAGACCCGCTAAATGGGTCGAAATTTAGAGATCGACCTGAGTACTTTGAATATCGGTGTAGTGTCTTGAGTATCCTCCGCAGATATCTTTAGCATAAATAGGGCAGGAATATAATATCGACAGTAATCGTATAAAATCGCAATTTTCAGGTTTAAAATATTTAAAACATTGAACAGGAATTAAAGATTTAAAAATACTCAAAATATCCGAAGTTACTCAAAAGATTGGGTAAAAGGTACTTAAAGTACCTAAATGGTATTCAAGAAATATTTAGGTACCTACTCAAATGATACTCAAAGGATTTAAAAAGTATCCAAAGGCCAAAACGGGGGGTAAACCACGGCGGAAATCTAGTGTACGTGTCTTAGGAAATCACCGGAAATCAACGGAAGTCTCTTGGAAATCAACGGAAATCTTTTCTCAGTGGAAGTCTAGTGTACACAAATTTTGGTCATGGTTTACCTCTTGACTCAAAATATTTATGGGTAATTAAAATACTCAAACTGTACTCAAAAGTACTCAAGACTCAAGTATACACTATATTTATAGCGAATTTATAGAGTTGACTTCCCCACGTTAATCTGACATAATATTTATATTTTCCTGCTTATCCCATTTGCTGCTGACGTAAGTGTAACACTACAATAAAATACTAGGTATAGAAAAGAGCAATTAAAAATATATAGGAACTGAAGTAAAACTATTTATTTTTTTAGATTTATATGAAACTTTTCGAAACAGGGTTCAAGACATACTTAGTCCTACATCGTAATTTTTACATTCAAAAAGTGTTGAATTAATTAAAACAAATTACATAACATTTTCAATATAACCACCATTAACTTCGATACGTTTCAAACAACGTTTAATAAAATTCGAAAGGAGTCCAGACCTGAATCCATTAGATTATTTTGGGAAAAGCTCAAAGAAATAATTTACAGTAAACCAGTGGAAAATTTTGAACAATTAAAAAATCAAATTGAAGAAAATATAACTTTGCTGAACGCAGCACTTTTTTAAAAAATTTGTTCGAATTTTATTAAACGTTTGAAATGTATCAAAGTTAATGGTGGCTATGTTATGTAATTTGTTTTAATAATTCATATATTTTGTTTCGTTTGTTGATTTACTTCATTTATTGATTTATCATATGAGTTTATAAAATGACGCTTTTGTTTCTACGTAGGTAGGTATCCATATATAATAAAGTGAAAATAACTCAAAAACCAGTAAACCAATTATACAATATGTGTACCTAGATATATATTTGTAATCAGAATGATTGGAGGAATTGAAATTTGTCAAAATATTCCATTTAAAAAAATTAACATTTTTGCATACCCTCCCTGTATATTTAAAAAGCTACTGCCCAAATCAGTCAAAGATAAAAATAAAAATGGGGGGTTTACAACAAACAAACCCTGTACGAGACCTTGTACCTCGAGAAGAACAAATTTGACATCATCTTCTCAAGTAATGAGAGATAAGTGCATCCCTCTGGTGGTCAGTTGCTACTACCAGTCGAGACATCGACGATGTCTCTGTGACCGATAGCGGCTTGCCAAGCAAGCACCAAGGGCGGCGACCTCTAGCCCTGATGGACTAAAACGTGCATAATAAATAGGACTATTGGTGCTTGCTTGGCAAGCCGCTATCGGTCACAGAGACATCGTCGATGTCTCGACTGGTAGTAGCAACTGACCACCAGAGGGATGCACTTATCTCTCATTACTTGAGAAGATGATGTCAAATTTGTTCTTCTCGAGGTACAAGGTCTCGTACAGGGTTTGTTTGTTGTAAACCCCCCATTTTTATTTTTATCTTTGACTGATTTGGGCAGTAGCTTTTTAAATATACAGGGAGGGTATGCAAAAATGTTAATTTTTTTAAATGGAATATTTTGACAAATTTCAATTCTGACCACCAGAGGGATGCACTTATCTCTCATTACTTACTTGTGCTGGGTCTGCCATAGAGTAGTTTGGTTTGCCTTTGTTATTTGTCTTTTCAGCTACCTGTGGCACACTGATGAGAACATAAAGAGTTCGAAACCGGTCTGTGTCTGGTGGAGAAAAGACAAATAACAAATTTGGCTACCAAGTACCAATTTGGATTTATAGGTATAATTCAATGGGAGTAGGGGCCTTTGCCCGTCCAGTAGTTGTTTCCTATAGTCCTATTTATTATCATCTTCTCAGTGTATTTCCGTCATGTTTTCCGGTCTTTGTATTTGTCTATCCACACCACCCATTGATTTGTTTTAGTGAATTAGGTCATGGTTTTGTTTCTCCTTTCCTTTTGACTCCTTTTATCTTGAAATTATGTTAAATTGTTTTTAAATTTAATTGAAATCGAGACTGAAATATAGTTAACATCTCTTTTGTCGCTCCATCTATCAATCATTACACCATTTGGTATTTGGTACCTTGCGAATGTCTCCTCTTTCTTTAATTTTTATGCTTTTATCTCTGATGGGCAATTTTTCCTATCAATTCACAGTGTTCCTATCGAATGCGTTTTTTTTAAAACTATTATGAAAATTGTCCATACTTAAATAGTGAATGACCCATGTTAATTTTGCCTTTCATTAAATTTGATACAACTTTTAAGGCATGACCTTTTCCTCCCTGGTCATCAAGTGCTCCTGTATAAATTGAGAAAATAACTCCCATTGGTTCGGGCAACATATAGTATAATTTAATTACGTATTTATGGTACTTATTTTGAACATGTTGCTTGAACTGTAATCTACCACGCAAAAGAATCATTTACTTACTCATCTATCGATAAATTTTGTTGAGGTAATATATTTATTATACTCCCGGGATGGGACATTTTATTATTGAAATAATTTGTCAAAGGTCTAATTTTAAAAAGCCTAACTGCTGGTTTCTGTTCAACCACCGAAGGATTATGTGAAACTGCAAGCATCTTAAAATAATTAAAAACTGATCTCGACCCGTGTAATCTGAGAAACAACGTAAATTGAGTATTTAGTTTTCCAATAATCTTAGAGTCACACCAATTAAATAAATATCGCAACAATTAAATAAATATCTTCAGTTCTTCTTTAGTGATTCCTTCCACTTACTAATTCTTCTGTGGATTTCTTCCCTGCTAAGGAATAATTCAATAACATATTGATTGGTTTGGATTCAATTGATGCAAAAGAAAAAATAACAGGATCGGGATCAACATTTTTGAAAAAAGTTTGGGACTCGGTTTGGGAGAAGTTAAAATTATATGAATTTTGGCAATTTTCAATACTCTAGTAATGTACCTATTTTGTTTTTGTGGCACATTAGTATTGGTTCGAGAATTTTCAAATAAGTTTCAAAATACATATCGCATATACCTACACTTACCTGGATCAGGTACCAAAAGGTCACTTACTTTTGAAAAATGTGTGCTTTGAAAGTGGCCCTCTCTCTCTCTCTCTCTCTCTCTTCCAGATAATCACTAATTGAACGGGTTGGTTCTGCATTTTCTTCATCAGAACTAGCAAGGTCTGACTGGACCTGGAGTAACTGGGTTGGATATACTCAGTGAAAGTCCAGACCGAGGTCCAGACGTATCGGAGGAGCTGAAATTATCTAGACGATCATCATCGGATTCTAATGAATTCTGGTTGACTTGATCTATATTATGGAAATTTCAAGGTCATCATCTGATACAAACAACATTTTCTCTTAACTTTTTTTCCGTCAGATACCTTCTAAAAATATTCTTTATCTAATTTTTAAGCCGCTTTGAATGTGAGGGACCAGCTTCGGCTTCAAACATTGTTGTACTATTGTATAAAGGCGAACCAGGGGTAAAAGCTGATGTATTAAAATGTTTTGTTTCAACTATTCCTAGAGCCTTCTGGGATAAAGGGGGTCGTAATTACATGTGGTGTATTTATTTATTTATTTATTATTGATATCAGCGACCACCGACTCGTAGGAACACTAAATGCAGACAATTCCTACAGTTGCAAATAAATTGTGTCATATGCAGAGTTTTAGAGTGTAAGCGCTTTAAGTAATAAAAGGAGCCTTGTTTAATAATAGAGATGATTCCGAGGATGATTCTGTTTGACAAACCTTTCACTAGAGCCAGTTCGTCTTACTTAAAATTCAGTATCATATGTAGAAAACTATGTCATAATTTTATCCGTAAATTCTTTCAAAATGCGTTCTTAAAGACTTAAATTTCTTGGAGTCGATTCTAGGAAAATAATATATTCTTTTACATTTCCTGTCAATTTTGAGATATTTTAATAATATTTGATATATGTACAGGGTTATTCCATATATTTAGAGAGCGTCTACCTCGCTTATTATAAAAGATAGAAAAAAACTTTAAATACAAAAGTTGTAGGGTTTGTCCTAAATCGTCAGAAAGTGTTGCGCAATATCACAAATAGATATTGGAAAGTTAAAAAAAAACACCAAGTTGGTAAATTTCTAATGGAACACCCTATATATTTTCAAAAAATCAAATAGATCTTTTTCATCTGAATTTAAAAATATATGATATGTTGATATTTGGTTTAGCCGTTTTCGAGATATTTGCATTTAAAGAACGTGATTATATTGTTTTGCCATATCGCGGTTGCCATGAAAAAACAAATGCCCCAAACGTCAATAATAATTATTGTTTATTCGTGTATCACATTTTCTTCGTTCATCCGTAAAATGGGTTATACAGAAGGAGAAATGTTAGAAATAATTGTTTTTTCATGGCAACCGCGATAGGGAAAACAATATAATCACGTTCTTTAAATGCAAATATCTCGAAAACGGCTAAACCAAATATCAATATATCATATATTTTTGAATTCAGATGAAAAAGATCTATTTGATTTTTTGAAAATATATGGGGTGTTCCATTAGAAATTTACCAACTCCCCTCATGTAAATAAAATGTGAATATATATGCTATTCACATTTTATTTACATGAGGGGAAGCTTTGGAAAATCTGAATTCTGTTGGTATGAATGACTGTTTTAATTACTGAGGTTATGTTGAAAAGTCAAAAACATAACCACAAATTCAAATTGGTTCTACATAGTTGCCAGAGTAAGACCCTAAAGAAAGCACAGTAATGTAATCAATAAAAAATTTGGCAATTCAGCCAAAAATAAGTGACAGTGACGATCAATTAAATCTGATACTTCAATATTTTGTCAATAGTAGACAACCCTGAGACAACCTAAGAAAAACATATCATAGCCTCCCCTCATGTAAATAAAATGTGAATAGCATAAGCTACTGGGCTAAAAACTAACAAAAAAATGTCAAATCAGAGTGACATAAAATCAATTGCAACATAACTGAAGAATACTGCTTGTACATTTATTCTGTAATGTAATCATCTTGTAAGCAAAGTATCTACATTAACATAATCACTAATAAATTTTTAATCAATAGTAAGTACTATAAATATAAATATCTATTACAAATTACGTAATATTAAATTTGATGTGTAACCCAGTTGGGATTAAATTTTTGTTAAGTATTTATTGAGCAAATTTATAATAAATATATCATCCTACTATATCAGTCATGTTGAGGTTTTTCACCATGTTAAAGGATAATAAAATCAATGTTATATTTATTTTAATTGTGATACTGTACCTATGTATAACTGGCAACAAATTAATTTTCTTTTTCATCAGATATCAGGTGATTCTTCTCAAGAGGGTGAACACGAAGAAGAGGGAGTACGAGAAGGTGGTAACAAGTCATCACCTTTGTCTTCGGAGGACGAGAGTGATGTGGAGAGTCTTCATAGTTTTCATTACTCACCAAAAGCAGTTGACATGCCCTCTGCTATTAGATTGGCTAAGAGGCTTTATAGTCTTGACGGTTTTAAAAAATCAGATGTTTCGAGACATTTAAGCAAAAAGTGAGCTTACAATATTTTAAGGGAGTGACAAGAGTTCCGAACGGTCGGAACTCGTACAAATACTGCAAGAGTTCCGAACGGTCGGAACCGCGTATTTAATAACAAGGTTTCCGAACGCGCATGCGCTTTGAAAGTCCCAATAGACCTCATATGTCATGCCTGATGCATTTATTATAATAAAAAAAATTACTTTAATCTAATAAAAAAAAATTCCTTTATCAGGGGAATAACACACATATCTAACCTGCCTCCGGCTTCTAACTCGCAACAGACCTCATGTCATGCCTGATGCATTTAATAAAAAAAAAATTCCTTTAACCTATAAAAAAAAAATTCCTTTATCAGGGGAATAACACACATATCTAACCTGCCTCCAGCTATCGCCTCCCGCTTCTAACCCGCAATAGACCTCATGTCATGTCTGGTGCATTTAATAAAAAAAAAAAACAAGAACACGTGTGGGATTTGAACCGGGAACCTCCTGCTTGCCAAGCCCGGATCGTTCCCGCTGGGCCATCGCACCACGGATAAAACGCGAGTCAAGCAAGAATAAGTTCAGCGTCGGACCGTCTTTCAAAGCGCATGCGCGTTCGGAAACCTTGTTATTAAATACGCGGTTCCGACCGTTCGGAACTCTTGTCACTCCCTATTTTAATACAAGATATCAATGTATTACATATTTTTTTTCTTTTTCAGTAACGATTTTAGTAGGGCTGTGGCTGAAGAATACTTAAAGTATTTTGACTTCGAAAAAGATACATTAGATATAGCGTTACGAAAGTTCCTTAAACAATTCTCTCTCACTGGTGAAACTCAAGAAAGGGAGAGGGTTCTCGTTCATTTTTCTAAGAGATATTTAGACTGCAACCCAGGTTCATTTAATTCTCAAGGTATGGATATCTGCGTATTTCTCAATATGAATAAATTATTATTATTTGAATTTTGAACTGAATCTAAGCTAAAAATTCAAAAAATTTATTAAAATTGAGAATAAATTTACAACTAAATAGTTAAGATTTATGCGAGGGCGGCCAAACTCTTAGTGTGTAGAGGGGCTCAAAATAAAAAAACGAAAATTATCTATAAACATTTGGTCAATACTGTATATTAAAGGAAACCTTCCGAAGATGAAGAGAATCAAATTTTTTTATGCTGCAACCGAGGCTGTAACTCAAAATCTAAAAATGGTAGGTTCATCAAAATTTAGATGTTACTTTTTATTTAGGTTCCCAACCGAGTCCAACATTCTTTTTGAAAGAACTGCTCAGGGGCGCGTTTGGGGGTTAGGTATATTAATAAATATTTTTGAATCTGTTAGCGCTATTAGAAGTTTGACCTTAAAATTTGATTTTTCAATTATGATTATACAAAATGATAAAAATTTGATCGATTGAAACCTACTATAATAATATTATTCTGGTACACTACTACACTACTTGAAGCCTGAAGTGCAATCAAAATTTAAAAGTGAATTTTCTCGAAAACGGCGAATGGTATCAAAATGTGAAAGGTATATAATTTTTCTGTAATAACGATTGAAAAATCAAATTTTACAGTCAAACTTTTAATAGCGCTGCCGCTAACGGATTCAAAAATATTTATTAATATACCTATTAGGTATATTAATAAATAACCTAAGCCCCAAGCGCGCCGCCCCTGGGCAGTTATTTCAAAAATGAGTGTTGGACATGGTTGAGAATCTAAATAAAAAGTAACATCTAAATTTTGATGTACCTAGGTACCTATCTTTTTTGTTTTCTGAGTTACAACATAAAAAAATTTGTCTTCATCTTTGGAAGGTTATAACTCCTTTAATATGGAGTATTTACCAAATGTTTATACATAATTTTCTTTTTGTTTTGAGTCCCTCTACACGCTACGAGTTTGACCGCATAATTTTGGAACACCCTGTATATGGTGCCATAGACATTATACATACACGTCTGCATTGAATATAGGAGTGTAAAAGAAGCGCGAGGAATATGAGAAAACCCGAGTATCTATTGTATCTCTATCCATTATCTGATTTCTCTGTCTAATCCGTTACCCCGCACCCTGATCACACCGCAATGACCATAATACTCCGCTGCTGTATTGAGACGCCACCAGCGGTGTTTATGAGAAGTTATGTTTAATGTTTAACTCGTATTTTCTTTAGTTCAATTTTCAAGTTACAGGACGCAGCGACCACTCCGACACTTACCAAGGTGGTGTTGCTCCGACTCGGCTTGAGATAACGCGATGAATCATTTCGCTTCAAATCTACATAAATGCATTTCTTGATCTTTGATATAATAAATGAAATAATGTAAATTTTATGTAATATCTCTAGTGTAGTAAGAAAATACTTTAATTAACATTATGTACTTAATTTTATTTGTTTGAAAGACAAAGTATCCTTAAAATACGGTATGTAGGTATATGTTCTCTAATTAAAAAAAAAAACATTTAGGAAACAGGAATATGTTTAAAAAAAACAAAAAAATATTTCACTGAATTTCTTTGTAAAAAGCCTATGAATTTTTAGAATAAAATATAGACTGACTCTTTTAAACAAATATCAATCACGTCAGATATGTGAAATGTGTCAAAAAAAATTTTTTCCCAAACCGTCAAGAAAGCGTCTACTTTCGACTTATTTGCGGAGCGAAAGTAGCGTTTTCCAATACACTAATGTCACTTTTAAATACTCTTATGTCACTTTTCATTACTCTTATGCCATTTGTACTTTCAAAATAAATAAATCTAAATTATTTTATATTATCAGAATCTTTTATTAAGAAACTAGAAACTATTAAATCTAAATCATTTTATATTAACAGAAACTGTTATTTAGAAACTAAAAACCATGTAGCCATATAGTTACATGGAAAACTAATGATTTATATTATATTTATTTTTGTAGACACAAGTGAAGCAAATTATCAGTGCATCGATCTGTTTAAAAATAACATCCCGTAAAATAAATAAAAGATGAAAGACCCTACATGTGCATGTAAACACCTAAATGAACCGAATGGGATTTCAACTTTTTTTAGGGAATTTTTCAGAGAAACTACAGTATACCTCACTTTTTGTTTACCTCTTTCAATATATGGTAAAGGAACGGCATTTTTATACAATAACTTCCATTTGGCGTTTTTATGCTAGCGCCACGCTGTGGTGATCGACGTTACTTTCACGTCACACATCGCTATTAAATAAAGGTCTCTCTTTACCAATGACATCGCGCAAATCAGCTGAAACTTTCGCAGCCAATTTGCACAACGCCGTGTAAAGTTCGAAGCCCGCATCAGCCTCGTTCAAAAACGTTAGGTGTCGCTTCTTTATAATTCCTATATTCAATGACGTCTGGCAACTCAGTTGTTTTGGATACAGTTCAGTAAGTTGCACCAACTCCCCTAACAATTTCGACTCCGCCCCATAATCACGTTAGTACGAGCTGTCCAAGACGGCGCGTCGACCGGTTCCTTTCAGGGGAGATGCGTGCAACTTACTGAACTGTATCCGAAACAACTGAGTTGCCACACGTGTATAAAAGAAAGAAATTTTTTGGGGAAGTTAAATAAAATAGAGAAATGTTTTTTGCCGTTTACTCCAAGAAAGAAACATGATGCAGCTCCGGATACGTGTTTCGGAGTTATTGCTCCTTATCAGCATAGCGTAGCTTAAATAATAGATCCGTCATAGTTATTGTTTCTGATTCTATTCACATGGATCCATTATTTAAGCTACGCTATGCTGATGAGGAGCAATAACTCCGAAACACGTGTCCATAGCTGCATCATGTTTCTTTCTTGGGCTAAACAACAAAAAACATTTTATTTAACTTCTTCAAAATACTTCTTTCTTTTATTTAATTATATTGCCAATGGTACATGTAATATTAATACTTATTGTTAATAACATTTTTTATTATTACATTTTATTCTTGTAATAATATGCTTCACTTGAAAAGGTAGAGAAAATCATAACTTGGGAGTGTGGGATGTGATTTCCTCCTTGGGTGGATTACTGCTCTCGCTGCACTTTGATCACTAAACTTCACCCTCGAGAGGAAATTGCATACTTCCCTTTCTAATTATACAAATCACTATTACGTCATTTAAATATCAATATTAAAAAATTGACTTGTTTATTTCTCATTTTAGATGCGGTTCACACTTTAACGTGTGCCATCATGTTGCTCAACACCGATTTGCATGGGCAAAATATTGGCAGGAAGATGACTTGCAATGAATTTATCGAAAATTTGGCTGGTCTTAACGAATGTGAGAACTTCCCTAGGGAAGTGTTGAAGCAGCTATATCATGCCATTAAAAATTATCCTCTGGAATGGGCTCTGTAAGTTAGTAGTTAAGTAGCTAACTTGATATTGGTTTGTTAGAGTTAATTTTATATTCAGCATATTATTTGCTCTTATTTACCGCATTTAAATATTATATTTTTGTTTTTAACCTTCGTTCTTGCTATTCTTGTAGACGTTTTTTTATTGTGAAATTACTCTAATTTTTACACATATTTTTAATCTCGTAACTTGAAAATATTGTAATACCTTGTATTGTCTAATTTCTGTGGTGTGTTTTATGTTTATGTTTTAAATACCATGAAACGGGCTACTACGATCAAAGTGTCTTGTTGAAGACAGCAACCATTATTTATACCGGGTGACCACGAGATGAGGTTAAACTCTGTAACTTATTTGTTATTAAACCGATTAATTTTAAATTTATAGGTGAGGCATAACATCTAAATGCGCAACTTTTGATACTTGGTAGCCTTATTTTTTACTTCCGATTTAGCCGGAAGTGATGGCAACTTTCTTATTTTAATAACAACTCTACCTGTTTTTGTAATGTATCTTATTCGTTATAAAATTTACAATACAATGATATGTCACACAATGACATTTCATTTCAAAATAGCCGAAAAATAAAATTTTTTCAAAAATATTAAAATGTCAATTAAAAGATTTTGAAAATCAATTTTTTTCCAAAGTTGGCCGTGAAATCAAAAGAGTAATGAATTTGACATGTTTAATTTTTAATTTGCATCAAGATTTCGTTTTGGCGGCAAGATATTAGAAAAATAAAATAAATATTAGGAGAAATTTTTATTTAATTTTTATATTTTGTGAATAATTCGGTACGTTAATGGCATTAAATCAAAGAGAAGAAACAAGCAATTGCAAAATTAAAAAAAAGTCAGTAGTTTTGAGTATTTAAAAATTGCAGAAAAATATTTATTTTATTTTCCTAATATCTTTCTGCCAAAGCGAAATTTTTGTACAAATAAAAAATTAAACATGTCAAATTCATTACTCTTTTGATTTCACGGCCAACTTTGGAAAAAAATTATTTTTCAATATCTTTTAATTGACATTTTAATATTTTTGAAAAAATTTAATTTTTTGGCCATTTTGAAATGAAATGTCATTGTGTGACATATCATTGTATTGTAAATTTTATAACGAATAAGATACATTACAAAAACAGGTAGTTGTATTTAAAATAAGAAAGTTAATATCACTTCCGGCTAAATCGGAAGTAAGAAATAAAGCCACCAAGTGTCAAAAGTTGCGCAATAAGATGTTATGCCTCACCTGTAAATTTCAAATTAATCGGTTTAATAACAAAGAAGTTATAGAGTGTAACCTCATCTCGTGGTCACCCGGTATATCCTAATTCTAACTAACAATTTGTAGAGGAATTTTTAACTTCTTCCGCGTAAATTATTTTAAATTTACAATTAATATAAAGAGAACCTGGAAATTCTTCTATAAATCATCAGTTTCTTAATTGTCAGAATCAAAATATCTAACTAATAATTTTTTTCCCATTCCAGCGACGAGGAAAATGAAGACGGAAATGTACAGTCTCAGATTAGGAACAATGAAACAATTAATATAGGTGGAAATCCATTCCTAGATGTACCCATATCTGCCAATGCTGTAGAATATAAGAAGGGGTACGTCATGAGAAAATGCTGCTATGAAGCTAATGCCAAACGAAGTGAGTTTTTTTTTTTTTTGTAAATTAGTTTTGAATAACTAGCCTGTCTCATTTAATAATTTAGATTTTGCAGATCTTATCTTTTATTATAACTTCAGCGTTATTTTGATTTTTTTTTCTAAAAATCAACTAAAAAATTTCACAGACTAACATTGATTCTCTTTTTCTTCAAAAAAAAAAACATCAAACTAGAGTCGGAGCTGGATCTATAACATACTCTGAGTGTAATGCAATACCTAGTTATATTTAAGGGTAAGAAAATAAACTTCCGCAACAATAACATTCAAAAAAATGACAGTAAGTACTTTTAAGCTTTTCAGTTGTTAATTCACTTAAAACAGAAGTCTTGTCTTCTTTAAATAATTTCTGCATTCCTAACAGTGATATATGTTGTTCATTACAGTGGAGACATTCTAAGAAACAAAACCTTGCTATGTAAAAATAAAAAATATAACTAAATTATTCTTAAAACATAATAAAACATATATTTCACAGTAAAACATATTTTCTTATTCTATACTTCATGGCGTATACAGATAATGAAAATGCGAACCTTGACAATATACCTTAACATTGCCGCTTACAATTATTATAACTTAAATGTTGTAATGTTATAATAAATTCTGTTTTTGTATACTTGTAAATATGGAATTAATTTTAAAGATAAGGCTACGTTGGTTTTTTTTAATGATTGCAGTACTGTACCTGGAAGAAAAAGGCTATTTCTTGCAGTATTCTAATATTGTTGATATAATCTGTCTCACCAACAGATATAAATAGACTCCTCCCCATAAATTTTATGGTTGCGCACAACGGTGTGCGCAATAGTCAGTTTTACTTAATGAAATTAATGAAAGCTGTGATAGCCATCAGTTTTCGATGAAAACCTAACCTTAAAAAAATTGCGTTTTAACATTTAATCATAATAATAATCGTTTGCATTACATACCTTAATACGCAAAACATATAAGGTTAATTCTTATACGTACCTTAATTTACAAAGTAAGATATCTTTATATAATATAAATCTCAACGAATTCATTAACATAAACGGCTGACATAAATTAAGAAATAATTATCACAAAAACGAATATGACAGTTAGGCGGGTTCCCTATTTATTCACGTTTTTAATAAGTCTAGCGTTTATGCGTTTCGCGACAATCATAACATACCCAGCCAGCAAACATTTTTCATAAAATTAGCTATAACTCGACTTGGTAAAAGTCGAATTTACTTATTAAGGTAATTATTACGTAAAATTGACTAGAAAAATACACCTCCAATTTAAATTTACCAAATGGTTCAAATTTATATTTAAATTTACGTAAATTATACCAAGAAATCTACCTCGTACACAAATCTGCTTAGAAGTGACTTTAACCAAATCAGAAAGGTAAAAACTACTAAAGAAAATTACCAAAAATTACATCAAGGGTAAATTTCCTTTGAAGTAAAATTAGGTAACGTATACCTTTTTGGCAACTAAAAATCGTCTATATAGTAGAATATTCTACTAGGTAGATTTGGTTGGAAATCCTACGTAATTTTATACCTCCATAGTAACCATTTGGTGGCCTTATTTACTCTCCTTTAAAAGTAATATTAGGTCGAAATCGTAGAAAAATTCTACCTTGTTTATCTACTTATTTTTAACCAAATAGTTGTTTACCCATTTAGTTGACCTAAAAGTCATTATGAAGAAATAATTATTAACTTTTTTGTAGCAATTACCTGAAAAATCTACCACAAAGTAAATTTGACTATAAACCACTAATTTAAAAACTAACCATACATAACCTATTTGTAAAATTTATGTTATTCAGGTTGGGATTAACAATGAGGTTCTCTCAAAAAGCTCCTATACATACCACTTTCGACTCACTATTGATCATGCGCATATGACTAACATAACCTTAAATTTAAAAACTCTCTCAGACAGTAGATTTATAATGTTTCAATATTGTAGAATATTAAAAATATACTGCTAATTATAGGTTCGAATTCCAACTAACAAATAGCATCTTGCTTTATTAGATCAAGACAATTAAAACTTTATTAATGATGCACCGAACAAGATTTTGGTTGATAGTACAGGATCCAAGGAGAAATTTTGATAAAATTGACGTAATATTTGGAAATTTTAGATAAATGCATATTTTTTAGGTTAGTTGTGACGTCACGTGCGCGTCAACCATTCACTCTATAATTCACTTGTCAACACATGTCACGTCAAATAAAAATTTACACTTAATAAGTGAAATTTACCAATAGGTAGTATTTTCAAAAATCGGGTGACCTAAATATGTTATATTTACCTATAGGTAAATTTTTTATGAAACTTACAAGTTAATAATTCTTTAAATATGTAAAGTTAACTAACATGTCGTAAACTTTAAGGTATTTCAACTTAATCAAAAGTTACCTGTAAAATATCTAGAATTCCATAGTCATATTAACTTTTAGGTCGAATTAGCACAACACGCCATATTTTTTTAGCATGTTTGGAGTACGATTCCAAAATTAAAATTTTCAAACAAGTTACCAAGTTACCTGGCGCTTATCATTTTATAGAATCCTATAATCGTTAAAAATAAATGAATCTCACTTTGAGAGTCTCATGTCTCAACTGGCTAACTTTGAGCATTTTCCTATCATTTTGATATTTTAAGTCATTTTTGTAAATTTTGTGGTAATTTCGTTTTGACCCACAACAATGTTTTCACCATTTACTTAGAACATAGAAAAAATAGTGTTGCGAATTTGTGCAAAAAATGTTATTGTACTTGACGTCTTATGATTTTCACATTGCATGTAAGGCAGACCCACAACGCGAAAAAATGGACAATTAAAAATTAAAATCCACAATTGACCAACTCTGTTATTGAAAGTTTCTGTCATTAAATACTTTCTGAAAATATTTTAATGATTACTTGGTGTTGCATTTTCCATAGTATGTTTAATGATCGTGATGTTAATTATATTATGCAGAAATAAAGAGTTTCAGTTTGTTTCATTGTTTTAAATGACGGTATTTAAGAGGGGCATATTTATATAAATAAGGAATACAAATCTTACTTAAAGGTGTCTTTCTGTGAAGTTTAATCTTGCATGCTTTATTATCAAAGTAATTCCAGTTAAGAATATTAGTAGCGTAGCAATAAAATATTAAAATGATTGTTATAGTGTTGATCAGTCAGTAGATTATTGATGAGAGAGGCTAATAAAAAATTACACATTACAGTCACACAAATATTAGATGAATTTTACAGCAGTTCAAAACAAAACATGCCTAGGTATGTTAAACTTAATTGTTCAGAGGTAAATTTGCTTCAGTTTATTTGTTATTATATTTCAGTTTAATTTTGCAAAAATACTGGTAAATTTCTACCATTACAAACAAGTTTGGAGAAAACTTATTATGTTTTTCTAAAATTAAATGCAATAAGAATAAGTAAAAATAAACGTGTATAGAGCATATATATAAAAGCTGAAAATATAAGTAAGAAAGTTTTACGAATGTGGATATAAAAGCATAGAATACTTGGTGACATCAGTTATCTTTGTTTGTACATACCTGCTAAAGTATGTTCACAAAGCTCTGAGACCGTGTCAAAACAAACATATTCACATGTTGAATCCGTAGGCCGTTCTCATTGGTTGCATAAAATCGATCTTGCGAATTAGGCCACTATAGTATGTCTCACCAACACAAATGAATAGACTGCACCATTAATTTTATGGTTCCGCAGAACGGTATGCGCAATAGTCAGTTTTACACGATGAAATTAAAGAAAGTTGAGATAGCTTCAACAAAATTTGTTTGTTATACGTGTTATATTTTATACTCCAGCTATACTGTATTTTTATAATGTTTATTCCCATTAAATTTTCTATTATACATTTTCAATTTTGGATATTTAAAAATAATACTTATTCCCGCGAAAATTTAAACAATGTTAGTCTGCATTGCGCAAACTCACGTTACTTTATCAGAGACAACTTATTTCCGATTTCCGGTCATCTAGACCAGCTGATCTGATTGATGGTTTGTTGACATTTGTAGTTTTTAGGTTAGGTGCTTTCGCGAGTTATTTTCACATATTTAAAACAAAGTATGAGGTTATTTCAGGCAAAAAAGATTAGTTTGTGATTTACTGTAACAATTTCACATAGGTTACTCCACTGGATAAACCCCAATGACCCAAATGCACATTACTCAAAAATAGCCAAATCTGCCGAGTCGTTTACTTCTTGGTTTCCACCACTGTACATATTTATTTATTAATATCTATCGTAAGATTACTTTTGGTTCTTTTTACGAATAGTCGTGGAATGTTCAAGTAATAAAAACTATACCAACTATATATTATATAGGTATCTACATCTCGTTTCATTTTTATTGAGAAAAATCTTTAAAAAGCCTATCATTTGCTAGAAGGCAAGAACTTAACTACTTATAAGTTTTAACATGTCCGAATAAATAAACACATACCTACTTCTTCTTAATTTTCACAAGGTTCTATCTATTACAGCTCCTACGTATCAGAAAGTTATGAAAGATATCAATATAATATAATAATAGAATGGCTTTATTCATCATTACAATACATTTGGTACTTAAGTCAGTAGACAAAAATAGACTAAAAGCCCTACATATACATAAATTTGTAAATAATATTAAAACAACGATAATAAGATAAACATATATAATATAATTGGAAAAATGATATCACTTTTATTTTTTACACTGAACAGTCAGAACCGGCGAGCAGTTCCTATTTCTCCATCGAAAAAAAATCATACTTTATTTACAGTAAGGCCAGCGTTCACCCAAGTCTCATCTAAAAACTACAACTTCTATGTTCTTCCCTTAGGGCACTATTACGTGACCTTTTTGAGAACCTATAATGCCAAACACAATTTTTTTACAACACGAAGAAATAAAAGGTCCGAAAGTAATCGTCACAAAGTACTCCGTTTAAGATGAGGCAAATAATCATCTTCATGCACCGCTGCTAAAATTTTGTTTGCAGTTGGTGGTTCATTTCTTTCAAAAAAAAGAATGGATTATACGCTTGAGAGCACTTTTAGTTCCTTCATCGATATTGTCCAAAACTGCCCTTTGTCGGTGGTACACTTTTGGTGGCTGATGTTGGTGTGTTTGTTTATATGCATGAAGAATATTAGAAACACTTGGAACACTCGCACCTGCTGCCTTTGCAGTGAACTCCATGCATTCCATCTTTGGTTTCTCCGGATTCTCCCCATCGTAGGCCTTAAAAATGTTCAGCACCTTTTCCTTATCTTCCACCAAAAAATGTCTGGATAATCGTTTTTTGGGTGGAGAAATTATACCTCCTTCAGCCATCATAAACCTTAAGAAAAACCGTTTTAACATTTAATCAATATTAATCGTTTTCATTTACGTATCTTATTACTTTAACTCCCAGATGAAATGTGAAATGTCACAAAAACGAATAACACAGTTGACAGTCACGCCGGCTCCCCATTTATTCGCGTTTTTCATACGTTTAGCGTTTATGCGTTCTGATTGGTCTGTTGCAAAATGTGTAAAAGTTTAATGCGTTACGCGAGTACTTGTAGAGTCGGCCTTAGTCAGTCAAATCTAGCAGTTGCTTTGTAATTCGGGTTCTATAAATACGACCAATAGAGAAATTCCTTCAAATTTAGCGGACATTTTTGGGGAGGAGTCTATTCATTTGTGTTGGTGAGACATACTATAGGTGCCTGTTCGTTCACGTAGATAGTGCATGCATTTGTTTTAACGCGCTTTGTGAACATACTATAGTAAAATGAATGTTGTAATTTTCAAGGTCACACTATTCAATGAGTATTTTAGAACTCTGCGTGACTCCAAAAAGTTGCGAGTTTCTGATATTTTTTTGACTATTTCAGAAGTAGAAGGTTAATTTTTTCAGATTCATTTCGCTTTTCTTCATTATTACTTGAAATTATTTTTGAGTTCACCGATTCTATGATCTGACCATCAGTTATCACTTCTCTTGCCTCTCATTATCAGCAACATATTCTGCAGGATTAAATGTGTTATTAAACTTCCACTGCATTTTGTATGTCAGGAACATAATCATCTTCGGGGTCCTGTTTATGTTTTCCAATTTATTAGGTAAAAGTTCATCAACTGCATCAAATTCATATTTCTTTTTGGAAAATTCTGCTGACCTTCTGCCAAGCCATATGGATGGAATTTACAGCATCTAGGAGACTAACAAAAAAAATTTTATCTTTAACAGTGGCGGATTTCAGAAAAAGGGCCCAGTGGACAAAAGCTTCCTAGGGCCCCCTCTTTATAGCATGATCATGAAAGTATTGAAAATAAAATTGAATAAAATAAGCCATAGGCCCTTGACGAATATATTTACAAAAATCTGAAATTTCTTATTATTTTTCGATAATTGGAATTTTTTTGATAACAGTTCGACATGATCAAAATATCTAAGGTTAGCGGATTTACCTATGTCCAACAACTTTATTTTTTCTGTTCCAGACATGTTTGCAATAACTAATACCGTTATCCTCACTTTAGGTAATTTCCCAATAGTGCAAGTACCTCCCATTTTGCCATTTTGTAAAACAGCTGTTTCATCAGCTTTGAATATGTCTTCGAATATTGAGTACATTAGTTAACCACTCATTAACAACATTCAGATCTACTGTTGCAGACTTCCCCACTGATGTTATATCTTTTTTAACACGTTCGTTGCGTTATCTGATATTTGCGTTTTGCTGTGGGAGTGATATGGGTCTATAGAATCCCGTAGTCGTGCGCGCTATCTAGTGATACAGGGTACTACCACTTACTTAAAGAAACATTTTCATGTAATTTTTGGGTGAGCCATTTAAGAAAACCTTCATCAATCCCCTCGTGTAGATTTTCTTATCTTCTTAAACTTAAAATTTATTTTATCATACATTAATCAAATATCTATTCCTTTTTTCTATATCATACAAACAGTAGATTTGGTCAATCCTATTTCTTTGCAGATATCACTTTGTTTAACTCTATTTTATATTTTTTATATAATATACTTGTCTTTTAAGGTAACAGCTTTACACTTTTGTTTAGTCGTTCCGAATATTATTACTTGCCACCACCGGTAATAGATATAAATATATGTTACTGTTTCCACAAGCAAACAAAGAATCTAACTTATATTATTGCCCACACAGATTGGTGAATCCTCAAATTAATGTTGCAGTCAAAAAATACATTGATCTTAAAAAGTATTTTCATTCGTTGAAATGTAGTACATTATAAACCCAAACCCTAAGGCCTCTTTCAGAAGATATGGATTCCATCCGTTCCGGTTTTATTGTTTTTTCCATACAGTATCAAAATACACAGATTGAAATAGTGGCTTTCACATGGCACGGCACGGGAACAAACCGTAGACGGCTGCCGTCTACCTGCCGGAGGTTTGACTGGGATAACACGGCACCGTGTCGTGTAGACAGAGACAGAAAGTCCAGTCGACTATTGTGGTTACTTTAGTCTTGCAGACGAGGCAATCAATTCGTACAGTAAGCTAGTTATGCGTATTCAGAAAATTTTCGTTTCATACAATCGAAAATTATTGGACGATTTGATTTGAACTTCCTTATATAATGTTTCAAAAACTCCCAACTTTTCTCTTTGTTGAAGTAATAATGGATGCACCCAATATTTTCTGTTTCTATATTTTAAATGTTTATGATGCAAATACAGGAAGTACAGTATGCATTGTCTGCAATCCATACAGGGTGAGTCGGGAGGAAAGTGCCAAACTCCAGGAGTGTATAGTACAAATAAATATATGACTAAAAAACCAAAAAGTTGTAATCCGTTTTTTATTTGTTTTCGAGTTACAGCGTCTTAAATGTTTAATAATTAATTAATAAGAAATCATAAAAGTTAAATTATTAACGTTCAATCTACAATAGATTTTCAAATATGTCTCCATGGACTTCCAGACATTTTCTGGCTCGTTGATATTCTCTAACCGCAGAACGAGCATTCCCATTACAAAAACCATAAACAAACACCATATTTGCATATTCACGATGCGAGTAGATGTGTGGCATTGCTTATCACTTTAAAAAAACCGTAAACAATTAATCAGAAATGACAAGTAATTGTTTGACATTTCAAATGTGCTATCCTACTTGATTAAACTTATAAAGAGCAATACTAAATATTTGCAAAACATTTCTTGTTATTAAACATTTAAGACGCTGTAACTCGAAAACAAATAAAAAACGGTTTACAACTTTTTGGTTTTTTAGTCATATATTTATTTGTACTATACACTCCTGGAGTTTGGCACTTTCCTCCCGACTCACCCTGTATAATAATAATAATAACTTTATTTAAATAGGAATTCCTAATATACAAACTCACTAGAGTACAATAATTATTTATAATTATAAATCATTAAAAGTAAATAATTATATTCTATTAATTCTTATTCCATACCAAAAATCAAAAATAAAATACATATAAGTACACATGCCATATCTGTATAGCAAAATAACACCCATAAATAAACATATAACCAGAAACAAAAAATCCAAAACATCAAAAATGAAAGTGAAAATATCAAAAAGAAAGTAAACAAATTATTATGTATACTTATAATAAATTAAGTTACTGATGCATTTGATTAGCAAAAGTTATATATCTCTTAAGATAGTCTGGTACTAAATTATTTATAATTTTAAAAATAAAAATCATAGACAGGTATAGTAATCTATTTTTTACAGAAAGCCATTAAAGGGAAGAGAGCATATGTTGAATTGGTGTATATTTGCCACATGCTAAAATCACCCTCATTCCTCTATTTTGTAGCTTTTGCAAAGCAGTTATTTTATTTAGGTCAAACGAATACAACAAACTGGCACAGTAATCAAAATGTGGTTGAATAATTATATTATAAACAGTAATTTTAGTTGTTACTTACAAGTTTTGGGATGTTCTGGAGAAAAAATATGACTTTTTTGCAATCTTTTTCTGTATGTAAGCAAAATGAGCATTAAACTGTAAATTATTATCCAATATAAATCCTAAATATTTTATTTCAGTGACTATAGCAATTTTGTTGTTATCGATATTTAAATTTATTATATCTCTATTTATATTTTTATATTTGTGTGGTGTGGTAATAATCATTGCCTTGGTTTTATCAACATTTAATTTTAATTTATTATTTTTTAGGTATTTTGAAATTAACTTAAGTGAATTATTCATTTTATTTAATGCCACATCTAAATCATTATTGGTTACCGATAATAGTGTATCATCAGCAAACAAATTTAAAAAATCACAATCATGAAAATCGTTTATGTCATTAATATAAATAATAAATAATAAGGGACCTAAAATACTTCCCTGAGGTATTCCATAATTATTTACTTTTGGTGAAGACATATTCTCACCAATTTTTGTAATTTGTTTCCTGTCAGGCAGATACTATCTCAGCCAGTTTAACACTTTACCTTGAATACCATACATAGTGAGTTTCCATAATGCACACTACAGGCTTCAACTAACTAATATGGCCTTTATCTCTTGGATGAGCCATGTGTGTGAAAAAACCGTGGCTGAAAAAAACAATAAACCAGATCGGATAGAATCCGTATCGTCTGAAAGAGGCCTAAAGGTTCGTTAGGAATAGGTTTACCATAACTGGACTCCACTGTATGTCTAACTAAGAAATAAGACTGAATGAGAGTTAATCATTCATTTTATTGGACCTATGCAAAAGCCGTGTACTGCATAAATTATAAATATTCTTTTTTTTTATCAGAAAACACAATTTATTGTAGTGTTAGTATCATCCAGATGGACAAAAATACTAAATGGATTTTTTTATAAAACGTGCATAGAGTGTTAAGGATTCAGCATTTTGATGTCCTATGAAAATTACTTCAAATGCAAAGTCACATCAAAAGTTTCAACCTACCTACTTCAGGTATTGTTTTAGATAAGTGTATCTTTTCCTAGTTGTTCTTCTACAAATTTGATTAATTTCTTAATTGTGACGTTTAATGTAATTTTTAAAAACCACTGCATGTTTGTGTATTTATACGTAAATACTTTTCTCTTTTTTGAATATGGAAAAAATTAGGTATGTTCGTTGAGAAAATAATTTTGATGACGTCACAGTTCGTATTTACGTGATTCTTAAAAATAATATTTTTTCTGCTAAATATAGCTGACATCATCCCATTTGAGATACCTTTTTCAAAATTGTCTTTTCTCTTCACGTTTTCACCTAGAAGGCCCCAGGCGTCGAGTTTGAAACACCTTGTACATTGATTTTATCAATTATTTTATTCCATTAATAATGTTCACGTTCACACACACACATACGCACACTCAAACTTAATAGATAAATATAAGAATTACAACAAATTATAAAAGTATTTCAACAGGTCACGATGTCATCTGTCGAAATCATTCAGCTTACATGGAATATTCAATACTAAAAAAATAAAATAAATAATGTTTACATAACTTCATAACTACATAGAGAAGTTGCAGTGAACTATGTTGTGAGTTGTGAAAAGTAAAAATGTAACTATAAGATTCCTTAGAACAAGAAAAATAAAATAAATCATGATTATATTATGGTAGTAGGGCAGGACCAATTCAATTGGAGAGTTGTGATCTTTATCTCTTAAATCTAATTAAAAAATGGTTAAAAATGGATTTTTTTATAAAACGTGCATAGAGTGTTAAGGATTCAGCATTTTGATGTCCTATGAAAATTACTTCAAATGCAAAGTCACATCAAAAGTTTCAACCTACCTACTTCAGGTATTGTTTTAGATAAGTGTATCTTTTCCTAGTTGTTCTTCTACAAATTTGATTAATTTCTTAATTGTGACGTTTAATGTAATTTTTAAAAACCACTGCATGTTTGTGTATTTATACGTAAATACTTTTCTCTTTTTTGATAATGCTATGTAAAATCTTAATAATCTTATTGTCTCACCACATAATTGTTTTTTTACCATGATGTGGTGTAATTAAATATGTAAATGAATTATGAATTGGGCATCAAATGGAATAAAATATGCGTTTAAATGAATCTTTAAGAAGTTTCAACCATCCAAACTCAGCTCAAGGAAACAATAATCCTCGAAATCTTGTAGGCTGAAATATTTTAATATGTGGATGTAGTTGTTCAACTGTTTCTTCAATATTTGTATTTTCTATCAGTCCTAAGTGCCCAATTTAAATCAGCTGATTTTTTATTTTTATCACTAATTTAAATTAGTAGATTTTTTTACCACAGTTGATTTTATTAAACATAACAAAACAATTCTAGTAAAACAGAAAACAATTGTAGAAGTATAAAGTATTAAAACAAAATAAAAATCATTGATACAGTTTATTCCACGTAAGCTGGACATATGACCGTACAAATATAGTAACCATTTATTCAATATTATTGGTCACAATGATCACTGACTGACCTCGGATTACATCGGCCTAATAAAATAGTACTTCCAAATTAAATGCATTATAACAGGCAACTAACAATACAGCACTTCGATTTCATGGTTGCATGTGTAAGAAAACTCAGTTTAAGAATGCAGTGTTTTTGTACAGGGTGTTTCAAACTCGACGCATGAGGCCTGTTACGTGAAAACGTGAAGAGAAAAGACAATTTTGAAAAAGGTATCTCAAATGGGATGATGTAAGCTATATTTAGCTGAAAAAATATTATTTTTAAGAATCACATAAATACGAACTGTGACGTCATCAATATTATTTTCTCCACGAACATATCTAATTTTTTCCATATTCAACATGCTCTCATTTTTATGTATACCACTGTAAAACATATCTACCTTTTCTTCGTGTGTACACATGATTATTCAATTATGTTATATTGTAAGAAACTTGAAAATTCACAACAATACTTTTTCACAATTCTAAACTGACACTTCTAATAAGGTGATATATATAGAAACAACATGATTCGTTGTTATTTCCATGGATAACTTGTGTAAGTCAATTTATTTAAAATTATTTTTGCTTATAACTTTTTAAATGATTGTTGCTTATAACTTTTTAACGAAAAGAGATAGAAGAAAACATTTTTACAGTGGTATACATAAAAATGAGAGCATTTTGAATATGGAAAAAATTAGGTATGTTCGTTGAGAAAATAATTTTGATGACGTCACAGTTCGTATTTACGTGATTCTTAAAAATAATATTTTTTCTGCTAAATATAGCTGACATCATCCCATTTGAGATACCTTTTTCAAAATTGTCTTTTCTCTTCACGTTTTCACCTAGAAGGCCCCAGGCGTCGAGTTTGAAACACCTTGTACATTGATTTTATCAATTATTTTATTCCATTAATAATGTTCACGTTCACACACACACATACGCACACTCAAACTTAATAGATAAATATAAGAATTACAACAAATTATAAAAGTATTTCAACAGGTCACGATGTCATCTGTCGAAATCATTCAGCTTACATGGAATATTCAATACTAATAAAATAAAATAAATAATGTTTACATAACTTCATAACTACATAGAGAAGTTGCAGTGAACTATGTTGTGAGTTGTGAAAAGTAAAAATGTAACTATAAGATTCCTTAGAACAAGAAAAATAAAATAAATCATGATTATATTATGGTAGTAGGGCAGGACCAATTCAATTGGAGAGTTGTGATCTTTATCTCTTAAATCTAATTAAAAAATGGTTAAAAATGGACTATTGACTTTAGAATTGCCCGAAATATTGTATATTCAGACAAGTCAACGGATACCTAATTTTCTCAAAGTATCCCAATATGAAACAAGATACAGAACAATATTGATTTCCAATAACCGTTTTTAGACTATTGTAACTTCTTAAAGATAGTTAGGTACATTTGTGTTGCATCGATTTGCCCCAGAATTAATAGTTGAAACTGTAGTTGTTGATCAGTAGTGTACACTGTACAGTGTAAGTTTTAACTCTCGATAAACTTATTGAGTAGGTACACCTAAATGGCACTGTTTAATTTTTTTTTTTCATGAAAATATTAATCTCAAATAATTTTTTGTCTACCAGCAATAGTGAGCACAGAGTAGCTAAATGGATAAATGCATTGACACCTACTTACTTAGTTGTGAAGATCATTGGTTCAAATTCATCTTGAAGTAAATTAAAAATTTATTTGTAGTTTGCCTCAGACTTAGACAGGAAAGGGAACTGTCGAACATAACATAACCCTTGCGCAAGTTGAGTGACATGCTTCGTATTGTACCAAATTTAAAATTGATCCATCAACCTGTTTCCATTCTCGGCACTGTTATAATATATTATTAAATTAAATCACTAATTTACAGACATCAATCCAAACAAGTATTTGTTCACACTTGTATCCCAGCGATATAATACAAGGTGCGGCAGAATGATATGCACTATTTGGGATGTCAATAAAAACCAAAGCACACAAAGCAAGGGAAAAAGTTTTTTATTTTTGGAAACCACATATTTTGAAATGTCATGTTTTAAAAATTACATGACTTAAATGACGACCATTAACATTGATACACTCTTGAAGGTGTACACGAAAGGTCGCCATTGCCCTGCGGATCATCTCTTGCGGAATTGCGGCGATTTCTTGTCTTATGGCTGCCTTTAAATCTTCCAAATTTTGTGGCTGATGTTTAAACATTTGCGCTTTGAGGTATCCCCACAGAAAAAAAATCCAGTGATCTTGCTGTCCTTGGTCGGCCAGTAGACTTTCGCTTAAGAGCAGAAGTTGTGTCACGGAAGTGTGAAACCCACCGACGAATTGTTCTCCCGTCAGGAACGGCACCATGACGACCAACATCAAACTGAATACGAAATGCACGCTGCGTTGCTATTACAGATTCACCATTTATTATGAACTACAAAAGCGCGATGCGCTCCTTTCCAAGCCATGGCGATAACTGATATAAGTATGACGTTTCAAACATGACGTTTCAAAATGGCATGATATGTGGTTTCCAAAAATAAAAAACTTTTTCCCTTACTTTGTGTGCTTTGGTTGTTATTGACATCCCAAATAGTGCATATCATTTTGCCGCACCCTGTATTTAAAACATAGATTTTCCAAATTTCGAATCATATCGAAGTAATATTGAAAAGTAAATTAACATGGTATTTTTTTTGGGCACTATCATTTATTAAATTTAATTTTAATAGGTATATAAAGAATCACCTAATTTTGTATAATTGCAATGCCATTTTTTTGCTTTCAACTGTACATAGTAACAAATAATCTACGACTTTCTTATAGTTATTTATTATTCTAAGGAGTAATGGTATGTTATTATTATTCATATAATTATAATGCTTATGTTTTTCATATGAGTTGAAGAATATACATTTTCTGTTATTATTTTATACTTTAACTACTATGTAAAATGCAATAATCATAAATTTCTGCTTTTTGCTTCATTTTTCCTAAATTTGACACTTAAATGTGTTTTGTATCTCCCAGAAACAAAGTGATTTAAAAAAATATATATTTACATAAAGAAATGATTACATATGACACTGTAGTAGGCAATTGGGCTATTTTTATTTAATATTATTTTATTATTTATTGTTTATTTATTTTTATTTTACGATATAGATTATATATTATAAAATTATCACAGTATTCACTTACTCTCTCGGTAAAGACTTTTGTGACTGTCAGGTTGGAACTTACCCCGTTTGTATGTATAGCTATGAATACACTCATATTTTTCACAGTTTCCAGTACTATCTGCCTTACTTTTGTAGTAAGGAAAATTAATAACATTTTAAAACGTTTTAAAACTAGAAAAATTGTTAAAAATGCCAATAAGATGTCACAAAAATGTCACCGTCACCAAAATGTTCCAGTCTTTATAGACATTTAATACTTCTTTTCAATACCTCAAATTTTTTTTTAAAGAATCCTTAAATGCAACATGCCCTTCTTAGAAATAATTGCTGCTCAGAACATTCCTGTTATATTTTTTAAATTTTTGTGCTCCCTGCCACCTTTAATACAAGCATAAGTCACATGGGGTATGTAAACGTATGTGTAATGTAAACACTGTTCAGCTTTAGTTACTCGTGGTTTTGTTTTTCCAGCAGACTTTAAAGTCAAACAACAATCTCTTTTACCGTACAAAATGATTTTTGCTGTATTCATTTAGTTTCTGTTCAATATTTTTGATGAATTTAAATTTGCTTCCAACACTAAATGAATCTTCCATAAAATTCCATCGATTATCAAGCAAATATTCTCATTCAAAATAAATGCTTAAACTTTAAATCAACTAGTATTAAGACCTCAAAAATTAGTCTCCTAAGGGTTGAGTTCTTGTAAAATGACCGAATGTTCGGATTAATAATGTTCTTTAAACCATATGTTGGCACCTTAGCACTCAAAAATCCGTCGTGCAAAGACAGAATACCTATTCTTGCAACTTGTCGTAACGTTCGGCTAAATAATACTGCTACTACCAAAAGTTCGGTTGAATATACACCCCCTTTCATATTTATATATTACTTTGAGTTTAGAAGGACCCGGCAGCGGTGAATTTTCTATGTTCAATATTTCAATTGAGAGACATGGGACCTATACCAAATTATAAGGGGTTTGATTTGGGATCAAAAAATTTCAAATACTGGTAACTTTTTCAAATATTAATATTTTTTCAAAAGCAAAAAACCTTGTTTTCGAATGTATCGAAGATTATTCCCATATTTAAAATAAACATCAAATATATGAAATTTCAGGACTTTCCAGGCGGGCTCACAGGTTTCCAGCAATTTTTTTCCCAAATTGTTTTTTACTTTAACTTTAATGCTGAGGTGCATATTAAATTTTTTTTTAATCCAGAAACTGTGAAATTAAAATTAATTAACTCTATATTTTAAATAATTTTCAGTAACATTAAGAAATGTCCGAGGAAATGTCATTATTATTTAAAATTTTAAGTGACTTTAGGAAATGTCATAATTATTATTAAATGTCAAATCGGAATAATTTTTTGTAAGAAATTATTTTTAGGAATTATAATAGTGATAATATACAATTCTGAATTTCAAAAACTGTGTTCATTTACCTTTTATTACAACACAACTATTGTCATAAGCAATGAAAAATGTATGTTTACGTTTATCTGTCACCTCGGCCAACTACAAAAATCGTACAATAATGGATTACTTTAATGACTATTTATATCACTTTAATACGATTTTGAGGTACTTTAATGCCGATTTAAAAAAAATATATTTTTCCTGTAAATTATAAATATATTATTCATTTTTCCAAAAATAAATTTTAATAATAATAAACAGCTAGGTATTTGATTCAAAAGTTAAAAGTTTGATATTATGATCTGTGATAGTTTTTGGTATATATCATCTCTATTTATAATTTCAAACAATTCAATTTCATAAATTAATTTTTGGTCTTTCCGTTCTGCTTAAAGATTAACTTTTTGATTTTGAAATTAAAAAAAATCATTAAATTAATGATTAATTATGTCCTGAAAAGCACAGCCCTTTTGCCTATTAACTCTACATATAGATTAGATGTTAAGCCTGCAAAGCATGTTGCAATACAAAATAGCTGTTTCGAAGGCCTTTGCTGCATTTTTCTAGCACCATTTCACAAACGTAGCTGGAAGATGTTCTATTGCACGCTGCGGGATCTTGTTCTTTACTTACACAAGGATGAGAACGGCTTCAGGAAAAACCAGATGAGTGACAATCTGCACAATGCCATCAGGATACATCACGCTCTTGCCACCAAAGCATCGGACTACACAAAGAAGCAATATGTGTTCAGACTGCAGACCGCGGACCAAGCGGAATATCTATTTCAAACCAGGTAAGTTTTCTTTTATGTGAACCTACAAATTGAGATTGGTTGAGGCTGATTAATTCAGACTAAAATATCACGTCAGTTGTAGAGTGCACCATTGTTGGCAAACTGTCTATGATGGATGCTCCCTCTCCTTTAGTAAACATTGGGCAAACCTAAATACCTCTCACTGAAAAATTATAATTTCATTCAAAAAATAGATAGGAATTTGAAGAAATGTGGTAATAAATCCCAAAAAAGAAAAGGAAGAGCAAACAAATTATGAAATGCCACAAATAACATTTAAACAATAAAAAAAATAATGTCTACATTTTTATTCACATTTAATTAATAATTTAAAAAATATATCTTACAGTGATTCAAAGGAACTGCAGTCATGGATAGACACAATCAACTTTGTTTGTGCCAGCTTTTCAGCCCCACCCTTAGAGGCAGCTGTAGGATCTCAGAAGAAATTCCAAAGACCCCTTTTACCATGCAGTCATACTAAATTAAATTTGGTAGGTTATATACTTTTAACAGTGGTGGCTCGTTGGGGGTAAGCAAGGTTCGACATTCGACTCTTGCTTCTCAAATATCAATACAATTAATTAATAATGTACATGGGTCGTGGACTGGAAAGATTAATAATTTACGGGGGCACACACGTAATACATGGATAAGTACTTTCAATATTTATTTTGATATTTTCATTTATTTTAACAAATTTAACATCGAAATTTTAACAAAACGCCAAATGGATAATCCTGTTCATGATATAATATGTTCATTATTAGAAACTCCATTTTCTAGGTCTAGACTTACAGATAATGACTTAAGAGATGTATAAATAAAGGTTATTCTGTGCCACCTGTTAATATTTTAAAACCTTTATCAAAAGAACATATTGTTATCTCAGCCTAAAACGATTAGAAATTATACAATTAAATCTAAATCAAGATGCTCTGGAAATGCAATCCACTTTATCATTCAAATTATACAGGGTGGTTCAGAATTTACCGATTAAACTTCGGGAACTAATAGAGTACGTTAAAATAAATGGACTTTCTTTAATAAACTTATATCTAAAAACGCATAGTTTCTGAGATACAGGGGGTCAAAGTTTAATTTAAAAAAAATATTTTTTTAAATGTAATCTTAATTAGTTGAGGTATTTTTACGAAACTTGCTTGACAAATTAACAGTAACAAGTAACGTTTTCCGAAAAAAATTCGACTCGCTAATTTATACAGTGGCGGAGTATTCAAGAATCTAATTTATAGCTTTGCAGAACGTTTTCTGAACCAAATTTTTGGACAAAGCTTTGGGTTATGACAAAAATGCCAAGAATTACATTTAAAAAAATATTTTTTTTAAATTAAACTTTGACCCCCTGTATCTCAGAAACTATGCGGTTTTAGATGTTTATTAAAGAAAGTCCATTTATTTTAACGTACTCTATTAGTTCCCGAAGTTTAATCGGTAAATTCTGAACCACCCTGTATATAATGAAGAAGTGAGAAAGAATTGGGATTTATTGTTATTTAATAGGTGTTACAATTACATGCTATTTAACAAAACAGCCTTTGACATGCAAGCAAGTAGTTTTTTTTATTGAGGGAGGGAGATTTTTTGTTGGCCATTTATTCGGGTGATGGGAATTTTTTACTAAACTTTATTATTTTTTATGTTCAATAAATAATTTTTTTTTAATATAATGTTTAAGGACCGGTTTAAGGATAAATAAAATCATAGGTTCTTTAGAACTTCAGAACGATTTATTTATTGAAATAAAAAAAACAAACTCAAATATAAAAATTAAAACCCTTTATAAAAAACAAATAGTATCAGGAACAAAGAACCACAAAACTTTTAAAAGTATTACGTACTCAAAAGGCAAAGGGCCCCAACTCGCCGACCTGTCCAGACCGCCACTGCTTATAAATTATATCTACTCACTAATATATGTAAGAAGATTTCCATTCTACTTCATTATTACAACTGTCAACAAAAAAATTTGTAGGATTTAATTAAGGTGTATTCTGTAAATGTAATATAACCAGGTTCCTGGTTTTGCGTTCCGTAATTATTAAGGTGTATTCCGTAAATGTAATATTATAACCAGGTTCCTGGTTTCGCATTCCATAATTATAATGAATGGTAACCAAAAGAACCAATGATTTGAAGCGTTGCTCCAGTTTCTTTGTCGTATAATCATAACGCGACAATCATAATATGAGCTGATTGATCTATTGCAAAAGATGTAAAAGTTTAAAGCGTTCGCGAGTACTTTGTAGAGTCGGCCTTTGTCAGTCAATTCTAGCGGTTGCTTTGTAATTCGGGTTCTATAAATACAACCAACAGAGAAATTCCATTCAAATTCAGCGGGCATTTTTAGGGAGGAGTCTATTTATATCTGTTGGTGAGACAGATTATAGCTCAGAATTTGATTTATTATAAAGGTTGTAAAGCTAAAAGTGTTATTTTATTTGTCATGAGTTAATGTATTTAAAAAGTTTTATAGATGTCTTGCTTGTCTATGTATACTTGTATTGAGGATCATATTTGTTTGTGGTACCATTTACTCATTTTACTTCTTGCTTACCTATGAGAAAACATTGCCAAGAAAAAAATTCAAATTATGGCCTGGTAAATCTGGCAAATTGTGTGAATGTAGTTATTAATATAGAAAAAGGTCCATGCAGTATTGAGCATTAAGAATTAAAAGTGCATATAGCCTATTTAGTAGATGTTGACTAACCACAAGCATGTGAAACGGGCATGTCCCCACTGTCGGGACAATGTTACACTTTTACCTTTACGATCTGTAGGTATAATTTCGTTCAATACAAAAAACTGAATTTGTCAAAATTACATAATTAATGATGAAAGATTGCTTTGAACCATAATATATATTTGTTAGAGGGAGCAATTGGCAGATCATGAGGAGAGAGTAATGAGACTGGAAGCCATGCTGGATGATCATCGAAAGTCGCCTCCTGAAAAAGGTTCTAAATCGCAGGTCGTACAAAATTATAAAGAAAAAGAAACGTATTTAAATTATGAGGTATGTTTTACAAATCTAAACTAAAGTATTACATGCTCTTAAATGTATTAATAATAGAATAGAATATTATATATTAATTATTAATACTAGAATAGAATAGAATTTAATACTATAGATCATTATCTGCAAATTTAAAAATACCATGACTATACATATAAACTAGTAATTATTCCTTATTTATATTTGGATTGCAAACAAAAGAAGATACATTTAGTATTATTGTGTTTCAGTTCAAGCGATACAGAACATATGCATATATGTTACATTCAAAGATGTCGCAGTACCCAGAGCTAGGTATAAGCTTAGCAGAAAATAGCATAGGTGAGGTTGACGAAGCCACAGGTGGAGTAACTTTAATGGATGGAGCTGTAGGAATTGTGCCACCTCCAATACCGGACAGACCATCACCAACAGTGAATAGGTACAGTTACAGACAGGCCATTTATGGTCGTAATATGCTCAACGGTGATGCTGATATAGGCTGACGCGTCATGGGGGTGTTTTCCGCATGTATGCTGTAATTTTTGATAGCCTTTTCCATTTTCAATGTTTTGGTTTTCCTTTTGTATTTTTGGTGGGCTCATTTATAACTTTATATTGGTGTACACAAAATATTTTATTAAAAAAATTCAGAAATATTGAAAATTTTTATTTAAATCAGTAACAAAATTAATTGTAATTTTTAAATTCAAATTCATTTCAATCTGGAATAGATTTAAAATGTATCAGACAGGAATTCAAATGGAAACTGAAAAATATTTTGAATCAATTTAATTTACCTAAAATTTGTCATTATGTGAGTAAAATTAAGCAACTTGTTCATTTTATATTACAGTACATTTAAAACAAGAAAAAAGTTTTCCATAATTTCGGTGTTAGAATTTTCAGACTTAAAATCAAAAATACCTTACAAATAACAATACTTACGGTACATAATGCAACACGTACTGTAGAAAGAGCATATTATTGTACTAGTACAAATATTTCTCATCTTTTTTTCCTAGTACAAAAATGAAATAATGTATCCATGGCAACGAATTAAAAATCTAAGTTATGACTTCATAAACTGTCATTTTAAAAGTTGACGTCGCGCGTCGAGCCGTTTTTTTAATTTAAAAGCGAAAAAGTCTGAAGAAATGCAGTGCGTACCATCTGAAATACTTGAAATTGCAAATTCACCTATGTCATGTTTCATTGATAAATAAAATGGTTAGTATTACATATATTTTTTTTTACTAAACTTGAACGCATTTGACCCGATGTCATTTTTCATTTTTCTAAATTAAAGTTTTGATATTTTTGATTTTAACGCTTGAAGAAAAAATAATATATATCACTCGGAGTAGAAGGCTCATTATTACTCCAGTAAAATTAGCATTCAATTCGGAACAAATTTGTAACAAGCTAATTTTAGGGGGAATATGTAGGAGGAGATGTCCTATTTAACAGGAAAAAAATCCCAAAAAATCCAGGTGGCGGAACCCCTCAAAAATTAGGCCGCCATCTTGAAATTAGACACTTTTTAGCTTTTAACTTGAATAATTAATCTCACATTGATTTTATCAAAAAAATGAGTCACAAAAATTAAACAAGTTACAAAACAGTCTAAAGTTTTTTTAAATCGGTTAATAAAAAACTGAGATAATGGCTACTAAAGTTTGGGTACTATGCATTAAATTAGATAGCACTAGAAAACAATGTATCTTTATTATAATTAGCATACTAATTTTTATTATTTTAATTTATACTTCAGTCCACATTAGGTGAAACAGTGGTCAAAAATATTTTATTTTTACATGCAATTTCAGGCTGCGACACAAAGTCAGCGTTCTATAAGAAGGGAAAAAAATAGCACTAACTTAAATTATATATTAAAAAATGATAAGGAAATTTCAAATTTGGAAGATTTAAAAAATCCCTATACTAATATATCACATCTTGTAGGGTTGGGTGAGAAATTTATTTTATATTGGTATGGAGGTCGTAAAAGTAAAGATTTGAACTCATTCAGATACATTAAATATATACCCAACTTGTTGCCCGCCAAAATCTATTTAATAATTTTGAATTGGAAGTTTTACCTCCGACTTCTGACGCAGCCAAACTTCATATAAAACGAGTGTATTTTCAAGTTCAAGAATGGCTAGGAAATAACGTCAATCCTGAAAATTGGGGTTGGATTAAAAATAAAATTTGTCTAGAACCAGAAAAAATGTCAAAAGTGTGCCCCTGAATTTATATTAAATATTTTGTTTTGCAACTGCAAAACAAACTGTTCAAAATTATGCAGCTGCAATAAATACAATTTAAGATGCACAACAAGTTGCATTTATTGCATTGGGCAATATTGAACGAATGCAACACCTGTGTCTTTGTTAAAAGACGAAGCAGAGATTGACATCTAATGTATTAATTTCTTTAATATTTTGTTTCTGTTTTTACTTTTATTAACCTTTGTGGTTTAAATAAAAATGTGTTTTTATTTTATGTGGCCTTTTATTATATATATACAGGGTGAGTCAGGTTGTATGGTAAAAAATTAATATGTGAATAGAGCATGAAAAACAGTATTGACGTTTTGCTATATAACCCTTAATTTTTTTTATAAAAGGTGGTAAAGTTGTAAATGTTTCTTTGAATTTTTTTAATATATTTTGGTTAAATACAGTCGTATCATGTAATAATAATAAAATACTCTAAGGAAACAAAATCTTTAATAACAAAAAGTTTAGCGTAGATCATGCAATACTTTTAGAAAAAATTGAAATAATGGGTTTTAGGGGAAATATATACAATATTTTAAAGTCATACCTAGAAAATAGAGAACAGTGTGTGATGGGAAGTGGTTAAAAAAGGAGTTCCTCAAGGCTCAATTTTAGGCCCAATTTTATTTTTACTCTATATAAACGAACTACCAAAAATTAGTAAACGTCAATTAAACTTATTTGCAGATGATAACTCATTAGTAATTAGAGCAAAAAATGATGAAGAACTAAAAACTGAGGTTTTAACTTCTCTTGACATCTTAAATTAATGGTACAACTGAAATAACCTAAAACTTAATATTGACAAAACTCAGCTATTAAAATTTAGCCTAAGGACAGAGCCCCCACTAATTATTAATTATAACACTTAAACGCTGACTTCTGCTGTATGCACAAAATTTCTTGGTATTATAATAGATCCACAGCTAAACTGGAAACATCATGTACAATATCTTGCCTCAAAAATTTCGTCATTTACATTTGCTCTACGTACAATATCTGGATCTATAAATGAAGCAGCAGCTGTAGCCTCATATTAGGCCTATGTAAACTCTAGAATCAAATATGGAATTGTTTTGGGGTAACTCGGTTGAAGCAAGCAGAATTTTCAGATTGCAGAAAGCTTGTATAAGAAGTATATATCATCTTAAAAAAACAGACACATGCAGTATATTATTTAAGCAAAAGTGCATACTTACTCTTCCATGTCTCTATTTATACGATTGCGCCTGCTTTGTGAAGAATAACTATGAGGAACTTATCAGCAGATATGAAGTAGAACACTTATATAATACACGTGACTGTGTAAATTCAAAATTACGCTTACCGCAGACTTCCTATAGTCAAGTGCAGAGAAATGTTCTGACACAATTATTAAAAATTTATAATCATCTGCCTAATAATTACAAAGACTTACCATTCAAATCTTTAAAAAAAAAGTTAAACAATGTTTTAATTAGTGAATCATTTTATTCTGTGTCGGACTTTTTTAATTATAAATTTTAAATTATTGTTATTTAAACGAGGTTCTAAATGTATGTAATATATATGTTTGTTTTTATTTTGTCATTATATGTCATTTGTAGTTTGTGACTTGTTCTACACCTGTTTTGGTACTATGGAATAAACTGATATATAATTATTATTATTATTATTAAAAACAACAGCGACTTAATTACTACTGTTTACAATACATTTTCAAAATGAAGTACATTAATAATAATAATAATTTATTGGTTCAAGAGATCATTTACATGATATACAGGGTACCCAGCGACCGGGAAATGTCAGGGAATTTTTATGAGGCAGGGAGAAGTCAGGGAAATCGTAAAAAATCGGAAATTGTCAGGGAATTTTGACCTTTTGTCTGGAAAATATGCAACAGAATTCAAACCTCTTATTTATTATTTTTTTAAATTATTATTATTTTATATGAAGAAATGTTTTATCACAATTTCTTTTTTGTAAAACTAAAAAACCGCCCTTGCATCATGGTAAGATCCTATGGTTGGTTAGTTTAGTAGTAAATATGAATAAAATACGATTTTGTCATTTCACTATAAGGTGAGATGGTAGTCCTGTTTATCTAGTGTCTTTTACTTTTTTGTGGTGGCAATGGTAAATCTATCAGTCACTCAACTGTCAATTATTTATACGAGTATATTTGTTACTTTTACATTCAGCAATAGCGAAGTGCAAATTAATTTATTTTTGTTATTTTTTTTATACAGTGTGTCCCACTTTTCACCACTACACCCCAATATCTCGGCCATTTGTTGATCGATTTAGATCAAATTTGGTATACTTCTTTTCTTTCAGATTGTGTTTAAAAAGTTATTAATAAGAAAATTTTTCAAACTTAAATACGCCTACTATGATCAAAAGAAATTGGCAAAAATTAGGAATTTATATTAGCGATTGAGATAGGGTTTTTGTTTTTACAGATTCTTGTTCAGCATGACCTAAAACGCCTGTATACCAAATTACGTTAAAAATTTTTTTTTTAAAAAAAGTAATAAAAATCTAAGATTTCAATAATAAAAAAATAATAAAAGTTGAGTTATTTGATATTTTCTAAAAGAAAGTGTCCTAATGCTTAATTAGCGTCATTATATCACCCGACTACCAAGTTATGTAAATATCCGACAATAAATAACTGGAGTAGTAGGGTGATTACTCGGGTGATTATTATTGATATTTTAGATTTTTATTAATTTTTTTTTTGTGAAGGGATTTTTTAACGAAATTTGGTATACAGGGGTTTTAGGTCATGCTGAACAAGAATCTGTAAAAACAAAAGCCCTATCTCAATCGCTAATATAAATTCCTAATTTTTGCCAATTTCTTTTGATCATAGTAGGCGTATTTAAGTTTGAAAAATTTTTTTATTAATAACTTTTTAAACACAATCTGAAAGAAAAGAAGTATACCAAATTTGATCAAAATCGATCAACAAATGGCCGATATATTGGGGTGTAGTGGTGAAAAGTGGGACACACTGTATATGAAGTTTATGTATTGTATATTTTGATATTAAAATATTTGCATATTTGGTCTGGAATTTTCTATATAATGTTCCTGGAAAACCTGGAGAAGTCAGGGAATTTTGAAACTCAAGTTGACTGGGTACCCTGATATAGAACATGTCAATATAATTACATATATATATATAATCTTATTCAGATAAACAAAAACAATAAGAATAAAAAGTTTGTAAATTATTACATCGTCCATTGGTAACACACAACACATAATATGTATATTAACAATAACCTCAATGCACTCTAAAAATTAATCAATTAACAACCAACAAGTACTAGTTGACCGAATAGTACATTTTTCACGTCAACTAAGGGTAAATGTGCATAAACAAGGAATATATAAAATGAAATTTCCATGCAGGCCCGAAAGTGCATTGACGTGAATGGTCTTCATTTTGAAAATTTATTTAAAAAAATAGTAATTAAGTCACAGTTGTTTTTAAATTTTCGTTAATGAAGATTTTGTTTCCTTAGAGTATTTTATTATTATTGCATTAGGTTTTCAACTTATGAAAAAATCCAGTGGCTCACAGTTATCGGCATTCTTATCAGAAAAAAAAAGTGTAAACGCACGCCACTGGATTAGTATTGATAAACTAATATCGCCAGTTGATAGCGCCCTATGAAAAACATAAACCAACCTAATTTTATTGACACGACTGTTTTTAATCAAAGGATATTTAAAAAATTCAACGAAAAATTTTCAACTTTAACACCTTGTATAAAAAAAAATAAAGGTTATATAGCAAAATCCTGAGACACGTCAATACTATTTTTTCATGCTCTATTCACATATTAATTTTTTACCATACAACCTGACTCACCCGGCACCAGAACAGAATATTCAACTCTTATAGACTGATATCTTATAATTTTTAAGCTCTAACTTTTTTAATTTCTAAGCTATCATAAATTTCTAAACGTCATTTTATAGATTTTGAAGTTTTCTCGAATTTTCCAATTTTTATAATTTTTGATAACGGCTAAGGTAATAAAGTTATTTGACTTTAAGCGAAAAATATCGCGATTTTGAAGATGCCGGACGCTTTTTTAGTGTGTTCCAATACTCGGATTTTTTGGGATTTTTGTTGACATATTTAATACCCCCTCCCCGACATTTTAACGCAACAAACAGCTTGTTACAAATTTGTTCCGAATTTACGGTGTATATTGTTTAAATGTTATTTGTGGCATTTCATAAATTAATCTTTTCTTTGTTTGGGATTTATTACCACATTCCTTGAGATTCCTATCCAAAAAATTCGATTTAACTAAAAAATATTCAAATTAACCAGTTTAAAACTGGGAAATAACCACTACGTCTTTAACGTAATGTCAGAGGATCAGTTAGAGGGTGTTTTTTGACAACTAATATGCAGCGCACTATTTTTGTATTAATTTAATTCCTATTAGTATGTCAAAAAACACCCTCTAACTGATCCTCTGACATTACGTTAAAGGCGTAGAGGTTATTTCCCAGTTTTAAACTGGTTAATTTGAATATTTTTTAGATAAATCGAATTTTTTGGATAGGAATCTCAAGGAATGTGGTAATAAATCCCAAACAAAGAAAAGGAAAGAAATAATTTACGGTGTATTTCACTTAATTTTACTGGCCTATATGTGTTTCGCCCAGTTTGCTGCCTCGGCTGAGCAAACTTCTGGGCTCAACAATAATGGTCGCCTTCTACTCCTAGTAACTAATTTATAGTGAAATGACAAGTCAATTATAGTATATTATGTTACTAGGAGTAGAAGGCGTCCATTATTGTTGAGCCCAGAAGTTTGCTTAGCGGAGGCAGCAAACTGGGCGAAACACATAATGAGCCTTCTACTACGAGTGACATAATATACAATTTTTTCTTCAATCGTTAAAATCAAAAATATCAAAACTTTAATTTTGAAAAATTACTTCAGGTCAAATGCGTTCAAGCTTAGTAAAAAAAAAATATATATGTAATACTAACCATTTTATTTATCAATGAAACATAACATAGGTGAATTTGCAATTTCAAGTATTTCAGGTGGTACGCACTGCACTGCATTTCTTCAGACTTTTTCGCTTTTAAATTTAAAAAACGGCTCGACGCGCTACGCCATCTTTTAAAATAACAGTTTATGACAAGTCATAACTTAGATTTTTAATTCGTTACCATGGATACATTATTTCATTTTTGTACTAGGAAAAAAAATTAAAAATATTTGTGCTAGTACAATAATAGGCTCTTTCTACAGGTCGTTTTGCATTATGTATTGTAAGTATTGTTATACGCTTGAAGAAAAAATTAGTTGATTAGGGAAGATGCAAAGAATCACTGTAAAATGGAAAAACAATAGCTATTTATGTATCAAGTCCATAATACCAAGGCTTTATTGAACGAGTCCGGTTTAAGGCCGAGCGAGCGTAGCGACTAAGGTCATAAAAAGGGGGAGTTCAATAAAGCCTTATTATGGACGAGTTGCATACCTACAAAGCTTTATGTTCTACTGCTAAATTTGGTTTATTAACGAAAAAAATTAATTCTATGACATTTTTATGGCATTTGTACATATTAATTTGAAAACATCAAAATCTGACATAACAGTAAAATAAAGTAACTTTACGTCAAAATCTGACATGACAGTAAAATAAAGTAAACTTTATTTTACTAGTACCATAAAGAGGTACTTTATAGCCGCAAAACTATGTCATAAGCAGTCCTTTATAACGTGGTCGGACATAAACATGTTTTAAACCAATGATGAAGTTTACCTCTTTCAATCAAAATTATTGGATAGGTACCTATTTGGATAGGTGTCTGTACTAACTCTAATGCATTATAAATTCATTGTATACAGTCTGTTTCACTTTGAGCAGCTCCACCATTGTATTTGTTATAAAAATTTAAATTACCATTTTCAAAAAATATATACTTAATTTCCAGAAAGCCCTATATAGTTACCTTCTTTATGTCTTAATTTATTTTAATGTATATAACATGTTATAACAAATTGAAATTACAACAGTATTCACAATTTTTGCAACGGCACCTTACTAAAATGCCGAAATACTACAGCGAGGTCATGACCTTTGATACTTGATATGATTTCAGCATTAGAGCTCTTTCACACGATGATACTGAATGCGAGATACAGTATGCGGGATACAGAATCGCGGTCAAAGTTTTGCCGGCGACCGTATCAGATACACCAGCTTTTAATTCAGTCAGTATGAAAACAATCCCAGTGCAATACAGTTATGGAGTATGCGTGTCTGAAAGGGTTCATATGATATACATGATAATTTACTATTCAGTAGTATGCGAGATACACAATTTGTCACTGGCGGCTGGATGGAAGAGATTCAGAAATTTGGTATCGGGCTACTGTATGCGTCGTGCAGTGCTGTGTGAAATTTTACATTTGAACGTATGGTTTGTCGGTATTTCGGATACCTGTATCTCGCATTCAGTATCCTCGTGTGAAAGAGCTCTTATCCATCGAGATCTTGATATGCATCTTGACATTTTTGCCAAATAATAAACATTATTTTTATATTTATATTTTTTGCTTAAAAAAATATTAGTCTGCACAAAAAAAAACCTCAATATACATTTAAAAAACTAGGGAACTTTTTGTTATATTAGATTTTAAAAATATGGAGGTGTTTCTCGAATCCTGAATGCAAAAAAAGTATCAAAAGTATCATATGTATACAGTAAATTCACTTTTGAACCAAAGCAGTTTGTGAGTGAATAGGAGATAGCAGTAAAGCGAGAGCACTACACATGCGTGACTGCATGTCGATCCAGAATGTTAGCGCTCTCGCTTTATTCTTTCCTATTCACTCACAAAGTGCTTTGGTTGAAAAGTGAATTTACTGTATACTTTTTATTAGAGATGGGTTTACTCCCGGAGTTTTGAATTTTTGGGAATATTCCCTTCCCAAAACTCCCGGAGTATTGAATTTACTATAGAATTTCACCCAAAACTCCGGGAATTTTGAAAAATTGTGCATGTTTCGATTGTACTGATTTTTCCCTTTTCAGTAACACCAAGTACCTATATCATATTTTTTTATAACTAATGAATTATATTAAAAAAATATAGAATATGTTGTTTTTAAGAGCGTGTCACGCGCTAATTGGCATGATTTTGATATAAAACAACCATTTTAGGTTATAAATTTTGGCGGTAATTTTAAATTATCGGGAATATTCCTTTTGGGTCAAAACTCCGCTCCCGGAATATTCCCAAACAGGGAATAAGGGAATATTCCCATTTAGGAGCATTCCCGGCCGACCCATCTCTACTTTTTATATATCGAATTGTTTTTATAGACCTAATGGTATATTAGTCCAGTCAACGAATGTCCCAAAAGGGGGTGTAGAGTGCGTGAGCAGGGACCTAAGCGGTTTCTTCAGAAACTTGTTCAGGGTGCTTAGGGAGTTAACATACTAAAAGTCCTGACGTCTAGGAGGTGAGCCGGAGGAGGGGGGGCACAAAGAAGGTCCCACTTTTGGATTTATCGCTTATATCTCGAAAATGATGCGTCGTAGGGAAAAATTTTCTTATACGAAATGAAAGCCCATGAAATTCTCTACAACTTTCATTCTATATACTTTTTTCTAATTCGCAACCGTTTTCGAACTACACGCTTCGGAAAAGTGAAAATTTTCAAAAAACAGATTTTTACGTCACATTTTTCATCAAACATTCCTTCATATCATCTAAACTATTCATCTGAGAAAGAAATTCCATTTGAGGAAGTTGTAGAGAATTTAATTCTTTTTAAGAATATATACATATACAGGGTGTCCCAGCCTCGCGTCGGCCAAATGTCCTGGCTCTCCTATAAGAGATATCGAAAAATTTCAAAAACGAGATGATAGAGGACACAATGGTGCATAGTATAAAAATATTTTGAATTATACAGGGTGATTGATTTAGGCGTGATGTCATAAACTTATGTTTTTTTAAATGGAACACTAGGTATATTATTACATATTTGAATTCTACTTTTAAAGACGACTCAATCGATATGCCACTTGATGGGTCTGCGATGGGTCGGTACCATGATATGAGTGAGTTTGTACCAAAAACGTCCAACCAACTTTGTGAGCTCACTGTGGCGTAGCGGAAAAGCATTTTGAGAACTAGTTTCTGTCAAAAATTGTCAAAAACCCTGTAGTTTACGCTGCTGTTATCAGATCTAACGAAATCGGTCATTTTATACCGGGTGAGTCAGGAAACGCCAAATCTACTGTTACGGGCTCAAAATGTCCCCTGATATCTGTGATCTCCAAACCTACATGGCGCATTAGTAGTTGCCTATCCTTGAGGCCAATCAATTCTTCAATGCCATTCGCCATTCGAAGTAACGCGAAATTGCCAGGTAGGATTCGATATAATGGGAATACCTCACAGAATAGTTTCTGCGGCACTCTTGACTTTTGACATTTTATCGTTTCGGGTTCTATGAGGTGAAACTCGTGCTCGCTGTGGTAGCTGATGAAATTTTGATTTTTGTAATCATCCGTATATGGGATATATTTTATCAGCCACAAATAGTAATTTCTCCATCTGTGATGTTTATGGATTTATGATATAGCCGTATTTTTTTGTTTTGGGAGAAATTAATACCTTTCGGGGGAATTAAAACAGCGTTGAGGTAAGAAAGGCTTGCTCCATCTTAAGCACATTTCTACTGCGAATCGGCTGAGACAGTATCTTATTGTTTTCGGATATTTTAGGTGCCTTGTGTGTGTGTTGAAGACAAGTATGCAGTAATTCTTTGGCGTTGGAATGAGTTAGGAGTCCTCGCTTAATAGCCAGTTCGAGAATTAAGTTGTGTTCTGAGAAAACCCATAGAAAAAAAAAGGTAATGGTTATTTTATTCTGTATTTTACTTTAGTGATTTCGATCACAGGTACGTTTCGTTGCTTTGGCAGAACTAAAAGTACAGTATAAATGCTATAACAGTATTTCTATGTAGGGTTTTTTTTTACTCTGGACGATTTTGTTTGGCCCTGGAGGATCTTGTGTTCTGGACGATTTTATTGTCCCGGAGGATTGTTGTTTCTTTCCCTGGGTTGGACGGAAGTTCCCTGTATGGTGGATTATCTGTCTGCAGCGGTGTTTTTAAGACCAAGTTCCAGCGGTGTGTTACGAAGAAGCTCAGCGGTGTTTCCAGCGGTGTTTTCATAGACAAAGCCCAGCGGAGTGTTAAGAAGGAATCCAGCGGTGTTTTTGGAGGAAGTTCGTTCTATAGTCCGTTTACTCTACAGAGACCTGGTGTACCCTGGTTAACCTGGTATCGACATCCACCCGACTGGATAAGCATTGGTATAATTAGTAATAGTGCTTTATGGCCTTCAGCCTCCTACGTTATTATTTAACTAGCGCACCTAGTGGGCTTTAAGGACTAATTTTGTGTATTATAACTTAGTAATTACGTTCATATTCATTCTAAAGGCAGCGACTACCGTGTAAACTCCGTTGTAGCTACATCTGGGTAACGTCTACTGCTGCAGCCACGCCTTATGCTATCTTACGATAACTGTCCTAATTTTCCTTGCGCTTTGAATTACGCTATACTTGTTTATGTATATATTGTAAATGTTATGTGTTTAAAGTATATATTATAAGCCCTCTCAGTGTTGCCCCGTGAAATAAATTAGTTAGTGAAAATTTTGTTTGTATTGCCCCGACCATCACCGAAAGGAATATCCTCATTAATTTTATTTATTTTGTCTCAGCTCTGACATTAGTAAGTACAACTGCAGCGTACTACGTCTTTTATTAAGTCAATCTCTTGAGGCTCTAAGAACGACCCTGAGAATACAGTAGTAAGTCTAGCTGGTCTGGTTGGTGTGCATCACTGCCGGGCATGCACACTGCCAGATATATATTATTTTAATTTTGTTACTGCCGCCACGAGAAAGCCCGTTCTTTGGCAATTTAATATAGAGCCTACCGGATCTGCGTCCGTAGCACTACTTTTTCCCATTTTTTTCAAATGGAACACCCTGTATATTATGACACCAAAGGAAAGCCCTTTGAAAGAGCTTTCCACTGATATTAAGGTTCAAGGGTCTATCTTTCATGGGTGCCAAGATATTTGATGGTAAAGTGGCTCAATTTTAGGTTTATTAAAAAATTACACTCAATTTTCAATTGTTTTGTGAATTTTCGCTGAAATCGGCTCTTTTCAGTAAGAAAATTTTGAAAATAATTCTTATACTCGGAGAAAAAAACCGTACTTCAGTACAGAAAAGTACTTAAGTATAAAATAGTCAACGCCTGATAAATTTAATTTTTTTTCTGAAATGTGTGTATTCGCAATGTTTCAATAGCTACACTAGCCGATGTTCGAAGAACAACTGAAAATTGTTTACGGCTGTGTATCAGGGAGAATGGGAATATTTTTGAACATTTAATTTAATTTCCAGTACTTCCACCCAATTTTTTTCCAAATAAAGCTTTCGTTTCCTCTTTTTCTTATTTTTTTTTTGTCTGCAGAGGACCATCATGGTGCAGATAAGTTGATATAATTATTTTCGAAATTTTCTTATTGAAAAGAGCCGATTTCAGCGAAAATTTACAAAACAATTGAAAATTGAGGGAAATTTCTTAATAAACCTCGAATTGTGCCACTTTACCATCAAATATCTTGGCACCCATGAAAGATAGACCCTTGAACCTTACTATCAATGGAAAGGGCTTTCCTTTGGTGTCATAATATACAGAGTGTTCCATTTGAAAAAAATGGGAAAAAGTAGATTTGGCGTTTCCTGACTCACCCGCTATAAAATGACCGATTTCGTTAGATCTGATAACAGCAGCGTAAACTACAGGGTTTTTGACAATTTTTGGCACAAACTAGATCTCAAAATGCTTTTCCGCTATGCCACAGTGAGCTCACAAAGTTGGCACGTTTTTGGTACAAACTCACCCATATCATGGTACTGACCCATCGCAGACCCATCAACTGGCATATCGATTGAGTCGTCTTTAAAAGGAGAATTCAAATATGTAATAATATACCTAATGTTCTATTTAAAAAAACATAAGTTTATGACATCACGCCTAAATCTGTATATTTCAAAATATTTTTATACTATGCACCATTGTGTCCTCTATCACCTCGTTTTTGAAATTTTTTGATATCTCTTATAGGAGGGCCAGGACATTTGGCCGACGCGAGGCTGGGACACCCTGTATATACATACCCAATCTCCAACCGGTCAACAGTTACACCAATTTTAAGATTTTTCGTAAAATTTCGTCATTTTCAGAAATAGTATATTGTTTTATTAGGAGTAAAAGTGATACTTTTGTGACAATTTTGTAGGTTTGACACAAGAACAGAGGCGACGATACAGACTGAGGAGGTTGGCTGACATCAATTTAATATGGAACACATCGATACATGTGAAACAATTAAGAAGATTTTTTGTCCAATCCTACCAACAAAAGTCAGTTCATCTCCTTACAACAGATAACGCTTCAGGAGAATGGGATACAGACTCCCCAGGCCACCAATAATGCTGAGGTCTTATCTATACTAAAAGTCCTGACGTCTAGGAGGTGAGGCGGAGGAAGGGGTGGCACAAAGAAGGTCCCACTTTTGGATTTTTCGCTTATATCTCGAAAACTGTGCATCGTAGGGAAAGTTCATGAAATACTCTCCAACTTTCATTGTATATACTTTTGTATACGCAACCATTTTCAAGCTACACGCTCCGGAAAAGTGATAATTTTCGAAAAATAAATTTTTACCTGAATAATGGAAAATTGTATTTTAAAAGTGATTAAAGAAAGTAACATATAAGGTAAGTAATTTTATTCGATTTCAATAATTCTGTTGTTCTCACTGTCAATAACTTCTCAATGTTAGTTTCTCTGGATTCACGTTTTCATCCTTTTTAGACGTGAGAGGCATCTTCATCCTCAGTGGTTCTTGCTGAACGGCTCTACGTCGTCTTCATCGTCGTCCTCATCGTAAACAGATACGCCGTTGAGGCATTTCCCTTGGCAGGTTAGGCACGTCGCAGAACAGATCAGCATTGCTTTCCGGCATCCACATTTGCCACTACCACAATCCTTTGTGCAGCGGCAAAATATCGTTTTCAGTAGAACCTCCGGTTCTGGTGGATCTTCTGTTGTAATTGGCACCAGGGTGTCTCCTACATGTTTCCACCTCCACTCTTGAGGGGGCAGCTCATTCCCGAGCCACTATTGCACTTGCTAGTAGGTGCGCCGGGAATTCTGTTTAACTACGCTCTCAGTTGGTGGGAGGCTTAATATTTGCCACTGACCTCATGAACGACTGGAAGCGGTATCTACTGGTTGAGGGAGGTCTGTCTTGCTGGTGCCCCATACCATTTAAGGAAGCAAATCTTCCCAGTCTCCTCAACCTCGCCGTGAATGGAGGAGGGGTTATAAAAGAACACTGCCACATCCTTGATTATTTCTGACTTCAAGTACAATTTTGAGAAGCCCACCTTGCTTCTCCTTAAAGTTACAGATGTTGTGTCACAGCCGGTAAATGAATATAAGAACAGGATGTGTTCAAATCCATGCTGTTGTATCTATCAAAAGGACAGCGAGGCCCACATTCTCACCAACGACAGCCACAGAACTGTGAGTAAATTGTTCCACAGAAGTATTCACGATAAGGACCTCAGCATTATTGGTGGCCTGGGGAGTCTGTATCCCATTCTCCTGAAGCTTTATCTGTTGTAAGGAGGTGAACTGACTTTTGTTGGTAGGATTGGACAAATAATCTTCTTGTGACAAACGTATCACTTTTACTCCTTATAAAACAATGTACTATTTCTGAAAATGACAAAATTTTACGAAAAATCTTAAAATTGGTGTAACTGTTAACCGGTTGGAGATTGGATATGTATATATTCGTAAAGGGAATTCAATTCTCTACAACTTCTTTAAAGGGAATTTCTTTCTCAAATGAATAGTTTAGACTATATAAAGGAATGAAAGAATGTTTGATGAAAAATGTGACGTAAAAATCTGTCTTTCGAAAATTTTCACTTTTCCGGAGCGTGTAGTTCGAAAACAGTTGCGAATTCGAAAAAAATATATAGAATGAAAGTTGTAGAGAATTTCATGGGCTTTGAATTTTTCCCTACGACGCATCATTTTCGAGATATAAGCGTAAAATCCAAAAGTGGGACCTTCTTTGTGCCCCCCCTCCTCCGGCTCACCTCCTAGACGTCAGGACTTTTAGTATGTTAACTCCCTAAGCACCCTGAACAAGTTTCTGAAGGAACCGCTTAGGTCCCTGTTCGCGCACTCTACACCTCCTTTATTGACTGAACTATATGTAATTATTTTATATAGGTACTTACTTTTATTTATTAGCCTAATAGTTTATTTATACATGTTGCCAAGATCATATCTTTCATTTCATTTTAAGCATTTGAGTGCAAATCAATTATGCTATTAAATATATTTTTAAATAAATGCCTAATACACTCGTAAATCTTGGCAGCGTTTTTAGAATTCTTTTAGCAAGGTAGATCCCTTCAAGCACTACATACTGAAAAGAAAATATTTGAAAATCCTTCAAAGAGGTCCAAAATACAAGGGTGTGGCTGCTCAAAGTGAAACATACTGGAAATATTTACATTGAATTAGGATATTATTTGCTGTTATTCGTTATTCTATAAATTTGCTATTGCATATTCGATACAAATCAACTATACTGTTAAAACAACCACACTAGCTAATATCATGTATTTTTTATATTTTAATATCTGACTTTTTGACATCGTTATAAAATTTGTCTTTATTAGGAATTTTTTTTTATTTTATCTTAATTTATCTTGTCTAAAAATAAGATATATTAAATTTTTTACTTAAAGTCTTAAAATTTGACCATATATAAAAATGTGTCTAAATGTGAGTGAAAAACATATTACCAAAACTATTCTAGACAAGATCGATGTTCTTTAATTTTTCTACTCACTCTTGAAAGTGACAAGTTTTCTATCTTCATTTTTGTTTCATGTTTCCATTTTGTTGTCCTGTAGATTATTTTAAATATTTTACTAGTCATGAAAATATATTTCTTCCAAATCTTTGCAGGGATGATTTTTTTTGTAGATTAATGCCTATTTAAAAAAAATCCACCCAAATAAATTACTGGGTCGTTTAACAATATGACTGTATTAGAAACAATGGTTGCGTTCAGGCGCATGGATAGCTGGATCATAAAAATAAAATAGTGTACCTATATTAATTATTCATGTTTTATAATATTTTTATTAGTTGAGGTTAACTATGAGTTTACTACTGGCAATGCATTTGAATTTGTTTCCCCTTTCAATAGTAATATTTAGCGCTGGACGAAGTTAGCGTGTTTTAAATAAGCTGGGTATTTAGCTCAGCAGCAGTTATAAATTAAATAAATACAACTCGGCGAGTCACCTAAATGACAATCGCTTTGTCAGCAACTCAGCAGCTGCATCGGCTGAACGCACCCAATTTCATAGAGTTAGTATATGCCATTCACATTTTATTTACATAATGGGAGGCATGATAAGTTTTTTTTTAGGTTGTCTCAGGATTGTCTACTATTGACATATTGAAGTATCAGATTTAATTGATCATCACTGTCATTTATTTTTGGCTGAATTGCCAAATTATTTATTGATAACATCGCTGTGCTTTCTTTAGGGTCTCACTCTGGCAACTATGTAGAACCAATTTGAACTTATGGTTATGTTTTTGACTTTTCAACATAACCTCAGTAATTAAAGCAGTCATTCATACCAACAGAATTCAGATTTTCCAAAGCCTACTCTAATGTAAATAAAATGTGAATAGCATATATTAGCTTTGTTTGTCATCAAAGTGTAGTGCAGAAAAGTGTAGGTTTAAAAGTGTACAAAATGTTAACTAGTGCAGATGTGTAATTCTATAACAAACAACTTTAAGAGTGTACGTACTCTTGTCAGAAAATCAACATAACCTATAAATAATAGCAATAATAGATTCACTACCAGTATCTTCACTCTCATCATTAAATAACTGTGACAAAATCACATTATTTCAATTCATACCTCTGTCAGACAACCCGTTTCAGTAAATCTCAAACTTCAAACCACAGAACAGCCGCGAACAGCGTCAAACTTCAACTCAGGTGCCTGCGCTGCACTATCGACACTCGTTACACCTCCTCAGGAGTCAGTGTCAAAAGTGCAAGAAAGTGTACACTATACTGGTATACCAAACGGCTAGCACTGTCTGCACTAAATTATAACAAACGACTTATTGGCAAAAAGTGTAAAAAAGTGTACACTAGTGGCTGATGACAAACAAAGCTAATATTTTTATTAATAAACAAAAAATTGCCCTTTTCGGTTTTTAACTTATTAGCCAATAAGAACACTTTCTACAAAAGTATATGCTTTATTTAAATTGGGGTAGGCCATGATATGTTTTTCTTAGGTTGTCTCGGGGTTGTCTGTTATTGACAAAATATTGAAGTGTCAGATTTAATTGAGTGTTACTGTCACTTACTTTTGGCTGAATTGCCAAATTTTTCATTGATAACATTGAAGAGATATAAATTTAATGACAGGAGCAAAATTTTATGTGAACAGAAATATATCGTTGCAGCAAGAATTTCATTTTTGAGAACGTTTTTCCAACAATATTCTAGTGAAAATGTTATATTCGTGTATCTTGACAAAACATGGCAACTATGTAGAACTAATTTGAATTTGTGGCTATATTTTTTACTTTTCAACATAACCTCAATAATTAAAACTGTCATTCGTACCAACAGAATTCAGATTTTCCAAAGCCTACTCCAATTTAAATAAAGTGTGAATGGCATAATATAGCTATTAATATTTGTAGTACGGAGATTTTTTCTTAGACGTTTTACTTAATTAGCCATTGAATTACTAGATAATTTATAAAATAAATCATGTCCCCAAAGATTAGCTCACTTACTTAGTACTACTTAGTTGGTGTTTTATGTTTAACTATACAATAGACATTATTTATTATTTTGATTTTTGTACACTAATATCTACAAATATTTGCTTTTATTATTTATTCTTGTGGAATTTGGCAACTAATTTTTTGGTTTGACTTTTTATTGTGTGACTGTCCATATTTCTTATTAGCAATTTTTAAACTACAATGCAGAATTTTTCATTCACGAATAGGCGTTAAATAAGTATTAAATACAAAAATAATTTCATTTGCACAAAGTATTTAAAAAAATTCCAAATAAATTCACCAAAAAAAAAAATTTATAAAAATTGCTTTTAAGAAAATTATCATTTTACTCGTTCTAAACATTGGGCTTATTGTGTTCAGCTTTTCTGTGGTTTACATACATATACATATTTTATCTTCCAGGAATTTTGTACATTTTTATTTTTTTATTGTATACTCAGTATTTTATATTAGTTATGGTACAATTGAGAGGCATAACCCATTTGAATTTAAACAGAATTTTTTTTATTTATGTAATAAATTATTTATATTTGAACAACACTGCAAAAGTATTTAGAGAAAACGTTATGAAATAGTCAGTAATGAAAAATAAATGTGATATTCGACAAGGACCAAATATAGGTCCATTATTTACATTCAGGGTTTAGATGATATAATATAACATTTTTCTAAAAATGCGTTATATATTTATTGCTTCTATTTATAATAAGTAGCACATATAGTTGTATAATCAAAATTAATAATATAAGAACAAGTAAACTGTCATGTCTATCCATTTTAAAAATTTAGCGTTCATTTGAATAGTAGCTCCCTATCTAAATTAAAAAAAATTACTCCTCTTATGTCAATATGCCAATAAAGTTACATTAGCGCATAGGTTTCTTTTGGCTACAGTCAATAGGGTCATCCCCATATTTTTTTATTTTAAATTATAAAATTTCATAAAAAAATAAACACCTGTATTTTTTATTTTCTTAAGTATTGCATCATTTAACATAAGAAAAGAAACGCGCGCTCTTCGTGACGTAGTAAATTCCGAGTCGTTTGCATTGGTTGTCGATAAGGTAAATACTGCGGACCTTCATTGTAATTGGTTGAAATAAATTCCTAGTTAAAAATACACCAATCACGAGCTAAACCAGAGTTAATGGTTTGATAGGCCAGAAAATGCTTTTTGTTTGTCAACAGTGTTTTAGGTTATTCTAGTATTCCGAGTTTTGCGATTGTTGTTAACAATTGAAAATTACTATGATTATACGTTGCGCTTTGCCAATATGTACGTGCGTTCATTTTACGTATGTGAACGGGTTTAAATGGTTATTACGAGGTTATTATTAAAGATAGAATTATGGGACAAACGTCATGTGAGAGGATCGGAAAATAAGTTTTATATATAGTTAGTGGTATTGTATTCTTTATTATCCAACAGAATACATAAAAGGATTATAGGACTATACACTGATCGGCGTCCAAATGGAGCTCGACTCCGCCCCATTAATTTTATGGCAGCGCAGAACGGTGTACGCAATAGTCAGTTTTACACGATGGAAATTAATGAAAGTTGTGATAGCTTCAACAAAATTTGTTATTATACGTGTTACATTTTCTACTACAGCTGTACTATATTTTTATAATGTTTATACCCATTAAAGCTTCTATTATACATCTTCAATTTTGGACTTTTAAAAATAATACTTTATTCCCACAAAAATTTAAACGACGTTTCCTTTATTAGTCCGCACTGCGCAAACTCAAGATACTTTTACTCGGCCTCGGCCAGCTGATTGCCTGGTTTGTTTACGTTTGTATTCGTTTTTAGGTTAGGTTCTTTCGCGAGTTATTTCCCCATACTTTAAAGAACGTCCGTGGTTATTTAATTCAAAAAAGTTTAGTTTGTGATTTACTATAACAATTTACATAGGTTACTTCACTGGATAAACCCATTGAGTATAAAGTAATATACTCAATGATAAACCCCAATGCAAAATACTCAAAAATAGTCATATCTGCTAAGAGTCGTTTACTTTTCGGTTTTCACATGTCCAAATAAATAAAACGTGTTGTTTACCTACCTATTTTGTCTTTATTTTCACAAGGTTCTACTACAGTTCGTTTAAGAAAGTTACGAGAGATATAAATATAATATAAAATAGAATGCTTTATTCATCATTTTAATACATTTGGTAAATCAGTAGAAAAAATAGACTTTCAAAGCCCTACGTATTGCATATAACAAATTTGTAAATAACATAACAACGATAAGTAATATAATTCTCAGCGAAACCGTCCTCGGATCCTATGTGGTGGACTATAAGATGATTTCCCTTGTCCGATGTATTTTTTAACCCCATCGTTAAACATTGGATGAAAACCTGCCTTGGAATCAGGATTGTTGTGTCCTTCCATACTTTACTTACAGTATGGCCAGCGTTCACCTAAGTCACAGATTAGTATAGTTAATCTGTGCCTAAGTCTCATCTAAAAAGTACAACTTCTTATGCTCTTCCCGGTATTTTCTGATGTCTCGCAGCAATCTTCGCCTCCAAGCGATATCTTATTTTTTTCCCTTAGGGGCACTATTTAGTTAAAAACCTATAATGCCAAACACAATTACATTACAACACGAAGAAATAAAAAGTCCGTTTACTCACTGAAAGCCAATTTCTGTTCATCGCCTTCAAAAAAATAATGGATTATACGCTTGAGAGCACTTTTAGTTCCTTCATCAATATTGTCCAAAACACACACTTTTGGTGGTTGAAGTTGGTGTGTTTGTTTGTATTCACCAAGAATATTATAAACACTTGCAACACTCACACCTGCTGCCGTTGCAGTGAACTTTATGCCTTCCATCTTTGGTTCCTCCCGATTTTCCCCATCGTACGCCTTAAAAATGTTCAGCACGCTTTCCTTGTCTTCCACCGAAAAATGTCTGGACGTTCGTTTTTTCGGTGGAGAAGTTGGGTCCGGGCCCCCTTCAGCCAATTTCCGATTTAACCTTAAAAAAAAACGAGATTTTAACATTTTATCAATGATCATTTTAATCGTTTGCATTACGTAACTTAATACTTTATACACAAAACATATAATGTTAATTTAATTCTTATACGTACCTTCACAAAAACGATCGTAACTGTAGAAATTTCAAAACACAGGCAAAGAATAATACCAAGGATAGAGAATAATACAGCAGTTGACGTGAGGCTGGCTCTCCATTTATTCGCGTTTTCCATATGTTTAGCGTTTATACGTTTCGCGACAATGATAACATATGCTGATTGGTCTGTTGCCAAAATACGTAAAAATTTAATATATGACGCGACTATTGTAGAGTCGGCCTTCGTCAAATTTAGTGGTTGCTTTGTAATTTGGGTCGACCAATAGAGAAGTTCCATTCAAATGTTGCGGGCATTTTTGGGGAGGAGTCTGTGTCCATTTGGACACCGAACTGTGTATAGTCAAAATTCACAGTTTACAAATATAAAGAGTACAGAACTAGAGTTTAAAATGACATAAATAATATTATTTATAGTTACATATTTTGTGTAAATTCGTCAATCCTATAAACACACAGAGTCAGGAGCAGATTTCTAATTTCCTTATTAAAGTGTCTTAAATATTTTATGCTTTTAATATTTTTGGGGAGACTATTATAAAGACTTAAACCTAATATCACATGAGACTTGTTAATGAGGTTAAGGCGGTGTCACAGATTAACTATACCAGATGCGAAAGTAAGCGTGGCGGCCTGTCCAACGATCCCCACTACTTCCATCCTCATATATGCGGAGGGTTTAGTACGAGAGCATTATCATGACAGCGTGTAGCAGAGTTTACGGCGATATATTGTTAGTCCGAGCGTTCGGATTATAAATGTCAAAATAGTGTATACAAATAGAGATCTAAAAACATCAAAAAAACCTGATAAAACAAATAGAAAACTTACAATATTATCCCATTTGTAAACATACAATTTCATATTTGTTTTAATAAAGAATATTTTATAATATATTTTTATTGTTTTTCTCGAGCGTATTGTTTTTCTCTTTTCAAGTGGTGCAACTAACTCGCATCCACAAAAATTAATATTAAAGTCTTGTGGTGCAAAAAGCATGCAACGTTACGAGTAGCCGACGGGCCTTTGTCTAATACGTGTGTCGCGGACATGAAAGGCACCGCGCGAAGCTTTCGCATCTGATATAGTTAATCTGTGGCGGTGTGTTGGAATTGTGAAGTCATTTTTGTTGCGAGTTTCATAAGAGTGGAAATCTCTGTTTGTATGAAAGTCATTCCTATTGATGAACACATACTGAAGCAAGTTGTATATGTATAAACCATAGAGAGTAAGTATACGGAAGCTGCGAAATAGTTCCCAACAGGATTCCCTTTTATTGACACCGGATAATCCTCTTTTGCATTTTAAAAACTTGGCATTATTGCACATGAGCCACAAACACCTATTCCATAATTTAGTCGGGACTCTACTTGCGCATAGTAAAAGCATAACAGTTTTTTACCATCCAGCACACATCTTAGGTTCCTTATCTGATAACAGACAGAGTTCAACTTAGAGATAAGTTCATTGCAATGTGGTCTCCAAGTTAGATTTTCATCAAGTGTGAGACCTAGAAATTTGATAGATTCCATTCTACTGAGAGATGTGTTGTGTGCTATACCTAAGTCCATATTATTTTTATTATGGTTTGTATGGAAATGGACGTAGCCTGTTTTGTCTATATTTAGAAATAGTCCAACCTGGTTAAATAACTGTGTTAGTTTGTCTATTATCAAGTTGCATTTTATTTAAATTTCTTTACTGTTTTTACCTGTGATGAAAACTGAGGCATCATCAGCGTACATTACGATAAAATAGTCTTTTATAAAATTAGGAAGATCATTGATAAAGAGTAGGAATAACACAGGGCCCAGAATAGAGCCCTGTGGCACTCCCACCCCCAGATCAAGGATATCTGATCTATATTTTTCACTAGTATCATCTGTTTTGTGAGTTATTTCCACAAACTGAGTGCGGTTTGTCAAATAGGAGTCAAACCACTCCAAGGCAACTCCACGAATGCCATAACTCTCCAATTTCGACAAGAGGCCGTCATGATCGACACAATCGAACGCCCTGCTGAGATCACAAAAGATCCCAGCAGGGCACTCGCCTGCGTCCAGAGCCGCAACCACCTCTCCAGAGAAGGAATCAATGGCAGTCGTGGTGGAATGGGATTGTCTAAAGCCATGCTGAGCTGTCGTAAGAATTTTATATTTATTTAATATTTCCATAACCGGTCAATCATACAATATTCAAATATTTTTGATAGACATGATGCCTCAGCAATGGGTCTGTAGTTCTCTGCGTTTGTTCGATCTTGTTTTTTTATAGACAGGAGTGACTTTACTAACTTTAAGTTTATTTGGGAAGGAACAGTGGCGGCTCGTGGGGTTTGAGGTGGGAAGGTCAAAAAGCTGTGTACACGGGGCAAGAGCTGCAGGGGGTGCGTTGCGCCGCAGGCAAAATTTTTTCAGGATTTTCAAGGTCATTGGGTTTTACAAAAGTACCTCAAATTTTGTATTAAAATTGATATTAATTTAAATATTTTCAAGATTGCTTTGTTTTTCATTTGACTTGCAATTGTTTTGGTAAAATTTTTGAAATCCTTGGAAAAAATTCTGCTACGAAACATTTCATTTATAGTACAAATTGTGTGTTATTTCAATTTATTTAAACGGTTTTAAACTTTAGGTCAATTCTTCTCTCTTTAGTATTTGCAAAGTGGTCAATTACAAGTTCGTTAAAATTTACAATATTTTTAACAAAGGACTTCTCTATGGTAAGCATAGCCAACGCGGACAGTCTTTCTTGCCCCATGGTATTGCGTAAAAATGTTTTTATTCTCCTCAACGTAGAGAAGCAACGCTCGCTCTCTACTGTCGTCATGGGTAATGTGCATAATATATTTAATAACTTAACACTTTCCGAAAATGTGTCACAAAGTTTATTATTAATAAATAGTTGGAGAATTGCTATAGCCCCAGCACTTTCACGAAAATCATCTCGCTCGTAAATAACTTCTAGTTCAGTTTTTAATTTTAAATGATTAATAAACGGAAAGTCTTTTTTAACTAATTTTAAAATATGGTCCGGAAAACTTTTTTTATACTCTTCAAACTGATCACTATAAAATAGTTGTGCTATTATTAAATGGTCACTAAAGCTGAAACGATGATTCATTTCAGACATTATTATATCGCACACTTCCAGTGAGATACAACGTTTAGAATCTTCATTTCTGGGTCTTTTGGCCCTGGCAGTGGATGATATAGATGTTTGCAAAGGCGTATCGACCGCTTCGTTCAGAATTTTATTTCTTACGTTTTCGATCGCCGTTTTGAAAGAGGCTATACAATTTTTAACTGATATAACATCAATACCACGTTTCTGAAGTTGATTAAAGAGAATTTCACAATTGGGCATTATCAGATGAAAAAAGTTCAACCAGTATAAAAAATCATCACTTTTTAAAAAAAATTTTAAGCCAAGGGCCTGATTAATGGTGTTAGAATCTTCTTCAGTCTCAATTATTTTCTCCATACAAGCTAAGATGTCAGTCTGATATAAGTGTACTATTTCCACACAACGCGAGTTAAAATTCCACCTTGTTGGTGCAGCTCTAGGTAAACGAACTTTAACGAATTGACCAAGAACTGCTGTGCGTTTTGGGGATCGGCTAAAAAATGTTGAAAAGCCGTGTAAATTGGCGAAAAAAATTTTTATGTTTTTATCTTGGCTCGCTGCTTTTTGTAAAATTAAGTTGAACTGATGGGCATAACAGTGAATAATATTAGCTGCCGGATATTGTTCTTTAATTTTTGTTTGCACTCCACCTAATTTTCCACTCATAGTAGAGGCTCCATCGTAACTTTATGCAATTAATTTTTCCGGTGATTTATTTATTTCTAAAATTTTCAATTCTTCAAGGATTACGTTTGTCAATATTTCTGCTGTGGTGCCTCTAGGAATTATAAACTTTAGAAACCTTTCGTGAACAATACCGCTTAAAACGTAACGTATTATAAACACCATTTGAGTCTTGTTCGAGCTATCGGTAGTTTCATCTACTTGCACGGCGATAAAATCAGCTAATTGAATTTCCGCTTTAATTTTTTCTTGCGCGACTGATAACATCGACTCGAGTAAATCATTTTGTATGATTTTAGAAGTACCCTTGAAAACAGTACTCTTCTCTAAATATTCTTTAAATATTGAGTCTAACTCTGATACAAAGTCTATCAGTCCACGAAATACTCCTGGATTTTCAGATGACTGTGTCTCATCGTGCCCTCGTAATGCTAATTCAAATGCACCGCAAAACTTAACGCAGTCTATTATTTTATTTAAAATGTATCTATTTTTTGTCACGTTTTCGTTAAAATCTTTTATAGATTTTCTATATGCATTGTCTAACTGTGATCGAATATCAACACGCCCGATTGTAGCATAATTCATCGAATTTTTCATGTGGTCTGCCGATAGGGAATGTTTTTTAATTTTGTCTTTCAAATGTTTTAAGTCTGTAACACCATTCTTACACCACAACGAATCATTTGAAAAAATCAAACACACAAAACAGTAAAACGCATTAGTCACTTCACATCCACATATCCACTCGGACAAATCATACATGCAGCTACGAAAATTACGATGCACTTCTTTATTTTTGTCCTTGCTAGTCTGTCTAATTTGAAGTTCTGGTCGTGGATGACCATTTCCTTTAATCTCTAAACGTTTCTCAAAATTTAAACCGTTAGTAGTTTTTAGTTCTTTAATTTTTTGAACTACCGCCATAATAAAACAATAAAACACAACCACAATCTTAACAAATCAACTCCCTCGTATCTCATACTAGTTGTACGCATACTAAACTCTTAAAATATTACCTAATTATGACATAAAAATAGTGGGAGGATGAATTACACCCTCACCCGACGTCCGATCTTCGATCTCTATCGCTAGCATGCATTACAATAAAATAAAAGATTGTACTGCCTAAATTCTGTTTCGGACATGCCCCCGGCTGTTGACCGTAACTGCCAACATAGGGCGTGATGTTTTCCTTGTTTAATACGAATAAAATTGCAATATATTTATCTTTGTCTGATTCGTTGGCATTTGCCATCTTACGATTTGGCTGCATTTAAAACACTGTGGTCATGGGCCAATATTGACCCGGGCAAACTCGATTTTCTTCGTCGCACTTGTTTTAACATAGTGTCCGCGCCAAATGCAGTGATTGCACACGATATACGAGGGGGACAATCAAACATTAATATCATTAATTGCAGTGAAAATAAAAAATTAGTAAAATTACGATTCGAATTAATATATTACATAATCGCAGAATTTTGTCAGGAGGTCATTGACCAAATGACCTAATGGAGAAACCGCCACTGGGAAAGAACCTGTAGATAATGACAGGTTAACCAGATAAGTTAATGGTTTTAAAATATGAGTGGCACATTTTTTTAATATGGCACTAGGTAGTCCATCTGGGCCAGAGGAAAATTTATTTTTTAGTTTATGTTTAATGATATTATTATATGACATTGTTAAATCTTTCTGCAATTTTCACTGGATCACTGAGAGTTTTATTTTCATGTGTAAGAGTTATATTTTTATGTACGTCTTTCTTATTATTTAGTTCAGAAATGATTCTCCATGCGAGTTTACTTTGATTATTTTTGTTTTTATGATTGTTTAAGATATTTGCATAATAAGTCTTTTTTGTAATTTTTACCAATAGAGAGTGTTCCTTTTTAGCTTTTTTATAGGCATTTTCTAAATCCGGAAAGAGTTTTTTTAATGAGAATAAGTGTTTAAGATTAAGACTAGACATTTTAACTTCGTTTGTAACCCATAGTTTTTTATCTACCATTTGTTTACAGTACTTGAGTGGAAAGCATATATTGAAATAGTATAAAAGGGTATTGTAAAAAGCATCAAATTTTCCGTTAAAATCTAGAATTTTATATACATTAGACCATATTTCTTTTTCCAACATATTAAGAAAATTGCAGACATTTTCTTCACTATAGAATCTTTTCCTGAAGAATGTATTTCCTTCCCTTCCATTGTTTATTATACCAGTATTAAAAAGTATAGTATTATGGTCAGAAATTGTATTTGGGTGAATTATACATTCCTTGGCATTATCTTGATTAGTAAATACATGATCTATCAGAGAAGATGAGTGTGATGTAACTCTGGTTTGTTCACATACCTTTTGAGATAGCTCATATGTCGCTAGAAGGGAAGTTAAGCTAGAATACCTGTCATGTGTAGAGTCCGGACTAACATTAAAGTCACCGTTTATTATTATCGGTATATGAAGTTGGTATAGCTTGTCTAACATGTTACTTAGGATTTTGAAAATGTGTTAAAGTCTCCAGATGGAGAGCGGTAACAAGTCATAATATATACAGTTTTCGCTTCAGATACCTTCCAGGCAACTCCACACACCTCTATGTTTTTTTCATAACAGTAAGATTCTAAGCCAAGGTCGTCTACGTCAAGAGACTGATTACTCCTAATTCCAACACCACCGCCTTTGTGCTCAGTCCTACAGTAATTTGAAACAAAATTAAAATTTGGGAAGTTTACAACTTTTAGCTCCTTATTTTTACACCATGTCTCCGTAAAACATAGAGACTTTGGTTCTCTGTCAGTTATACCGGGTGCCACAGCATACTGGCTCACACCTATATTTCTTTTATTTATTAACTTTTTTGCGAATTTTTGAGCCGATGTTAAATTTTTTTCAAGCATTTTAAGAAATTTATCTAGAGTGCTTTGGAATCCCAAAATTCGATCCACGGGAGGTAAACTCCAAAGGAAAAATATAATTTTTCTTCTCGTTTCACTAACAACTGTTTGCGAAGCCTCCAAAGTTGAACATATCACTTTCTTATCAAAAGCTTTTTTTTCAAATGGGATGGCGGGAGCTCATAGTGTTTGTTAAATTATAATTTTGTTTCTGATTTCATTGATATCTATTTCATATCTGTGCTATTTATTTTAAATTTTATTTCATTCGTTTAAAAGTATAAAATCCACTTTCAAAATAACTTTTATTAAAGCTTAACATAGTTACCTTTGCACTACTTATACCTATTAAAAAACAATAGAAAGAACTGAAAGGTAGTTATTAAGAAAAAAAACGTTGTCATTCATATTTCATTATTCGACATTTTTTTAAATTTTACAAAAAGTGCAAATCGCACAATTAATAAAACACTAAGTATTAAATAGATACCTAGAAAAGATAACGGCATTTGAGTTTTACAAATATTGTTCAAAATGACCCCCATCACAATCAATGCATCTTCATCTTCAACAATAAACCGTTTGCAAATGTCATCATTCTTTTGTTTTATAATGTATCTATTCATAGTGCAAAGGTAACTATGTTAATGTTCAATAAAAATTATTTTGAAAGCGGATTTTATACTTTTAAACAAATGAAATAAAATTGAAATAAAAATACCACAGATATAAAATGGTTATCAATGAAATCAGAAAAAAAACATTATGAGCCACCACCTTCCCATTTGAAAAAAAAATTTTTCGACAAAAAAGTGATATGTCCAATTTTGAAGGCGTCGTAAACAGTTGTTAATGAAACGAAAAGAAAAATTATATTTTTCCTTTGGAGTTTACCTCCCGTATAACGAATTTTGAGATTCCAAAGCACGCTAGACGAATTTCTTAAAATGCTTGAAAAAATTGAACATCAGCTCAAATATTCGCAAAACTTACAAGGTATATTCAGAATGTTGCCCTGCATCTAAATATGTAAAAATATACAGGATGTTCTATTTGAAAATCGAAAGTTGAGGTAGGTAATTTTCGGATAAACCGGAAGTGGTATCATATTGTTTGTAAGGTGAAAAAATACATTTTTAACGGTAGTTTATGCCACCCAAATTTCAAATAGATAAGTTAAACAATAAAGGAAATATAGGGGTGAGCCAGTATTCTGTGGCACCCGGTATATTCAATAAAAATTTGATTTACTTTATTTAGGTTCATGCATTGAGTATTTAGTAGTACTATGTCATAGTCTTTGGGAAGGGGCACAGATACAATTTGGTCACTATCTTTTCCTATGTCCTCGATATGGTTTGGGAAAAAGAAATTTTGAAATTTCGATCCCCTTTGGCCAAATATTTGGATTATTAAGCTTGTCTTGAATATCCACATCTACACCAAGTTTAAACGAGTTATAATCCTGTGACTAGTTTATTTGTTCACATATAAATATTTTTGTTTGTAGGTTATTTGTGGCAGATAGTTAATATTCATTAAACTTAGTTCTGGGAATCACGCCAAATTCTAAAAAATAAATAGAAATAAGAAAATGGCCAAAATATGTCAAAATAAAGTGTAGTTTTCTGGGGCAAACTGTTGAGGTTTGCCTTTGATACTACACTTTATTTTGACATATTTTGGCCATTTTCTTATTTCTATTTATTTTTTAGAATTTGGCGTGATTCCCAGAACTAAGTTTAATGAATATAAATATTTTATCTGGAAATTTCCCAATTAGGAATTCTTTAAGTTCTCAGCAGTGAAATTTTTCCTGTAGCGTGTTACAAGGAACCATGATTTTCTTAACACAGCTACTGCTGATGTGTCTTCATCTGCATTATTTCCAACTATGATTTCTTTCTTCGGAGGAAGAGGTCGTTCTATAGTAGTATGCTTTTTTCTATCTGACGAGACAGCAGTTGAATCCTACTTATTTATATTAATTATCTCTTCCATTTTATTTTTTGAGTTAGCCTGTAAAATTGCCGTGGATAATTGTTTTTGCGTGATTTGTTGATGCTGGCTTTGAGAATGCGTTTTTGTTTTGGTTGAATTTTGTTGGTTAGATTTCAAACTGTCTGCTGATCGATCTGAAGTTAGATGTTGACATTTGGAGGTGCCGGCTGAGGTTTCTGTTTGGTGCTTATCAAACTTGTTAGGTAAAAAAGTAGAAGAAAGTTTCTGCTCATTATTTCCTTGTTCCTGTACGTGTATGCATTTTTCCCATCAACATATTGTTTTTTTCTACTAGATCTTTGATTATGTAATTTTTGTGCTTAATTAAAGATTTAAGGTAGTACCATATTTGCATCTGCAAGGGGTCTTCTGAAGTATTTTGCACATCTTCGTCTATCTGTCTTTCTTCATTTAGGTTATGTTCATTATCATTCTGCAACATTCCATCGCAACAAATAAACTCACTATCGTTAATTAAAATTGTATTTTTTAAACGTTTAACACAACTATGATGCATCACTGTATTTTGCATCTCACACATTTTAGTCCTGAGGATGCTTTGGCTTTACAATATTTGCAAGACGATTCACGTGCTACTTCACTCGGCGCCATTACTCCCTCTAGGCATTAAAGAGAAACAAATGATGCCCGTTTTGGAAAATATTAATGTTAGGCGTATTTTTTTTAATGAAACGCCCTATATATTTTTGCACCATTAATAGACTATTTTTTTCTGAATACAATGATGTGCATAATATGGTAGTTTGGATGAATAGTTTCCTTAATATAGCTAAAAAACTATTGAAATTGTAGAAATTACTTACAACAGTGATATTACTGAAAGATAGCCATGGCTTCAAAATAATATATTTTCCAAAACGGGCTCATTTGTTTTTTCTCTTTAATACATAAGAAACTTTTTTCTAATCCTCTCACATGACATTAAATGATGGAACAACATCATTCTATCTTTAATAAAAACCATTTAAAACCGTTCACACTTAAAATGAACGCATTGTACAAATAACCTTATAAATACGCCTGAAGTTATTTATACCAATTTCGTTATTCAAGAACCATAACATATAACAATACCAGTAGATAAAATTCGGACACGGTCGGGGACGTTTCTTAACACCGCACTTAAAAAATCTAAATTGTCCATATTAAATTCATGTATCATGCATGAATCCATTGTTTGCAAGTTATCTGAAGCAACTTTAACAAAACCTTGTTCTGTATTTCCACAAAATTTAAAAAAACATATGAAAAGAACTTGAAAACAAACATCCGTCATGATCCGCCATCAATATCATTAATGTCAATTGTCAAGCCTAGCCTAATCAGAATCGTGTGCGTGCGCTGGGAACTGGAATTTACGACGTCACTGGGCGCGGGAATTCAAAATTATTTAGTGTTAATGCAAATTTCAAACTTTAAAATAAAATACTAATAGACAATAAATCAAAACTTTGTTGCTGTTTTTATTAAATAAAATCCCATGCTATTCAACACAGGTGTTAGAATATCACAATTTTGATATGAGGGATGACCCTATTAGTCGTGCTTGAAACAAGAAAGACAATATTTTCAAATACATATTTGTATAAATTATTAGTTTCCTATCACCAACATACATTTTCTACCTGCTAAATTCCTAGAAAAAGAGAATCCGGATCCGAATTGTACATTCCAAGGATGGATTTACTCGCAATAGGAAATAACGCAAACATGGTAAAATTATTATTATTATTATTAAAACTTATACCACAGAATTAATAACAATCAGAACCCAATCTCAAAGTCGGCACCTTTTATCATTTGTAGCCAGATTCGGTGACCTCCAATATACAGGCTGTCTTCTAAAAAACGGCCAAAGCCATAACTCAGTGAAAATTTAATTTATTTTGTTTTTAATTGGGGAATGTATATTGGCCCACGAAGTGCTCTTTTCAGCATATAAAACATGGAGGTACTACTTCCGGTTTTACCGGAAGTGACGTCATTGTCATTTTTTTAAATAGCACCCTATACATTTTTTTAGAAATCTCTACTAATCGTAAAATTTCATTTCCGATGATGTGTCACAAGTCAATACTTTCCCACCAGTAACTAATAACCCCCTAACAATTTAATTTTTCCCGAGGTAAGACAAATTGCTATTAAATTATCAATAGTGCCGTGAAGAACAAAAACAAACACAAATGTCAACAAATCGACATTTAACATTAGTTTCACACATTTCACACATTAGTTTTGTTTTATGATGTTAGAACAATAAAATCTCTTTCCATTGCACAATTGATAATTTAATAGCAACTTGCCTTACCTCGGGAAGAATTAAGTTGTTGGGGTTATTGGTGGGAAAACATTGACTTGTGACACATCATCGGAAAGGAAATTTTACGCTTAGTAGAGATTTCGAAAAAATGTATAGGGTGCTATTTAAAAATATGACAATAAAGTCACTTAAGTTGTACCACCATGTTTTATATGCTGAAAAGAGCGTTTCGTGGGCCAATATACATTCCCCAATTAAAAACAAGATAAATTAAATTTTCACTGAGTTATGGCTTTGGCCGTTTTTTAGAAGACAGCCTGTACATCGGCCATATTCTTAGTCAAAACGTTCAGGGCCTTACTTGAATAATTTGTAGCTCTTTCATAAACAGTCTTATATGGTTGTATTATTTCCTCCATTAAGCATTATTTTTTTTCATGGCACTTCAATTCAACTCATACACAATAGATATCAGAGGTTTGCTATTTAGGAAACACTATTACCGATGAAAAATATTTTCCTAAAATTAATTCACAGTCGAATTGGTTCATTCTACCACCACTTTTATTACACTGAACACTTAAATAACTGATTGTAAATTGTCTAGAGGCTTGCGAACACTAGTTGTGTAAAAATCTTACTAGCGGCGTACTGTCGCTAATACTGGCCTGGCACATTCTCTTCTTAAGAACATGGCGGACTAACGTGCGCGAAGACGTTGCGCGAACTTTTCCCGCCAATAGGAGATAGTATTCTGATTGTTATTAATTCTGTGCTTATACTTATTAATAATGTGACAAAATCAATTTACTTCTATTGACGTTAATATGACCTGTAACAAAACATCTGCATAAATGATGTAAAAACTAATTTAAATTACTCATAGAAATGTATACAGATTGCGAAAGTACTCATCTTGACATAGGAAACCTCAAAATATATACGATGTGAAGTGCCGCTGCCTAGAAACAAATGCTTTACTACTCCTACATTTCCGTCTTTGGTCACCTTATGTTCGTCTGCATAAGTCATTCATCAATTATCGACTGCGCACGCAATGTAACAAAACAAAAGTAAGCGGCAAATTTAGGTCCTATGTCAAGATGAGTACTTTCGTACTACTCCTACATTTCTGTCTTTGGTCACCTTATGTTCGTCTGCATAAGTCATTCATCAATTATCGACTGCGCACGCAATGTAACAAAACAAAAGTAAGCGGCAAATTTAGGTCCTATGTCAAGATGAGTACTTTCGCAATCTGTATAAATATAAAAGCTATTATTTATTCACAATATTGCAGAAATAAATGAGAATGAGTTTGGAAGTAAATTAATAATTATTTTAAAGAAGTCACAATTTTGCAGTTTTTGTGCATTTAAATTGACTACATGTTTGATGAATATAGTTGAAATCTCGAATGTTGTCGCTCACGTCATCATCTTTGAATTTCCGAATCAAATCAACTCAGGGTTACATAGAGTGGAATGCATGGGCATGGCCATTTAAAAGTGGTTTGAATCAGTTGTAAAAATCACTAACCATGTCTTTGGCTACGTGCATCATATGACGAACATAACCTTAAATTTTTAGTTTTTGCAAATTTATTTTCAATTTTAATTTAAATTTTTGTGATTTTATCTTGGATTCCTTATAACATTTAAAAACTCTCTCAGACAGCAGATACATAAAGTTTCAATGTAGATTATTAAAAATAGACTGATAATTATAGGTTGGATTTCTAACCAACAAAAAGCATCTTATTTTATTTATTTATTTATTTATTTATTATATTTTACGGGAAAACCCCATTACAAAATTTGATTTTACATAAAATAACATTTATGGCACAAGTATAAAAGGCAAATATAAACAATGGAAAAAATACACATAAAATATAAAAGACAAGTACAAACAAGTGATAAAGAATAAAGCACAATAATAATAATAATGTCCACATTAACAATGAAACTGCATTGACTTCTGTTCAAAAAGTGTACTGACAATAGTTGTCCCCCCTTCACCGACAGCACAGCCAAACCCAGCTACTTCAAAGTTACGCTGTTCGAATGAAGTAACGTATTATGCGAACTTTCTGTGCGCAACCTCAAAACAACTAGGTTCAGCCAAGACCGCCGGCAAAAAGAAAACAACTAATATCTCTTGATTCTATTTTTAAATTTACTTAATGAACAGTCGAACATGTCCAGGCCACTATTATTGACAAACTTCAAGGTTCTGGTCATTGACGAATTCATTCCATAGTTTGTTGAATGGAACTCAACATTAAAACACAAATTGTTTCTAAGTAAATGACTAGGAACATTAAACCCAATCAACTCGAGCAGCTCTGGGCAAGATATTAACCCATTTAATAGCTTAAACACAAAAAGCAAATCAATCTCCTTCTTGTTAAAGAAATTAAGTTCAATCTATTTAATATACCATTATATTGGTGGTCGATTATTGAATGATTTACACAAAAAGCACAAAATCTTAAGAATTTGTTCTGGACACGCTCAATTGTTGTTTTATGAACATTGTACATTGGAGACCATATAGTAGAGGCATACTCCAAATGGGACCTTACAAGGGAGCCATACACACATTTAATAGCTTCCACAGAGAATTCGCTACAGTTTCGTAGGAGAAACCATAACATTTTCGAAGATTTAACTGAGATATTATTAATGTGTTCATTAAAATTCAATTGACTACTGAATGTTACCCCTAGATCTTTTACTGACCAAACACGTTTCAAACTTACAGTACCTAAACAGTAAGATGAATCAAACTTAATATTGCCCTTAAAAAATGATATAAAACAACATTTGTCAATATTCAGGTAAAGACAATTCTTAGTACACCACTCATTAATATTATTAATATCATCCTGAACAGATTCTACATCTTTGATACAGTTTATGGTTTTAAATAGTTTGAGATCATCCGCAAACAAGAGAAACTTACAATTAACAATTATATCACTAATGTCATTAATAAATAGGCAAAAGAGTAGGGGAGCACAATGCGACCCTTATGGAACACCTGAACTGACAGTAATATCATTTGAGATGAAATTACCGTGTTTGACTTTTTGAATACGTCCAGTTAAGAAACTTGAGATCCAGGCAAGAAGACTCTCGCTAAAACCCACACTCGACAACTTATTGATCAAGACATTATGGTTTACCCTATCGAATGCCTTGGAGAAATCCGTGTGCACAGAATCAATCTGGTTTTTATTCTCCAAGGCATTTAATAATGAGTTTTGGTAAACTAAAAGATTAGTGACGGTTGATTTACGATGACAAAAGCCATGTTGTTCGCTAATAAATAGCTCCCTACAAGACCAACTTAATGCATCGTATACAAGGCTGTCAAAAAGTTTAGGGATCGCTGATTGAATACACACACCCCGGTAATTTCTAACATTCCCCCTGTCACCAGACTTAAAAATAGGCATAATATAACTTTCTTTCCATCCATAAGGAAACAGACCCTGTTTCAAAGAGGCATTAAATAAAAAGCATAAAGGGGTAGTTAGAGTACAAATGCACCTCTTCAGTAAAATATTAGGAATGCCATCTGGCCCTACTGAAAATTTATTAGGTATCTGAGTCAGTTTTTCATAGATATTACAAGGTGATATTGATGGACAAGTGATAACTAAATTGTTGTTGAAGTTTACTGGACTATTGTGGTTGACAGGTTGATCATTAGAATATACCATGGTAAAGTAGTCTGCAAGCACACCAACAATATCCATGTCATCATAGAACATTCTGTTAGTTAGGCTAAATGATCTCTTCTCGTTCAAGTATTTCCAAAATACCTTCGGATCAGAGCTGAGACTTAAATCAATACTTTTAATATAGTTGCTGTAACAGGTTTTTGACAGTTCATTGCAGCTGGATCTCAATCGAGAAAATATCAAATAGTCATATTCATTATTAGAATTTTTAAACCGTTTGTGAGCGATTTTCTTCTTTATAATTAAACGTCTCAGCTCTTGATTGAAGTATTTAGGAAAACTTGAGGATTTAAAATATTTGAGAGGGACATAAAGGGCAATGCCTGTATTAAGTATCTCATAAAATTTAAGAGCAGCTTGATCAACATTTGTAGTAATTAAATTATAATCCCAGTCAATAGATGCAAGATAATTATTTAAACCTAAATAATCAGCGTTTCTAAAATCATAATATGGTATATTTAACTTAAGAGAGTTCTCATAATTATTACTTGTCACATTAACTGAGAAACAATAACCTATGTGATGGACATTATCAGAAAATCGGTCGCTTTAGAAACAGTTGTGTCTTTAATATTTTATTAAATTAATGCAATTAAAACTTCATTAATAATGTACCGAGCAAGATTTCAGTTGATAGTACAGGAACCAAGAAATGTTGATAAAAATGCCGTAATATTCGAAAATTTTAGAAAATGCATTTTGAGGTTAGTTGTAACGTCACGTGTACGACACCCAATCCAGGCATTTAGAGGTTACTTTCTTTACAAACAGTAAAATTAAAGCACTCACAAACGATGTATACAACAATTTACCTGTAATTAGGAAACTTGAAACACCACAGTAAGAAACACTACAAACTAAAGGAAATATAAAATCAATAAATTTGATAAATGCATCTACTGCACGCTACTGAACTGACAGAATGCTTAACGTTGGTTGCAGCTACAACAAGCGGTTGTGTTATTCATTTGTAAAATGCATTGTTACGCTTGGAACATCAGTCGTAGCCCCTGCAGACTTGACGTCTGTTATTCGCATATACAATGTGCTAGTACACTGCGCGGCATATAAACCCAAACATCACGTTCTTTTAACACGTTCGCTGCGTTATCTGATATTTGCGTTTTGCTGTGGGAGCGATACAGGTCTATAGAATCCCATAGTCGTGCGCGCCACCTAGCGATACGGGGTACATATGTCCCGTATGTGTGTTTTATTAAAAAGTAGCCTCTATCTTGCTCGCCATATGAGCTAGGTATGTCTAGCCAATTGCCGCCAGCAACCATAGTGCGATACGGGACACATATGTCCCGTATCGCAATGAACGTGTTAATTGTATAAGGTGATCATCCTGAGCGTGACCGATGCAAACATTGCAAACTGTCATTTAAAAAAAAGCCTTAAGGTTATTGATATCAGAGACGTCAAAATTGCAATCTCTCCAGTTCATGTACAAGAAAAATGAATAAAACCTTGGTTTAATTTTATCATTTTATAAATGTTAGGTAGTAATAGAATTTGTGTCTAAAAGAAAACCATTAGGAAATAGAAAAGCTGGTTAAACGCAACAATTTTAATTTGTTAAAAACCTCAAGATAAATTATGTAACATAGAAATTAGTAGGTAACTAGTCATAGCTTCATTGTTATCTATGACTTCTTGTAATCTTTTTGGCATCGAGTTAATTAAATTTATGAAATATATTGCTCTTTTACAATGAGACTATATACACGAATATGTCGGTCGTGACATGACTGAAATACTAGCTTTTTCATTAGAAAAAGTAACCCTTCACCAAAAATTCACTGCATCCAAGAAGTAGATTATAAGATAATTCGACCTTGCTTTTTTTTTCTTTATTAAGCCAATATTTTTTCGTATTTTTCCCTTGGGTCTGTTTTTCGAATTCATCTTAAGGCAGTCAGTCAAGGAAGTTTGTCTCTATTTGCTTTCTTTGCTGTTTCAAACATATTATTATAATGTCTTAAATAATCAACATCCTGCTTATTCCTGCTCAACTGTAGTACATAATAGTTTATCTACCTGTTCCTCATTTTCTTTCAATAGACTCTTCATTCTCTCATCGTTCTCTAATTCAATGAACAGTGTTTTACTTAAATTATATTCTACAGCTATCCTTATAGACGAGCCAGACCCAATTTTGGTAATTATGCGTAATTTTTCAAATATTACTTAATTATCTTGGCATCGTTATAAGTGACAAGTCTTATAATTTCAAATTTAACAAGTTGAGCAAAATTTACATTGATAAAATCAAAGTGTACCACATTTATATGCCGCGCAGAAAGCCGCACAGTGTACAATTTCAGCTGATAGAAAAATCGCACGTCTTTGATAAGTTCATAAATTGATGACGTGAGCGGCAACATTCGTTATTTCAACTAAATATGAACTTGGTGTCAATAAACTGTAAAGAGCAATACTCTTGTATGTACAATTGCTAAAAACTTGTTATTTTAATAATAATCCTAATAATATACATACACTAATTACACTAAAATACAATGTATTTTAGTGTAATTAGTGGAGGTTTTCAATGAAGGTTCTAAATTGTTTTTTATGAAATTTAAACTTTCTATCAAATCATAATCCATAGCCTAGCAAAGATATGTTTGCTTGCAAAACCCTGAAACCTTATTCACTATTTTCGTTATGCTCTTTATCATACCACTGTAGACCATATATATTAAAATATTTTCAAATAAATGCTAATTAAACAGATCCCTCATTAATAGTGTTTAGTTAATAAAAAAATTATGTTTCAAATCAAAATAAGTAAGTATATAAGTAGATAGCGTATTGTAGCGTAACGCTTTAAATATTTCTTAAAGAAAGCTGGTCATTGATTTGTTAATAGGTCGTTCCTTAAATCGAATAGGTTATGTTTCTCTTGTGTAAATGTTTGCGTATTTTTATTTACTGTAATGGTGTTGGTAAAGATTAGGCTTGAATCGTTTTGAAATCACCTCTGTGTAATTTAATTAAACCCTTTCTATGTAGCATATTTCCTCTACAGTAACAATAGAAATCAAAAGCATACATCAATTAAATTTAAATGAAAAGAACTATTCATTAGTCTTAGCTAAATATTAGTAAAAGATTTATATAATTTATCTTAAATTAATAAATTCAAATTGTAATATATTTTTTATTACAAAGTAGTAACAGTAAAATTTATTTGAAGGTTAATTTCACTTTTCCAAGGTATGTTCAACTGAGTTCCTAAAAATATTTACGAAGAAAAGGATATTCGTAATTTTTTTACAATATTTTGTCGTTTTGAAAATTATTAAATAGACTTTTAATGCTTTTACATTAGCTACTTTCCACTTATATCACAATTTACGCTTCGAGCCCATGCGCTTGAGACACAAATGTTTTAAGCTCAAGCATACAACGGGAAAGGCTATTTGTGAAAATAAAATGTGTTAATGTCAAAAGTCAAAATATTACTTAAAAAGGAAACTCGAAAATATAAGACAATTTTTTCTTTAAAACTCTTAAAATCCTATTAGTTGGTCTTGGTAATATAATTTGCTTTAAAATGAATGTACAGAATAAAATATGCGTTGGATGTAAGATTATTTTTTCTCATTCAATTCTACCGTTTTATTATTATTGTTAATTAGCTTGATTATGAATAGCAATTATAGCTTTTAGTGAAGGTTAATTTTTTGTCTAGCAATCGCAATAATATGTTACGTGATGACCCAGGCTTATCCATTTCAAAATTATTGATAAATCAAACGGTCAACAAACAACGAACCTAACCGCATTTATGAGATTTGACATTTGTCACATTTGTGTGCTTCAAGCTCAGAAGAAATAGGTGGTCCTCGAAGGAGCACGGGAAGGTAACTTTGTATGCGAAGCACAGACAAGTTTTAATCAACGGGAACGTGAGCTTGACGCATTTGTGTGCTCATGTGCTTGAATTGTGCACTCAAACGGTGCAAGTGGAAAGCACCTATTATCTTCTTATATTGGAATCTGACATACAAGATTTGTTGACAAAAAATTAAAGTTCTGTAAAGGTAGGCACATGTCTGTAAATACTGTTTTTACTAAGTAGGTACATTATCATATTGTTTAACAGTACAATGATGGCCTACATGTTTTCTGTTGGCCTAAATGATTGTACTTTAAATTCACTTTCTTTAAAATTTTTAACAAAACATGCGTGTTTCCACATGAGCCTGCTCATTACCATAAGTTCTGTTTGCGCCGTTCTTTTCACAAATTCTTCTTATCAGTGTGAAAACAAAACATTTGCTTTAGAATTAAAAAGAAACTAAATAAGTACAATTATTCATAAACCTCTGAACTTTGTTGTAGCAGTACAATACATTTATAATACGTAAATATTATTTTTTTTAAATTGACAAAGTACCTCAAAGTCGTCATTAAAGTGGTAGAAATAGTCAGTAAAGTAATCCATTATTATACTATTCTGCGATTTTTTGTAGTTGGCGGAGGTAGCAGTTAAACGTCAACATAAATTTAATGAATAATACAAATTGTAATTGTAATTTTGCTAAATAAAATGTTTAGACAATAGGGTTGATTATTATTTTTTTAAATTCATAATTGTACTATCACTATTAATATTGCTAAAAATATTGGTTTTCTTACAAAAAATTATTCCAATTTGACATTTAAATAATTATGACATTTCTTAATGTCACTTAATAGCTATTTATATTATAAGTGGCATATGAGGTATTTTATAGCACACGTCTGAAGTTTACAAAATGAACCGAAGGTAAGTTTTACAAAACAAACCGATGATGAGTTTTGTAAACAGACGAGTGCTATAAATTATAGATATGGCACGTATAATATACAAGATTTTATCTTCGCTCGACATTAATTTTTTTATACATAAAAAAGTACTAATCAATTAATATTATTTATTGTCAACACCACACAGTATCTACAAGTAAGCATGGTTGAGATATAAGATGGTTTCTTACGGCGCACATTTTGACTACCGCTAGGACTACGTCATCAAGTAGAAATCTTGGTGCGAATTTTAAATATAAAGTAGATTAATTGAACAGATTTTGCTGTTTCTAAATAACATCTAATCTTGAAATCAAGTACCATAAATTGAAAATCTACCGATTTATATCTAGCTCGTGGTGTTTATTTGCATTTTTAATTAGAACGTGTTTGACATAATATGAAATAAACTTGGAAAAATTAATCATGATTTCTAATAAATAAAAATTGTCACAATTTCACATTTGTAGACTTAATTGAAAATAATAATTATTTATTCTTTCATTGAATGTTAGAAAAGAAGATTTATTAATTTCTTTTTATTTGTTTACATATTATTCATAATATTCAACGAAAGAATGAATATAATAGCCTTGTTCGTAGAGTAGTTAGAAACCATCAGAAACTGTCCGACGCATGCGCATTTGGTTGTAGAGTTGCGCGTGTTAAGTCAAAGCACTTTTAAATTTCAGAGCTCTATTCAAAATCACATCTCTACAGTCATCAAACTATCACAAATCGGTTCTACGAACAAAGCTATCAACTACATAATAAATCATAACTATTTTTTTAATTCTGTAAATTTTGTGATCTTGTGTGTTTTCCTAAGTTATCTTATATTTTTCTGTTGATTTCTCGTAGACGAATGTTAATTTGTTGTCCGAACAAGACAATGAATAGCATAGCCGGCAAGCATCTTTTGCTACCTTGTCAAAGATTTGATCCTCTTCAAATAGTGTCTTGCTGTGGACACGGTTAAAAGAGTCCTCCATCACCTTCGTGCATTTTTCAATTAAAACTGATACGACCAGACTAAATTAATACATTCAAATAACTGAAACTTGACGTTCTGAATGTTATGTAGCAGATTTGACAATTTGTTATTTGACAGTTGACAGTTCCTACTTAGCACAAAACATATAGCTACTTAGTGGCACTCAACAAGTTTTTCTATTTGCGCAGTTCAATATGAAAATCGAGCCAAGATAAAACTAACCATATTTTATCTCAACCATGACAAATAAGTAATAATTAAGTATTAAGTTAATAACAATAGCTATTTATTGATGTCTCCTTAGCAATTGGTGGTTTGCATGCTTTTTTTTATAATATGCGTGTGATAAATATATATCTCACTATACTAAAGCCAAAATGAGTAGTCAGTAGAGCAAAAAATTCACTGGAAATTCTTCAAAGTATTAAGCTGTTATGGAATATAGAAGCGGCAGCTCGTTTTACCATATAATTCCATATAATTCAGAGAAATATATAGTTTTATCCGCCTACCAGAGATGAAAACCACAACTAGGTCATTATGTTTAATTGGTATAGTCAACCATAGTACATGCTTGAACGTGTGCCACCTTTATACCCAATAATTTGTTCGACTATTGTAAAGGTCGTCCAGCGAACCTAGATAGCGCATTCAGTGGCGTCACATATGCTGCAACGCAAAGGATGTGCATTGTTCAACTGCGTTGCTATACCTAATTCGTGGAGATAATGTTGCCAGATGTAAGCATATTATTTAAAATTTAAGACATGGTAACTCATACTCGTGCATAAATTAACACAATCCGCTTTCATTTGTTCGAATTATGGAATTTATGAAATTCGTAAATCCGTACTCCCCTGGCTCTACTGACTACTCTTTTTGGCCCAACTATAGTGCTATTATAAACAACGTCATTATGACATTGAAATGAGTGTCATATTACTGTCATTATATAACGAGCGTAGATAAAATTATTTAAAAAATGGGGTTGATTAATGATTAATCTTAGTTTCACAATTTCTGGATTTAAAAATAGTATATTATGTAATTAGCATTTAATGATAGTCATTAAGGACACGAGTATCGTAATGAATACGAGTGTCTTAATAACCATTAAATGTGAGTTACTAACACTACTTTTTCTACGACCTGTCATAATAATAAAACATAAGCCCTTTATTTTCAAAATTTACTAAATTTATAATAAAATTATGGGTTGTGACAAAGAAAATATGGAAATTTTATCACAAACAAAACAGAAATGTCAGAAAACCAAGGTTTAACAAAAAAAAAGAGGAAATTTTAGAATTAGTCTTTTTGATTTATAGTTATATTCTATAACTATCGCACGTAACATGTTGCCTATATACAAATTTTGTAAACTAATTTGTCAGACCAGAATACAAATATAATTAATTAACCCTTTAGGATCAGAGTTAAGATGCAAGTGGCATAGAGACTCTTGTCATCTATATCAGACATATCATTTAACTCTTATTCTAATGAACTAATGCCAAGAATATACAAATATTAAATTCATTTAACCTTATCACTTGTGATCGGATGCAATGCAGCCAATCTACGAACACCCCTATCAACACAAGATTCCTTTATTAATTTTCTTTTTGTTATTGTGCATCATTCACAATAACACCAGTCTTGACTTGCATCCTTTTTTCATATACCATATTTTCATATTTGCACACTACATAGCAAAGCAGCAATCGTTCACACATGTACTATTGAAAGCAAAAAATTTTCAACGATATTTAATCAAGTGATACTGTTTTTTGAAAAATATGCACATTTAGTGTGCGTCATCATTCATGTAATGTCAAAGAATTGGATGCAAACAATTTATGAATTTATAACATTCACTGATATAAACACGTGTAATTTTGTAACATTGATCAAATAAACTGTTTATTTATAAATAACCATTTGCAAGGTATGTACAATACTATTTTATTTTTGTTTTGTAAGTTTATATCATTATTATATTATGTTATATTATAACAGATTATAAAATACTGGTAAGTCAATCATATACATACCTACCTCTTTAGTGCTTAAATATTTTTATTTAATTAAATTATTATTGCTTTTCCTAACTTCAAACATTGTTTGCATCTAATTATCTGTCAGATGACATTTTCACTAAATGAGCGTATTATGCCGCATTGAGAGAACTTTGACTGTAGCGTGCTTGCGTACTACACTAAATTTAACCAATCAGTGAGCTGTACTCCCCTGAATTCTTTACCCCATTCATCTGTCTCAAAGAGCTAATTATCTGTCGCATCTTCAATAACCTGCAAATAAAATTTGTAAATCCATCTTACCTTATTAAATGGTCAGGTATCAATGTTATTTATTTATTTTACTATTTGAAACACAGAACATAGATTTGAAATGTAGCTTGACGCGATGTCGACAGTGTCGACACTACACTTTTCTTTGGTGTGCTACATTTGAAAACTAGATGGTGGGAACCTGTCGCGCTTGACAATCGAAATTCTCCTAATGCGGCATAAGTCTTTGTAAAATGGTTTTAAAGTCATATTTGACATTTTGTAAAATCTTTGACATTGACGTATCAAAAGAGAAATCCATAAAGGAAACATTAATTTTATTTATTAAATCTCTAACATAAAAACAACGATGTAAAATTTAAAAGTCCATGTTGCCGAATTCTTCTACTGGCAGTTGAATTAGATGCTGGAAAATGTGTTTCTTCCTTAGCCTCTTCCACATTAGAAGACCGTGGATGGCCATAACTCAGCATACGAGCTATAGATTTCTATTTTATATCCATTTGCGCTTTGGGTAAAATATTATTGTTTTGTGACAATGTATCTCATCTGCTACACACCAGAAGAACCATCCAGCTTCTAACTTGACCATTGCAATTCTTCTTTCGACGTCTGTAAGCTTGTGGTTAGGCATGTTTTAAAGTTTAGAAAATATTTAATAAGACAATCAATATAAAGTGACACTAACAAAACAGAGTGGAATTCGTCACCACTTTTCTCCTATTTACAAAGCTGAAATAAACCGATGAACATTTTTTGCTCCCAATAGTACATTTATATAAGGGAGTAGCATGGACGCATGTCTGCATCTGTAGCCTGTAGCCGTCGTGTATCGATTTGGTAGATAACGGCCACAGTCACATCTTACGAACTTGACCAAAAACTTTTCTATGTAGTGATTTGAAATTATAGCACGGTATATGTATATAAAAATAATCTGATAAAAGATTTGAAAAAATTTTTTTTTTTTTAAATAATTGGTGCACATCTAGGAAGAAGTATTTTCAATAATATTAAAACAAAAATACATTCTATACAAAAAATAAAAAATCACTCTTAGAGTCTTAGGCAGGTACAAACAGAGAAGTCACAGTTCAAACTGTATATCACCTGTACGTAAAACAAAATTTTTGTGAAGTATAGGAAAGTTTGGTGAAGTAATCATATGTGTTTAATCCTATCTATCTGTGCTTAAAATATAAATCGATAAACTATTTCGAATATCTCTTTTTTTATAAATATATAGTTTTAATTTAAGCTACATAATGCTTAATTCATTTGATATTTTGGAGTAAGAAAATTTGATTGTACTTTGTAAATAATTTATTTAGTAATTAGTGTTTAAAGATATTAATTACACAAATACAGTAACGAATAAGAAATGCAGAGGTAAAATACAGTGGATATTTTAAGTATGACAGTTTAGGGGCTGTGAATAAAAATTGAATTGATATTGATATTTAAGATTGTTTGTCCTAATAGTAACCTTGTATAGAGGAAAAACTTATTGTATACCTATTTATGTTATTAAATAATGTTAAAAAGTTTTTTGAATCAGAAATATATACCTGATTGAAATATAACTATAATAAACGATTATTTAAATTAATTTCATTTCTAGGTGTAGTTTTACTGTTGTGCACATTACTTACTATCCCGATCAACATTCTATCTTCCCAAGGTTCGTTATTACAAATTCATTAATACCTTCTTCCTTATTCCCTACTAATCACATACAAACCCATCTAATTTTATCATTCAATCTTTTAAAAGGTCATTTCAACATTTTTTGTATTTAAAATGTAAATTAGGGGGGTAAAATGAATACAAAGTACAATTACTAATTTTTAAAATTGGAGTTTTAATCTTTCATCAATATGAAAGGTATAGTGTAGTACTCATTATAATGCAAATTTTTCTATTATCCTCAGAGAAATTTATTCCTAATAAAAATTGGTATTTTTCTTTCACACACAAATTGGTCTATTTGGAAAACTTACTGTATGTGCACACCTAAGAAAATACAGTAAAAATCATGGTATAAAAATCACAATACAGAACTTCATACTATAATATTACAATGAGAAGAGTGCAAAACTATTAATTTAGTTTAAATCGAAAATATTGAAAAAAGGAACCTGCAGAAGATGTTCCAAATTAAAAGTTATATTAGCAGAATCACAGATCTATTTTAATTTTTTACAATTCTTTTACAACTTTCTCAAAAATGGTCAGTCAGGTACTATTCACCTCATTTCATTAAAAAATGTGAAAATTTTGCAGATAAATGAAATTCCTAAGTAATTTCTCAATTTTTTAAATCTGTTCTTACTGTGACATGAACAAATTCTGTTAATGAATGTTCTAAAATAGACTACCTACTTTCTGTAAAATGATGGACAAACATCATACAGCGATGAATGTAAAATAGATATTTGATTATAATGTACCTAATCAGTTTTTACATATTTGGTAAAATTATTTACAAACAGAAATTATTTGTAATCTTATTTTTTTAAATGAATAGAAAAGAATGTATAATTGAGTGTGTAAAGAAACAGTAACATTTTTTAATGTTTTTTAAAAATAAGGGTACTTTAGCCTTGCACCAAATCCATAGTTTTGCACCTCCCTTGTAAATGAAAGGAAATTTTTTAAATTAAAAATTACATTTCGTTTTAGGAAAGTACCGACTTTTAGCAAAAAAATTTCTGTGAGAAATAAATATTAAAAACGTTTTTCATATGATTTGTACCATTGTGATAGCATTGTATATTCAGAAATTGTTTATTTATTAATTCTGTCTACCTGTACTTTGTTCAAAGTTACCTTTCGAATTTATCAGGAGTCTTATTGACATGGACATTTAATTTAATACACATAAATTTACTTGTAATAATAATAATAATACTGTTTTTCATGAGCTAAAATACTGAAATGGCCTTATATTTCACATATCAGCAGATAAAGCAATCAAATAAAAACTATTATTACCTACATAATATTAGACACAAAGATGCTTAATAGCTTTTTACTGCGATTTATTGCTAATGCAGGCGCCAAGAGCTAGTATGTATTCTAGTAAATTGCATGCTCTAATTTGATTTACTTTGTAGACTATGCATGTGCATGTTTTTTTACTTTATTTGTTATTAGTGTTTGTTTATTAAAGTATCACATATGATTCGAAACTCATTAATAGTATTTTTTTAATAATTGGCCCAAACAAAGTTGGTTTTTTATCTACAATTTTTTTTGTTTTTGGAATAATTGAGGTACAAATTTTATTATTGTGCTTTTAAATTAAGATTTCCTATAACTTTTTGTATACATACAGATTTTAAAGTTTTCAACAAAGGAAATTTTTTTATATATTAACATCACGCGAAGTCAAATTTGTTGCAAAAGAATCAGAAGTAAATAACTTCAAGTAAGATATATGTAGTATGCCTCTTGATGTACAAGGTGTCCAACTGAGAATTCCCCTACCATAACTTGTTTAGTTCCGGCCATATTTGAAAATTTCAGAAACTGGATGAATGCAGATCCCTTTTTTATCCCCAGATGCTAGATAAAGTAAACTAACAATCGAAATGTCGTACTTTTCAACTGTCATTTTAGTGTGAAAAACGTCACTTTAACGCACCAGTAGACCAGTACGAAAACTATTGTCATTTTTCACACTCAGTGCGAAAAGAACTGTCACTTTTCACACTCAGTGCGAAAAGAACTGTCACTTTTCGCACTGATATAAAGAGAAATTAATAACAAACAATCAAATAAAAATTTATTATAATTTTGTAAAAATTTATTGGAATTTTACATTAAGAACATTAACATTAACAACAACAAAATATCGTACTGTGACATATAATAGAATTGATTATTCAAAGAAACGTCATGATATTTAATATTTTTCAATAACTCTTTTTAATATTTGTACGTTCGTAGAGAAAAAATCTTGTATGATACTCGTGTGAAAATGTGTTTAAGGCACTTCTATGAGTTACACAACTTGGCTACGCCTCATAGTGTAACTTTTATACACGTGCCTTAAACATGCATTTTTCACACTCGTATCAATTACTGTCAAACTTTCTGGCGATTTTTAAGAATTTTTGTCTCCATCATTTTGTAAATATTTTTTAATGTATTTTTATACGGAATTCTGTGGCCAAGATACATTTGCCTATATTGTCGTCATGCTGCAGCCATGTTCATTATTGTTTTATATTATTCTCTATATAAGCTGTGAAGATGTCAAGCCTAACATCATGACTATAATACATTATATAACAATTACTCGAATCACAAGATTTGACTAATAAAAAAGGATTTGTTTTGAGGTGACAGACTAGTTGAAATTTTTAACATACCTATAAAAATCTAAAAATTATGATATCTTAATCTTCTCCGCTCAATAACATGAAAACAAAGAGCAATAGACCTATAAAACCCTACATTTTTAAAAACAGAAAACTTAGCATAAACTGAATATTACAATATGTACAGAGCGTTACCTACTTTTAAAAAAATCAGTCGCCACCATATTGTTTTTATCATGAAAATCAAAAGATATATCTCAATCTTCTTGGCTCAATAAAATGAAAACTAAGAGCAATAAAACCCTACATTTTTGAAAACAGAAAACTTAACATAAACCAAATATTACAATATGTACAGGGTGTTACTTTTAACAGTTGCCGTCATATTGTTTTCATAAAAGTCAAAAAGACCTTAGCCAGCGTCTGAGGATAAGATCTACTTTCATCCAGTTTTTGAAATTTTCAAATACGTCTATAACTAAACGTGTTATGGTAGGGGAATTCTCTGTTGGACACCCTGTACAATAAAGATAATTGAAGTGCGAACATAGGGAACAGTATGTGGGATTTACACACGGCCATACTTGCATTACGAGGGCACTGTTAGTGTGATTTGATTCAATTACTATGTGCCAAGCAAATTGAAATTACAACCGGCAAAAACTGTGATGATCCCTTTCCTTTATTAAACAGTGAGCAAATGGCAAACGCCTGTGCCTACCACTAATTCCTATGTTCGCACTTCCTTGATCTTTAACACAGTGCCTTATACATGATTTTGGACCTTTATTTTTGTTTAAGATCTCATTGAGTTCTTTACGCTTGCACAACCGGTGCAGGTTAATAATCTACCCTTCACTATAACCGATCTTTTAAATGTAGGTATTTATCTGATTTATCAATTTATATTTATTATATAATGTATTTTCTCTTTTACGTTAATTTCGGAGTTAACTGAATCTAAGTTCTAAGTACTTTCGGAACAATAAAGAAAATCATAAATAAAAAAGAAATTTTGTTTTTTTTTGGGGGGGGGGTTGTTCACTATACAGGGTGATTCATAAGGAATGAGTAATATTTTACCTGCAGATTCTATAGTGGAAAATATTAATTTGTTGCTGAATAACTGGGGGGTCAAATATTAATACTTACCTAGATGTGTTGTTATAAAAATAATTCAGTAATGTTGTTATATTTCAGTTATTTTTTAACACATAAACATAAAAGTCGGTATAATTAGGTTTTTTGACGTAAGAAATCGAATATGCTATCATTTTTGGTCTATCGCATAGAGGGCACCATGTAAGCTATCTTGGTTTAACAGAATCCGTCATAACTTTTTTGTACTTCGTTCATTTATAATCTCATTGCGAATTTTTGATTTAACCATTATTTTGAAACAAAAAAGGGATCCTTGTTTTATCTTCATAAAATGCACCCCTATCGAGATATTTACATTTTAGAAAATCCTGCGCATCCAAAATTTTAAACAAACATCCTGATTAATTAGCCTTAATTGCTAAAAATTTTAACAAAGTGTGCTATGGAAATAAGTAAAACATACTGACATATTAGATGTTAAAAATAACTGAAATAACAATTGAATTATTTTTATAACTTTAACACCCTGTATCTCATAATATTTGACCCCCAGGTAAAGTATTACCCATTCCTTATGAATCATGAATCACCCTGTATATATTTTATATATACTGAGTGTCAATGAAATTATTAGACAAGTCATAGCGCCCAGAACTTTCTAGACATAAAATTGAAATATACAGGGGAAAATGCAAGTTTTTCGATATTTGTAATATTTTTGTGACATTTTAAATGCAACACCCTGTATATTTTTACATTTTTGGATTCTAGACGACTGCACTTGTTTGAGAAATGTTTTAGCCCACTTGATTTTTTTAGACCTATTTTTATTTCTGCATCAAGATTGTGAATGTGCTAACATCAATGTCCTGGATCTAGATCCAAGAAAAATTGAATCATCTCTAGAATCAAAAAATGTAAAAATATACAGGGTGTTACGTTTAAAATTTAATAGTTGAAGTAATTTCTGGAGAGACCGAAAATGACAGACATGTGACAAATATCGAAAAATTTGTATTTTCCCCTGTATATTATGTCCTCCAATCTCAATTTTATATCTAGAAAGCTCTGGGTGCTATGACTTGTCTAATAATTTCGTTGACACCCGGTATATAATTATATATAAACGAAATTTGATTCTTACCTAGGTATATGTACAGGGTTATCCAACGAAAAGGCCCACCCTTATATTTTCTTTATTTTTCGAGTTATGAAAAAATGTTTCAAATAAAAGTTGTAGTGAATCAAATGATCTCATTTAAAACCCCTGCAAAGAATATACAGGGTGTTCCATAAAAGCGGGACAAATCTAACTTACATTTTTTTAAATGGAACACCCTATATTTTTTTACATTTTTCAAATCTGTGTTTTTTTGTGATTTCAAATATATATATATGTTGTATTTTATCTTTTACTGTTTTTTATTTATTGCAAATTTCGTGAACAATATTATTTATACCACCAGCATCTGCATGCGTATCAATCAGGTTAGCCATGGATGAAAAGTTTGCTTTTTGAATTTATTCAATTATTCTGTAAGGCATAAGTGTCAAATTAATTGTTTTTCATCCATGGCTAACCTGATTGATACGCATGCAGATGCTGGTGGTATAAATAATATTGTTCACGAAATTTGCAATAAATAAAAAACAGTAAAAGATAAGATACAACATATATACAGGGTGTATTAAGTATGAGTACCGTTCTTTTAACAGGTGATACATTGATGTAGAAGGAACAAAAAATTCTTAATAATTTTTTTTCTCTCTCGAACCGTTGCCCAGTTATGCCCTATTTAATTAAATAGCGCATCTGGCAACATAGCGCAACGAGCAGCTGTAACTTGTGCTAACCTACGTCAATATCCTCTACTCAGGCGACTGTAATGTGCCAAAAAAGGTGTTCTTGGCGAAATATTACATTATGTTATTGAGAAATAATCTCTGAAATAATAGTAATAATTGGGTCTCGATGAACTATGTCCAGAATTTCTTCCTCAATAACCAAATTATCCGCATGTCGGTCGTTGTGGTCCCCGGTTTTGTACACGCGAAACTACACTTCCCGTATCTAACAAACGTTGAGATGTGCGAACAAAACTTATATGAATTGACGAAAACAAAATAGTAAAACGCACTAAACATTAATTACCGACTTAAAACACTCGGACGGCGATAACAAAGGCAACTGAGTCCTTTGACTCCTTTGTGATTTGTAACAGTAGCCCACTGCCAGCCATATGATGCGACGTTGTCATATGCCTCTTTTTAAAAATGTATTAAAATACAATAAATTATTTCACCAAAACCCTCCACCGGACAAAAAATTCGCATTACAATTTTCTATTTGTATATTCGACCGGCACCTTCTCATAAACTTTTAGAACTTATTTTCTATTATTTTCCATGTAAATTTATCTTCAAAAAGCAAAGTTAAATTATTTTTTTTTGGGAAAACCATTCAATTTTCGACACATGTTGTATAAGGTTTTTTTGTTTCTTTTAGGCCAATGTTTCACCCCTTAAAATAACGGTACTCATACTTAATACACCCTGTATATGTTTGAAATCATGAAAAAACACAGATTTGAAAAATGTAAAAAAATATAGGGTGTTCCATTTAAAAAAATGTAAGTTAGGTTTGTCCCGCTTTTATGGAACATCCTGTATATTCTTTGCAGGGGTTTTAAATGAGTTCATTTGATTCACTACAACTTTTATTTGAAACATTTTTTCCTAACTCGAAAAATAAAGAAAATATAAGGGTGGGCCTTTTCGTTGGATAACCCTGTACATACACAAAAATGTAAATCGAAAGAATAATTTAAAGAATGTAATTTAATTCCCTGAAATGAAAAAATATTTGCAAATTATATTTTAATACATTTGTACTTTCTTATTTTATTCAATACATTAATAATAATTCTTTTATTAATTATTTATTTTTTACATCTGACTCCTTTAATTTAATTAGGTATAGGTATATTGGTCATTATTTTCATAACATTTAATTCATTAATATTTACTTTATAAACCTTTTTTATTTGTAACATTAGTGTACATCTGTAACATGTATCTTTTAACATTAAATAATTGAGTTGCAAATTGACAAAAATAAAAAATTAGTTGGGTTCTTAAAGAAAACATCGTCTTATTATTATTATTAATTAATTATTTATGTTTAGGGTTTAATGTTTAATATCTAATGGTGCATATAAACTTGAATATAATTTATATATATGTAAAGGGAGATTCATGATTACGGCGCAACACTTTAATAGAAGTCTTGAAATTAAGAGAATTTAAGAGTCTTATATCCACTTTAATCGTAGTTTTCGAATATCTCGTTTAAAACTTATGCAATGCAATTTTAATCTAAAGTATGTAAAAATGTCGGAATGTAATTTTTTTCTTTGAAAAAAAAATTTCATATTGTGGAATAAAGAATAATACTCATAAAATTCCTTTATTGGACGTTATCGGTTTCGTGAACTAATTATTGCTTCACGAAACCGGTAACGTCCAATAAAGGAATTTTATGAGTATTACTCTTTATTTCCACAATATGAACAAATACTCATATGGGATTAACCTACCTAACTTAAAGAAAAATTTGTTTTGCATGCATTTTATATTTTTTCTGGCCAAATTTACTAACATTCTGACATTATTCATTGCTTCTAACTTTTAAATTCATTTTCCCCAACTCTTGGTAAATTAATTTATTTGAAAAACAAAATGTGCATGTATATGTCCTAAAAAAGATGCCATCTCGCACAAATTTTCGAAAACACATGCACCTGCTGCAACCTGCAGTCGCGGTAGTTTCGGTTTGATTGCATCGTGTCATACTGACCTGTGCAGGGTGTGGTAGAATCGAGACTTGCATCTGATACAGACTCTTTAGAAATAGACAAATCATATGGGGTAGTGAGTCTATGTAGCACCCTCTCATAGTGGATGTAATAGTGTTTTGAAAATACTAATAGAAAGGATACTCTCAAATTCCTTTCGAATACCTTTCAAATTTCATCTAATTCATTTAACACTAATCCAAATATCTACAAAAAATTTCTTGGAGGCTCCTAAAAAACTTTAGTTAGGTAATAAAAAATATACATATGTGGCTGTTTATTCCATAATGTTTATGTGTAAAGAAATGCATGCGATATAGTTTTGAATTACCTTGTGTATTATTGAATCCTGAGGCAGAAAGACCACGGTCGATAGCCTTTTATACCTACCTCGGTTCAATAAATATATTTACTACTACTACTACTGAATCCTGTCTCTAAATGAGATCTGGATTGAGATATGCTACTTATCTGTGTTTATATAAATGCCACACGTATAGCAGAGTCTACAAGGCCGTACCCAAGGGAGTGCTACACTATTAACAGGTGTACTTTTTACAGTGTAGCACTTCGGGGGCCGGCTTATCAACTTTTTTGCTCTGTGTCAGATGTCGGTAAATAAAACAAAAGAAGCCCCCGAAGCCGATATACGCCATTAGACTTCGATGCGCCGTGATACAGGTGGGTTTATGCCATTTGGCAGTTGCCGCAAAATAAATTTAAGGCAATAAATATGGTTTTTTGTTTATTGCTCATATACAAATAACGGACCCCCAAAAAAAATGTTTGGTACGGCGTTAAGTGTCTGTGCCAGTATAAACTATCCAAACCACTAGAATAAGTTAAAACTGAGCTTCTTGTTACTCCAGTAACCGAATTACATGTGATTGTAAGAAGGGAGACAACAAAAACTATTACCAATTGCTGTAGAAAGTTCCAAGTGAAATAAAACATTCGAATGTTTGTCATAAATATTTTCGTGATTATTTTATTACTCATTATACTTGATAATATTCTGTTAAATCAAATAATTTGTAATTTTTGTAAATATTTGCACTTAATATTCACCACACACGTAATTAATTTATGAAAGTATAGGTACAGGGATATCCAACGAAAATGACCACCCCTAATAACTTCTTTATTTTTGATGCTATAAAAAATGTTTTCTACAAAAGTTATAGGGTTTATTGAAAGTATTTAGAATATGTATTCAGAAAAATAAATGAAAGTCGTTTAGAGGAGATATGGTTTTAAGTTGCATTTTTTCAAATGGAACACCCCATTTTTTTGCATTTTTGAAATCAAGGTACTTTCCTCATTTCGAATAAGGTATCGGCTTTGTATCGAACATGAAGGGCGTCATTTTGAACAGTTTATGTAGGATAGTTTTAATTACTTTTATTTATTGTTGTAATTAATATCTAAATTAGCCAAGACTAATGCATTCTAAAAATAAAAATTTGTTCTGTTATTGTATTTCCTTGTTGTTTCCGGGCCACAAAAATTGCAATAATTAGAAAACCCTAAAAGATAATATGATATATATCTATATATTCGAAATGAGAAAAGTACCTTGATTTCAAAAATGCAAAAAATGGGGTGTTCCATTTGAAAAAATGCAAGTTAAAACCATATCTCCTCTAAACGACTTTAATTTATTTTTCTGAATACATATTCTAAATGCTAACTTTTATAGAGAAAATTTTTTATAGCATCAAAAATAAAGAAGTTATTAGGGGTGGTCATTTTCGTTGGATATCCCTGTACATATTATTATTTATATCATATTTTTCTGCTATATTAGTTTCGAAATATTCATTTAAATTTGATTAATCATAATTTGAAAGAAACAAAATTATGAAGGACATCATATTACCTGTTTAACTTCAACACATAATATGCCAGTGAAAATTTTAATCAACTATTTTTATTTTTTTAATGTTATATTAAGGACTTATTTATATTAACGTCCGAGCGAAGTTTAGCTTAGAGCTATCATCTACCACTTGACCAGACACACTACATCGAACCCAGGAGAGATAGGCAGCAGTTAGCTTTGTGCCAATCAAGCATAATCTAGCCCGCTGCACTATCCAGTCACCCATCCAAGTGCTGACTCAAACCAGCATTGCTGCATTTGCCGATGGAATATAGGCAATTATACGCATGACCCCCATCTCACTACATAAATGGCATATAAAATTATAATGATTTATTATATGAGTAATTTTTCCAAAATAAATTTCACAAAGTTTGACAGTCTTCATGAAATGAAAACGAGACTCCTAAGAAATAATAATAACATACATAAAAATAAATAATATAATCGCTATGATTATTTTGAAATAGTTACGTTGATCTAATGGTTTATCATGTCAAATGAACTAGCTATTATTTTAAAGAGAACCTCCTATCAGGGGGTCTATTCTTGAAACTAGGGAATGTGTTCCCATGAGGGAATGATGTCAAAATGATGTAAATTGACATTTACTATTACAGTGAGAAAATTACGTCATTCGCTCATGGGAACTCATTCCCTAGATTCAAGAATAGACCCCCAGATGATAAGCACTATATTATCAATTAAATAACACTTTTCGTGTAACTCCCATGTATTGTTTATTTTTTCTCGAAAAATGTATTTTATCCCATGAATTGGTGTATTGTTTATCAATAGTTAAAATTATATCCAAGCTTATATGCATCTAGAAAAATATGAAAATTGAGTCAAGCGGATAATTTAACGTTTATCCTACGGGCATTTATCAACTTTAATAACTTAACAGACCAAATATTTAAAATATGAAAACTCTTGATTAAAACTGACAATAAATTATGTACTGTACACTATAAATTCGAACAATTAACTGAAAATGTGTTGTTTTATGTTTACTAATTTTTGTTACTTGCATGTGTAGGAAAGGTCCGGAATGAATTTTGGAATTGGCCGAAAAACAAAGTTTTACTTCTCTAACAAATACCACTTTGTGCAATAGAAGATTCATTGGAATATATTTAAATAAACCTTAACTTTCATTTAGAAGATAAGAAAAAGAAGCATGGTTATCAAAAATATTATAAGTAATTTATAATTTGCCAAAGAAATTTATTGTACATTTATTAAAATTATTATTGAAACGATGGTATTGTGTCATTAGCGTTATTGCTTATTATTTTTTCCACATAATAGAGCTTTTGCTGATTTTATATATTTTATGTATATATTGTAGCTTATCTGTAAATTTTTATTTTAAATACACTATTCTTATTTACATATTTTTTGTTTTTAAAAATAATAATTTCAGAAAAATATCATACACTATAAAAAATGATCATCGCTAGGGTAAGTACAAATTTAATAATTTTGTCTTAATTATCATATAACCTGTAAGTTGTTTTCTGAAGCACTTAATATATATATTTTTTGATCAAACTAAGTTTCAAATCAGCTTGCAAATGTTTAAGTTAATGTCTCTTTTTTTACGAACTTACCAAATTACCCATGTAGGTATTTATATTTTGTCTTGTTATGTTCTTTTAATAAAAGTTCTAAATTAAAAATGTGATCTTATTTTGATTTTCTTCATGTCTGATTAAATAAATCAAAATAAATACATATTTTATTAATTATAACACAATAAGTGACAAAGTGTGTGATTTGGTTAAGTGGAAGAACACAAGCCACAAATTTGCCATTTATAACAAATTAACAAATTTCATATATGTAAATGAATTGTATTACCTACTTAGAAAAAATAACAAAGGTATATTATTATTAAGTTGTTGACAAAATTAAAAAAAAATACGTTTTTTATTCAGGTACATTGTAAAAATATTATATAATAGCCAGATTGGCTGGTAGTCAATGACGTGAGTTGATTTCGAAATAAACAATAACATATCTCTCATTCTTAATTAAGGAAATCTCAAATTTATTTAAATAATGAGGTTATAAAACTGAAAATAAAATTAATATATAACTTATTTTATTAGAAATAATTGTCACAAACACAATGGCGTTTATTTTATTTCAATACGTTAAGTATTTACGGAGATACAAATTTTTAAATTTTAATACCACGACGAAACTATGTGACCTCACTAACGCCGATCGCGTGGTTGCAATGACATTTATAATTATAGGTTGGATTTCCAACCAACAAAAAAGCACCACATTTTGGGTGCGTTTGTTATAGTGCTTAGATTACTTTGAGAAAACTCGTATCGTTCGTAATAGGCATCCCACTGAGCTCCAAAAAATGCTCGATGTAATCGGTCTTGCGAGACCGAGCCAACAGATTATGGATTACCCCACTCCCCACGTTCGACAATTTCAGATATCTCCGAGCTCATCACAAAATCTGCTCGGAATAATTGTAAATCTTTATAACAAACGCACCCTTTATTAGATCACGGCAATTAAAACTTCATTAATAATGCACTGAACAAGATTTTAGTTGATAGTACAGGAACCAAGCAAAAATTTTGATTATGACGATATAATATTCAAAAAGCATATTTTTGACGTCACGAGCACGACATTCTATTATTTGGAGTGATGAATGATTTCTATTGCGTCAGCATAGATTGAACGTATCACAGACATATTTTATTAGTTTGTTGCTCGTTTCATCGCATACCATAATTTTGACACATATTATGTCTTGAGTTGAAACGTTTCGAAGGCGCTACGCCATTCGTGCATTTCGCTCTCACTCTATTGTGGTGTGCGTTAGACAAAGACAGTGCTGTTTAATTAGATACATTTTACTTCTGTTTGTCCAGTGTCACTATAGCCATTCATCGGTGAAATTCGAAGATATTGATTGACGTTTATTTGAAGTGTCAATAAACTGAGCTGGAAAGTTAAAAAATGCCAGCCAAACGGTTAGACGACGACCAAAGACGGTTAGTGGCCAATTGTAACAGCGTATTTTCAACGCGAATGAGAATGGGGGTCCCATTATCCCCTTGAACTGTGCCCAGGAGGTGAATAATCGTTTATGTAGGGTAAGTTAGAGGAAGATGGACATGGGTTGAACTAGAAAGTTATAATCTTGACTATTAACTACAAATAGACCTATTTATTTACATTATATATTATATCGTGTTGACAAGTACTAAGTACAGGGTCATCACTTGAAAATGTTAGATTCTGCTGTAACTTTGTTGCTTTTGAATTTATCGGAAAAGTAAAAATTGCTTTACTGACTAACTTTTTGCCAGGAATACAAATTTTTATAGAAAAAAACAATTAAGTATCGCATTACAGAGATATAGCTATCGACATTGTTTTTTCTTATGTATCACCCTGTATATGATTACAACTTTTGATTCTTCGTTTTTTTCCTAATTTCATCGATATAAACATGTGTAAGCTATTATCTTTTATTGTTTGCGAGATATAGATAATTACATAATTTAAATTACAACAATTAATATATAATTATTTTTTATAGATACTGTTCAAACTGCCTTCCTTGATTTTCTACACCTAACCTATATAGGGCTGCCATCTGTGAAATCAAGAAACCAGGGCAAGATGCTCGAAAACCCCGGATTTTTGAGCTTAAAACCCGGACATTTCTGCCGAAAATTTTTTACTTTACCAATAAAATAAAATAAGTTTAAATTGTTATAATTATATAATTCTCTTTGATAACAAAATTAAATCTTCTAAAAATTAACGAAACTAAAAATCAAGTCTACTTTCCCTCTTCTATTAAGGAACAAAATGAAATCTATAATTAAAGAAACTAAACTTTCTTCTCTAAACAAAAAATAAATCGACGACGGCGCCGGAGACTTTAAAACCCGGACTGCATACAAAACCCCGCCCGGATGCTTCCCGGACGCCCCCCAAACTAGGACAAATCCGGGGAAACCCGGACGGATGGCAGCCCTAAACCTATATCTTTTTTCCAAATTATCTATATTTCGTAAAAAATAAAAGATAATAGTTTACATGTTTATATTGATGAAATCAGGAAAAAATGAAGAATCAAAAGATATAATAATATAGGGTGTTACATAAGAAAAAACAAAATTGATAGCTATATCTCTGTAATGCGATGCTCGATTGTTTTTTTCTATACAAATTTGAATTCCTGGTAAAAAATTAATCACTAAAGCAGTTTTTACTTTTACAATAAATTAAAAAACAACAAAGTTACAGTAGAATCTAACAATTTCACGAGTTGACCCTGTACATTCTAATCTAAGCGACGAGAGGAAAATAATAATTAACAAACAAAAGTGACAAGATCGACGTTGAGAGGTGAGCCGCATCTGATGCATTCACACTTAAACTATTAAATAAAATTATGTTTCTCAGTTAATAAAATACTGGGGCAAGTATAAGGAACATTCTTTATATTTTTATTGATAGTCCAAAGGAAATTTCAGTTAGAAAATAGGTACCGAATTAGAAATCCAGTTACTGGGAATCAAGTTTATCTTTTCATCGGAAGTGTTTACATTAGTTTTTATAGGTTAAGTTAATTAGGTGCTCTGTCGAAGTGAAGCCATTGGCAATGGAAGTTCTGCTCCGAGCTGGGCTGGGGATCCTTTACGTTTGAATTTTGTTTTCGTTTGTTAAAAATTTTGAATTATTATTGCATAGTTACAAAGTTTTAGTTTCTTTACAACGTATATTCAGATAATTGTATGATCAATACTTTATATCTATTGTCTTGTATTTTGTCATATTTTATTCCTAATAATTTAGTTATGTTAAGCAGTACTTATTTACTAATTATATTCTTTCTGTGGGTTAATTACTATATAGAAATAGAAATAGATTTATTCACCTTTTTTGCCATACAGAGATATGAATAAGGTAAGTCATTTGTTTTTTGAATAAGTACAAAAAACAAACAAAAAAACGAAATACAATGTAATAAAAACTAATAAACAGCTTACAATACGGGGTGTACATGTACATGTGTACACCTATATACTTTTTTTGTAAACAAAACACATCATACAATAATGACTGGTAAATTACGAGTTGCACCGATATCAGATTAAAATTATTGCAGCACAAAAAATTTATGTGCTATTTCTAGAGAAATTTCGACAGTAAGTGGTAAATTCTTCCAAGGTATAAAAACAACTCCCCACTAAAACTGATTTTAAATTTCTCTTAAACTGAGCAAAGCTACTAGTTTCTTTTAAAGCATAAGGCAAAATGTTAAAAAGACTACAACCGGCGTATAAAGGAGATTTCTTAAATTTCTCATGGGTACACTTGCCAAGACAGAAATTTCCCTTCTTTCTTGTAGGATAATCATGAAAAATCTATATTTTTTTTAAATCTGCTAGTGTTTAAATAAATAAAGCATAACAGTTTCAATATATAAATTGATGTAAATGTTAGTAAGCCTTTTGATTTAAATGTTTCACGGCATGACTCCCTATATTTCAAGTTAAACATTACTCTTATTATACGTTTCTGTATGATAAGAACACGAGTTGCCTCTGTAGATTGACCCCAGACTATTATGTTATAACACATTGCTGAATAAACTTGGGCATAGTATACTGACAGTAATGACTCCTCATTTATATCGTTTTTTAAAGACGACAACGCAAAAAGAGACCTGTTTAGCTTCGAACAGACTTGACTAACTTGGTCAGTAAAAAATAGATTTTCATCAACCTGCAGTCCCAAAAATTTTGTTTTTTTTGTAAGTTTAATTTACTTACTTAATATGTAGTGCTTTTCTTTTCTTGACCGTTGATATCAATTAATTTGATGTGTAAATTCCTTGGTTTTCGGTCATGTCATAAAATAAAAAACTATTTTCTTACGTTTCGGTTTTATTAAACCATCTTCAGAGGACTAGATAGAGAACTTACTTTAAAAATTATTTATAATGAATTCACAGTACATACTTACAATTTAGGTGTGGTAAAAATTACATAATAATCAATATTAGGTACATTTTTATGTCTGTTTTTATAGAGATCTTAAAAGGAACTAAATGCTAAAATATTTTGTGCCTGGCGTTTTGAGATGTTTATGTTATCCTTGATAAGGTGTAACTCATGAGACCATTGGTACTAGAGTGAGTGATATAAATTCTTAAAGAAACATAATATAACATTAGCGCATAAATCATAATACTACAAAAAAAATTTCAAAAAACTTAAACCTGAACTGCAACTAAAAGACGAAACTAATACAGTATACAAAATAGACTGCAACGACTGCAACATCACTTATATCGGCCAATCAAAACAATACCTCCACAAAAGAATATACACCCACAAATATAACATAAAAACACTCAAACAAAATTCGACAGCACTAACAAAACACGCTCTAGGACAAAACCATAACTTTAACTTTAACAATATACAAATCTTAAATAAAGAACCAAACTACCACCGACGAACTATACATGAAATCAAAGGGAAAACAGGTTGTATACACTCGATAGAATAATGGAAAAACTAGACAAATGTATTAAGTGTATAAAATTTTAATCAAAATCAGTGCCAAGTACTTTCGACATCATGTCATCATCAGGGGTCACTCTACAAACAAATAAGTAACAATATTAATAACAACTATTATATAAGTTGTTAAATTAATATGATATTAATTTGAAAAAATATTATTTATAATTAACTTACACAAAACAATTTTTATATATATATATATATATATATATATATATATATATATATATATATATATATATTTGCCTGGCATACCTACACACCTCCGAAATGATATCTGACTGTTGTTTACGCCTCCGAAATCGGAGGCGAGATCGTAAATTCGGAGGCACTTACGTTTCCCTAATAAAAATTTCACAGAATGTATGTGATGTCATCATGAGTGCTCTGACAAAATTTTTGCTGGAGGTCTATACGACCTATACACATATACAGTTATACAGATTAGTTCAGCAAAATTCCGCTTCCTAGCGCTAGAGTGGAGGCATATAATTTTATATATACGGATAAGCCGAATAGGCCTCCGCATAGTCGGCCGTATGTACACACCTCCGTATAACTGGCAACGTCGCACATCGTTTAGAGGAGGCGCAAACGTTGCTCTCTTATATACTATCCCAAAGATGAGTATTTTTAAATGATTGCGCCGAAAATGCTCTAGTTTGTCTCCACAAACAGAAATACATTGAAGAGTAAACACTGAAAAATACGGATTGTTCTATTTTAATAATGTACAAGTTATTATAAGCTCAACATAATAATATGTCCCCCACGCCGACAGAAGTATTTTTTTCAAAGTCTATAAATTCTTAAACGGGATAAGCAATTATACACTATTCAGGTTTCAAGTCTTCCTCAATACTATTTTTCAGATCTTTCAGGTTTCCATGTATAAAAAATTGTGGTAAGATCATAGGATATTATCTTTCTCATGGAATTTGTAGTAAGTATTTCATTTACATAAATGCTAAAAAGTATAAAGCTCAAATCTGTACAGGATGTTTCGTTTGAAACCATACCCTCATGTTTTTTTATTAATTATTATTAAATAAAATTTTTCAAAAACTAGTTCTATGTAGTATATCATTACTTTTTTTTATCTTAAAAGATATACGAGGCGCATAGAAACTTAAATTTTTTTAAATGGAACACCTGTACTTTTTTATTTACATCGCGTCTTTCTTATTACGATGGTATATAATACTTGTATGTTTTTTTAAAAATTGACGTAAATATTTCCAACAAAATATTTTACCGTTTCTCTAAAAACGAAGTTTGAAATGGAAGATTCAGAAAAAATTTGCTTTAACATATTTTTTAATGTGTGCCCATTTTCTGCATTATTAACTTGTGATATAAATAATAATTATTATTTCTGTATGTTGATTTAATTATAATAATTACAATTTCCTTTTTTGACATCAATTTTTATTACTTATCCTCAGACTTATACTACAAACATTCTTAAATATACAGGGTGTCCCACTTAAGATGTATCCCTCCTCTTACCGATTTTCGAAATCTTTTTTTTACTGGATAGGGCTTGGAAAACTGCATTTAAGCTATACCTTATATTTCTTAAAAAGGTACATCATGACCTACTGAGACGTATTTCTTTTATCGAAATTTCGAGAAAACTATTAGCGATTCTTTTAGAGAAAAACTAATACCAGAATTAGATTCAGGACCTTTTAAAACATAAGTGGTGTGAATTTTGCTACATTAGGATACAGGTTGTTAAAGAAAATGGAGAGAAATTTTTAATAACGGCAAACTTTTTTTGTAAACAAAATCGGTACTATTGAAATTATCAGTAATTTAACATTTTTCACAATTCTCTGGTTTATTTGAAGACGTATTAAGAAAAAATCGACAGTGCGGTAACGCCTAAAAATGGTATCTAATGCTGTTGATACGGTTATTGAAAACAAATAAAACATTACATTAGTTATTAAAGCTAATTAAACAATTCACTGGAAAAAATATTAATCAACTAATAATTAAATTGAACTATTCTCAATAAATCAACCATTCGCCCTTATGCATATTTCAAAACCGTGTTTTTTTCAAAGGATTATTACAAATATTTTTCCAGTAAATACTTTAACTAGCTTTAATAACTAATGTATTGTTTTTTTTGTATTCAATAACCGTATCAACAGAAATTAGATACCATTTTTAATCGTTACCACTGTCGATATTTTCTTAATACATCTTCAAATAAACCAGAGAATTGTGAAAAATGTTAAATTACTGATAATTTCAAAATAGTACGGATTTCGTTTACAAAAAAAGTTTGTCGTTGTTAAAAATTCCTCTCCATTTTCTTTAACACTCTGTATCCTAATGTCGCAAAATGCACACCACTTAGGTTTTAAAAGGTCCTGAATCTAATTCTGGTATTAGTTTCTCTCTAAAAAAATCGCTAATAGTTTTTCTCGAAATTACGCTAAAAAAAGACGTCTCAGGATGTACCTTTTTTAAAAATGTAAGGTATAGCTTAAATGTAGTTTTCCAAGTCCTATCCAGCAAAAAGAAGATTTCGAAAATTGGTTCACAAATAAAGATTTTAGGAGGGTGGATACATCTTAAGTGGGACACTCTGTATAAGTATTATATGCCATCGTAATCAGAAGAACTCGACGAATTCAAACATATAAAACATAAACAGGATGTCCGTTTAAAAAATTATAATGTTTGTATTTACCTCGTTTATCTTTTCAGCCAAAGATATTTTAGTCAATAAATATTTACAGAAATAAGTGGGAGTATAATTTTAATTGAAACACCCTGTACTTTGGGGCACCCAATCATATACTTAATACAAAGCAAAATCCGTTGCACGTCATCATCGACCAAGAATTATTAACGAAGAGTATAGCCTACATCGGCATATATTTTGACCTTAAGGTCAACTGTTGGGACGTCACCATGGTTGACTTCCCAACTGTTGACCTTAAGGCCAAAACATATGCCGATATAGGCTATGCTCTTCATTTATAATTCTTGGTCGGTGATGACGTGCAACGGATTTTGTTTTGTATTAAGTATATACTATATGTATAATTCATGGTTCACTAAGTGTTTGGCCTATTTTCCAGGTAACTTTTGACTAACTTGACTACAGGAGATACGGAAAAATTCTAAGCATAACGGTTGTTGAATGTCAAATTATGCGTAGCGTACAAATAATTATTTTCCATTATACATATAAGATGTTGTATGTGTGTATTAGGTAACATATCTCCAAAGTATTTGAGATGTTGACAGCTTTTGAAAGAAAGAACTGAGAGTTGAATACCAATTTTAAGAAACATATATATGTATTTGAGACACCAAAAATGATTAGGCTGAGCAATTTTTCTCATATTATTAGCGGACCATAAAGTATTCCATGAAGAAGTGAAAATTTATGAAAACTGTACAATGCATAGCTAATTTTCAAAAATCAAATTGCTTAAGATTCCTTATTTTAAATGGAACACCTTGTCTATTATAATAGTAGTATTAAAATCTATATAAAATTGAAGCCAAAATATGAAGGTCTATGCGGTATTTAAATTTTTTTACAAAATATTGCCAGTACTCTTTGATTCTAAAATTGTTCGCTATGTATATACTATGAAATACAATATAAAATGTGCCTTGTTAAATAATGATAAATGTATTTGAATTACTTGGTTAGTATTATTGCAAAAATAATTTAAAAATAATATCTGAAATTGCAATTGTAATTAATTTAAATAAATTATACTTCCGATACAAGAACAAATCGCAAATCTATTTAAATCGGGAAGCAACTAAACAATTCTTATAGCATTTGACTATCACGAACTTATTCTCGTTTAGATAATCGCATCCTAGGCAGTTTTTTTTTAAATTTTGACAAATAACTATATCTTCAAAACCATTTCAAATAAATATCGGAAATTTCTTGAAATTGTTTAATTGAATATGAAGTAATATACAGGGTGTTCCATTTTAAATAATAAAGGTATTAAAGTTTTTAAATATTCGGGTTCAACACAAAATTATGAACATCCTATAAATAAAATTCTAAAACCGAATACATGATTTCAAAGCTCTCTTCTAGGCTAATGAACTGCCGTAATGAAAAATTAGTAATTATTTCAAATATAAAAAATACAGCGTTTTTCATAAGGGTGTACGAGTATATATATTTTTAGATAGGATTCGTGGGGTGAAATATAAATAAATAAGAAACCAAATCGTGCCATATACCCCAAAAGATGAAACTGGTGCAGCTACGGACACGTGTTTCGGAGTTATTGCTCCTCGTCAGCGTAGCGTAGCTAAATAAAGAATCTAAGATCTGAAGCAATAACTAATAAAGGCCAGTTTCATCTTTTGGGGTATATGGCACGATTTAGTTTCTGATTTATATATATTTTTGCTTATGCATTATTTAGAAATTATAATGATATAAGGTGTGATAAGATCGTTTTTCTTTATTATTGTGCACTCTTTATACACATGAAATAAAATTAACGGAAGGGAAATTAACGCTAAGACTCAAATTTTACTTTTTAGATTAGGTTTTTGAACGTTAATTTGGATTTCTAATACACAATCATTCATAACTTATCGTTATTCATAATAACTCATAACATAATCGAAATTTTTCAATCCTTCGTTGTTTGTTTATTGTTTATACACACTACACAGTTACAGATTAAACACTTATTTCATAAAAAGGTCTAAATGCATTAAACAAAATATACCCATTTACATATACAGTGTGTCCACGGATGGAGTTGCCTATAGGAAAAACCTTAAAACCCTTAAATGGTTATTATTTTTTTGGTTTGTGAATTATGAAAAAAATCTGTCTATTAAAAAAGCTGCATCACAAAGACTTCCAATAAGTATAAAAAAAAGTTGGTTTATTGACAGGGTGCCCAAGAAGTGAGTCTAAAATATTTGTTTGCTGATTTTTTTTTTAATAATCCTGTTTCTCATAAAATCTTCAAATCGCTACTAAAATTTCATTTTACACAGGATGGATAAAAATAAAATACTAATTGCTTATAGGAAATCTATTTACTAATAACATTAATAATCCATTTTACAACGTAGAGGAATTAAAGCAAAGAATAAGGGATGCAATAAACGAAATTAATGTGCCCAGTGTAGTACATAATTTTACACTCAATTCATTAAAAGAGCTGAAAATGCGAACAAGTTCGAGGTGGTTATGTGGAATTATATTTGTTAGTTTTATTTCGTTAAATGGATTGTTAATATTAGTATTGTTAATATTAGTAAATATATTTCCTATAAACAATTAAGTTTATTATTTTTATCCACCCTGTCTTAAAATAAAATTTCAGTGCCGAGTTGGACTGGAAACAGGATTATTATAAAAAAAAAATTTGGCGCAAAATCCGCTAAGAAAAATTCTAGGCTCAATTCGTGGGGCACCGTGTCAATAAACTAAGTTTTTTATACTTATTGGAGATATTGGAGGATATTTTAATAGACACAGATTTTTTTTCTTAATTCACTAAAAAATAATAACTTCCCCTGGGGACACCATGTATATAATCTTAAATTTGATTGGTTATTTAAGGGTTTTAAGACAAGCAGAATTTATTATGAAGAATAAGTTTTTTGCTTCCAAAATAAAAAAGTTTTTCCTATAGGCAACTCCATCCGTGGACACACTGTATATTACATCAATATTTGAAAATTTATAGTTTGCTAAATCCATTTTAAAGTAAACTTGTTTCATTCAACGGTGTTACACATAATGCGGCTATAATTTGTAATTTGCTTGAATTGGTCTATATTTTACACGGCAACACTGTTCGGAGGCCTAAGCGGCGATCAAATTTATAAATTTTATACAAATGGAGGCATGTACGTCAGGTTCACAAACGGAGGCCAGTTGATACGTTCAATTTATCTCTGCATGTTTGTAAAAAATATTAAAAATGTTTACCCCTCTGAAGTTCCCATTGCTTAATGATAAAAAAGGAATTGATACATTCCAAAAATTTAATTATATCTACTTCCAATATGCCGGAGGCCTGAGTGTCTGTTTGGTAGTCGGAGGCGAAATAGATAGCTGGGCGGGTATATATATATATATATATATATATATATATATATATATACTTATAGATGGTATGTTGTGTAGCCCGGTATACCAATGGGTCGTTCTGTAGCCCGGCCTCTACATAAAGAATAAAAAAATATGCATCATACATCCATGTATTTCTGGTTGCTGTAAAGCAGGGCAACCGCAGAGGGGTAATGTTATTTTACCATTTCAATTTTTTATATATGCATAAGACGTTGTGTGGCCAGGATATACGGTTAGGTCGTTATTTAGCCCGATTATATGTAATTACATATCTTGCAGACCCTGCGTGGCCCAACAACGTTGCCAGTGGTAGCACCTATTTGTTTCAGCTAGATGTGCTGTCGCCCGATGCGCTGGGCTACTGTCCCACTTTTCAGTTACATAAAGGTATTCTTGAACTGATGTGAATTTTATTAAAAATCACAAAAAAAGAAAGGAAATTGTTATCACATAACTTTTTCATTCATAACTTCCCTTACTTTATTTAGTTAATTTGCAAAATGACTGAAGTATTAAAAATTGTATTAATTTAACAAAATGTATTACTTAGTTTGTCCATGACTACTAAATGCATTCATTATGTATGTGTTTCCTCCTATCCATAATTCACTGCAGTGAATCATGGTTTCATAATTCACTGCAGTGAATTATAACTGACTTCATTAAATGTCATCGATTGGGCCATGACATGTCAGTCAAAGCACGAAATTGTCATTTGATTTGAAACGTAATATGTAAAACCGTGAAAATCACACGTTTTTTTAAATCATATTCTTACTTACTATTAATAGTCAGAAAAATATTATAGGAATATTAAAGGGTGTGGAAGGGTCATTTTTGCTTAATATTCCTATAGTAACTTTTCTGACATAATATATGTGTATATACAGGGTGTTCGATTTTAACTTTACTACTATGGGAATTTCACGTATCTTACTAGCTACAACATCGGTTAAATTAGAAAAACTTGTGTATGTTTCTTATACTACTTCTTTACCGAGACGGTAGCGCAATGGGCTAGCGCGTGCTTGAGTGGCACAAGGCGGTTAGTTTCTGCGAGACCCAGCTCCGGCACTGACAATGTCGGTGGGTATGGATGTTTGTCTGCGTTTTTTTCTAATGTGTATTTCCAGACAGCCTTGGCTTTGGATTTGGGGGTTGTCTAATTTCTGTGGTGTTTTTTTTTTATTAAAAATCTTTAACAGAACTTAATTATGTGGTTTGATTTTTCAGAAATCTGAAAAAAACTGAAAGGTAAATTTTTCGTTTTTCTCCCAAATATTACTTATTTGACACCCACGAATAATTTTGTAAAAAAATATTTGCCAAATTCAAATTTTTCAGTTTTTTTCAGATTCATTAGAAATCAATCCAGATAATTAAGTTCTGTTTTCGCTAAATTCCTTTTAAGAAACAAATACAACTTTTCTCAAATTTAACCGATGTTGTAGCTATTAAGACACACGAAGTTCCCATAGTGGGAAAGTTTGAAGTCGAACACCCTGTATATTATACCTACCCACATATAAAAATTATAAATATAATAATAAATAGCAATATAAATAAATATTTATGTAATGTATACAGGGTGTCCCGAAATTAGCTAGAAAGATTTTGCCATCAGTTTCTACGTCCAAAAATAGTAAAAAAAGTTCCTATAAACATGGCCCCGAAAATGCTTCCTAAGGGAGCTACAGCCCTTTAAAGGTGCATCCTTGAAGACGGTTTTTATTTATTAACTCCGAAACTGTTCAAGTTAAAGTAATGAAATTTTGCACATCCACTAAACTTTCTAAGCCTAACAAAATGAGGTAAATATCATCTCAAAATTTTTACCAAGGATGGGTCAAGCTGTAGGGTTGGGGGGTAAAAATTACCGCAACTTTTTTATTTGTAATTTTTTTTGAGTTTTGACTTCAAATTATGAATTGTCAGAGTTTTTCACAAAGAAAATGCCCTCTTGTGCAACTTCGATCAGAGGCACCGTTTTCGAGATAAATTCATTTTAATATTCAAATGCATGCTCTAAAATGATTAGATAAGTGGAGTAAGTGGACTAATTTTTTCCTTTTCTCGTCAAAACAAAATTTAAGAGCCAGATCAAACCAAGATTTTCTTATTAACAACTGCTCAAAATGCTTAAATTTTGTTTCGACGCGAAAAGCAAAAAATTTGTTCACTTCCCTAATCATTTTAGAGCATGCATTTGAATATTAAAATGAATTTATCTCGAAAACGGTGCCTCTGATCGAAGTTGCAAAAGAGGGCATTTTCTTTGTGAAAAACTCTGACAATTCATAATTTGAAGTCGAAACTAAAAAAATTTACAAATAAAAAAGTTGCGGTAATTTTTACCCCCCACCCCTACAGCTTGACCCATCCTTGGTAAAAATTTTGAGATTATATTTACCTCATTTTGTTAGGCTTAGAAAGTTTAGTGGATGTGCAAAATTTCATTACTTTAACTTGAACAGTTTCGCAGTTAATAAATAAAAACCGTCTTCAAGGATGCACCTTTAAAGGGCTGTAGCTCCCTTAGGAAGCATTTTCGGGGCCATGTTTATAGGAACTTTTTTTACTATTTTTGGACGTAGAAACTGATGGCAAAATCTTTCTAGCTAATTTCGGGACACCCTGTATAATAACAATAATAAACTTTATTGTAAATTCAAATTTTACAAAAGGCGAACTACTGCTTTTACACTTAACCTGTATAATAGATATATAGATATATGTCGCAGCCTTTTGATGTAATTGGACATTTCATGAAAAGGCTAATCATATAATGTAACATACAAGTAAAGGTTAGCTGTTAGATTTCCTCCTGTTTTACATTATGTGACTAGACTTTTCATGAAATGTTCAGTTACATCAAAAGGCTGCGCCATACATAAAATAATAAGTATTCTTAACCTATATACAGTGTGTCCACGGATGAAGTTACAAAGAGGGAAAACTTTTTTATTATGGACTTAAAAAAAAAAAGTCATTCTTTATAAAAAGTTCTGCTTGTCAAAAAAATTGTAATGCCATAAAAAAAATCGAGATCTGATATACGAGGTGTTCAAAAATTAAGAAAACTTGAAAATGATTCAAGAGAAAAGTACCTTTATTTTTGATTTTAGAGAAAATATCATAAGTAAAAGTTGTTTTTTATTGAAAATTATTCCTAAATACAAAATTTGACATCCATCTAAATTATTAAAATTAAGAAAACTTTATTTTTTATTGGACATTAATGTATTATTAGAACAAAATTCCTAGATTTTTATTAAAAATTAATTGGTGGACGCTATGTGGAGTAATTTTTAATAAAAATCTAGGAATTTTGTTCTAATAATACATTAATGTCCAATAAAAAATAAAGTTTCCTTAATTTTAATAATTTAGATGGATGTCAAATTTTGTATTCAGGATTAATTTTCAATAAAAAACAACTTTTACTTATGATATTTTTCTCTAAAATCAAAAATAAAGGTACTTTTCTCTTGAACCATTTTCAAGTTTTCTTAATTTTTGAATACCTCGTATATCAGATCTCGATTTTTTTTATGGTATTACAATTTTTTTGACAAGCAGAACTTTTTATAAAGAATGACTTTTTTAGGCAGCTGTCACAAAAAGTGACGTTTCACGGATCTGACAGCGTTCCTAAAGTGTCATCTCTTTGTACTCATTTGTCAATTTTATGTTTTTTTGGCCGCTTTTACTTCACGGCCGCTTTTACTTCACGTCCGCTTTTACTTCACGTCCGTATTTTCTTTGCGGGCTCATGTATTAATTGATCATTAATAATAATATTTGAAATGGATTTAGGCTTAAAGAAAAACTAAAACGGACGTAGATTTCCAACCTTGCATTTGCAGATTCATAAATTTCCGGTGGATTATCGCTATCACTATCACTCATTTTTACTAATGACAGGAACGGCACGGCTTGTCAATAAAATATCCAGTGACGTTTTCATTTGTCAAACGAATTAAAAATGTCAGCCTACTAGGCTTTTCGCAAAATTTTGTCCATGTCTGCAGTAGTTTGTACGAAACAATTTTAAAAATATTTTTATTTTACTTTTTGAGACAGCTGCCTAAAAAATGTTGTGTGCACCTCGGCCAAATGATCTTTCTCGGCCTTATCCGAAGTTTGTTTGGCCTCGGCTGCGCCTCGGCCGCAAACTTCAGATTCGGCCGAGAAAGATCAACTTTTTGGCCTTGATACACAAATAACTATTTTTATAAAGTCCATAATAAAAAAGTCTTTCCTCTTTGTAACTCCATCCGTGGACACACTGTATATTATTCGAAGGAAAATGCAATTAAGCAAAAACTAATTTTTTACTTAGATATTAATACAAGCTACAATTTGTTATCAAAATGGTAGTAACCATAATCCAAGGGCGCTGGACATCGGGACACATCGAATATATTTTTCACATCACATCCTTTTTTGAAAAGCGTATATTTTTCATAGTAAAATTTGTAAATAATTTTTTTATATTTTGCACTGTTTTGAGGATATGGAAAAATAAAACAATTACCTATTCCACGATCATCTATCCTGTTAAAACTGGGTTTCTTATGTCTATACAGGGTGGTCCGAAATTAGTGGTCGTCATTTTACCCGCGTATTCCTCGATCAAAAATAAGACAAAAAGTTCCTACAAACATGGTCCCGAAAATGCTTCCTAAGGGAGCTACAACCCCTTAAAACTGCATCCTTGACGATGGTTTTTGTTTAATATTTTCGAAACTAATAATAATAATAATAATAATAATAAAAATAATAATAGCATAATTTTATTATCAATTACTAAGTACCTACCTAGAGAACTGTGCATGTTACTCGTTCCATTTTAATGTTTTTGTGATTAATGTTTTCCAGAAACTCAAATAACTCGAAAACGGCGCGTCCTATCAAAATTCAACTAGAATACCTTTATTGCATAAAAAACTCTGGCATTCCATAATTTGCTATCAAAATCTGGAAAGACGTACATGCGAAAAGGTTTAGGGGCATTTTACTCTACCCCCTCCCTGTTTGACCCACCCCTGAGGGAAATTTTTGGATCATTATCACATCATCTTATTGGCCATAAAACTATTAGTGATTGGCCAAAATTTCATGTTTTTATTTTTACCAGTTTCGGAAATATTAAATAAAAACCATCATCAAGGATGCACCATATTCCTGTACATATTTTTAATTTGTTATTCTAATTCTAAGTTTAAAGGATTCCTCATCTGATTTATAAATACTATACACTAAATGATAAACAAAATTTATAGTACCATAATTTGATATTACATAAAAAGTGTATCAGTATCTACAATATAGTCTTATGGTGGCCTGGGCTACAGAGCATCACATATTTTAGCACGGAACCTAGTATTTAAAGTATAAAGAGAACAATGTTGCCAAAACTCAGGCTGCATAGAGTTATGTCAATATAATGGGCTTTCGTATCTTTTACTGTATTTATATATCCATGTGAAGCGCCCCCTATAGGGAGGTACCATGAACTTCACAGTGTATGTCGTATAGGTAAATACGACTCTGTGTGGCCCAGATGAAAATTCATGGGGGGGGTCCTAAGAACTTATCTAACCAATTAGCATTGGTATACACATCGATACCTTGTTTAGCCCGGATCCGGGCTAAACAATGTCATTTCGGGCTTCACAAATGACCGTTAATATATTCAACGGGCTGCACAATGACCGTTTACATCTCTATATATATATATATATATATATATATATATATATATATATATATATATATATATATATATATATATATTTAGAATTATGAAACAATTGAATTTATTTTAAATATGAAGAAAAATTTATTAAAAACTTTTAAAAAAATTCTTTAAAAAACTGTTACTTACTCGGCAAGAGAGTTTTATAAAAGATTATCCACAAATTTCATTGTTCCAAGTACACATGGGCAAAACATCAACATAATAAGATACAAACTTTTTGATTAACAAACAAAACAAACATAATTGTTAACAATTTAAACATTGCTCATAAAAGCAAAACCACGAGGGCGGCCATTTCGCACGTGGAGACGGAAACACCTAGTAATAATTTGTAAGACAGAGAAAGTCATTGTTGGTACTTTCTTCTTCATATTTAAAATAAATTCAATTGTTTCATAATTCTAAATATATATATATAAAAATTGTTTTGTGTAAGTTAATTATAAATAATATTTTTTCAAATTAATATCATATTAGTTTAACAACTTATATAATAGTTGTTATTAATATTGTTACTTATTAGTTTGTAGAGTGGCCCCTGATGATGACATGATGTCGAAAGTACTTGGCACTGATTTTGATTAAAATTTTATACACTTAATACATTTGTCTAGTTTTTCCATTATACATGAAATGTGGATGAAATGCTACAAATTAAAAGACATAACGCAATAAACAACCGCACAGATATAGAAAATTTAAGCGAAACTTATTTTAATTTATTAAAGTAAACTACTCGTAAAAGGGGTAATATGTAATTGATAAATAAAAATAATAATAAAAAAAATGAAAAAATTTTTTACATCTATCCGTCAACAAAACAAATTAATTGTAAATAGTCCGAACATTAAATTTATGTCACTCACTCTAGTACCAAATGGTCTCATAAGTTACACCTTATCAAAGATAACATAAACATCTCAAAACACCAGGCACAAAATATTTTAGCATTTAGTTCCTTTTAAGATCTCTACAAAAACAGACATAAAAATGTACCTAATATTGATTATTATGTAATTTTTACCACACCTAAATTGTAAATTGTAAGTATATAATGCGAATTCATTATAAATAATTTTTAAAGTAAGTTCTCTATCTAGTTCTCTGAGGATGGTTTAATAAAACCGAAACGTAAGATAATAGTTTTTTATTTTATCACATGACCGAAAACCTAGGAATCTACACATCAAATTAGTTAATTACTGTGTTTATGCATGTGTAAAACTTCATTATTACAAAAAAATGTGTATTCTCGTGTTCTGCAATTGGAATTCTCTGTAGAATGGTACCTATATTAATAATAAATAAATAAATACATAAATAAATATCTTTGATTTTTGAAGTTTCTTTTATTGTAACATATGTAGTTTTGCCTCCTGAACAAAAAATTCTAATAAAAAAATAGGCGCTCAGCAATACTTTTCGAGATATTTGGCCCCAAAGTATCTGAAAGTCGTATTTTGGCATCACTTATTTTCACCGAATTCTTCACTTTATGCTTATGAATACACAATTTGAGAATTTTTGGCACTGGATGCTACCTACTTCCAAGTAAACAAGAATGTTCGCTCGAAATTTGACGATAAGGCTGTTTTTGGACAACTTGTTGGATATGTTAGTGACAAGGATGGGTTTCAAGACTTGATTCCTTCTCAAAAGAAAGTAGTCGCGTGAGTTGCGATGTGAAATTCAAACCAGAAGTTGTCTGCAATTTGCGCAGTGATGCTGTAGAATTTGAAGTTCTCCGAGAGGGGGTTTCAGGTCCAAATCAGTCTAATTTGTCATCTGAGTTGAAAGAAGAGTCAAAGGAAGTCAAGTGTTATGACAAGGGAAATCAAAGTAAGAATGAAACTGAAGAGTTTGTTACTGCGTCTACAATTCTGGAGGAAGTCAAGATAGGAGTGATAGTGATGAAACGGAAGAATAAAGAAGAAAAACAGCATATTTACCAAATATTAACAGTGAACTTTCAGCTTTCAACAAATAATTAACAAGTTAATGTAAAGGCATTTTTAACTTAGTCAATAATTACGCTAATAATTGGTTAATAACCGAAGCGATTAATAGACTGCTAAATCATTATATTATTAATATTATAGAGTACCTATATGTATTTATTTACAGGGCATTCCATAAAAAAACCATACTCTTTTCCACCCCTCGTATACCGTTGAAGGGAGAAAAAAAGTAATAGCATATATGAAATCTACGAAAAATTCTATGCGTTGATTTTGAAAATTTTGAATCGTTAATAATTGACAGAAATAAGGGGGGGTATAGTTTTGAAGGAAACGCCCTAAGTTTAAATTCAATTATTTACGCCATTTTTATAGCAAATATATATAAGTGTCATATATATTTGTAATCAGAAGGTCGAGGCGAATCCAAATATGTAAAAATATATAGGGTGTTCCATTTAAAAAAAAATCATACTGTTGAAGTAGGAAAAAAAGTAATAGCATCTTCAAAATCTACGGAAAATTCTGTATTAGACCGGTTTTTTTAAAATTAAAATCGGTGGTAATTGACCGAAATAAGGGGGGGTATAGTTTTATAGGAAACACCCTGTACATAGGTATGTTTTTATTTATTCCTACATCAAAGAGCAGGCGATAATCAATTTTAGTTCCTAAAAATTTAGGATAAGCCATGCATCACTTTATAGATTCATAATAGACTTGTCCAATCAAATAAAACAGGTCATGAATTTTTTATAGGTACAATTATTTATAATTTGAGTAGTGTAATTGGAATTCTCTGTAGAATGGTACCTATATTAATAATAAATAAATAAATACATAAATAAATATCTTTGATAATTTTCTATATTACGTAAGAAGTGATTTTTCTCCGTCAAGGATTGCCTGTTTTATTTTAATAATTCCGTCACTTGGGTACACCCTGTAACTCTGTATTAGTATTTAAGTTATGTTAGTTATATGTTTAAAGTAACAATGAATTTTAAAATCAGCTGGTAAACAAGCCGTAAATTAATTGATTAATTTTCGATAGTCCCCTGGGTCGATCTGAAGCTTTATATAGGAAACCATGAACAAATTAGAGACAAGCTGAAATTTGGTATATAAGTTTGTATTGGGGTCCTTAAAATACCACCAAATCTGCCGTGCCTGTCACCCCTAAACAACCCCCGAAAGGGGTGAAAATCGGACTTTTTTAGTTTTTTGGCAATATCTTATAAAAACAGCTATATACGAAAAAATATGAAGACAGAAAAATTAAAAAGCATAAAATTTCCTATAAAGTTACGTTTAGCAGATATATTTTGCTTTACCAGTGGTGGAGTTATCGTATTGTAAATTCCAGTATATTTTAACAAAATACACATTTCACATAAAATAATTACGATACATAAAATATGAGTTTTTTATGTAGCAAGTAGCACAGTTGCTTTTTCTTAAATAAACTAAAATACTTACTGGCTATGTTTAAGCATTGTTTATAAAATAATATAGTTATTCAACCTAATTTGTAAGTATGTGCTGCCAACTTGTGAGTAACTTACGTACTAGTCAATTTCAACATCTTTTGTTTTTATAAATTAAATAATATCATTTAAATACATTTCACGATACATTACACATTGCGCAACCGGATGTGACGTCGAGCTCGAGAAAAATATGCATTGCTCTAATGTGTCGTGCACGCGACATCACAACTAACCTCAAAAACATGCACATTTTAAAATTTTTGAATATTATGTCATTTTCATCAAAATTTCTGCTTGGTTCCTATACTATCAACAGTATCAACTAAAGTCGTGTTCGGTTAATAATGAAATTTTAATTGTCCTAATCTAAGATTATTTTTGTTGACTGGAAATCCAACCTATAATTAGCAGTTCATTTTTAATTATCTACGTACAATATTGAAACTTTATATATCTACTCTCTGAGTTTTTAAATGTTATTATGGATCTAAACTGAAACTACAAAATTATGATTAAAGTTGAAAATAAATTTACAAAAACTAAAAATTGGAGGTTATGTTAATCCTATGATCATTTACTCTTTGCCTATGATGCACATGGTCAATATTTGTGATTTATGACATTTTTAGGTGAACATCCAGATCACTAAAAACTAGGTTTCAAATACAATATACATAATTAACATGTTCCTCCACTTGCCATTCTTCAAATGTATTTTATCTTTTCTGTAGACAAGCTGTTTTGCCAAATCTGTGTTCTTCGGAAAACAAAAAATTAATTAATGTCTTTTTTTGTACTTTGGTTATAATTTTTTCACATAGCTACAGCACAATTCGTCATTATAAATTATAAACAGTCATAAACAAACATAATATAAAAAGGAACATTAATTTAAACACCTTAAGCCTGATTTTTATAGTCGCGAAATTGCGAAAAGCGAAATGCGAGACATGTTGCTATTGGTCAATTCCAAATTTTAATGTAAAATGAACCAATAGCAACACGTTTCGCATTTCGCTTTTCACAATTTCGCGACTATGAAAATCAGGGTACAACTAACCTCAAAAATATGCACTTTTTAAAATTTTTGAATATTATGTCATTTTTATCAAAATTTCTGCTTGTTTCCTGTACTATCATCTAAAATCTTGTTCGGTGCATTACTAATGAAGTTTTAATTGTCCTAAATCTAATGAAATAGGATGCTTTTTGTTGACTGGAAATCCAACCTATAAATAGCAATTCATTTTTAATAATCTACGTAGGTACAATATTGAAACTTTATATATCTAGTCTCTTATTAGAGAGTTTTTAAATGTTATTATGGATCCAAGCTGAAGCTACAAAATTATAATTAAAGTAAAAATAAATTTACAAAAACTAAACATTTTAGGTTATGTTAGTCATATGATGTATAAATGATTCATTTTCGATCAAAAAATCCAATAGTTTAATAAAAATAGAAAACTGACAAACTGTCAAAAGTTATTAATAATAAACAGTCAAGTTTCGATCTATGACTTTAGTTCCTCGTCGAATGTCATGTGATGTAGATGCACCGGATAGCACCGGATGTACGAAATTCGTGCATGCGTCGTAGCAGTTTATAATAAACAATGGTAGTAACGTAAACGACACCGGGGGCTACGGTCGTAATAATGGGCACACATCATCCAGCACGCCATCTACCAATGATCCACCGGTACTAACAAGAGGTTGAATAACTAACTTTATAAACAACGGTTTAAGTAAATGAATGTAATGTATGTTTTTAATTACTTATTATCCAATATATTTTATCTGCATGTTTAGATGTCGTCTTCCGTCTGTAAATCCTCAATTGCTCTATTAAAACAGGTTACGACATGAGCATGCATTTTTGCAACCACCTGATGAACAGTTGCAAAAAATTTGTTTAAGGAACCCTTTGGGGGTCTATATCTTGATCCATCTGGACTGGAGAGATTCCGGAATCACTAGAAATCCATCCCCAGTCCTGGAGTGGTAAGCTATTATTCAACCATGCTTGAACCTAAAAGTTAATCATACATGTAAACAAAATATGTATATAGAGTTGCTAGACTTATCTGATTAAATGTCCTATATCCTATATGCATGGTATTGAGCTGCATTTATGATCGGTGGAAGTGAAGCCAGATTAAAATCTTTATTTAAACCTTGCTTTGCTACATAGGTACTGCTGGTAGAGAATGTATCTGACGTTATTCAAATCGGTACTTGTTCTATTTTTGACGTATACGGAAATTAAAAATGTCGAAATTAAGGTCCTCAATCTGTCTTTGGATAGGTAGGTAGGTGGTAGGTAAAGAATGAGAGTTCTGAGACACCCCCACTCCTCTACTTTAGCCCCGCCCCCTACCCCCACTCCAGACACCCCCCACCACTTTGGCACCCCCACTCCCCCTTCCCCCGCCACTTTGGCACCTCCACTCCTCTACTTCAGTTCCGCCCCCTACCCCCACTCCAGACACGCCCCCTTCCCCCACCACTTTGGCACTTCCACTCCTCTACTTTAGCCCCGCCCCCTACCCCCACCATTAACCTTGACATCTCATGACCTTGACCTTACGTGAGCACCCCCCACTCCAGCACCTCCCCCACCACTTTGGCACCCCCACCGCTTTGACATCCCCACTACTTTAACCCCACTTCTTTCATCATAAATGGGTGGGGTATACAGTAAATTATATAAATTGGAGGGAATTCACAGTCCAAGAAAGTTTTGAACTAATCCTTTAAATTGAATAAAGCAGTGTTATTCACACTATTCCCATTTGCACCTGGCTGTGCGTCATATGTAGAAGCATATTAGAAGAATACAACTCAGATAAAAATATCAAAGTGTATACCTGCTGTGATAATTGCGAACTACCCGGTAGGAAAGCGCCTGCTGCATAATCATTGTTGGCATATTGATTGGTATGGATATCATGTCTCAAGAGGTGGAATGTCCGAAGTGTCTAATAATAGAATTGAAAAACAAGCATATGAATGGAAAACAATTGTGTGACTTTACGGACGAAGAAATAAAGAAGTTTCCACTGCAATATTTGACTGAAGCAGTTTCTCCAGTTAAACTCCTCTTTGCATGGCCCAAATTACCGAGGGAGTACAGAGACAAGTTTGAATTTTATTACAAGTTCAATTACCCTGCTTTGTACATTATAACCGTCCTGAATGGCGAACGCATGTCGATGGTCCACCACCCAGGTAATCCAAATGCCACGTCTGTAAATGGGGGCTACAAAAATGTTTAATTTTAAGTTAAGAATATAATAATTTTTAATAAAAACAATTACAAATGAATATGTTTTTGCTTTTAAATACGAGTAATATAAGTAAGTAAATACAATTCAAGAAAAGTGTTCGCCCTCCCATAAATCGACCCGAGGTCAATGCATTTATTTTTATCAACTTTAACTGATAAGTATTTACACACAATTTAGATCGTTGGTTGCATCGCTTTAAAAATGGTTAGTGTATGATATAGGCAACCAACTATAACCCACAGTTTGAGACATTGCCTACCTATTGTAGCTTGAAATAAACAGTATTTAAATATTTTAAAAAAATTCCACACATTTCATAAAGGCATTTATTATTTTAATGTAACAATTGTAATATTATAAAAATGCACAAAGGTGAGAATGCACTATTGTCATAGGAATGCATTCCGCTTAAAGTTTTGAAATGAGAAAATAATCAATCCTGCAGGTGTTATTTTTTAAAAACTATTATTTTTATTGCAGTGCAGTGTTTAAACACTGAGAATATTTAAATATTTAAAAAAATTCCATACATTTCATTAAAGACAAGTAACAATTGTAATATTATGAAAATGCACAAAAGGTGAGAATGCACTATTGTCACTCAGTTTTTTTTGGAACTGAAAACATTTGCAGCAAATATTTTAAATTGTCCAACGCCCCGTCAATCTTACATTGTTCTTTTCTAGATTCCTCGAGCAAAGCGGTGATTTTTTCTTGTTGCCTTTCCAAGTTCTGGATTTCCGCAGAGATTACGGTCTTCCGGTGAAGAAATTGGGCAGCACATTTCCCCAATTCAACCACTAAAGAACGGTTTACCGCACACAGAAATGAGTTCTTTGCCTGTTCAACGGCTTTTCTGTTAACAGCAAGTTTGTTTTTAATTTTTCCGACGAAACTGCTAAATAGAAAGTTTTCTTCGGTTTCAGTAGATTCATCAGGCTGTTCCACTTCCGGTTCCTGATAAGTTGGAAGAGTAGCATTCATTGGCCGAAGCTCCGAAAAACTACCCTTAGTTACTATAACAAATCGGAATCTACTGATTCTGCAGCGTGAAGCGTATTTAACTTCTTGGTCACTCGAGCCTCGAACGACAGGCTTTGATTTAATTCCGAAGGAGTTGCGGTCCAGAATTGAGACATTTTTTACGCTTTTCACCACTTTTACGAACAGAAAGAAAGACTAGAACTGATGCATTTTACGACAAGACAATACATTAAATACATAATCAAATTGCTGAAATTGTAAGTGACAGTAAAGGCATTGATTCCTTAATCAATGGTAAAGGTGAATTAGAAAAACTTTGTTGACTTTGCAAACGATAAATTTCTTATCGGTCGCTGTATACATTTGAAATAAACTGCAAGTCAGCAAGTGGAATAAGAGCAATGAGATATTAACAGACGGACACATACCCAAGTAAAGTGATTGATGATGGGGTAGAAAAGTTGCGCAGTGCATTTAAGAATCGAATTGCGAGTTACCGATTTTCCTCAAAGAAACATTATACCGATATTCCTCAGTTTTTTGAAGACATAAGAAGAAAGGTTTTCTCAGTGCTTGAGGAATATATTCAAAAATTCTTCAGCTTAAAAGTTAATGTGGAAATATTTGGTCTATATGTGATAGAGGAAAAACAATTATCTGACATAAAATCGTTTAATACCAATAATCGAATTATAACACACTCAACTGATTTGATGAATGTGTATAATTATTTTAATGAGGTGATTTTGGAAAAAACTAACTTTTCAGGAGCGCGATTCAGGTATGCCAATATTCATATTTACGTAATGTACTTGTTTTGTTTAAAATTTTTATCGGTTTCAGGATATTAATCCTTTGTTTACATATGCAAAAGTAGGCTGGTATAATAAGTCATAACTAAAGTTGTACAGTTATATTTATTGCTTGTACGGTAATATTACAATACAGATCTGTCAATAACTGTCAACAGATGAAATAATAAATAATGAAACTATAGGTCTATTTATTAATACAAACAGACAGAAAACTCCAAACAATAATAATTAAATACTAAAATCCAACTGAAATGTATTTTCAGGCAATCCAAGGTCCATTTTTTTGTAGCCGTTGTGACATTAAAAATGTAAACATTTATATAATATGAAAAAAGGTGACAAATAAAAACAAACAAAATATAACTGTAACCATGGCGACAAATCAACCCATACAGACTTGACCAACTAATGAAATGAAAACGTTATTAATAAGAGAATATCAAAAGGTAATATCTATTAATAATGTCTTTATTTTCTGAAACCGATAAACTATTGAACAAATCACGGATGTTATGAATCATAACCTTATAGCTATATCATAACATAGCCTTAGATGTCTTAAAATCCTCGCTCTACGAGCTCGGATTTCAAACCGACATCTGCGGCAGTTATGATAGTCATAACATTCCTTGATATGTTAATAGCTATTATATAATACTTATTATTTTAGGATGGGCTATAAAGCATCTTAGTTTTCTTGAAGTCAATATCAACAAATACAATCCGTTATTTGCATCATCGTACATTCAATTGCCAAAACAAATAGAAAACAAAAAAGCCGTTTTAAATATTCAAAATACGGATGAAATGTGCATGGCCTGGAGCGTGATCGCTACAATATTTCCACCCAATGGGAATCCTTATCGAACGTCATCCTATCAACACTACTCTACATTGCTGAATTTTGAAGGTATTGACTTCCCAGTTAAATTGAAAGATATAAATAAATTTGAAAAGTTAAATAATATTTCTATAAATGTATTCGGGGTGAATAATCAATACAAAGATGGTAAAATGATCAGTGAGATTGCAGGCCCTTTACATTTTACATCTATTCGTCAAAATACACATGTAAACTTGTTACTTGTAACGGATGCTGAAGGGAATAGCCATTACACACTTATTAAGAATTTGTCGCGACTAGTATCTAGCCAAAGATCTAAACATCACGGTCAAAATTATATTTGTGATGGCTGTCTTCAATTTTTTAGATCTCCTGAGAAATTATGCCACCATGAAAGGTTTGACTGAAGAATATATTACCAAAACCTGATCTACAAATTAATAAATGTGGAGAAACAATTGCTGGAAATATATTAAAATTTGTGAACATTGAGAAACAGTTACCGCTTCCATTCGTGATATATGCGGATTTTGAAAGTTTATTAAAGCCAATCCACCATAATGAACCTTGCGACAGTGAATCATTCACAGTTAAAACATATGAACATGAGCCGTATTCATTCTGTTTTTATATAAAATGCAACTTTGATGACAGACTTTCAAAACTTGAATATTATCGAGGCATTGATGCCGCTGGCGTTTTTACTAGACTAGAAGAAAATGTTTTAGAAATATATAGAAAGTACTTAAAAATTATTGTAGAAATGAAACCATTAACTGAACAAGAGCAACAATTTTTCAATGATAGTCCGTTATGTCATATTTGTGATAAACCTTTTGAGGCAGATGAGGTAAAAGTTCGCGATCACTGCCACCTTACAGGCAATTTTCGTGGACCTGCGCACTCTACGTGTAATTTACAGTTTAAAATACCTACATTTCTACCAGTTTTTCTGCACAATTTATCTAATTACCGAATTACGACTCACACCTATTTTAAAAAAAACTAGCCCTAAAGAAAGAGAAAATACAGGTTGTTGCACAAACCAAAGAAAAAACATTACATTTTCCAAATTCATTTTAGTAGATAAGTCAGACGATAAAAAGCCGAAGAAGATTTATATGAAATTAAGGTTTGTGGACTCGTTTCGGTTTTTACCAGCTTCTTTAGATACACTAAGTCAAACGTTAGAACCACATCAATGCCTCGAGGTTAAAAAATTTTACAATAATGAAACACAATTCAATTTATTAAGACGCAAAGGTGTTTTTCCATATTCTTACGTGGATTCGTTTGAAAAACTGGATGAGACTAAATTACCAACACAGGACCAGTTTTTTAATATTTTGAGTGGCGAATCAATTTCTCAGGATGATTATAATTGCGCTTGTGATGTGTGGCTAAATTTTAATTGTCAAACTCTCGGCGAGTATTCTGATATTTACTTAGTGTCTGATGTTTTAATACTAGCCGATATTTTCGAAAATTTTAGACAGATCTGCTTACAGACATATAAATTAGATCCAGCGCAATATTTAACAGCACCATCATTGAGTTGGGATGCCATGTTGCGAAAAACTCGTGTCGAACTCCAACTCTTAACTGATATTGATCAGCTGCATTTCTTTAGAAAAGGTATACGTGGTGGTATAAGTCAATGTAGTAACAGGAAAGCTATAGCAAACAATCCGTTAATTGAAAATTATAATCCATCAGAACCGACTTCATATATATTATACTTAGACGCAACCAATTTGTACGGTTGTTCAATGAGTGAACATCTGCCTAAGGGCGATTTTAGATGGCTAGAAGATTACGAAATTGATAACTTTGATTGCACTACAATAAGTGACGAGTCTCCAAAAGGTTATGTATTAGAAGTCGATTTAGAATACCCACAATATTTGCATGATAAACATAATGATTTACCGTTTTGTCCTGAAAACATCATACCTCTTAACTCAAAAGATCCAAAATTGATTCTTAATTTGCAAGATAAACAGATATTATTCATTATCGAAATTTAAAACAATGTTTGGAACACGGATTAATACTCACAAAAATACATAAAGTCATTGAATTTTCACAATCTGCATGGTTGAAGCCCTATATTGACTTAACCACTAGACTTAGAAATGCTTCTAGAAATGCATTTGAACGAGATTCCTTCAAATTTATTATAAATTCTATTTTTGGAAAAACAATGGAAAATGTTGATAAAAGGGTTGATGTGAGGTTAATGTCACATTGGGAAAATAGAATAGGTAGCGTAGGTGCTGAACAGCTTATTGCACAACCAAATTTCAAATCTTGTGCGGTATTTACGCAAAATTTAGTAGCAGTTCAAATGACCCCTTTAAAAGTTTATTACTATAAGCCACTTTACATAGGTTTCACCATTTTAGACATATCTAAAACTGTAATGTATAATATTGTTTGTAATTTATTTGTGGCGGATAGTTAATATTCATTGAACTTAATTCTGGGAATCACGCCAAATTCTAAAAAATAAATAGAAATAAGAAAATTGCCAAAATATGTCAAGATAAAAGTGTAGTATCAAAGGCAAACCTCAACAGTTTGCCCCAGAAAACCACTGTATATAGTTCTAAATGAATATAAATACAATATTGTTATCTAAAATTCGTATCAGTGGTTTTCTAGTATTTTACACTAGAAAATATAACAAAATGTATATTATATAATATACAGGGTGATTCACGCAAACCGTTCATTAGAAGTATAGGGACTTGTAGCGATAATTTAATTCTGAAAATTTGGCTACTTACATAGTTTTTTATGCTCTCTTCATTAAAAATATTTTCAAGGTCATTGCACTTCCGCTTATACCGGAAGTTACCATCAACTTCGTTATTTTAAATGGAATGATATATTTTTTACTGCATTTTTGAATTCTACTAGTCATTTTAATAGGACTTTGATCATACTACCCTATCCCTAAATCTAACCCTACCCGAGATATATTGACTTTTCTGATAATTTTTGTTTTGACATCCAGTAGTTTGAAATTTGCTGTCTCTAACATAATGAAAGCGAAAGTTACCATTTACACAACACGAATAGTGGAACCCTTAAGCCTCCTAATTAATCTAATTGCTTACAGGGTGGTCAGAATTTACTGCCAACCTTGGCAAACTTCAAACGTCAAAAAGTATATTTTTTTAAATGGAACACCCTGTATATTTTTACAGCTTCTGATGTAGAATTTTATTCTGCACCAATTTGTATTAAGGTTCCCTATAGTCATCTTTTATAGTTTTTGAGTTATTGATAATTTTGTATTTTACTGCGCGAAATACATCGAGGTTGCTCTTATAATAATAGTCGGCTGTGAAAATGGTATTTGTTCCAATTATTAGCATCTATCATACGAAGTTATGTTGCTCTTATAATAGTTGGCTGTGAAAATGGCATTTGTTGCAATTATTATTACCTATCTATCAAACACGATTTTATAAATAAGTTTGGTAAAGGTTATCAGTCGTGGAAAATAATGGAAATGGATATTCAAACAATGATATTTTAAACTTATTTTTTATTCACAGAGTATACGACAAATTCTGCTAATAATTCTGTGACATTCTCCGTGAATAAAAAATAAGTTTAAAATATCATTGTTTGAATATCCATTATTTTCCATGACTGATAACCTTTACCAAACTTATTTATAAAATCGTGTTTGATAGATAGGTAATAATAATTGCAACAAATGTCATTTTCACAGCCAACTATTATAAGAGCAACATAACTTCGTATGATAGATGCTAATAATTGGAACAAATACCATTTTCACAGCCGACTATTATTATAAGAGCAACCTCGATGTATTTCGCGCAGTAAAATACAAACTTATCAATAACTCAAAAACTACAAAAGATGAGTATAGGGAACCTTAATACAAATTGGTGCAGAATAAAATTCTACATCAGAAGCTGTAAAAATATACAGGGTGTTCCATTTAAAAAAATATACTTTTTGATGTTTGAAGTTTGCCAAGGTTGGCAGTAAATTCTGACCACCCTGTAAGCAATTAGGTTAATTTGAAAGCATGATTAGGAAGCTTAAGGGTTCCACTATTCGTGTTGTGTAAATGGTAACTTTCGCTTTCATTATGTTAGAGACAGCAAATTTCAAACTACTGGATGTCAAAACAAAAATTATCAGAAAAGTCAATATATTTTGGGTAGGGTTAGATTTAGGGATAGGGTAGTATGATCAAAGTCCTATTAAAATGACTAGTAGAATTCAAAAATGCAGTAAAAAATATATCATTCCATTTAAAATAACGAAGTTGATGGTAACTTCCGGTATAAGCGGAAGTGCAATGACCTTGAAAATATTTTTAATGAAGAGAGCATAAAAAACTATGTAAGTATCCAAATTTTCAGAATTAAATTATCGCTACAAGTCCCTATACTTCTAATGAACGGTTTGCGTGAATCACCCTGTATAGATATACAGGGTGTTCCAGTTTTTTGTAGCAGGACTTTAACAGTCGATAGATATTTGAAAATTATTAAAAAAAGTTCATCTAAACATAGGTTGAAAAATGCTTAGTTTTCGAGATACAGAGTGTTAAAGTTTTAAAATAAATATGGATTTATATTTATATTTCCAGAATGCTAAGAAGTATCGAATCCAATCTTACCAATTCTTTACATACAATTTAGAGGCCTATTTTAGAATAACAAACTACTACTTTACTTAACCATGGGCGTAGATATATGGATTTACTAAGGCTCTTTTTTACAAAAAAGTAGTACGCCACTGATATTTTCCCATATTTCCAATTTAATTCAATAAAACAAGAAAAAACAAAAATTTAATGTCTCTTGGCACTTTTTGATATGACAAGCCGTTGTTCAGAAAATTTACATTTAATCTTTTGATGCACGCATCTGGACGAATTTTAGACATACTTGAAGTCGCTCAGAATTTCATCAAATTTGATGGTGTGAAAAGTCTCTTAAAAAGAAAGAATGAAACATCGCTTTTAGCTTGACATATTTTGGCAATTTTCTTATTTCTATTTATTTTTTAGAATTTGGCGTGATTCCCAGAATTGTTATGTAATGTATAACTTTTTTTATAATTTTATAAAGAAGAAATATAACGATAAAGTTTCTCTCTGTTACACTGACACAGACTCATTAATTTTAGAAATGTATATTAATAATGTTTATGATGATATTAAAGAAAATATTGAACTGTTTGACACATCAAATTATTCTTATCCTAATGTACATAATATTCCAAAAACACAGTCGGTCATAAGTAAATTAAAAGATGAGTATGCAGGCATCCCAATCGAAAGCTTTTTCGGCACTGGTGCGAAAGCTTACTGCGTTAAAGCAAATGAAGCAAGGTACCTATATCAAAAAGCGTTATAAAGAAGCAATTACACTTGATTGACTATAAACAAATTGTAGAAGACGGTGGATTAATATACCGTAAAATGTATGTATTCTCTTCACATCTTCATACGGTATATACTGAACTGAAAAACAAAGTTGCACTGTCAGCACGAGATGATAAGCGATATGTTATACCCGGGAGTACAAAAACTTTAGCATGGGGTCATTACTGCATCAATAATGAATACAATAATGCTGACCATAATGCCAATGATAATTTAACATGTCTTTTGTCACTAGCTGACAAAATAAGTGAAATGGAAAATCAAGGTATTGAATTTGATGAAAGTTTATTATAACCTTTTATAATTGTGTAGAGCCATCTGTTGTATAATGTTCATTTAATAAAATATTTATTATACGAATTTGTGTTTTTTTAATAATTATTGTGTCACACAATATTCAGTTAAAATCTTCTACAACTGCACTATGTTTAAGAATCAGGGGGGAGTATGGGTATAGAATGCATATAAACAGTAATAAATAACTAAACAACAGTTTTAGTGTTCAATACGTTTTTATTGCTCATTTTGTAAATATTCATAAGTTATTAGGCGCAATGTTTTTGGTTGAGTGACAATGGGTTGATTAAGACGTTTATTATATTTTTGTTGGCGACAGCAATTTTCAAAACTCACAGGACCAAAATTACAGTCAATCAATAAACCACTTTTTAAATGTAAAGCCTTTCTAACCACAACACAATCAAAACAATGCAACAATGTAAACATTTGATTGTCTCAGAGGTTGTTCCGATGTTTATATTAATAAATTCTATAACTTGTACGTTGTATTTCCTGTGATTGAACACGTTGAAAACCTCATTGTTGTAGGAAGATGATACTGGATCGAGTTGCCATTCAGATTTAACACATTTTTGACTAAATTCACTTTTAAAGTAAAATACATCCACGTCTTGAAAGGTGTTTGTTAAGTTCAATAGGTAACTCATAAAACCACCAGCTATTACCCAACGTTGTCCTGGTAAACTTTCCAAAACTTGATATACGTCAGGGAATTTTTCTTTTATTTGTTGCACCAATTCATAGTTCGTTGTGCAATAACTTAATACTGGATCTATGCACATCTTTCTTGAGCAATAGAGTTCACGTCTGTTTTTTGGAGTTACTGCTGTTTACGTATACACATCCCCTTACATACTATTTCAGGTTAGGTGGGAGGCATACTTTTGCTGAGCTTGCAATAAACTCACAATGTGCTGATTATTAAAATGTTCACTTGATAAGGATATAGTGTAGCTGACTGTGCAAACAGACACGTGCGCTAATAAAATTGTTATGTTGCAGTATTTTTAGGTGGGGGGTGGATAGGTGGGAATTTCATTATAAAAGCGAGTCAGTCACTACAGTCAATTATCATTAGAATATTAAGTTTGTTTAAATCTCAAAATGTGGATGTCGTACGTAGAAGAAATCAAAGTTGTTGATTTAGAAAGTGGTGTGAAACATTTAAGTCAAAAATGTTCAAATGTGCAGTTCGATGCTGAACACGAAGCGATCTATGGAATGGGTAAATTCTTCACAGAAGACTTTTTTACTGATCTGGTCAAAAAGTACAAACAAGCACGTGAAGTATGTGAAATGTTTTTGACAGATCTTATATGCGAGTAATGCATTGTAGACGATCTAATCGAATTGGGTTTAGAAAATGAACTCCATCAGCTAAAAAGGTTTTTAAGACCAGACCTTGCAAACAGATTAAGGAGTGAAGATGATGACGATAGTGACGAGGGTATTTCTCTAAATTGAAATTATATTTGTTAATAGGATAAAATAGTAAAAATAAATTTTACTATTCAGTCTTAATCCTCTAATGTCTTAAAGACATAAATACTCTTTTCAGAGCTTATTTGCAAACTATCTACATTTAACTGATAAAATGGTCAGTACTACGAATGTAGAAAGCAAATAATTTAATATTTGCAATAACAGAAGGAGTCCTTATTTTGGATTAATCAGTCTGGTGAGGCTTATTGCAAATATTAAATTATTTGCTTTCTACATTCGTAGTACTGACCATTTTATCAGTTAAATGTAGATAGTTTGCAAATAAGCTCTGAAAAGAGTATTTATGTCTTTTACGACATTAGAGGATTAAGACTGAATAGTAAAATTTATTTTTACTATTTTATCCTATTAAAAATTTACCTCTATGGATTTCTGACTTCTTTGGATTTCATTTCTATTATATTTGTAACTTTAAATTATTGTAATTTTGGTGATAAAATAAAAATAATTAATATTTATTGTTTTATTTATTTCTAAACTCATGACATAAAATTTTCATACAGATAATATACATTAGAAAGTGCACACATACACTTATCATTTAAATGAAAAAAACATTTTGCGCTGGATTTCAATAGAGGTGGTTGCTCTTCTAATTCCAAAACAGGTTGTGTAATAAATTGTCTGATGTATTTTGCCTTTTCTCCTCCTTTCACGTAAACACACTCAGCAGATATAGTCAAGTTCTTAATGATTTGCCCGAACATATGTAGTGGTGTAAACCCATCACTCCATTTATTAATGCAATGATTTCTTGTTAACCAGTAAGCTTGTTTTTGTAAGTCTGGTGAAAGCATCTCAAACGGATAAGGTGGTTTGAAAATATAATGACATACTTTCATCCCATCATAGCCAGCGAACTCCTTGGCGATAAACTTGTTGTTTTCAGTTTTAAATCCTTGAAAATCGATAACGAGTTTCATATTTTTAAGCTTTCTTAATACTCTCACTTTTAATAAGCAGAATTCAACAACTCTTCTCTAATAACGTGTAACAGAAACCAGCCTTACTACGATTGATCACATTTTTATCAATTTTGAACCTGAAGGTTTATGCTGCGTGTTTGACAATGTTATATCTGATCATAGAACTGTTCTTCTCGATTTAGCTATGGTTCAATAAAATTGGTAAACAATAATAAAAATACTTCAGCTTTCTTGAGAAGAAGTTTTAATGAAAATGCTATTTCACTTTTTAGTATATCGCTACATAATGAGAGATGGAGTAATCTTCACAATATCGGAGATCTCAATGAGGCATTTAATTCTTTTAATTCCACATTTAATTACTATTTTGAGCCTTCATTTTCCACTTAGAAAATATTATAATAGTATATCAATAGATAAAAAATGGGTAAACGATGAAGTGAAATTATCTAGTATGCATTTGAAAGATCTGTTTGTTTTACAAAAATGTTATCCTGAACCTGAACTTACTGCTTTTTATAAAAACCGGAGAAAAATCCATCAACTATTGATTGAAAATACCAAAAAAGCCTACTTTCAAAATAAAATTATTAATTCCGAAAATAAGTCTCGAATATCATGGAAGGTAATGTCCGAATTATGTAATCGGAACAAAAACCATAACAATATTATAATAAACGAGAATGGCATCCTGCTTGAAGATCCAAAAGAAATTGCTGCACTCTTTAATGATTTTTTTGTTAATATACCAAAAGATATAATTAGTCAGATTCCGAATTTAAATGTTCTTCCTTCTAATAATATAAATTATACAAATAGAACGACTCAATATAATTCCTTTTTTCTTACCCCTTTTACTCCAAATGAAATGATGGATTTATTGACAAAAAAGTTAAAGAACAAAAATCATCCGGTGCCGATGACGTTCCCATATTTATAATTAAAAAAGTCCTTAATTATCTTATTGAACCTCTGACATATCTTGTTAATTTATCCTTTGAAACAGGAATATTTCCTGACAAATTAAAGACTGGTAAGGTTGTCCCTGTCTTTAAGAAGAGTGATCCCAATTCTCTAGAAAATTATAGACCTATTACAATGCCTTTGGGTTTTTCTAAAATACTTGAATACTGCTTCATGGATCGACTGTTACTATATCTCGAAAAATATCACATTTTAACGAATAATCAGCATGGATTTCGTAATGGTATGTCAACGATAACTGCCGTGCACTCTTTCTATGAGAACGTAGTAAACTTTATTGAGGCGGGTGAGTGTCCTGTTGGGATTTTTTGCGATCTCAGCAGGGCATTTGACTGTGTCGATCAAATAGATTAATGTTAAAACTGAATGATTACGGGATTAAAGGTGTAGTAAAACTGGGTCATGACTTTTCTTGAAGATAGGAAACAATTTGTTAGTATAAAATATATGGATAAAAATGGATTATATACAGATACCTCGGAATGGTCACATCTAACAGTGGGAGTTCCACAGGGTTCCGTTCTGGGACCTGTCTTGTTCCTAATTTATGTAAATGATGTAGACTCTTTATCATCTAATGCTTGTTTTACAATGTATGCAGATGATACATCTTTAATCATTTCAAATAAGTCTGACGATATTTTAGAACAAAATTGTACTAGTCTACTCAATAAGATAACTAACTGGTGCTCTGAAAACTCATTATATTTTAACGCTGAAAAAACCCAAGTTTTAAGATTTCATATGAATCAAAAACACTGCAACCTTCTAAATTTTAATGTAAATGATACTTCTTTGTGCACTAATTCTGAAAATGCGAAATTTTTAGGCTTAAGTTTGGACAAAAACCTTAACTGGAAGGTGCATTGCGAATTAATAATTTCAAAGCTTGCCTCAATTACGTATTTATTTGGAAATATAAGAACGGTTCTATGTACAGAACAACTGCTTTCTCTGTATTACGCACAAGTTGAATCTCGTTTAAGGTACGGTGTTTGTTTCTGGGGGAATTCTACTAAATGGATCTCAAGTTTTTATTGCTCAAAAACGTATTCTAAGGTGCATGGCTAGAGTCTCATATACCCATCCTTGCAAAGATATTTTTAAGAATTTTAAAGTATTGACCTTGCCCAGTTTATATCTTTGAATTGTGTATATATGTTTTTAAAAATTTTAAACAATTTAATGTTAATAGCGACTACCATGCTGTTAATACAAGACATAAACACCATTTGCGTGTTCCCTTTGCTAGATTAGACCTAACATTTAAATCTCCTAACTGTATAGGACCCAAATTCTTTAATATGTTACCTGTTGACTTAAAATGTATAAAAAGTGAGCGTCTATTTAAAATTAAGCTAAAAGATTTTTTATTAAATAAGTGTTTTTATTCTGTCTCTGAATATACCTCTTCGTCTGTAAGTTTTTTATATGACTATTCCTATTGTCAAAAGAAAGGAAAATAAATTGCTATTATTATTATTATTATTATTATTATTAATCTCTCAATTTTTTTCTGTGTTCTCTCAACTTGTGCTAATAAATAATCAGACTAATAATGTTACATTAGTTGCCTCGTTATATAGGTAAAAAAAACTTGTCATGCGCATTTTTAATGTTGACGAACGATTTTTGTTAACGGATTAATGTGTAATATTTCTCATGCAGTATGACACAATATGCATTAACATTTTTAGTAGGGGTGTCAGTCTCAAATTCTATTCTCATAACCACTGATCCAGTTTGCAAAGCTTCTTTTTGACGTGAACAATCAATATGAACTAGTGGTGCAATTGCGTTGAATTCTGTCGGGTTGAATATCGGTTGATTTATTTATGTGGGTAATAGGATTGTTGAAAATCAGCAAAATCAGCAAACATTTTGTAGAGAGTTGCATATTTGTTACGTTTGAAGTCTAGTTGTAGATCACTATGGGTATCTCTCAGAATTCAAGAAAATTCTTATGTTTTTTAGATCACAATTATCAAATTTGCTCATATCAGATGTAACTTTTCCTCTCTTATTTTTTTGAAGGCCAAATAATGCATGTTCAGCAGTTTCAGCTTTATTAGATGTCTTAGCATTCCACGTATGTTGGATTGTGTCAGGTATAGATTGATATTCAATTAATTCCCTGCTTCTAAATCTTAGAGGTAGTATAATAAACGCAGCCGCCTGCCAGTATAACAACCGTTGCCACTAGTATAACAACTATGGGGTGGCGGCGTATGTTTATTTAATTTGGTGCGAAAATAGCTAGCACTTGCTTTTGGCGAGTCTATTTTTTTCTAATGCACACCAAAGAGAAAAGCCGCTATTAGCTTTATAAAGGGTAGCGTTTTTGCTGCCACCAGGTCAAGACACTTATATTCCGCTTGACCTCGGAATTTTTGTGCTGAAAAATATACCTAAATCTGCAAGCAAGAAAATAGATATTTCTTCGGCTACTGGTTGAGAAAACTCTTCGGACGCCTGAATTCGGCCGCGGCTTAATGTGATATGCACGGTCTTTAGGTGGGTATAATAGGAGATAATAAACAAAATCAACAAACTACTCCGTGAATAAAATCAGATTTTATTACCACGAAAACAAAACTTACAAAACAATTATCTATATCAAAAAATTTTGTCGATGACATGATGAAACAAATAACTCAAATAATAAATCTATAGTGATCTCAATTTTTAAATCTAAGATGGGGTGGCTCTTTTCGCTTTACTATCAAAATACAACGCCCGCCAAGATAGACGTTACTTTTTCTTTATTTACGACAACTTACGATGCCTTAAACCACGGTGAACTAAATTTAGATGAAGTCGCCCCCGACCTCAGATTTGTTTGTAACACTTACAAACACTATGGTTAGGACCTTTAAGCCTTAAATTATATAATATATGAAACTAAACACCACAAAACATACGAAATGTCAACACGAATATTTTTAACCTCAACCAGTGGCTATTTCAAATTTACTCAATGTGCCTTTTTTAATAGGGGTTAGTGTAAATGTTTTTCAAACTACACTTACCATGTCCCTGGACTTTGTAACTGAATTACTCCCAAACGTAATTATTACACTTGTGCACTTTATTTCTTTACACCTAGATCCCAATTTTGCCAACTAATTTATTACTAGTCGTCGTGAGATTCGCCCGTCAACCCGACTTAACTATATCTTTATTTTCCCCCTTGAGAAACTCAAACTATCGTTCCCGTTTCCTTCTCCCAAGAAGAAACACAAGTTAGACGCTAAACGACAGCCCTGCTGTACGTCTATAAGTAAGGCCCTTCACGCCCAATTAAACTTAAAAAAAAAAACGGTCTCCAAGAGCCCCAACAATATGTCACAACACAAATTATTCGTCAACGCCCCGACACTACACCGTCCCGTAGGTGTGCTTGCGCTTTTTCGCCGACGCCGATGTGCGCCTCTTACTAATTACCGACACGAAGTCAACTCTTCACTCCTCGCGACGTCGAAGTGCCGTCTCTCTGCACGACGCCGAAGTGCAGCTTTATTTCTCGCTGACCGAAACTACCCGTTCCGTGAGTCTAATCGTGACTCTTGCCCGGCCCGAAGTCAAGTGTTGCCCGGCCCGAAGTCAAGTGTAGTCTCCGCGCTCCCACTTAGTGGTTCGTCTGCCCCGGTACCCCCTGGTAAATCGCTGAGTGGCCCTATTTTTGCCCAATATATGGTCAGGCGAGTCCATCTCACAATTTCGCGTAGCTAGCAATTTCCCTGGGAATCGACTCATGTAATTCTTTCCCATCGAATTTCAACTCCCTGATAAGCCAAATCTATACAAACATGAATTTCCTGTTGCTGCAGACATAACAAAAACTCAACCATTTACTTCTGATATACCCCGTGGCACAAATTAACATTTTTAAATTAGTAATAGGTATTTTCTTCGTTTATAAAATTTCTATACCCCCGACTTGCTACAATACTTCCCCCTTTAAAAAAGTTCGTGGCCTTATCCTGGCCCTAACTTTTAAACTTCATGTTGACATTTTTATATTACCCTGTAATTTCAATTCAAGATATTTCGTTAACCTCTACCCTAAATAACATCTTTCCCTAGAAAGCTGCAAGTCCCCTTATGGACAAGTGAAAGAAGGGTTTATCCTTAAACTAGGCCAGAGCCTTACGAAAATCTTTAAAATAATCTACATATAACACGCAACAGACAATGTCCAATTGCAATATCCTTAAAATTAAGCATACAAAAGTTCCCGACATTCTAAATTTCGCACTTCACACCACGCACAATCACTACGCGTTGTTGTGAGAGCTAGTCTCTGTCACCTCCGGTCCTCCTCATGGCCTATCGTTGTTGTGGTTCTGAGGTGTGTAGGGTATAATTACATGGAACTATGCGAATGTTTTTAACTCTGACTGACGTTAACACTGTCCTTACGTTTTTCGTTCTCGGTCCAATGACCGACCGGTTGTAGACTCGGATAGATATTCGGAGCCACGTCTCCTAAATTGTTTATAGGCGCGTTACTTGGATTGGTTTTGATAGTTCCTAACTGTTCATCGTGCCCGGCACTACACATCTCATTGTCTTTTGACTTAGTCAACTCGTTCACATAATAACGATGTATCACCCACATCGTTAGCTGGTTCCACAAACATGCCAACATAGCAATTCCACCTCCTATGGTGCGGTACAAATGGAAGGCATTTATAATTACTCCGAAAGCATATTTGATGATTCTGAATATGAAAAAGAATCCAATTAGTCCACTCATAAAAATGCCCAAGTCGGAAAACCATCCCCACATCTGTCTCATAGTAGATTGGGCTAGGTCTTTTAATTCCTCGGGATTAAACATACCCAAAGTGGAAAATCCTTGTCCCCCGGCTTCCATGTCAACTACTCGTCTGGTTATAATATTTTCAACGACCTTTCGCTCTACTCCGAATGTGAATAGGTTTTGCACCTTTCCGATTTCTTCTGGCGTATACAATCCTTTGGACCCTACTGGTTGGATCGGATGAAATTTGATACTGGGGCTTTCTTTTACTTCTAACTCTCTGGGTGCTGTCCTAACCGTAGGATAAGGTATAAGTCCCATCCATTCTCCCTCAATATGAAATAACGGTGGTGTTAGACTATTACAATCAATCTCCTGACCATACTCCTGGATTATTCTCGTAATCGGTGCCATAAATTTGGTCTGATTATCCACGTCTATCGGGAGTTCTTGATAACATTTACCGGTTCTTCTAATTTTAACTGGTATTGGAGCGCATCTGAGTATGTATAACACTTCTCCTAGTACTTGTCCTAGATGACCTTCATGGTTTTGGATAATTTGACTGGCTGCGTCTGGGACCAGTGGAGCTAATAGTAGCCTATTCTTCAAAATTTCTCTTTTCGCCTGACATCTTCGGTGTATAGTATCTATATACATTGTCTCCAAACCTCGTTTGTAAGATTGTTCTATATATAAAAACTTGCTGTTAATGTAACTCAGGAGGTCAACGTCTTGCGCTGAAAGGATCGTAGACGGTTGTATTATCTGATGATGTCCTTCACACACCAACAATTTTGGATGCTCTGTTTGCCATAATTCTAAATTACAAAAGGCGGCTCTTTTTATAAGGGCCACTGCAAAAATCTTCGTATCACTCTCTACGACTATGAAATTTTCTTGTGTTCTATTATGTTACTTTTTCGGCGGATCCAACATATAATAAATTAAAACGTTCTTCGCATGACGACGTCTGGGGAATCACTTCCCAAGTGGTTTCTCCTAAAGACGCATCGAAACAATATCCCTTTAGAAATGGACAGGTTATGCTTCCTCTCAAACTAACCTCATTGTCTTTCAACTTAACCATCGCATAATAGTCTGATATGGTGATTTTTACGGCCGCTGTCACTATGACATCGTTCCAAGATTTTCCATCTTCCTGGTAACTTGTCCCATCACATTTTCCCGTGTCGTCTAAACTTCCATGAAGCGTTATTGCCGCCGTAGTGGTTCCGTTTGCTGTAATTTGTCCTATCGCATTCTTGTATAGTTTCAAAGTTTTATATCGATGAATCGATCGGCACTCCTCACTTCCAACTTGATGAACATAGTTTAAAAGTCTTCCTGCCACCACCGAACTGTGACTATGCATTCCGCAATGTATGATTAAACGCGTAACTTCGATTAAACAGGTCCATACGTGTTGTAGTCCTATCTCTCTCCTTTGTAAGACCCGCACAAATACTGTCTTACTTTGATAAGCTGAACTCGGTTCAGGGCACTTAGCTACGTCCCTTAATGATACGGCCGAAATGTCTGTCTTTTCACTCTCGCAATCATATGCAATTAACCCTTCCACCTCTAACCTCAGAAATGACCATACCATTAACGCCACTATGACCATTGTTTGCCATCTTCGCAGATTCCCCATTTTGCTATCGTTCTCCAAAATCGTACGCACTATACCTAGTATATAAAAAAAAAAACATTTACAATCAATCCACATTCTACTTTAACAAAATCAAAATTTCACTCGTCTAACACACTATGAAGCATACAATCCTTTATATCAATAAGTACATGCACCTACCCTTCCTATTGCCTGCATTGGGTCCTAATTCAGTGCAGCCATTAGCTAAATGATAAATCTTAAATTTATCTCGAAAATCCCGTTCCTAATGAATTAAACCAATTTCTATCATACAGAAATAGTTACGCTTAATTATCCTTAATGGTTCTAACTACGTTCTAAATTGATAAACCTCATTACTATCAAAAAAAATAAAAAAAAATCCTTGATACCAAAACGCTTAGATCCTTAATGATCCCCATTTAAACTTTCCCTTAACTTACTCCCACTTCCTCTAGAAAATACTTACTGGTTCTCTTCAGTAATTAAGGCGTATCAGCCAGATATTTTCTAATTATCTTAAAACTAAATAATTGAAATGACACCCGCTTGCCCTAATTAGAGAAACAAGTGGTGCCCGTGTAGCGACGGTTCCATTTAAAAGAACGGTCTATATAAAAACCTTCTCCACTATTAAAAATTGACTGTTAAAAGATTAAGCACAATATCCTCATCGGTGAAGCCGTGAGGTGGAGAAGTAAACGCGTGTGTACAACAATTAATATCTTTCTATCGATCGAGCTGTAGTCATAAGTATTTCATTGCTCAACCGATGTGTATGAAGGTGTTATGTCCACCTTATAAATCCAGTCTCACTGGAGGTCGCCGTAGCCTTGTTGATCGTCTCAATATCACAGGCTCTTCTGGCTCTTCGTCACTTCCACTATCATCCTCGATTTCTTCCTCTTCCGACATCTCATCACTACTATCATCAAACTGAGAATCTTCAAAAACCGTGTCCTCGTTGTCTTCATCCTCTTCTTCCGACATATCATCACTGTCTTCATACTGAAATTCTTCAAAAGTCTTTTCTTTCTCATAATATCCCTGTGAACTCTTTAATTTTTTCTGATTCTTGCATTCTTGCTTTTGAACGCGAATCATTCTTGTCTTCTTGGTCCAATCGTCATTACGTATATCGATTACTCCAACACCCAATTTATTTTTATCTCCTTTTGTTACAGTCCTTAGTTGCAGTCCCTTTTTCATTGTGACTTTCGATTGTCCATTGTCCTTTGTTTTATATTCGCGTGTATGGTTCCTTTCCGTTAATTTACTTAGCTTTTCTTCCAATCCAGCAATTACTGCTTCTAAAATCTCCATTTTATCTGAAATATCCGTTTTATCCAGGCCTCCTTGGCTTCTTACATCAATTTTGACATCAGCTGTAGCTTGATCCTCATTATCCTTTACTGATGATGTGTCTTTTTCATTTTTTTCACAAGCAATATTATCTTTCTCTCTTCCTAAAAATTGTTTCTCATATTCTTGAATTTTTCTCTTTAAAATTCCTTGGTCACTCTATAAATCGTAAAACCGTTGTTCCCATTGTTGCGCCAACAGCTTCCACTCATTTTCAATTCTTTCCTCAGATGTGCAACTATTTGCTCCACTTAGGCTATATTTGTGTTCTTCGTTTTGGGAAGACGTTTCCTGTTTATCTTCTCCTGTCTCTTCCTTACTTCTTGTAACCTTAACCTTTGATTCGGTTGATGATATTTTATCATTTCCATTCAGATTAGTGTGGTCCGTATCTTCCGATTCTTTTGAGCGGATATATCCCACATCCTTCGTGGTATCAGTATTGGAGCATTTTTCCACTGCTCTATTTCCCTTTTGTGAACCCTGATTATTCTTCTTTTGCACCGCAAATTTCTTCTTATAAAATTCCTTTACCGCTTGTAACCATTTTTTCCATTCTCCTTCCGGTTCGACCACTGAAACCAGTCTTTGTTTTCTCTTCCATTCCGTTTTCTTATACATTTCCTGAGGTTTCTTACAACCCCATTCTTTACCATGGGAACCTACTTCCCCCTTTAAAGAATGATGCTTATCTTCTTGCATCTTCCTAAAGTTTGTTTGATACACTTCGTTTTCATTTGTTTCCATAAATTCTTCCTTCTCTTCTGCAACTCTTTGTTGCCAGGGAAATACACGCTCCCCCAGTACTGTCATTGTCGGAAACTCCCAACAAAAAATATTCACATGGTGAGCTGCCAGAAAATCTCTACCTAGCAGTATTTCAAATTCATTGCCTTCAAAAGCTCCATCCCCACATGCTACAAAAGCACCTCGTAAGCGCCTTCTTGACGCTGGTAAAATGAGATCTGTATATACGGTACCATAATTCCGTATCACGTGACCAGTAACGCCTACCAACGTTAAATTCGGTCGCCTTTCTCGTCGAAGTCTCTCTTCCCGGACGATACGGTCCTTTATTAAAGACACTGCGGCTCCTGTGTCCACTAAGCATCTACAGAGTCTTCCATTTAACTCTAGCTCCATCAGATACGGTTGCAATTCTTGAAAGCCTCTTGGGTCAAAATATGGTATTACGGTTAATCTTCCTCTTTCATCATTAACCTTTTCTTTATTAGCGCTGTTCTAAATTTTCCGTGGTTCCCTGTATTTTCGCATATTTTCTTGTTTTCCCTTTTTCATTTCTCCTCTGCCTTCCAATCGGGAATTATTGGAAGGGCGAATTAGTTTAAATTCCTCTGGTTTTCCGTTTCTTTCTCTCTGTCTTCCCTTGGCGAAGATTGACGACCAGACCATATTCTCGGTTTGCTGTGCGTACATCTTTTGGTACGGCCCCTGTATAACTTCTTCTATACTCCTTCCTTTCCGATCCTGTTGATCGACTAAATCTTCCATTCTTCAATCTCTGTTCTCCAGAAGAACTTCCTCTATTTTCTCCTTTATAAGGCCCATAATTTGGCCGAGATGCGTTTTCGTTTTCATCTCTTCTATCTTCATGCTGGCGTCTATTTGAGGACACTCCATAGTCCTTGTTCTTTCCTTCGAACTTCTTCTTCGGGCAGTCCCTTGCCCAATGTCCACTCTGTTGACAATTAAAACACACTTCTTCTCTAGAAGTCCCCATTTTCGTTTCTCTCTTCTTGCAGTCTCTTGCAATATGTCCCAAACCATCACATACGTAACATCGTACCTGCTTGATACCTCGTTGATCCGTATTCTTCCCATGGATCATTCGTAAATTTATTTCGTGAAGCTTTACCAGTTCTTCTGCTTTATCTAGTGTTAGCTGCGCTTCTCTGAGCAGCATTACACCTACTTCCTTCATGATATCCTTCTTCAGTCCCATTTTAAATTGATTCAGTACCAAATCTTGATTTTTCTTCTTTAATCCCGGTACTTCCTCCGGCGTAGCGTTTTTTAAAATCTTCCTGCAATACTTTTGCCCCTGCAGTTCTTAACCTTGTGCAAAAATCCGTAACCGTTTCGTCGTGCCTCTGATAGCATTTACTCAAATTTAATTGACCCTCTCCGGGTAACCTAGTTGTTACAAAATTTGAAATAAACCTGGCTTTAAGAGCCCTATAATCTAAAGTATCTAAACCCTGATCCGATTTTAAGAAATCATAGGCCGCGCCTACACATTTGAATTTAAATAAAGCTAAAGTTTCTGATTCTGACCAATTATCTAATCTCGCCCTCTGTTCTAACTTTTCCAAATATTTGGTTACATCTTTGCCGCTAAAATTGTCCAAAGTTGATGCAATCATCCCCAACGAATACATCATGGGCATACGTAAGGAACCTGCACCTTGTATACCTCCACTAGGCATACTTCCAGTCGGTATACTTCCACTTGGTATACCTGTACCTGTTCCGCTAGATCCTGGCGTAATTATCGGCGTAATTACCGAAGTCGTTGTAACGGTTGTAGTAGTAATAGTTAAAGGGTTAGTAAGTGACATAATGAGTAAATTTGAACAATATCAAAGCTATATAAGCAATACCTGTTTATCAACCTCGGCGAAATCCTCTTGTAGAATGGGAAAATCTTTCCCCCTGTATAAAATTATCTATTCAACGTGAATAGCTAGGGAAGCCTTTCTATCTACCCCTGTATATTTATTCAATTTTCTCTTAAATCCGACTAGGTTTCTATCTACCCCTGTATATTTAATCAAATTCCTTTTGAATCAGACTAAGTTTCAATCTACCCCTGTATATTTAATCAACGATACTTTCGGACCTATCCTTGTATACTGTATCTCAACTTAATTTATTCCCAAAATTCAAACAATATCTTCAAGCTACCCTGTATGTAGTGAACAAAAAAAAATTAATCAAACTTTTCAAACTCCCCCTGTTTATAGTAGTAAAAAAAATAATCAAAAAAAAATTATTTTTTTTTTGTAACTATCCTCGTATGCGCTGAACTCAAAAAAATTAATCAAACTTTTTAAAGTGCCCTGGTATGTAGTAAACTCAAAAGAAATTAATCAAAATTTTCAAACTACCCTCGTATGTGGTAAACAAAAAAAAAATTAATCAAACATTTCAAACTACCCTCGTATGTGGTAAACTAAAAAAATTAATCAAACTTTTCAAACTACCCTCGTATGTGGTAAACAAAAAAATTTAATCAAACTTTTCAAACTACCCTCGTATGTGGTAAATTAAAAAAAAACTAATCAAAATTTTCAAACTACCCTCGTATGTGGTAACAAAAAAAAATTAATCAAACTTTTCAACGTGCCCCCGTATAAACACATATCCAATAAACTAGAAATTCTATTTCTAACCTTTCGCGAACTAACTTGTATATCAAATAAAAAAAAAATATATATATATATACAGGGTGTTCCAGTTTTTTGTAGCAGGACTTTAACAGTCGATAGACAATTGAAAATTATTAAAAAAAGTTCCTATAAACATAGGTTGAAAAATGCTTAGTTTTCGAGATACAGGGTGTTAAAGTTTGAAAATAAATACGGATTTATATTAATATTTCAAGAATGCTAAGAAGTATCGAATCCAAACTTGCCAATTCTTTGCATATAATTTAGAGGTCTATTTTAGAATAATAAACTACTACTTTACTTAACCATAGGCGTAGATATATGGATTTACTAAGGCTCTTTTTTACAAAAAAGTAGTACGCCACTGATATTTTCCATGTTTTCAGTTTAATTCAATAAAGCAAGAAAAAACAAAAATTTAATGTCTCTTGGCACTTTTTGATATGACAAGCCGTTTTCCAGAAAATTTACATTTAATCATTTGATGCACGCATCTGGACGAATTTTAGACAAACTTGAAGAAGCTCAGAATTTCACCAAATTTGATGGTACGAAAAGTCTCTTGAATGAAACATTTAAATTCAAAATTTTTATAACACAAATGTATTAAAACGCAACGGTCGAACTAAAATACATTATTAGAAACACAAACACAAAAGCTAGCAACATGTAAAAGTGTCTTACTTCATTACAAGCATCATTAACGATGTTTCATTCTTTCTTTTTAAAAGACTTTTCGTACCATCAAATTTGGTGAAATTCTGAGCGACTTTAAGTTTGTCTAAAATTCGTCCAGATGCGTGCATCAAATGATTAAATGTAAATTTTCTGGAAAACGGCTTGTCATATCAAAAAGTGCCAAGAGACATTAAAATTTTGTTTTTTCTTGCTTTATTGAATTAAACTGAAAACATGGGAAAATATCAGTGGCGTACTACTTTTTTGTAAAAAAGAGCCTTAGTAAATCCATATATCTACGCCTATGGTTAAGTAAAGTAGTAGTTTATTATCCCAAAATAGACCTCTAAATTATATGCAAAGAATTGGCAAGTTTGGATTCGATACTTCTTAGCATTCTGGAAATATTAATATAAATCCGTATTTATTTTCAAACTTTAACACCCTGTATCTGGAAAACTAAGCATTTTTCAACCTATGTTTATAGGAACTTTTTTTAATAATTTTCAATTGTCTATCGACTGTTAAAGTCCTGCTACAAAAAACTGGAACACCCTGTATATATATATATATATATATATATATATATATATATATATATATATATATATATATATATATATATATATATATATATATATATATATATATATATATATATATATATATATATATTTATTTTGGAACACTTCGAAATACCCCTGTAATTCGAGAGAAAAAAGAAATATTTCAAAATTTCTCCTTTAAAAGTTCTTAACTTTTTGATTCCTCCCTGTATACTATCTATTCCGTGAAATGCAACTCACTTTTTAACTTGCCCCTGTATATCGTAAAATTCTACAAATTTAAAAGGACCTAACTTAATCCCTGTGATATTTCAAAATATACACTTTCTTCGCCTATTGTACTCCTATTAACTTGGTATCATCTATTTAACCCTTGACTATTATTTTATCCTGTCTATCTTAATCTCTACCAAACTCAATTGAATTCCGCGGGGTAAACCTTCCCTAGCACAATTTAATCCCACCTTAGTACACCTTTACTCTATATTAATCCCAGGGTAAACCTCCCCTAACATAGGTTAATCCCTATTATCCCACAGGGTGTACTACCCATAATTTAAAATTTAAAATCCCACCGCTGGCGCCAGTATAATAAACGCAGCCGCCTGCCAGTATAACAACCGTTGCCACTAGTATAACAACTATGGGGTGGCGGCGTATGTTTATTTAATTTGGTGCGAAAATAGCTAGCACTTGCTTTTGGCGAGTCTATTTTTTTCTAATGCACACCAAAGAGAAAAGCCGCTATTAGCTTTATAAAGGGTAGCGTTTTTGCTGCCACCAGGTCAAGACACTTATATTCCGCTTGACCTCGGAATTTTTGTGCTGAAAAATATACCTAAATCTGCAAGCAAGAAAATAGATATTTCTTCGGCTACTGGTTGAGAAAACTCTTCGGACGCCTGAATTCGGCCGCGGCTTAATGTGATATGCACGGTCTTTAGGTGGGTATAATAGGAGATAATAAACAAAATCAACAAACTACTCCGTGAATAAAATCAGATTTTATTACCACGAAAACAATCGCCCCCGACCTCAGATTTGTTTGTAACACTTACAAACACTATGGTTAGGACCTTTAAGCCTTAAATTATATAATATATGAAACTAAACACCACAAAACATACGAAATGTCAACACGAATATTTTTAACTTCAACCAGTGGCTATTTCAAATTTACTCAATGTGCCTTTTTTAATAGGGGTTAGTGTAAATGTTTTTCAAACTACACTTACCATGTCCCTGGACTTTGTAACTGAATTACTCCCAAACGTAATTATTACAGTAGATCAACGTTCTTACTTATAATTTTATTTAATCGTATTTGTTCTGACATGCTTACTGTCACATGTGGTACTCTCCATGATAATTTAGAAATGGTAATTTTTGGTTTTTCAGTTTCATCACCACTGTCTAAATCATTACTACTACGTATCAATACTAATTCTTGTCGCATATTAATTATAATTTTTTGAAAATCCTCAAAGAATCCAAGCAGAAAACTTAATGGAATGCAAACGTTGAAATCTCCATTTTCATCTGCTATAATTTTAGTTCCCTCACCTTTCATCTTTTTCGGGAACCACCCAGCATTTTGCATAAAAATACTCTCATTTTCATTTAATGATAGATAATGAAACATAGTTGAAACCAAACCAACACTTCTTACTGAATCTATTACAACACCACCTAATTCATACCTAATTTCCCGAAACAAAAAAGCAATACCATTATTAATAAATTCCAATTTTTTAGCTGCAGTTCCATCATCTTTTGTTAATTTTCCTTCGATGTATAAATAGCTAGTGCACGGAGCAGTATAGGCATCTAAATCTTGAATGGTAATTCTTGTTTCATCATTATAATCTAGAGTTCCAGATGTATTGGGTTGCTATGTATGATACTGATATTCTGCTACAGAATTGTCACTAAAAGGTTGTTCGGTAATATTTAAATATTTAACAATTCCATTATACTAACACTTCGAATCCAAGTGACTGTAAAAACTGTTTATTTTCCGATGTTAATCTGCTGAAAGTGTTTTTAGAACTGCGGATTTTCTTCTTACTGCTCCTTTTATAGTGATGCACAGGTGACCTTGAATTGAATATTAATACCATTTCCTTAGTGAATTGATTTTCTGAGATGCAATCTAACTGTTCTTACTTCGTTTTGAAAATTGACGAGATTCCCCTCTTGATCAACTATTCTGATTGTAATGTTGTCAATGGTCTTGACGCTCACCGGGAAGTAATGAATATTTGTGGGTGCTTCCACTATTTTATACCCAACTGGAACTGTTGGAAAAAACTGATGAATAATGTGGACAGGTTTTCCATTAAAGAAGGAACCAACCGCAATGTTACAATCGATACAGATGACATTCACTTTAGATATTCGTACGGTGTGATCAGAAATATGTTTCACATCAGCTTCCAACTCTCTTTTATCGAAGCCTAATAATGAACCAATAGAATCGCTTCCTTTGAAATTTATTCTTCTATTCATCTTTATAGCTACTTTAGATGTATTCATATTCAAAGAAATCAAAATAACTGCACCTTCGTCCTTCATCCAGTTCGTTTACTGCGTCCACTATGATTTTTATAATATCAGAAAGCTCATAGCATCCCTCATCAATTTCGGCTGTATACCCATCATTCTCTCCCCACACAAATTTGTTGTTCCTATTGTCAATGTTTGGAATTGTATTATAAGTATCAAAGTTTGCCAATCCTATTTCGTAATCTATATCATCCTCTAAATATATGTGAGGATTCAAATCATAATCTAATTCAGATGAATTACCACTAAGAATTAAAGTTGGAGACATATTAACACGTTGACAATTTATTATTAAATGAATACATAACATTATTTACATTAATTATATAAAAAAATTAAACAAAAGTGTCCACAAACATATGAACTATTATTTTGTACAGAATCATAATTGTATTTTATTTTATTTGAGCTACCATCACTTAAAAAATATTTTATTAACTCTTCTGGGGGTCTTAAATTCCCATAACTATCAAAATAAACTATTATTTGTTTCTCTTGAAATATGCTATCCAGTGAGTTCCGTCTCCATCATTATCATTCAGATTTACTATCCCAGATTCATTTTTCTTTATTCCTTTTGGAAGTGTATCTTTCATGAAGACGCCTCGAAAATAAGGAATTTTAAGTTTTTCCGCAAATTTTATTAAATCTATATTAGTTAGTGGTCGGTGTGGTAGCTTTATTAGTTTTTTTTATAAGTTTTAAGGTATAATCCTGAGCCTCTCTTTTCATGGGGGCCTAAATATAAACCCTTCCCCTTAGTGATCTGTTCCATTGCTAAATTATGTCTCATTTGTTCTGCTATCAACTGGCGATTTGCTTTGGCATCGTTACCTGCTTTTGTAATACCTGCCACACCTCCCCCCACAGCCCCTAATGCCACCAAGATAGGTAGCAGGAAAGGGAGAATGCCTCCTCTTTTTGGAGCGGGGATAACTCTTCGTCTAGGTTTTTTAGAGGGCGATTTTTTTTTTACTGCAAACTTTAAATTCATATTTCCACCTTTCTTCTTTCTTGGAGCACGATTTCTTCTGAGCTTAAGCCCCATTCCCACTTTACTCTTTAGTTTCATTATTCCACCGACTCCCAGTGCAGCGAGTTTTTCACCAAAACCCGAATCAGGTGCTTTTACACGTTTAAATGCAATTTTAGCTAATTCCCTATCCGCTTGATTTCTTCTTTCAACGTCTTGAAATGTAGAATATGCTATATCGTGTTCTATACACGCCTCGTCTAAAGGATTAATTCCGGTGTCACCGCGTTGTAGACGCTTTGCAAGTTTGGTTCCCGGTCCACAATAATTATAACCAGGTATATGTAGTTCCACGGGAAGTTTATTTATTATGGTATTGATCAAACCACGTCCACTCTTTTTAAACTTTCTAGCACAAGTGAGCGGTGAACTTTTGCTCCGATCCATTATATATTGAATCACACAGCTAAATGAATGTTATTTTGTGAACTAACTCTTTATATATAAAGCAGGAAACAATGATCTATCAGTTTGTAACGGTTCTCTTTTTAAGAAAGTTCTGTTTTACGATAAGATTGATGTGAACAATGCAAATTCAACAGCAAAAAACAATTTTACCAATTGTAAATCATGACGAGATTTCAATGACCAACAATTTTCAGAAGCATGGTATTTTGTTTGGTGGACTATCGAAACGAGGACTTTTGGTTGGAAGTTCTGGGTGTGGAAAAACAAATGTCATGCTCAGTTTATTGGAACATCCTAATGGTTTACGATTTGAAAATATTTATTTATATTCTAAATCCCTATATCAACCCAAATATGAATTTCTGAGACTTTTAATTAAACCTATGGCAGAAATTGGATATTTCGAATATAATGATGGTGATGAAGTAATACTTCCAGAAGAAATCAAGCCCAATTCAGTGATTATATTTGACGATTTAGCGTCTTGCAACCAAACCATCATCAAAAACTATTTTTGTTTCGGTCGTCATAGAAACACTGACTGTTTTTATTTATGCCAGACTTATCCCTCTATTCCCAAACAACTGGTAAGAGATAATGCTAATCTTCTTATAATATTTCCACAGGATATGACCAATCTAAAACACATTTATGATGATCATGTAAACGTTGATATGCGTTTCCAAGATTTCAGAGAACTTTGTTCATTTTGTTGGGAAGATAAATACGGATTTGTTGTAATAGATAAAGATTGTGCTATCAACTCTGGGAGATATAGAAAAGGATTTGATAAATTTATTCATTTATAAAGTGAAAAACATTAAATACTATCAATCAGTCACCATGGATAATCGAGTGGTAGCAGAGCTGGTAAAGACGAGGAAGGCGCTAAAGCAAAAATATCACAACTTGAAGAATGATATTGCTGAATCACAGTTTTTGTTGGAGAAAAATTATAAACCGATAACGCAACCGCTTAATGAAATAGTATCAACTCTCAAAGTTCCTCCAAAATTAAATTTAAAAGAAGAATTAAAAGAAGAAAGCATCAGGGATAGTTTAAAGCCTAGACCGAGTAAACCACCGCATGACTATTATCGTCTGACAGCTCCTATTGATTTGGGAGAGCAGACATTTCAGTTTGATTCAACTCAAAACCAACCTGAAATTGTTGAGAGCTTTTTTGATGAAACTTTTCCTTCGCTAGCAGCAGATAGTGAAACCGAACATCAGCGTTATTTAAACCAATTTAAAATACCACTACCTCGAGCGTATATTGAAGATAGAATTAATGATACTAAGGGAGATTTTGATGATACCTTTGGCGTTCACTTTGACCCATTTAGAAAGAGCTATGCAATTGGTGATTCATCCGTTGATTTTGAGGGAGCTTACTTCATCATTAATGGCGAATTTAAGTACATTGGTACACCAGGATTATATGAACTAATGTTCAAAAAACATCCAGCAGGTTATCGGCCAACAGATGTAGATCAATATATTGATATTATTAAAAGGACGAATACCCAGATTTTAGGTTATAATCCTCAAAGAGGTCTATCTACATCAAATGCAAGTAAATTCATAGATATTATCAAACCGCGAGTTACGAATTTAAATTCGATGTCACAAGAACGGAAGAGAAAACCAAGCGCATCGAGTGTGAGATCCACCTCAGAAGGAGAGCAAAGACCAAGATCGAAGTCGATTCCTGAACCAGTGAGGAAAACAAGGAGTCAAAGTAAGACCGGTGGAAAATTAACAATGATGGAATTCAATAACAAAAATATTGAATATAAACATTATGATGATTATAATGAAATTGTAGATCGATTAAAGCTCCTCATTGCATCACAGTTAGCAGGGAATAATGGACATAACAACGAAATAGTTTCGATAATAGAGGAGTTAAAGGAGGGTAAAATAATTAGATAAATAGTGTGCATGGAAAAGTTAAGGCTTCATTTACTGTGCTACTATATTGATCGAATGCGTACTTATCTCCTTTCTATTATTCTACAACATGACTGACATTAAGAAGGAAATAGTAAACGAAATTCATAAACCAATTAGAAAATCTTTCAAACGAAGAAGTGTAATTGTTAAAGGTCTAAATGATCTTCTTCAAGCAGATCTCGTAGAGATGATCCCCTACGCTAAAATAAATAAAGGTTATAAATATATTTTAGTGGTCATTAATGTATTCTCAAAATTTGTTTGGTGTGAACCTGTGAAAAATAAAAGTGGAAAAGAAGTTTCACGAGCAATGGGAAGAATCCTATCAAATATCAAACTGCTACCCAAAAATTTGCAAACAGATATGGGAAAAGAATTTTACAATAAAGAATTCAAGGAATTAATGGATAAGTGGAAAATTAACCACTTCTTAAAGCAAGTGTTGTTGAAAGAGTGAACAGAACCCTAAAAAATAAAATGTGGAAACTGTTTAGCTTACAAGGAAATTACAAGTGGTTAAATCTTTTACCAGACATTGTTGCGGAATAATAAATAGGATTATAGGAAACAACTACTGGACGGGCAAAGGCCCCGACTCCCATTGAATTATACCTATAAATCCAAAATTGGTAGCCAAATTTGTTATTTGTCTTTTCTCCACCAGACACAGACCGGTTTCGAACTCTTTATGTTCTCATCAGTGTGCCACAGGTAGCTGAAAAGACAAATAACAAAGGCAAACCAAACTGGTCTATGGCAGACCCAGCACATAGTAACTGTGAGAGATAAGTACATCCCTCTGGTGGTCAGTTGCTACTACCAGTCAAGACATCGAAGATGTCTCGTGACCGATAGCGGCTTGCCAAGCAAGCACCAAGAGCGGCGACCTCTAGCCCTGATGGACTAAAACATGCTTAATAAATAGGATTATAGGAAACAACTACTGGACGGGCAAAGGCCCCGACTCCCATTGAATTATACCTATAAATCCAAAATTGGTAGCCAAATTTGTTATTTGTCTTTTCTCCACCAGACACAGACCGGTTTCGAACTCTTTATGTTCTCATCAGTGTGCCACAGGTAGCTGAAAAGACAAATAACAAAGGCAAACCAAACTGGTCTATGGCAGACCCAGCACATAGTAACTGTGAGAGATAAGTACATCCCTCTGGTGGTCAGTTGCTACTACCAGTCAAGACATCGAAGATGTCTCGTGACCGATAGCGGCTTGCCAAGCAAGCACCAAGAGCGGCGACCTCTAGCCCTGATGGACTAAAACATGCTTAATAAATAGGATTATAGGAAACAACTACTGGACGGGCAAAGGCCCCGACTCCCATTGAATTATACCTATAAATCCAAAATTGGTAGCCAAATTTGTTATTTGTCTTTTCTCCACCAGACACAGACCGGTTTCGAACTCTTTATGTTCTCATCAGTGTGCCACAGGTAGCTGAAAAGACAAATACCAAAGGCAAACCAAACTGGTCTATGGCAGACCCAGCACATAGTAACTGTGAGAGATAAGTACATCCCTCTGGTGGTCAGTTGCTACTACCAGTCAAGACATCGAAGATGTCTCGTGACCGATAGCGGCTTGCCAAGCAAGCACCAAGAGCGGCGACCTCTAGCCCTGATGGACTAAAACATGCTTAATAAATAGGATTATAGGAAACAACTACTGGACGGGCAAAGGCCCCGACTCCCATTGAATTATACCTATAAATCCAAAATTGGTAGCCAAATTTGTTATTTGTCTTTTCTCCACCAGACACAGACCGGTTTCGAACTCTTTATGTTCTCATCAGTGTGCCACAGGTAGCTGAAAAGACAAATAACAAAGGCAAACCAAACTGGTCTATGGCAGACCCAGCACATAGTAACTGTGAGAGATAAGTACATCCCTCTGGTGGTCAGTTGCTACTACACAGCTACCTGTGGCACACTGATGAGGACATAAAGAGTTCGAAACCGGTCTGTGTCTGGTGGAGAAAAGACAAATAACAAATTTGGCTACCAATTTTGGATTTATAGGTATAATTCAATGGGAGTCGGGGCCTTTGCCCGTCCAGTAGTTGTTTCCTATAATCCTATTTATTAAGCATGTTTTAGTCCATCAGGGCTAGAGGTCGCCGCTCTTGGTGCTTGCTTGGCAAGCCGCTATCGGTCACGAGACATCTTCGATGTCTTGACTGGTAGTAGCAACTGACCACCAGAGGGATGTACTTATCTCTCACAGTTACTATGTGCTGGGTCTGCCATAGACCAGTTTGGTTTGCCTTTGTTATTTGTCTTTTCAGCTACCTGTGGCACACTGATGAGAACATAAAGAGTTCGAAACCGGTCTGTGTCTGGTGGAGAAAAGACAAATAACAAATTTGGCTACCAATTTTGGATTTATAGGTATAATTCAATGGGAGTCGGGGCCTTTGCCCGTCCAGTAGTTGTTTCCTATAATCCTATTTATTAAGCATGTTTTAGTCCATCAGGGCTAGAGGTCGCCGCTCTTGGTGCTTGCTTGGCAAGCCGCTATCGGTCACGAGACATCTTCGATGTCTTGACTGGTAGTAGCAACTGACCACCAGAGGGATGTACTTATCTCTCACAGTTACTATGTGCTGGGTCTGCCATAGACCAGTTTGGTTTGCCTTTGTTATTTGTCTTTTCAGCTACCTGTGGCACACTGATGAGAACATAAAGAGTTCGAAACCGGTCTGTGTCTGGTGGAGAAAAGACAAATAACAAATTTGGCTACCAATTTTGGATTTATAGGTATAATTCAATGGGAGTCGGGGCCTTTGCCCGTCCAGTAGTTGTTTCCTATAATCCTATTTATTAAGCATGTTTTAGTCCATCAGGGCTAGAGGTCGCCGCTCTTGGTGCTTGCTTGGCAAGCCGCTATCGGTCACGAGACATCTTCGATGTCTTGACTGGTAGTAGCAACTGACCACCAGAGGGATGTACTTATCTCTCACAGTTACTATGTGCTGGGTCTGCCATAGACCAGTTTGGTTTGCCTTTGTTATTTGTCTTTTCAGCTACCTGTGGCACACTGATGAGAACATAAAGAGTTCGAAACCGGTCTGTGTCTGGTGGAGAAAAGACAAATAACAAATTTTGGCTACCAATTTTGGATTTATAGGTATAATTCAATGGGAGTCGGGGCCTTTGCCCGTCCAGTAGTTGTTTCCTATAATCCTATTTATTAAGCATGTTTTAGTCCATCAGGGCTAGAGGTCGCCGCTCTTGGTGCTTGCTTGGCAAGCCGCTATCGGTCACGAGACATCTTCGATGTCTTGACTGGTAGTAGCAACTGACCACCAGAGGGATGTACTTATCTCTCACAGTTACTAATTGTTGCGGAATACAATGACACCAAACACAGAACGATTGGAAGAAAACCTAAAGATATTAAAAAGGAAGATGAAAAACACTTGTTGCAAACTGTATATAGTCATTTGAAAATAGTCGATCCAAGGAAGCAAAAATTTAAAGTAAATGATTGTGTGAGAATTAGCAAATACCGAGAAGTCTTTTCAAAAGGATATACTCCAAACTGGTCTAATGAAATTTTTAAAATTATAAAGGTTCATAAAAGTAATCCTAGAACTTACCTTTTAGAAGACCAGGAAGGTAATGAAATTCAAGGAGGATTCTATGAGCAGGAACTTCAGAAAGTAAAACATCCCGATATATATCTTGTGGAGAAGGTTTTAAAAAAAAAAGGTGACAAGCTCAATGTGAAATGGCTGGGATTATCCAATAAATTCAATTCATGGATTTCTAATAATCAAATTGTATAAACATAATATATATTACTCCTTTATCTGTTTTTTTTTCACCCTTAATAAAACAATTTTTAAGCATATATTTCTTTTATTTTATCACTTTAATACAAATACATGGTACATAATTGGTTTCGCTAACATTTAATTTAAATCTATCATTAAATACGTTACATCTATGATTATTTTCTAAAATAGGACTGATAATATTTGAGATTTTCTCTACTCTTCTATTAAACCGCATTCGGTCAATTGATAAAAACTCCCAATATCGCTTCCTTGATGATTGATATGCAAAATTCCATGTAACCATAAAATATGTTTTATTATTTTCTGTATTAAATGTTACTTTCTTCATTATTAAACTCTTCCACAGCACTCAACTTCAAATAATTCCGGGTAAATGTAAATTAATTCCATGAGCTTACAAACATTCTCATTATTACAGTTTTCGAGCGGCTGAAGCAGATTCATTACATTTTCAAACACATCTCCCTTTTGTCGCTGTAGTCCGTTTTGCACAATTTTAAAGTAACTTGAAAACTGTTGCCTTCTCAGCATATCAATTCTATACTTGATAAGTGTTAACGCTTCCCACAACTTGCAGATGGATTCATACCCCATGTAAATGTATGAGTTATTTTTTACAATTTTTATCACTCTCGAATAGGATATTTTTTCAAACTGTATCGTAAAATTTTCAGCATCTATCTGCTCTGCTTTACCGTTGGTATATAGATAATTAGTTATAATACCTTGGTATGTAAGATATTCATTCCACTCACTTTCGTCAAAAATTATTGTGTCCAATTTCTTGCCTGTTAGTTTTATACATGGTGCGTACCAGAAGTCATAAGATAATCCAGTCGACACAAATTTACTTTTTGATTTATTCAGTTGATATTTTCGTTCACCAATTACAACTAGATCATTCTTGTTTTGAGGTGCATGAGGTAAACTTCCAGATAAATCACTTTTTAGTTCAGGTAGACTGAAGATACTGCCACACTGAGTCATCTTGAATACTTGTATTTATTAACCGTTCAACACGAAAACTTTCTAGAACTGTGAATTCCCACCGCTTCATATACTTTACTGTTACCCCCACCCATTTAGGGTGAAAAAAGTGAGGTTAAAGTAGTGGGGATGTCAAAGTGGTGGGGGATGCCAAAAGTGGTGGGGGAGGTGCCCAAAGGTCATGAGAGGTTAATGGTGGGGGTAGGGGGCGGGGCTAAAGTAGAAGAGTGGGGGTGCTAAAGTGGTGGGGGAAAGACACGTGTCTGGAGTGGGGGTAGGGCGGTTCTAAAGTAAAGGAGTGGGGGTGGCAAAGTGGTGGGGAAGGGGGCGTGTCTAGAGTGGGGTAGGGGGCGGGGCTAAAGTAGAGGAGTGGGGGTGCAAAAAGTGGTGGGGGGTCTCAGAACTCTCATTCTTTACCTACTTATTTGGATTGTAAAATTCTTCAAGAAGGTCAACCAACTTCTTCTTTTCCGCAGTATTGACCAAATTAATTTTTCCCCTGGTAAACAGTCCAGATGTAGTATCACATCCGAAAATTGCGTGCATGGCAAGAAGAACATTTTTTAAAGGTCCCAACTTATGCTGCAACTTTGAAGTATTAGTAATTTTATTTGGGTTTGAACTTCTTCCTGGGCGTAGCATATACAAATTTTGTTTAGCGTAATGGAGTCGTATCGAGAATATACGAATAGAGCATATATACAGGGGCGAATGGCGACGCGGAAAACTACTCAGCTGCCTTGACATGCTGTATATGCCCTTAAAATTATTAATGTAAAAATAATTCCTCTCAATTCGTAACAGAAATTCCACGGATATTTAAAATAATTATTTTGTTACATTTAATAGGCACGTAAAATGTTAAAGTTCTATTAGCTAATACAAAATAATGTATGAAATTAGAATATAGTACGGTATGTTTTTTATTTATAATTTATTGATGTAAGAATGTATTAAATGTATTTACCAAAATATCCATGTACATTGTTATGTATATTTAATGACTCCAATAAGTAAAGGCTAGAGAGTATTTTTACAAAATACCCAATTCTTAAAAATATCATAACTCCGCCACTGGTAAAGCAAAATATATCTGCTAAACGCAGTTTTATAGGAAATTTTATGCCCTTTAATTTTTCTATCTTCATATTTTTTCGTATATAGCTTTGTCGGCGGATTACCGGTGGGGTTTGGTGGTATTTTAAGGACCCCAATATAAACTTATATAGGTACCCAATATCAGCTTGTTTCTAATTTGTTCATGGTTTGACTGGATCGACTAGTATAGCTAAAATCCGTTAATTGTTCAAAAATAATGTTCAAGCCGGAAGTAAAAATCATTAGTTACGAAAACTTGTTAAAATATTAATCCGTGTCTGTTTTAAGCCGGTTCTTTTTGCGATATAGTTTAAAAATTGTAAACAATGCATCTCCGTTTTCAGTTAGCCCGGTTGAATAAGGCAAGTTACATAACGCGCTCGGACTTAGTAAACCGCGTTCTTCGAGCCGCCTTTCCGGATACCACCCACCGTATGAGCGTGCCGCCGCCTGCGTCAGCAAGAAAAGGTAATAAATTCACCGTGAACGAACAAATCCATATCAATTGAATTATTGATACCCTGGCACCGAAAGCGAAAACCGACCCGAAACATTTTCTTTTATCGTGAACCATCTTGGTAAGAACAATAGTAGTCCACCGTTATCCATCCGCACCGCCTTCGAATAAGCACCGAGATTCGCCGTTGATTTCATCGTGTAAGTACCGACGTCCTGTAGAACTACTTAATTAAATCAGAGTTCGGTTTAAAGTAAAGTTTTCGTTTATTTATATTTAATGTTATAAGTAGGTAAAGAATGAGAGTTTTGCGACACCCCCCACCACTTTTTGCACCCCCCACTCCTACCCCCACTCCCCCCCACCACTTTAGCCCCTTCCCCTCCCCCACTCCAGACACGCCCCCTTCCCCCACTCCAGACACGCCCCCTTCCCCCACCACTTTGGCACCCCCACCACTTTTGCACCCCCCACTCCAGACACGCCCCCTTCCCCCACTCCAGACACGCCCCCTTCCCCCACCACTTTGGCACCCCACCACTTTTTGCACCCCCCACTCCAGCACCCCCCACTCCAGCACCCCCCACCACCTTTGATCCATTAACCTTGACCTCTCATGACCTTTGGCACCCCCCACCACTTTTGATCCATTGACCTCTCATGACCTTTGCACCCCCCCACCACTTTTGATCCATTAACCTTGACCTGTCATGACCTTTGCACCCCCCACCATTTTTGATCCATTGACCTCTCATGACCTTTGCACCCCCCACCATTTTTGATCCATTAACCTTGACCTCACGTGAGCACCCCCCACTCCTCCACTTTGGCACCCTCCCCCCCCCTCCACTTTTTTCGCCATAAATGGGTGGGGGTATACAGTAAATTCTATAAAATGGTGGGAATTCACAGTTCTAGAAAGTTTTTGTGTTGAACAGTATTCAAGATGACTCAGTGTGGCAGTATCTTCAGTCTACCTGAACTAAAAAGTGATTTATCTGGAAGTTTACCTCATGCACCTCAAAACAAGAATGATCTAGTTGTAATTGGTGAACGAAAACATCAACTGAATAAATCAAAAAGTAAATTTGTGTCGACTGGATTATCATATGACTTCTGGTACGCACCATGTATAAAACTAACAGGCAATAAATTGGACACAATAATTTTTGGCGAAAGTGAGTGGAATGAATTTCTTACATACCAAGGTATTATAACCAATTATCTATATACCAACGGTAAAGCAGAGCAGATAGATGCTGAAAATTTTACGATACAGTTTGAAAAAATATCCTATTCGAGAGTGATCAAAATTGTAAAAAATAACTCGTACGTTTACATGGGGTATGAATCCATCTGCAAGTTGTGGGAAGCGTTACCACTTATCAAGTATAGAATTGATATGCTGAGAAGGCAACAGTTTTCAAGTTACTTAAAAATTGTGCAAAACGGACTACAGCGGCAAAACGGAGATGTGTTTGAAAATGTAATGAATTTGCTTCAGCCGCTCGAAAACTGTAATAACGAAAACGTTTGCATGCTCATGGAATTAATTTACATTTACCCGGAATTATTTGAACTTGAGTGCTGTGGAAGAGTTGAATAATGAAGAAAGTAACATTTAATACAGAAAATAATAAAACATATTTTATGGTTACATGGAATTTTGCATATCAATCATCAAGGAAGCGATATTGGGAGTTTTTATCCATTGACCGAATGCGGTTTAATAGAAGAGTAGAGAAAATCTCAAATATTATCAGTCCTATTTTAGAAAATAATCATAGATGTAACATATTTAATGATAGATTTAAATGAAATGTTAGCGAAACCAATTATGTACCATGTGTGTGATAAAATAAAAGAAATATATGTTTAAAAATTGTTTTATTAAGGGTGAAAAAAAAAGATAAAGGAGTAATATATTATATAATTTGATTATTATAAATCCATGAATTGAATTTATTGGATAATCCCAGCCATTTCACATAGAGCTTGTCACCTTTTTTTCTTAAAACCTTCTCCACAAGATATATATCGGGATGTTTTACTTTCTGAAGTTCCTGCTCATAGAATCCTCCTTGAATTAAATTACCTTCCTGATCTTCTAAAAGGTAAGTTCTAGGATTACTTTTATGAACCTTTATAATTTTAAAAATTTCATTAGACCAGTTTGGAGTTTATCTTTTGCAAAAGACTTCTCGGTATTTGCTAATCCTCACACAATCGTTTACTTTAAATTTTTTGCTTCCTTGGATCGACTATTTTCAAATGACTATATACAGTTTGCAACAAGTGTTTTTCATCTTTCTTTTTAATATCTTTAGGTTTTCTTCCAATCGTTCTGTGTTTGGTGTCATTGTATTCCGCAACAATGTCTGGTAAAAGATTTAACCACTTGTAATTTCCTTGTAAGCTAAACAGTTTCCACATTTTATTTTTTAGGGTTCTGTTCACTCTTTCAACAACGCTTGCTTTAAGATGTGTGTAAGAGCTATAATGGTTAATTTTCCACTTATCCATTAATTCCTTGAATTCTTTATTGTAAAATTCTTTTCCCATATCTGTTTGCAAATTTTTAGGTAGCAGTTTGATATTTGAAAGGATTCTTCCCATTGCTCGTGAAACTTCTTTTCCACTTTTATTTTTCACAGGTTCACACCAAACAAATTTTGAGAATACATTAATGACCACTAAAATATATTTATAACCTTTATTTATTTTAGCGTAAGGGATCATCTCTACGAGATCTGCTTGAAGAAGATCATTTAGACCTTTAACAATTACTCTTCTTCGTTTGAAAGATTTTCTAACTGGTTTATGAATTTCGTTTACTATTTCCTTCTTAATGTCAGTCATGTTGTAGAATAATAGAAAGGTGATAAGTACGCTTTTCGATCAATATAGTAGCACAGTAAATGAAGCCTTAACTTTTCCATGCACACTATTTATCTAATTATTTTACCCTCCTTTAACTCCTCTATTATCGAAACTATTTCGTTGTTATGTCCATTATTCCCTGCTAACTGTGATGCAATGAGCAGCTTTAATCGATCTACAATTTCATTATAATCATCAAAATGTTTATATTCAATATTTTTGTTATTGAATTCCATCATCGTTAGTTTTCCACCGGTCTTACTTTGACTCCTTGTTTTCCTCACTAGTTCAGGAATCGACCCCGATCTTGGTCTTTGCTCTCCTTCTGAGGTGGATCTCACACTCGATGCGCTTGTTTTTCTCCTCCGTTCTTGTGACATCGCATATAAATTCGTAACTCGCGGTTTGATAATATCTATGAATTTACTTGCATTTGATGTAGATAGACCTCTTTGAGGATCATAACCTAAAAACTGGGTATTCGTCCTTCTAATAATATCAATATATAGATCTACATCTGTTGGCCGATAACCTGCTGGATGTTTTTTGAACATTAGTTCATATAATCCTGGTGTACCAATGTACTTAAATTCGCCATTAATGATGAAGTTAGCTCCCTCAAAATCAACGGATGAATCACCAATTGCATAGCTCTTTCTAAATGGGTCAAAGTGAACGCCAAAGGTATCATCAAAATCTCCCTTAGTATCATTAATTTTATCTTCAATATACGCTCGAGGTAGTGGTATTTTAAACTGGTTTAAATAACGCTGATGTTCGGTTTCACTATCTGCTATTGTCGAGGGAAAAGTTTCATCAAAAAAACTCTCAACAATTTCGGGTTGGGTTTGAGTTGAATCAAACTCAAATGTCTGCTCTCCCAAATCAATAGGAGCTGTCAAACGATAATAGTCATGTAGTGGTTGGGTACTTGGTCTAAAACTATCCCTGATGCTTTCTTCTTTTAATTCTTCTTTTAAATTTAATTTTGGAGTAACTTTGAGAGTTGATACTATTTCATTAAGCGGTTGTGTTATCGGTTTATAATTTTTCTCCAACAAAAACTGTGATTCGGCAATATCATTCTTCAAGTTGTGATATTTTTGCTTTAGCGCCTTCCTCGTCTTTACCAGCTCTGCTACCACTCGATTATCCATGGTGACTGATTGATAGTATTTAATGTTCACCCTTTATATGAATAAATTTATCAAATCCTTTTCTATATCTTCCAGAGTTGATAGCACAATCTTTATCTATTACAACAAATCCGTATTTATCTTCCCAACAAAATGAACAAAGTTCTCTGAAATCTTGGAAACGCATATCAACGTTTACATGATCATCGTAAATGTGTTTTAGATTGGTCATATCCTGTGGAAATATTATAAGAAGATTAGCATTATCTCTTACCAGTTGTTTGGGAATAGAGGAATAAGTCTGGCATAAATAAAAACAGTCAGTGTTTCTATGACGACCGAAACAAAAATAGTTTTTGATGATGCTTTGATTGCAAGACGCTAAATCGTCGAATATGATCACTGAATTGGGCTTGATTTCTTCTGGAAGTATTACTTCATCACCATCATTATATTCGAAATATCCAATTTCTGCCATAGGTTTAATTAAAAATCTCAGAAATTCATATTTGGGTTGATATAGGGATTTGGAATATAAATAAATATTTTCAAATCGTAAACCATTAGGATGTTCCAATAAACTGAGCATGACATTTGTTTTTCCACACCCAGAACTTCCAACCAAAAGTCCTCGTTTCGACAGTCCACCGAACAAAACACCATGCTTTTGAAAAGTGTTCGTCATTGAAATCTCGTCATGATTTACAATTGGTAAAATTGTTGTTTGCTGTTGAATTTGCATTTTTCACATCAATCTTATCGTAAAACAGAACTTTCTTAAAAAGAGTACCGTTACAAACTGATAGATCAGTGTTTCCTGCTTTATATATAAAGAGTGAGTTCACAAAATAACATTCATTTAGCTGTGCGATTCAATATATAATGGATCGGAGCAAAAGTTCACCGCTCACTTGTGCTAGAAAGTTTAAAAAGAGTGGACGTGGTTTGATCAATACCATAATAAATAAACTTCCCGTGGAACTACATATACCTGGTTATAATTATTGTGGACCGGGAACCAAACTTGCAAAACGTCTACAACGCGGCGACACCGGAATTAATCCTTTAGACGAGGCGTGTAGAGAACACGATATAGCATATTCTACATTTCAAGACGTTGAAAGAAGAAATCAAGCGGATAGGGAATTAGCCAAAATTGCATTTAAACGTGTAAAAGCACCTGATTCGGGTTTTGGTGAAAAACTCGCTGCACTGGGAGTCGGTGGAATAATGAAACTAAAGAGTAAAGTGGGAATGGGGCTTAAGCGCAGAAGAAATCCAAGGAAGAAGAAAGGTGGAAATATGAATTTGAAGTTTGCAGTAAAAAAAAAATCGCCCTCTAAAAAACCTAGACGAAGAGTTATCCCCGCTCCAAAAAGAGGAGCATTCTCCCTTTCCTGCTACCTCTCTTGGGGGCATTAGGGGCTGTGGGAGGAGGCGTGGCAGGTATTACAAAAGCAGTTAACGATGCCAAAGCAAATCGCCAGGTGATAGCAGAACAAATGAGACATAATTTAGCAATGGAACAGACCACTAAAAGGAAGGGTTTATATTTAGGCCCCCATGAAAAGAAAGGCTTAGGATTATACCTTAAAACTTATAAAAAAAACTAATAAAGCTACCACACCGACCACTAACTAATATAGATTTAATAAAATTTGCGAAAAAACTTAAAATTCCTTATTTTCGAGGCGTCTTCATGAAAGATACACTTCCAAAAGGAATAAAGAAAAATGAATCTGGGATAGTAAATCTAGATGATAATGATGGAGACGGAACTCACTGGATAGCATATTTCAAGGAAAACCAAAAAATAGTTTATTTTGATAGTTATGGGAATTTAAGACCCCCAGAAGAGTTAATAAAATATTTTTTAAGTGATGGTAGCTCAAATAAAATAAAATACAATTATGATTCTGTACAAAATAATAGCTCATATGTTTGTGGACACTTATGTTTAATTTTTTTATATAAACAATGTAAATAATGTTATGTATTCATTTACTAATAAATTGTCAACGTGTTAATATGGCTCCGACTTTAATTCTTAGTGGTAATTCATCTAAATTAGATTATGATTTGAATCCTCACATATATTTAGAGGATGATATAGATTACGAAATAGGATTGACACACTTTGATACTTATAATACAATTCCAAACATTGACAATAGGAACAACAAATTTATGTGGGGAGAGAATGATGGGTATACAGCCGAAATTGATGAGGGATGCTATGAGCTTTCTGATATCATAAAAAGCATAGTGGACGCAGTAAAGGAACTGGATGAAGGTGCAGTTATTTTGATTTCTTTGAATATGAATACATCTAAAGTAGCTATAAAGATGAATAGAAGAATAAATTTCAAAGGAAGCGATTCTATTGGTTCAGTATTAGGATTCGATAACAGAGAGTTGGAAGCTGATGTGAAACATATTTCTGATCACACCGTACGCATATCTAAAGTGAATGTCATCTGTATCGAGTGTAACATTGCGGTTGGTTCCTTCTTTAATGGAAAACCTGTCCACATTATTCATCAGTTTTTTCCAACAGTTACAGTTGGATATAAAATAGTGGAAGCACCCACAACTATTCATTACTTCCCGGTGAGCGTCAAGACCATTGACAACATTACAATCAGAATAGTTGATCAAGAGGGGAATCTCGTCAATTTTCAAAACGAAGTCAGAACAGTTAGCTTGCATCTCAGAAAATTAATTCACTAAGGAAATGGTATTAATATTCAATTCGAGGTCACCTGTGCATCACTATAAAAGGAGCAGTAAGAAGAAAATCCGCAGTTCTAAAAACACTTTCAGCAGATTAACATCGGAAAATAAACAGTTTTTACGGTCACTTGGATTCGAAGTGTTAGTATAATGGAATTGTTAAATATTACCGAACAACCTTTTAGTGACAATTCTGTAGCAGAATATCAGTATCATACATATCAACCCAATACATCTGGAACTCTAGATTATAATGATGAAACAAGAATTACCATTCAAGATTTAGATGCCTATACTGCTCCGTGCACTAGCTATTTATACATCGAAGGAAAATTAACAAAAGATGATGGAACTGCAGCTAAAAAATTGGAATTTATTAATAATGGTATTGCTTTTTTGTTTCGGGAAATTAGGTATGAATTAGGTGGTGTTGTAATAGATTCAGTAAGAAATGTTGGTTTGGTTTCAACTATGTTTCATTATCTATCATTAAATGAAAACGAGAGTATTTTTATGCAAAATGCTGGGTGGTTCCCGAAAAAGATGAAAGGTGAGGGAACTAAAATTATAGCAGATGAAAATGGAGATTTCAACGTTTGCATTCCATTAAGTTTTCTGCTTGGATTCTTTGAGGATTTTCAAAAAATTATAATTAATATGCGACAAGAATTAATATTGATACGAAGTAGTAATGATTTAGACAGTGTTACAAGTGGTGATGAAACTGAAAAACCAAAAATTACCATTTCTAAATTATTATGGAGAGTACCACATGTGACAGTAAGCATGTCAGAACAAATACGATTAAATAAAATTATAAGTAAGAACGTTGATCTACCTCTAAGATTTAGAAGCAGGGAATTAATTGAATATCAATCTATACCTGATACAACCCAACATACGTGGAATGGTAAGACATCTAATAAAGTTGAAACTGCTAAACATGCATTATTTGGTCTTCAAAAAAATAAGAAGGGAAAAATTACATCTGATATGAGCAAATTTGATAATTGTGATCTAAAAAACATAAGAATTTTCTTGAATTCTGAGAGATACCCATATAGTGATCTACAACTAGACTTCAAACGTAACAAATATGCAACTCTCTACAAAATGTTTGCTGATTTTCAACAATCCTATTACCCACATAAAATAAATCAACCGATATTCAACCCGATAGAATTCAATGCAATTGCACCGCTAGTTCATATTAATTGTTCACGTCAAAAAGAAGCTTTGCAAACTGGATCAGTGGTTATGAGAATAGAATTTGAGACTGGCACCCCTACTAAAAATGTTAATGCATATTGTGTCATACTGCATGAGAAATATTACACATATAATCCGTTAACAAAAATCGTTCGTCAACATTAAAAATTGCGCATGACAAGTTTTTTTACCTATATAACGAGGCACATTATTAGTCTGTTGAGAGTAAGTTGAGAGAACACAGAGAAGAGTTCTGCTTATTAAAAGTGAGAAAGCTTAAAAATATGAAACTCGTTATCGATTTTCAAGGATTTAAAACTGAAAACAACAAGTTTATCGTCAAGGAGTTCGCTGGCTATGATGGGATGAAAGTATGTCATTATATTTTTAAGCCACCTTATCCGTTTGAGATGCTTTCACCTGTAACGAAGCAAATTTTTAAGCCTACAGATTCAGCTGGTAGTTGAATAATTTACTCGTTACTATTATTATTTTATCCGCTAGTATTTCAGAGTTCACCCTGTATAACCAGTTTAGTAAAAATACAGGAATTATTGAACCTAGAATTCCGCGTTCTGTTAATTTTCAGTTAATAAATTTATTTATTGTTTATTTATAGTTAAATTCGGGTACACCCTGTATAAAGGGGTAGAGTAATATCAGTACGTATTCAGGTAATTACCTGTGTTATAAAACCGGTCCGTGTACAGTTGTTCAATTTATGTAAACGTGTTATAAATAAATAAACTTATTTATTTTTCTAGTTAAGTAATCCGTGCGTTATTAATTCCGTTTCTTTCACTGTAATGCTCAGAAAAACGAGTAGAATCTATTCCGCCGATACAGGAGTCCGAACTAGAATTGTTAATAACAATTTCCGTTCGGGATTAATAAATAAATGAGCCAGAACGCGACTTAACTAGATAGCGACAAGAAACATACGTTTCACGTTATCAGCGCGAGAAGCGAAGCGCTCCGGCCGTACCGATGTTAGTAGGATCCGGGAATCAATGTTAAAAATCAGTCTATACCGACGATCGACACACTCCAGTCCTGTTTAGGTAAATATTAAACATTCGGCATATTTACGGTACTTGAAGTTAAAAGATAAAACCGCGTTAATTATTTGCTTTTCGACTTAGAAATAATTTGCGAATTATTTCAATATTGTGATAGATAAATTTATAGTCAATTATTAGAAAGAATTAATTATAAATTCATTCCGTGCATTACAATTGATTTATAATAAATCACTGTGTATTGTAATAGCTGTAGATTTGCGTGTTTTAAGTTTAAGTAAGGAATAAAATATTTCATAGGTTTTGAAACGTGATAGAAGGTATTAAAGCTAGTCATTTCCGTAATTTATTTAATTAAATAAATTTAATAGTCCGTCTGTCTGTATGGTGGCCCGATAGAATTCGAGACTAAGGAGGTGTGTAAATACCAACGCATTTATCTGTTGAGAGAGCGAACTCGCCAACAACGGTATTGCAAGGGTTAACACAAATCTTCCCCTCAGGTTCAGAGGTTTGTCTTGGGGTGCCAGTACAGTTGTGTTTTATTAATCAGATCTGTTCGTAACTACTCAGAATAATAGTTTGTGGTAAAAACCCCAAAACCTTGTGGATACGAGCGCGAATTTGCCAGTGTCTAACAAGTTGGGTTTTGACATAAACGAATCAGGTTGCCGGCGTAGGAATCTAAAAACACCCTGTCGAGAGAGCGCTAGCCAGCGTCCGGGTGATTAGATTAACACGGATAAACCTGGTTTAATAATTATTCCTGAAGTGGTTGTATAGGGGTTAATTATTACTTGTAGAATTATTTAAAGTAAATATTTAGTCTGAAAATCCGACTTGCCAGCACGATAATACTGATTAGGTTTTTTTTAGTAATTTCTTTTGTTATCACTGGAAGTTTTTACTGCCGTTTCTTTGACTGTACTATCACCTTTCAACGCACACGTTTACCGTTTTGAAATAAAATTCATTCATTGTTATCAAAGGTAGTTTTGAACACACGTACCGTAATTATTCCAAAGCTTACTTCAAATCTTGCTTAGTTCCGTCACCGCTTGTTAACCATCCTGCCATTGCTTACTACTGCTACCGCTTTTTAGATACCTGCATCCGATTAATTCTAGATTAATACCGTAATTGCACATACGTTTACCCGCTTTAGTACTTTCCATAACTCTGCTAGTCGTTTAGTTTCTTCAAAACTAGAACCTGCCGCTTGTAGTTAGTTTTGCATCCGCTTTGCTTACACACACCTCCGCTTGAGAGTTATCTTTTGAGTAGTTAATTGTAAATAGTTTCTTTGAGTAGAATTAATTTCTATTAAATTATTTTTGTAGTAAATACTTTAAGTATTGTTGTAAATATTTGTTGCTTGGTTTATAGATGTTTTAGAATACATATTTAGTTGCTTACATACTGCTTTGTGGTAAATTAGCCGTACTTATATCTACCACGTTGATTTGCTTTCTTTCGTTTAGCAAACGATGTACAATAAATATTTATTGTAATAAATGTGTTTTGTCAGATAGTTTCTGCTTTTTATATCACTAACATTACTATACCTTATAATAACATCAGTATAAGCCTCTAACTCTCAAAGTTTATACAGTCAGCAGTCGGGACGCTCCAGTAGAGCGGCGACCAGCAAACCTCGAACCCGGACATACCGTGTCTTCACTGAAGTTATCCGGCCCTATCATACTGTTGATAGGTCAAAGTGACATTCCTTCACGTTAAACAAGGGATTGGCGCCCGAGGCAATAATATTAGCGACAGTCATTTTGTGTAACATTAATTCACTATTTAGGAAAAGGGACGTCACAAATGACGTCCGAATAAGATAGCGTCACACACCAGACTTACAAAAACAAGCTTACTGGTTAACAAGAAATCATCATTGCATTAAATGGAGTGATGGGTTTACACCACTACATATGTTCGGGCAAATTATTAAGAACTTGACTACATCTGCTGAGTGCGTTTACGTGAAAGGAGGAGAAAAGGCAAAATACATCAGACAATTTATTACACAACCTGTTTTGGAATTAGAAGAGCAACCACCTCTATTGAAATCCAGCGCAAAATGTTTTTTCATTCAAATGATAAGTGTATGTGTGCACTTTCTAATGTATATTACCTGTATGAAAATTTTATGATGTCATGAGTTTAGAAATAAAACAATAAATATTAATTATGTTTTTATTTTATCACCAAAGAGTAACAAATATAATTTCAATTTAGAGAAATCCCCTCGTCACTATCGTCTTCACTCCTTAATCTGTTTGCAAGGTCTGGTCTTAAAAACCGTTTTAGCTGATGGAGTTCATTTTCTAAATCCAATTCGATTAGATCGTCTACAATGCATTCCTCGCATATAAGATCTGTCAAAAACATTTCACATACTTCACGTGCTTGTTTGTACTTTTTGGCCAGATCAGTACAATAGTCTTCTGTGAAGAATTTACCCATTCCATAGATCGCTTCGTGTTCAGCATCGAACTGCATATTTGAAAATTGTTGACTTAAATGTTTTACACCACTTTCTAAATCAACAACTTTGATTTCTTCTACGTACGACATCCACATTTTAATAAACTTAATATTCTAATGATAATTGACTGTAGTGACGGACTCGTATTTATAATGAAATTCCCACCTATCCACCCCCACCTAAAAAATACTGCAACATAACAATTTTATTAGCTCACGTTTGCACAATCCTTATCAAGTGAACATTTTAATAATCTTTGTGAGTTTATTGCAAGCTCAGTATGCCTCCCACCTAACCTGAAATAGTATATAAGGTGTATACGTAAACAACTCGAAAAAACAGACTATTGCTCAAGAAAGATGTGCATAGATCCAGTATTAAGTTATTGCAGAACGAACTATGAATTGGTGAAACAAATAAAAGAAAAATTAATAGAATAAAATAGCAAAATAAACTACATTCGTAGTACTGACCAAATTTTTATCAGTTAAATGTAGATAGTTTGCAAATAAGCTCTGAAAAGAGTATTTATGTCTTTTTAAGACATTAGAGGATTTAGGCTGAATAGTAAAATTTATTTTGCTATTTTATTCTATTAAAGTTTACCTCTATGGATTTCTGACTTCTTTGGATTTCATTTCTTTCAAAAGAAAAATTCCCTGACGTATATCAAGTGTTGGAAAGTTTACCAGGACAACGTTGGGTAATAGCTGGTGGTTTTATGAGTTACTTATTGAACTTAACAAACACCTTTCAAGACGTGGATGTATTTTACTTTAATAGTGAATTTAGTCAAAAATGCGTTAAATCTGAATGGCAACTCGATCCAGTATCATCTTCCTACAACAATGAGGTTTTCAACGTGTTCAATCACAGGAAATACAACATACAAGTTATAGAATTTATTAATATAACAGTGGAACAACCTCTGAGACATCAAATGTTTGCATTGTTGCATTGTTTTGATTGTGTAGTGGTTAGAAAGACTTTACATTTAAAAAGTGGTGTATTGATTGACTGCAATTTTGGTCCTGTGAGTTTTGAAAATTGCTGTCGCCAACAAAAATATAATAAACGTCTTAATCAACCCATTGTCACTCAACCAAAAACATTGCGCCTAATAACTTATGAATATTTACAAAATGAGCAATAAAAACGTATTGAACACTATTGTTTCGTTATTTATTATTCATCCTATACCCATACTCCCCCTGATTCTTAAACAGTTGTAGAGGATTTTAACTGAATATTTGCATAAGAATTATTAAAAAAAAACACAAATTCGTATAATAAATATTTTATTAAATGAACATTATACAACATACACAATTATAAAAGGTTATAATAAACTTTCATCAAATTCAAAACCTTGATTTTCCATTTCAATTATTTTATCAGCTAGTGACAAAAGACATGTTAAATTATCATTTTGGTCAGCGTTATTGTATTCATTATTGATGGAGTAATGACCCCATGCTAAAGTTTTTGTACTCCCGGGTATAACATATCGCTTATCATCTCGTGCTGACAGTGCAACTTTGTTTTTCAGTTCAGTATATACCGTGTGAAGATGTGAAGAGAATACATACATTTTACGGTATATTAATCCACCGTCTTCTACAATTTGTTTATAGTCAATCAAGTGTAATTGCTTCTTTATAACGCTTTTTGATATACCTTTGGCTTTCTTTTTTACATCATTTGCTTTAACGCAGTAAGCTTTCGCACCAGTGCCGAAAAAGCTTTCGATTGGGATGCCTGCATACTCATCTTTTAATTTACCTATGACCGACTGTGTTTTTGGAATATTATGGACATTAGGATAAGAATAATTTGAAGTGTCAAACAGTTCAATATTTTCTTTAATATCATCATAAACATTATTAGTATAAATTTCTAAAATTAATAAGTCTGTGTCAGTGTAACAGAGAGAAACGTTATCGTTATATTTCTTCTTTATAAAATTATAAAAAAAGTTATACATTACAGTTTTAGATATGTCTAAAATGGTGAAACCTATGTAAAGTGGCTTATCGTAATAAACTTTTAAAGGGGCCATTTGAACTGCTACTAAATTTTCAGTAAATACTGAACAAGATTTGAAATTTGGTTGTGCAATAAGCTGTTCAGCACCTACGCTACCTATTCTATTTTCCCAATGTGACATTAACCTCACATCTACCCTTTTATCAACATTTTCCATTGTTTTTCCAAAAATAGAATTTATAATAAATTTGAAGAGATCTCGTTCAAATGCATTTCTAGAAGCATTTCTAAGTCTAGTGGTTAAGTCAATATAGGGCTTCAACCATGCAGATTGTGAAAATTCAATGACTTTATGTATTTTTGTGAGTATTAATCCGTGTTCCAAACATTGTTTTAAATTTCGATAATGAATAATATATCTCTGTTTATCTTGCAAATTAAGAATCAATTTTGGATCTTTTGAATTAGGAGGTATGATGTTTTCAGGACAAAACGGTAAATCATTATGTTTATCATGCAAATATTGTGGGTATTCTAAATCGACTTCTAATACATAACCTTTTGGAGACTCGTCACTTATTGTAGTGCAATCAAAGTTATCAATTTCATAATCTTCTAGCCATCTAAAGTCACCCTTAGGCAGATGTTGACTCATTGAACAACCGTACAAATTGGTTGCGTCTAGGTATAATATATATGAAGTCGGTTCTGAAGGATTATAATTTTCAATTAACGGATTGTTTGCTATAGCTTTCCTGTTACTACATTGACTTATACCACCACGTATACCTTTTCTAAAGAAATGCAACTGATCAATTTCAGTTAAGAGTTGGAGTTCGACACGAGTTTTTCGCATGGCATCCCAACTGAATGATGGTGCTGTTAAATATTGCGCTGGATCTAATTTATATGTCTGTAAGCAGATCTGTCTAAAATTTTCAAAAATATCGGCTAGTATTAAAACATCAGACACTAAGTAAATATCAGAATATTCACCGAGAGTTTGACAATTAAAATTTAGCCACACATCACAAGCGCGATTATAATCATCCTGAGAAATTGATTCACCACTCAAAATATTAAAAAACTGGTCCTGTGTTGGTAATTTAGTCTCATCCAGTTTTTCTAACGAATCCACGTAAGAATATGGAAAAACACCTTTGCGTCTTAATAAATTGAACTGTGTTTCATTATTGTAAAATTTTTTAACCTCGTGGCATTGATGTGGTTCTAACGTTTGACTTAATTTATCTAAAGAAGCTGGTAAAAACCGAAACGAGTCCACAAACCTTAATTTCATATAAATATTCTTAGACTTTTCATCGTCTGACTTATCTACTAAAATGAATTTGGAAAATGTAATGTATTTTTCTTTGGTTTGTGCAACAACCTGTATTTTCTCTTTCTTTAGGGCTAGTTTTTTTAAAAATAGGTGTGAGTCGTAATTAGATAAATTGTGCAGATAAACCGGTAGAAATGTAGGTATTTTAAACTGTAAATTACACGTAGAGTGCGCAGGTCCACGAAAATTGCCTGTAAGGTGGCAGTGATCGCGAACTTTAACCTCATCTGCCTCAAAAGGTTTATCACAAATATGACAACGGACTATCATTGAAAAATTGTTGCTCTTGTTCAGTTAATGGTTTCATTTCTACAATATTTTTTAAGTACTTTCTATATATTTCTAAAACATTTCATCAATGCCTCGATAATATTCAAGTTTTGAAAGTCTCTCATCAAAGTTGCATTTTATATAAAAACAGAATGAATACGGCTCATGTTCATATGTTTTAACTGTGAATGATTCACTGTCGCAAGGTTCATTATGGTGGATTGGCTTTAATAAACTTTCAAAATCCGCATATATCACGAATGGAAGCGGTAACTGTTTCTCAATGTTCACAAATTTTAATATATTTCCAGCAATTGTTTCACCACATTTATTAATTTGTAGATAAGGGTTTGGTAATACCGTACATATGTGATTACAGTCAAACCTTTCATGGTGGCATAATTTCTCAGGAGATCTAAAAAATTGAAGACAGCCATCACAAATATAATTTTGACCGTGATGTTTAGATCTTTGGCTAGATACTAGTCGCGACAAATCCTTAATAAGTGTGTAATGGCTATTCCCTTCAGCATCCGTTACAAGTAACAAGTTTACATGTGTATTTTGACGAAGAGATGTAAAATGTAAAGGGCCTACAATTTCACTAACCATTTTACCATCTTTGTATTGATTATTCACCCCGAATACATTTATAGAAATATTATTTAACTTTTCAAATTTAGTTATGTCTTTCAATTTAACTGGGAAATCAATACCTTCAAAATTCAGCAATGTAGAGTAGTGTTCATAGGATGACGTTCTACAAGGTTTCCCATTGGGTGGAAATATTGCAGCGATCACGCTCCAGGCCATGCACATTTCATCCTTATTTTGAATATTTAAAACAGCTTTTTTGTTTTCTATTTGTTTTGGCAATTTAATGTACGATGATGCAAATAACGGATTGTATTTGTTGATATTGACTTCAAGAAAACTAAGATGCTTTATAGCCCATCCTACAATAATAAGTATTATTTTAAACAAAACAAGTAAAATAATTGATATATTACCTGAATCGCGTTCCTGAAAAGTTAATGCTTTTTCCAAAATCACCTCTTTAAAATCATTATACACATTCATCAAATCAGTTGAGTGTGTTATAATTCGATTATTGGTATTGAACGATTTTATGTCAGATAATTGTTTTTCCTCTATGACATATAGACCAAATAATTCCACATTAATTTTTAGGCTGAAGAATTTTTGAACATATTCCTCAATCACTGAGAAAACTTTTCTTCTTATGTCTTCGAAAAACTGAGGAATATCGGTATAATGTTTCTTTGAAGAAAATCGGTAACTCGCAATTCGATTCTTAAATGCACTTTGCAATTTTTCAACCCCTTCACCCTTATCAATCACTTTTTTATGGGTAAAACTTCTCATATGACTCGCTAATTTAGATTTCGGTATTTTTTCACAACACACTGGGCAAATAACCTCATTTGTGCTCGAAGACGTACCAGGCTGATTTAATTCATCGTTTTGTGAATTATTTAGTTTAATTTTTTTTGGTGGATTACGTTGTCTGTATACACAACTCTCACGAAGATGACGTGTTAAACTCCTTTTTGCAGAAAACCGTGTTCGACACTGAGGACATTCCATTGTCCAGCTTACTTCCGTCAATGAAGGTCTAATCCTAAACACTTTCCTTTTTATACACTCAAATGAGATTGGGTTTTTTAATTAAATTAATTTGACTAATAAATGACTATTATTATTATTCAGTTCATTTTGGTTGCACTTTTAATCTCGGTAATTAATGTTTTTTTTTATCAAGACATAATAATAATGCTTGCAATGCAAGGACTTGTGCAGTTCATTTCGGTTGCAATTTTAATCTCGGTAATTAATGTTTTTTTATCAAGACATAATAATAACGCTTGCAATACAAGGAATTTGTGTCATCTTTATTCAGCATAAAATTTCCTATCCACCAATTAACAATGGGTACTTTATTATAAGCGCTATTTCGCTTAAGATAAGCTTAAACGCACACACCATATTCAGGCAGAGGGTATTCCACTTGCTGACTTGCAGTTTATTTCAAATGTATACAGCGACCGATAAGAAATTTATCAGTCAACAAAGTTTTTCTAATTCACTAAGGAATCAATGCCTTTACTGTCCCTTGCAATTTCAGCAATTTGAATATGTATTGTCTTGTCATAAAATAAACCAGTTCTCGTCTTTATTTCGCTGCATTCGTTAGTCAAGTCAGTGGTGCAATGTGTGAACAATCTCCACAAAAATGCCTTTGGAGCTTGACTCCTGAAGAGTTAAATCGCAGTCTCTCGTTCGAGAGTAGAGTGGTCGAGCGGATGAATGCGATGATCGCTACTGAATCCGTAGATTCCGATATTTTGGTGACAAAGGGTAGCTTTTCGGAGCTCCGCCCTTTGAACGCTGTTCCAACACCCACTTTGAACGCTGTTCCAACCCTCGAACCACAACGAGAACCTGATGCGACTACGGAGGAAGACTATTTATTCGGCAGTATTATTGGCAGAATTAAGAGCAAGTGTGCCGTTGATAACATGGAAACGGAACAGGCGAAAAACTCTTTTGTTCTTGCTGTGAGGCGCTCTGTACTCATTGAATCAGGGAGGTGTACTGCAAGACTGTTACGCCGAAAATCCTTCATCTATAAGGAAAAACGGCGCCTACAAAAGCAACAAGAAAAAACCGCCGCAATGATTGCAGAGTTAGATAAAGCATAAGAAAAAGCTAACAAAGATATGGACAATATGAAATATCTTTTTGAACTCTTTCCATCGCAAAAATGAGTGGTTTTGTGCTTTTTAAATTCTTACCTCTGTATATATGTATTAGTATATAGTTTTAATATTACTATTGTCAATTTAAAAAATAAATGCCTTATATAAAATGTGTGCGTTTTTTCAACTTAACAAATATAATTAACCGTATTACGTAAGGTAAGGTTTTTTTAAAATAATAGCTGAATCAGGAATGATGTTTGCCTATTTAAAATAAATCAGCAAAATGTGTTTTGAAATAATCAGTTCAAGTTCACTGCTTTGTGATAAGAATAATTGCATTGTCAACATATGGCCTCGAGTAGAGATAAAGATATCTGCATTGTCAACCTTACTTCTTTCGTATTACAGTGTTGATTTGGTACTCGTATTTAAAAGAAAGACATATTCATTTGTTATTGTTTTTATTAACAATTATTATATTCTTAACTTAAAATTAAACATTTTTGTAGCCCCCATTTACAGACGTGGCATTTGGATTGACTGGGTGGTGAACCTTCGACATGTGTTCGCCATTCTGGACGGTTGAAATGCACAAAGCAGGGAATTTGTACTTGTAATTCAAACTTGTCTCTGTACTCCCTCGGTAATTTGGGCCATGCAAAGAGGAGTTCAACTGGAGAAACTGCTTCAGTCAAATATTGCAGTGGAAACTTCTTTATTTCTTCGTCCGTAAAATCACACAATTGTTTTCCATTTATATGCTTGTTTTTCAATTCCATTATTAGGCACTTTGGACATTCCACCATTATATTATTATGCAGCCGGCGCTTTCCTACCGGGTAGCTCACAATTATCACAGCAGGTATACACTTTGATATTTTTATCTGAGTGGTATTCTTCTAATATACTTCTACATAAGCCAGGTGCAAATGGGCATAGTGTGAATAACACTGCTTTATTCAATTTAAAGGATTAGTTCAAAACTTTCTTGGACTGTGCCACCAATTTATAGAATTTACTGTATACCCCCACCCATTTATGGCGAAAAAAGTGGAGGGGGGGGAGGAGTGGGAGGTGCCAAAGTGGAGGAGTGGGGGGTGCTCACGTGAGGTCATGTGAGGTTAAGGTTAATGGATTAAAAGTGGTGGGGGGTGCAAAGGTTAAGGTTAATGGATCAAAAATGGTGGGGGGTGCAAAGGTCATGAGAGGTCAAGGTTAATGGATCAAAAATGGTGGGGGGTGCTCAAAGGTCATGAGAGGTCAAGGTTAATGGATCAAAAGTGGTGGGGGGTGCAAAGGTCATGAGAGGTCAATGGATCAAAAGTGGTGGGGGGTGCCAAAGGTCATGAGAGGTCAAGGTTAATGGATCAAAGGTGGTGGGGGGTGCTGGAGTGGGGGGTGCTGGAGTGGGGGGTGCAAAAAGTGGTGGGGGTGCCAAAGTGGTGGGGGAAGGGGGCGTGTCTGGAGTGGGGGAGGGGCGGGGCTAAAGTGGTGGGGGAGGAGTGGGGGTAGGAGTGGGGGGTGCAAAAAGTGGTGGGGGGTGTCGCAAAACTCTCATTCTTTACCTACTGTTATAACACACATTCACCGGTTGAGCCCTACGGTGTTCTGCTTAGATAGTAGGGCCTAGCCATCAGTGGATGTATTTCAAAACGTGGATTTAAATCTTTATTTTCCGGTAAGGAAGGAAATTACTTCCTTGTTAGCATAGCTCTGTATTGAGGCAGTAGAAATCCGCGTTTGTTAAGTAGTATCCGAAACCGAAATAAAAAGAATCTCTGGTTTATTCATAGCGCTCCGATATTTTGGTGTCATACTTGCTAGCCCCAGCCCCTGCCGTTTGATTTCTCCGCGTGGGTATATCTCGATCCGTTCGCACTTGGAGTCCACAGCCGTCCGCAATTAAATTATTTCCATGCGTACTCCGGTTTACTAGCTTACATATTATGGTTATCAAATTTGTACACACTCGACTGCAAAGTCGCTGAAACATCCTGTTTATTTATTTGTTTATTACTGTTCTAATAAATAAATACGTTGGTATTCGTAACTGTGAGAGATAAGTACATCCCTCTGGTGGTCAGTTGCTACTACCAGTCAAGACATCGAAGATGTCTCGTGACCGATAGCGGCTTGCCAAGCAAGCACCAAGAGCGGCGACCTCTAGCCCTGATGGACTAAAACATGCTTAATAAATAGGATTATAGGAAACAACTACTGGACGGGCAAAGGCCCCGACTCCCATTGAATTATACCTATAAATCCAAAATTGGTAGCCAAATTTGTTATTTGTCTTTTCTCCACCAGACACAGACCGGTTTCGAACTCTTTATGTTCTCATCAGTGTGCCACAGGTAGCTGAAAAGACAAATAACAAAGGCAAACCAAACTGGTCTATGACAGACCCAGCACATAGTAACTGTGAGAGATAAGTACATCCCTCTGGTGGTCAGTTGCTACTACCAGTCAAGACATCGAAGATGTCTCGTGACCGATAGCGGCTTGCCAAGCAAGCACCAAGAGCGGCGACCTCTAGCCCTGATGGACTAAAACATGCTTAATAAATAGGATTATAGGAAACAACTACTGGACGGGCAAAGGCCCCGACTCCCATTGAATTATACCTATAAATCCAAAATTGGTAGCCAAATTTGTTATTTGTCTTTTCTCCACCAGACACAGACCGGTTTCGAACTCTTTATGTTCTCATCAGTGTGCCACAGGTAGCTGAAAAGACAAATAACAAAGGCAAACCAAACTGGTCTATGACAGACCCAGCACATAGTAACTGTGAGAGATAAGTACATCCCTCTGGTGGTCAGTTGCTACTACCAGTCAAGACATCGAAGATGTCTCGTGACCGATAGCGGCTTGCCAAGCAAGCACCAAGAGCGGCGACCTCTAGCCCTGATGGACTAAAACATGCTTAATAAATAGGATTATAGGAAACAACTACTGGACGGGCAAAGGCCCCGACTCCCATTGAATTATACCTATAAATCCAAAATTGGTAGCCAAATTTGTTATTTGTGTTTTCTCCACCAGACACAGACCGGTTTCGAACTCTTTATGTTCTCATCAGTGTGCCACAGGTAGCTGAAAAGACAAATAACAAAGGCAAACCAAACTGGTCTATGACAGACCCAGCACATAGTAACTGTGAGAGATAAGTACATCCCTCTGGTGGTCAGTTGCTACAACCAGTCAAGACATCGAAGATGTCTCGTGACCGATAGCGGCTTGCCAAGCAAGCACCAAGAGCGGCGACCTCTAGCCCTGATGGACTAAAACATGCTTAATAAATAGGATTATAGGAAACAACTACTGGACGGGCAAAGGCCCCGACTCCCATTGAATTATACCTATAAATCCAAAATTGGTAGCCAAATTTGTTATTTGTCTTTTCTCCACCAGACACAGACCGGTTTCGAACTCTTTGGTGGAGAAAAGACAAATAACAAATTTGGCTACCAATTTTGGATTTATAGGTATAATTCAATGGGAGTCGGGGCCTTTGCCCGTCCAGTAGTTGTTTCCTATAATCCTATTTATTAAGCATGTTTTAGTCCATCAGGGCTAGAGGTCGCCGCTCTTGGTGCTTGCTTGGCAAGCCGCTATCGGTCACGAGACATCTTCGATGTCTTGACTGGTAGTAGCAACTGACCACCAGAGGGATGTACTTATCTCTCACAGTTACTATGTGCTGGGTCTGTCATAGACCAGTTTGGTTTGCCTTTGTTATTTGTCTTTTCAGCTACCTGTGGCACACTGATGAGAACATAAAGAGTTCGAAACCGGTCTGTGTCTGGTGGAGAAAAGACAAATAACAAATTTGGCTACCAATTTTGGATTTATAGGTATAATTCAATGGGAGTCGGGGCCTTTGCCCGTCCAGTAGTTGTTTCCTATAATCCTATTTATTAAGCATGTTTTAGTCCATCAGGGCTAGAGGTCGCCGCTCTTGGTGCTTGCTTGGCAAGCCGCTATCGGTCACGAGACATCTTCGATGTCTTGACTGGTAGTAGCAACTGACCACCGGAGAACCAAACAAGTGCTGTTCCTTGCACTTAAAATATAAGGAACTGGCGCCCGAGTTTTCCGTCCGAAGAGTGTTCTGTTTGTAAGTAGCCAGTTACAAACAGTATAGGTTACGCAAATAAACGCAATCACAATAGGTACAGGGTTAGTTTTATAAATGTAAACCCCCCATTTTTATTTTTATTTTTGACCGATTCAAAAAATTAAAAAACTGGCCTTACACGGTTTTTGACGTAGATTCCACTTCTGCTAACGGATTGGCAATAGCGTTTTAAATATACAGGGTACGCAAGAAAGTTAGTTTTTTTTAAATGGAACACCCTGTATATTTTGACAAATTTGAATTCCTCCAATCATTCTGATTACAAATATATACACCTATTGTATAATCGGTTTACTGGTTTTTGAGTTATTTTCACTTTATGGATACGTCGAAACAAAAGCGTCATTTTATAAACCCATATAATAAATCAATCTGATTTATATCGCGTTATTCTATTTCTGTAGGTGCGACTTTTAAAAATTGAAATGTGTACTTTGAGATGCTTCAAGGGGATTTACCTTAAAAATTAAATTAACCCTCTTTATTTTACGGACATAAAAAAAATTTTTTTGCTATAAAATTCGTGAAATTAGGGGTAAAATAAATGTTAATAACTTTTATAAAAAATTTATTTAGGATACCTACTAGCCAGCATATACCTATTTATAGTAAGACCTCAAAATAAGTAAATCTGATGTAAAAAAAAAATTGGAATAGGTACTATACATACACTGGGTGGGGCATTTAAGTTAACAATTGCAAATAACTTGAAAATAAAGTATTTTAGAGAAAAATGTTTCAGACAAAAGTTTCATCATATCAAAAGCTGGATCTAATGGCTATAATTTTTTTGTATTTGGTGAAGTACTTCAAGGCCATTTTTAGGTCAACTTTGCTTTTTTTTAGTATAATCCCTATTTTTTTACAGGTTCATATTTTGCGATAAAAAAATAAACAACTTTTGTTCTTACAATTTTTCTAGTTGAACTTATTGTTTGTGAGTAATTAAGCAATGAAAAATAGAGGTTTATAAGATTTTGAAATGATGAAATTTCTGCCTCAACTTAAATGCCCCACCCAGTACAACCTACACTTTTCACTTCATGAAATATTGAAAATATCAAGTTTTTTCGGTAAATCGATTCGATATTGATGTTTCTAAAATGTTTATCCTGTTTAAAATATCGAAAACATATTCAAAATATTCACGTGGTACAGGGCCATCAGTCAAATTATGCCTGAATAACAGAACGAGATAGAAAGCAAAGTAGCACCTGCCGCTCTGGGCCTGGGTCTGATTTAAAAATGAATTTGTATCGTACAATATAATTTGAATATGTATTTTGTTTCATAAAAATCTTTTATTTTGCGTAAACCATTTTTACTTTTTATATTGAGATCTATAATATGTATTATATCTTATTTTATTTTATTTTGTTTCCCTTGGCTCTATAATTGTACATTTGTACTTTTTATGAAATTAATAAAGATTATTTTTATATTATATTATTTTTTTGAGACCTCACCAATACCATAGGTATTGAATATGTTGATCCGAGCGCAATTTGTTTGAAACTTATCGAGTTACGAATTATTTTTAATGAAAATTTTATCTAAAAGTCGACCATATTGGATCAGTCATTTTGAAAATCCTTGATTTTGAATAACCTTTTTTTGACATCATAATCTGTTCTCGAAAACCCCTAATACGTCAATTTGAATTAAATTGCCTTAAAATTTCTCAACATACAATAATTTTGTTTAAAAAAAAGTTCTTTTTGTTTAAACAATTTCCTCACAATTATATGTTTATAACTTTTTATTTTAAGCTATGTAAAAATTGTATCAAAAGGTTTTAGGAAAATCGAAGCATCCCGTAATTATTCCGAAATAATGCATATTTTGAGACTATTGACTCCTCTAAAAGTATTATAGTTGTTCAATATTGGATTTTTGTAGTGTTTCTACTCACTGTCGCAGAAAAAATAGTATATATTTCTTTGTTATATATGTTTGCTATTGACTGTTGAGGGGCGCTTTCTTAATTTTTAAAGTGTGTCATATAAAACAAAAAGATATTTTAAAAATTTTATTTCAAATATTTTGATTGATAATAATTAAGATGGCTCCGGAGGCATACTAATAAGGAATTGCAAATCACTCTGAAATTATAAATTATTTCGAAATTTGATTTTCACTATAGTATTTCTAAAAACTGTCAGCATTCAGGATGATGAGAGAAAAAACACAAGAAAAACCTTAAAATATGCATTTTGGATTTTTGTAGTGTTTCTACTCACTGTCGCAGAAAATATTTCTTTGTTATATATGTGTTTGCTATTGACTGTTACAATTTATAATGAATTGTGCTGTAGCTATGTGTAAAAATCATAACAAAAGGTATTGATATAAAATATGTCAATTCTCCAAAGAACGATTTGGCAAAACAGCTTACTACAGAAAAGATGAAATAAATTTGAAGAATGGCAAGTAAAATGGAGAAACATGATGTATCTTGGATTTAAAATCTAGTTTTTAATGTTCTGGATGTTCACCTAAAAATTGTCGTAAAACTCATAAATCACAAATATAGACAAATAATTATTTCATCTTTTATTCAGGCCCGAAAGCCGTAAAATGGATCATGTGATCCAAAGAGTAAATATCTAAAGGAGGTAAACTATCGGTGGTGGGGGTAATAATTCGAGCGACGGAAGTTCGCAGCGACCATATTTGATAAACCACTTTTTGCACGTCAGTTCCGTATTTTGAAGTGTCAGAAACCTAACCTGTTCTGTCTGTAGTGTCCGCATCTTATGCAAAACTTTTTGTTGAGTTTGGCTTTTGTGTTAAATGATTTACAAGGATTGTATTTAATCGTGTGTGCGTGTTTTGTGCGGTATTAGAGAATCTAGACATATAAAACGGCCTTATTATGGTTAGTTGCATATGGTGTGGTTTATCGCACATTGCAAGGAAAAGTCTCGGGAAAAGTGGCGGTTTTTTTTCCCTTATGGGTTGCGGTTTTTGGCCCGCTGTGCTGAAGCTTAAGCTTATTGTACCCCCATAGTCTCCCTATTCCATGAAACCGTTCCTCCCACGAAGGCGAGTATACGATCGATGGGAGCATTGGCTATCTCTTCCGGTGTCACTGATGGTTCTCCGAAATGTGCAATCCTTCTCGCCGCTAGGGCCGGGCATTCACATATGATGTGGTGAGGTGTTTCCTCCTCTTCACCACACATCCTACAATCTGGATCATCCTTCACCTTTATGTTGGTGAGATGTTTGTTTAGCGTGCAGTGTCCTGTTAGGATACCCACTGCACATCTTAACTGTCTTCTGCTCAGCTTCAGCAATTCGTTGGTCTTTGATTTGGATGGGTCACCTAAGAATATGTGTGATTGTATCATTCCTGGTGCCTCTCTCCAATGCAAGTGGTGTTTCTGTCTTAATAGTTCCTTTACTACGCCTTTTGCGGTGCTGTATGTGATCCCGCATGTCGGCGCGGGTCCTATCAATGCTATTTTTGCTCCTTCTTTGGTGAGCCTGTCAGCTTTCTCATTACCTGAATTTCCCTGGTGGCCTCGCGTCCATTCCTGCACATTGTTGTGTAAGTTGTGTTCTGCCAGTTTCGCCAGGGGTGTCAGGCAGTTTCTTCCTATTTTGGAACGTATTTCTACTGCCTCCAGAGCTCTAAGAGCTGATGCCTGGCTGTCAGTGATGATACGGATTCTTCTGTTAGTGTATGACATCCGTACCATTTCTTGTGCACAAGCTTCTATGGCTGTTATTTCTGCTTGGAACACGGTTGCAGTGCTGCCCAGGTTCAGACTGAAGTCTGTCTCTGGTTGATCTCCCGCAATTCCTGCTCCGGTACTACTTGACGTTTTTGATCCGTCCGTATACCATATGGTATCATTTGGGTGACTTCGCATCTGCCTTTTGCCCTCATCTTCCCTATCAGGTATAATCACCTTGAAGCTTTTTGTGAAGTTATAAGTTGTGCTGATTCTGTCAGACTGCATTTCAAGTAGTCGGTTTTTTCCCAGTTGTTGGGCTATTTCTGTATGATATCCTTTTCTTGGAAAGGTCTCATACCCGTTGGTTCTTAGCCTGTAAGTCGCTATCAATGCCTCATTCTTCACTACTAGATATAGTGGAGGTAGGCAGAGCAGCGCTTCCATATAGCTGCGGTAGGCGTTGTTGTCATCGCCCCCGTTATCCCTCTCTTTGTAACTTGTTTAGTTTCCTCAACGACTCTCATTTTCCAGCTTTGTGCCACCAGGTCAGGGAGGCGTAGGTTGTTATTGGTATCACAACCCTTTGGTGTAGCCAATGTACCATTCTTGGTTGCAGACCCCAGTTCTTGCCCACCATTCGTCTGAAGGTGGGCAAGAACTGAGCCCGCATGGCTTTGGTGCCTGGTCACTTTTACTATATGAGCTTTGAGGTTCAGTTTGGTGTCTAGAGTTAGTCCCAAATACTTGGCTTCAACGCTCATTTGTAATTCTTTTCCCCGAAGTTTCTTCAGGTTCTGGATTTTCTCTTCCTTGTAAAAGCTACCACTGTGGTCTTTCCTGGATTGACGGATAGACCTTCCTGGGTGCACTATTTATCTACCGTTTTGTGGGATCTTTGCATCATTTCTGATGTGACGCCCTCAAATTTTCCTGTTGCCAGGATGGTGACGTCATCTGCATAACCCTGCGCATATATTCCTTGCTGTTCTAATTGTTCTAGGAGTTCATCAATAACCAGACACCACAACAGGGGTGATAGGACACCCCCCCTGCGGACAGCCTCTGGTTTCCGACACCTCCTCTGTCGTGGAGCCCAGCATTGTTTGTATTTTTCTGGTTCTGAGTGCTGAGTTAATCCATCTTGTTATCGACTGCTTGACCCCGCGTCTCTTCACTGCTCTGCTTATAGAGTCGAATGAGGTGTTATCGAAAGCCCCCTCAATGTCCAGAAAGGTTCCTATAGCCGTCTTGAATTCTGCCCCACACCATCAAGTTTTGTTTTTTCCCGGCATATTTACAAAATATTCGAAAAATAAATAATTGATAAAGGAAGTAATTAATAACTATAAGTTTCGGTTGTGAAATATTTTTTGATGAGAAATGAAGTCATAGATATATTACAGAATGATAATAATTATAGGTAAGGTTTAATTCCAACTCTGTTCATGAGCATTTGATCTTGGCGAAGAAATTAAATACAGATAATTAGATTATCGATAATAATAATATAGGTACATTTCGAAAAACATATTAAAGCAAATATAATAATAATATAATATAATATAATATAAGAAGCATCCACTTTCCACTAATTGGCCTTTGACACCAAAGATAAGGGTCACACTCACACATAGAACATACCACAGAATAAATAAGGTTAGATTAGGAACATGCAAGCACATAATTACTGTACTGTCTGTACTATTCTTTGATACATGACTGACAGGCATTCAAATAAACACAAATAAAACAGCTCAGGAGTTGGTAAATACCGGTTATAATTATTCTTCACGACGATGACGTTAAGGCCCCCATTCACATTGAGATCTGTATCGACACATGTTGCAAGTATCGGCATCGCGATACAAATCTCTATGTGTATTTGATTGCCTCAGTATCGTTGTATCGGTATCACCTGGTATCGCCGTCTGTATCACTGTCAAGAAACTTCGATACTGCGCCACTGCAACTGATACGTATATCTACTTGTTGCAGCGTGTATTTGTCCGTCTCATGTATCGTGCTGTGCTAACAAAGCTTATTAGTACCTAATAAAATATAGATAACTATGTCGGCAGATCGAGAGTTTCGGGAAGCATTTTTAAATATGTTCAAATTATATCCATGTTTGTGGCATTCTACGTCGAAAGACTACTCAAATAGACTTATGTGTATTTATTCCTCTCACATGGCCATTGTTTACTCCATATTCTTTTTCGACGGCTCTTTTTCTTTAAAAATTCCAACAGAGCTATTGCAACTGCTATAATTATGGGTTCGGGAGGTAACATTTTAGTTGTATATTGTGCGTTTTGAACCGATTTCTAAACTGATGTTTCATGATCCCGTCTCAGTGTGTATATGGTACTTGATGCTTGATACAAATCTCAGATACATACATTGATATTTGTATCGATACATGTATCGATACAGATCTCAATGTGAATGGGGGCCTTTATGAAGGGCTCATTGATGACTTCTTCAACCCATAACTGTGCCATAACTTAATAGTAATTACCGGTGTCGCTTAAATGCTTTGGTAAATACCGGTAATTACCTTGGTTATGCCCTAGGTCTCATCCCTTCTCTAATTTTATATTTCATGACGTCACAAGAAGGGTGAGCGCTTGAAAAGCAGCAGTATTTACCGGTTACAACAAAAAATAGTTTTGAATTCTGCCCCACACTCTCAAGTTTTTTTTTGTCCTGACATATTTACAAAATATATAATCAATAATGGAAGTAATTCATAACTAAAAATTTAAAACTTTCAGTCAGATTCGGTTATGAAATATTTTTTGATGAGAATGCGAGGCGATAGACATATTACAGAGTAATAATAATATAAGGCTACTGTTGGCCAGAGTTGGCTCCCAACGCTGTTCATGACTATGAGCATTAATTCGATGTTGACGAAGAAATTAAATGCAGATAATTACAATTACCGATTATAGTAATATACGTTTCGAAAGACATCTTATAGCAAATATTGATAGAACCATCAACTTTCCATACCACTGAACAAAGAGGTTAGGTTAGCAACATGCAAGCATGGAATACTGTACTATTCTTTGATACAAGACTGACAGGCATTCAAATAACCACAAATAAAACTGCTCAGGAGTTGGGTAAATATCGGTTATAACTCTTCACGACGATGACGTCATGAAGGGCTCATTGATGACGTCTTCGAGCCACAACTAGTAATTACCGGTGTCGCTTGAATGCTTTGGTAAATACCGATATTTACCGGTAGATCGCTTGAAATTGACTATGGTTCCAAACAAAACAAACAACAAACATAACCTATTATTTTTTGTAAATAACGTCAGTGTCAGACATTAGTTTATCATATTATCATATATTTAATAATTTTATTTTGAGCACAGAAAGTACAAGAAAACTGTTATATAAATATTATATTTTTAATTTTTATAATGTCTGATGATTTACTCATGAATGATACGTTTGATAATTTTGCTTTTACACAAACAGAATTATTGTTTACAAAATCAAAACCTAAGGATACATCTTTACAAAGGAATTTATTTACATCTTCTGAAAGCTCTACGAAGAGTAAACTCCAAATTTTATCTAAAGAGGATGAAATCTCTTTTGATGATTCTATATTTCTAGAAGAATCTGTTTTGTTAAACTTTCGGCATAATAATGAGAAAAAGAAAGACGATGAAATACCAAACAATATTATGCAAGAGAATAATAATCCTATAATAAATCATATAAATGATAAAAATAATGTAAATGCTGAATTCAACAGAAATAAAACTGTGAAAATTTTGATTTCACGTGAATCGAATAAAGAAAATGAGAATATTAATTTTAATAAAAATTACATAAATAGTAATAAGGAATATTCAAATATTAATTATGAGGAAAAGTTATGTGAACCAATTAAATCTGTTAAAATCCAAGATAATTCAACTTCAAATGAAATAATTCAAGAGTTTAACGAGATACTACCAAAGTTACATAATGAAGAAGAAAAATTTGGAGAAAGAATTGCAGGTACCTCGAAAATACAGGACAAAGAAATATATAATGGTAAGAAAAATGTTAATGATGAAAATGAACTAAGTTCTAATTCAGAGAAGTGTAAATTGTCATCATGGGGTCTGCCGCGAGCTGTTCTTGAAAAATATGAATCAAGAAACATTACAAACATGTTTTTTTGGCAGGTAGAATGTTTAAGTAATATAAATATTCTAAATAATTGTAAAAATTTAGTATATTCAGCTCCTACTTCTTCAGGGAAAACATTAGTAGCTGAAATATTAGCAATTAAGACTGTATTTGAGCGCAAGAAAAAGGTAATATTTATATTACCTTTTGTTTCTATTGTAAGAGAGAAAATGTACTACTTTCAAGATATCCTAGGAAGTAGTGGAATAAGAGTAGAAGGCTTTATGGGATCATATAACCCTCCAGGTGGTTTTAATTCAGTACAAGTTGCAATTTGCACAATCGAAAAAGCCAATGGTTTAATAAACAAATTGCTAGAAGATGGTAAATTGTGTGATATTGGAGCAATACTTGTTGATGAGGTGCATCTATTAGGAGATCCTAGTAGAGGATATTTGTTAGAACTGTTATTAACAAAGTTAAGGTATATTTCGAAAAAAGATGAAAATATCAATATACAAATTATTTGTATGTCCGCTACATTACCAAATTTATCATACCTTGCCAAATGGCTTGATGCTGATCTGTATACTACAAATTTTCGACCAATTCCATTATATGAACAAGCCCACGTGTGTGGGGAAATATATGATAATAATCTAAAGTTGATTAGAAAAATAAATTCGTTACCTGAGCTGGATACAGATACTGATAATATATTACAATTATGTTTAGAAACAATAAAAGAATCTTGTTCGGTTCTTATATTTTGTCCAACAAAAAATTGGTGTGAAAATTTATCTCAACAAATCGCAACAGCTTTTTTTAGAATCGGCAGAAGCAAATCTACATGGGGTGAACTTTTACGATCTCAGTTAAACACAAATTTAATAATGGAACTCTTAGGGCAACTCAAATACTGTCCAGTAGGTTTAGATGATGTTTTGCGTAAAACAGTTTCCTTTGGCGTAGCTTTCCACCATGCAGGTTTGACGATGGATGAGCGAGATATTATTGAAGCAGCTTTTCGTAATGGAGCATTAAGAGTACTTGTAGCAACATCAACATTGTCATCTGGTGTAAACTTGCCAGCTCGCAGAGTCATAATAAGAACACCCAATTTCCACGGTAAACCTATAGATACTTTGACTTATCGACAAATGATTGGCAGAGCTGGAAGGATGGGCAAAGATGCTATAGGCGAAAGTGTACTTATATGTCAAAGGAACGATTACAAAATTGCAAAAGAACTAATGTCGGCTGAATTAAGACCAATAGAGAGTTGTCTTGAAGGGGCTGGAAAACTTAAAAGAGCTATCTTAGAGGTAATAGCAAGTGGGGTGGCTTCATCCCCTGATGATGTGTATTTATTCACAAAATGCACTTTGTTAGCTGTAGAGAATATGTGCCTTGAAAATTTGAATAATCCAATAGAAGAAGCTGTAAATTTCTTAAAAAATAATGAGTTCATTCGATTGCAACTATGTAAAGATGGAACTGAGAGATACGTAGCCACATCCTTAGGTAATATATAAAAATATGAACTATGTACCTACCTATATAGATTTTTTTTAAATATAATTGTTACTCGTTTTGCATTTTTGGGTTCTTAATTAAGAAGCGCAAATGGGAAAAAAACCAAGAGTTGCCTTAATAGTTTTCAGTAGTCTGCTATTTTACTAAAATATTTTTTTATTTAACTTTTTTTAAATCATCAAATCAAAAATATGGTGTTTTATTCTTAGGTAAAGCATGTTTATCATCGTCTATAGCACCAGATGAAGGATTAGCGTTATTTACAGAGCTAGAGAAAGCCCGTCAGTGTTTTGTTCTAGAAACCGAATTGCATTTAATATACTTGGTAACTCCATATAATGCTTGCAATTCCTGGGGCAACATTGATTGGATGTTCTACCTTGAGCTATGGGAAAGACTGCCGTCAAACATGAAAAAAGTAGGAGAACTAGTGGGAATACGAGAATCATATATTGTTAATGCTACTAGGGGAAAAATACAAACCAGCACTGATAAACTGTATCATAAGTTTCTAATTCATAAGCGATTCTTCGTAGCCTTGGCTTTACAAGACCTAGTAAACGAAAAACCTTTGGGAGAAGTTTGTGCAAAATTTAATTGTAACAGAGGAATGCTTCAGTCTCTCCAACAATCTGCATCATCATTTGCAGGGATGGTCACCTCTTTTAGTCATAAATTAGGTTGGAGCAGTGTTGAAATATTAATATCACAGTTTCAAGATCGTATGCAATTTGGGGTTAGTCGAGATTTATTGGATTTAATGCGCCTGCCTATACTTAATGGAAAAATGGCCAGAATATTATACAATGCTGGTATTGAAACCATTGTACAACTAGCAAATTCTGATATATTATTCATAGAGGACATTCTGCATAGAGTTGTACCTTTTGAAACTGAAAAAGAACGTGATGGGGAGTCTGAGTTTGAGAAAAAACAAAGAAATAAGTTTAGAAATATTTGGGTGACAGGAAAGGAAGGGTTAACTGAAAGAGAAGCAGCTGAAATATTGGTGACAGATGCTAGGCGATACTTGAAATTGGAAATGGGTATAGTAGATGCAAAGTGGGAAACAGATGCCAAGCATAATGATATAACTTGTTCAGAACAAAATGAAATAAACCATTCTCCTGTAGCTCGACAAGTAAGTATTAAATTTACAGTTTTATTTACTTATTTCTTTTTTATAACGTTATAGAAATTTAAGATATATAAGTGTAAAAAGTCATTTGTTATTGCATGAACTGCTAAGTTAAAAACACGAGCAAAGCGAGTGTTTTTAAAAGCCGTGAGTGCAATAGAGAGTTTTTAGTCGCCATTTTGATTATGTTGCTTTATGGTCATATGACTGAAAGTCTGTGATGATGGTAACTAAGGAAACGATTATTATTATAAATAAATTGTCATAGTATTGAAATCGTGCAATAAAAGTGTGCAATAAAAATTTTTTTTTTTATTAGTACCCTATTTTGCTTATTTAAAGTACGCCTCAGCGTGTTTAAATCCAACTATAAAACGCGCGTGTTTTAAATTTACCATGGCAACATCAATAACCCAAGAAACGTGAATTGTAAATGTCAACTTTTTAATTATTGATCTGAGAGAAGTACCTTAACGTCAAATAAAATATTACTAACAAATGTTTCAAAAGCTTTAACTGTGATGACAACAATGTATCTTATAAGACAGATTGCAAATTAATTTTTGTTTTTCTCATTTCGATGACAACTAAAGGTTCCTCCAGCTGCGCTGTCGTGCTCGAAAAATCGCGCGTATTTTAAAGACCTTAATATCCACTTATACTTTAGTATACTATTATTGCACAGTTTCCTATAAGAGGCAAGTTTTTACACTGGAAATGATGTGATAAAATTATATTATTTCTCTTTCGTTACAGTGAAGACGAATGAAGTTTAGGTTAGCAATATTTTTATATTCAAGTATGGGGCCTGACCATAATGATTTACTACTTTAATCATTGTTTCTGTTTCTTCTCATTATTTCACTTTTGTATTATAGTTTACGACTACACTTTTGTAGTTGTAGTTTGTATGCCAATTTGTATAATAATATAATCTATATCTTTACCTCTCTGGATGCCATTTTTACGAGCATTTTTTTTATACTTAACCGATTCGAAAAAACTTGGCGTCATTAGATAGGCAATTTAGTAGGCTACAAAACCTATAAGTCAAAATGCTAGACACGAAAGAATTAAAATGTTAGACCTCTTTAAAAATTGATGTTTTTCTATCCTCGTTCTTTATAAATTGGTTACAAAAATATGACCAATTAAAAAATTTCTGTTCTGACGCTTTTCAGGCCAGCCCCTTTAGTGTTGTAAGAAATTAGGTGATTTCAGGTGGTCGTAATATCATAATTATTAAAATTATTTAGGTTTTCCACAGCTACCCTCAAGAATGTATGCTTTTAAATAACGTTTACTAGCATTTTTTAATTGGTCATATCTTCATAACCAATGGACCGATTTAGCTCCATCAGATTTTAATAAAGAACGAGGATAGAAAAACATAAATATTTAAAGGTGTCTGCCATTTTGAACTATAGGCTTTGTAGCCTACTAAATTGTCTATTTAATAACACCAAGTTTATTCGAATCGATTAAGTAAAAAAAATGACATCCAAGAAACAAAAATTTTTGATATTTTTACCACTCGGTATATCTCCTTTAATAGCAAAGATAAAAAAAGTGTACCAAAAAAGTAAATGTTAACAAAAGACAAAGCTACAATTGGGTTTGAACTAGTTTAATTTTGTTGCTGGCGATTCCCATAGGATGTTTTGAATTTTTGCAAAAAAACAGCTTTATTGTTACGCCCTATATTTAAAGAAAAAATAATTTTTACTTAAAATTGGCTCGGCTATATATTCCAGAAGAGTTAACCGGTTTAAAAAAAAATCAAAATCATGGTAAATTTTGGGTGGTGCGTTAATTTTGGTCGTCAGTGTATGTTTGTATACATATTTATTTTTTTAATTAAGTTTAATATTGAACAGTTCTCTGAAAAATAGTTACTTATGATTTTATCAATATACATGGTTTAATTTTAATGGTCATAAATAATTTAATGTTCATTTAACTGATTTGTGTGTTATTTTAGAATAATAATAAAAAAACTACCTTTGAGGAAACTCAAGAACAACTAAAAAAACCATCTTCATTATCAAGTTTAAATTTGGAAAATGCCCCAAAGGTGGCAAAAACTAACGATAAGTGTACTAAAAATAACTCTGATGCTTCCTTAATATTTTCTAATGATCTTAACATATCAAATATTTCAAGATTGAGTCCTGAAGAAAACCCTTCAAAAATTGAAGAAAATGAGTTAGGAAAGAGTAGGGATGATCATCATGTAGATGTAGAAACAAAAAATCTTTATTTTTCTCCTAAGGTAAGAAATTTCGGGTTTTTTAAATAAATTTTATAAATTTTGAAACAAATTTGCAGAATAGGTTTCTACAGAATATGAATCCTACCGTGGAAGCTAATAATTTGTCAAGTTCTAGCAGTTCTAGTAATACGGAAAATATGAGAGACATAAATAAGAATATTCATGTAGAAAAAGCTAATTCTTCAAGTTCCAACAGTGTTTCTGACATGCATTACAAAAATATTGAACATAATATAACAAAGAGACCTAATTTAAATAGGAGTTGGGTTAAGAATACAACTTTGTCATGTAGCAAATCCTTTAAAATTCCACAAAATACCTTTACTAAAAATGAAGTTTCCCAACTATTGATGTCTCCTTCTGAGGTTGAATTAAACATATCTGATTCTTCTGTATTTAGCTCCCATAGTAATGTCAATATATCAGTTGAAAATATTAACTCAGATCAGAGTTTATTTGACGATAGTTTTACGTTGCATTTAAGCGAAAGTGACAAAGAATCAATAAACAAAAGTGATATAATTCAACCAAATAAAGAAAATATTTTCAATTTATCAGACGATAACAAGATTCTTGAAATTGCCTTTTCGGGATCCTTTAATGCAGAGAAAATTCATGTAAATGAACTTAATAACAGTTCAGAAGATATTTTAGCTTCTTCTATAAATGAAGATATATCTCCTAAAGTATCAAGAAAGCGAAAGTGTAACAATTCTGGTGAGTGCTCAACAACAACTACCAAAAAAAAAAGAAATTCTAAAGATAAAAGAGCGTCATCGCAAAAAAAGGAAAAACTGAATTTTTCATTGGAACAACTTAATGCATCTTATGTCCAGAGTAAATTACAAGATGAAGAATCAGCAGATTTCAGTAAATTTAATATCGTAAATGTGTGCAAGCATATATCTTTGTTGGAATCTTTTACCAGAGAACTTATGCAACAGAAATGTATCTCTCTAGCTTTAGCTTGCAGTAGAGCATTAGAAACACAACCTCTGATTGGGACCAATATCGTTGATGACAAACAATCTGAACAACAAAATAAGTTTTGTTTCAAAGACAGAAAATTAGATGGATTTGCTATAACTTGGAATGGTAGAACTGTATTTTATCTTTCTCTAACAAATGTAGAATATAATTTAAAAGTTCTAAAAATATTGAAATCAGTCTTGACAAGTAAAAACTTGAAAGTTAAAATATTTGATTCTAAGGAACAATTAAAGATGTTACATTATTGTTGTGCTATCAGTTTCAAAAGTAGAATTGATGATCCCAAAGTAGCTGACTGGATTTTGGATCCAGAGGGAAAAGAAAAAAATTTACAAGCTATGGTAAGTAATTATTATAATGATAATGTGGTGTGTAGTCAAGAATACATGTCATTATACAGGGTGTTATTTAAGTACGTAGACAACTTTAAGGAGTGATTCCTTGTATGATTTTAAGACAAAAAGATCATATAAACATGTGTTCTAAACGTTTAGGTTTTTCAGGTACAGGGTGCTAATGAATTTTTCTTTTTGGTTTTTCAAATTTTTCTTTGGTAGTTTTAGGGCTACTTTGGTCAAAGTACCAAGCAGGCTTCAGAAAAAACAATTCTTGTGAATTCAGTCAGTTTTAGTTCAGTGAAAAAGTGCTATTAGTGTAAAGAAATATGCTGGAGCAGTTTTCTTAGACTTTAAAAGGGCCTTTGAAACAATCGACAGATCAGATTATTGTTAAAATTAGAAAAAAATTAGATTTAAGGGGACCGTATTAAAATGGTTTTCATCATATTTAAAAAACAGAAGTCAAGTGACGAAATTTGGTGATAGTGTATCAACGAAACCAAAAGTTATTCATGGTGTGCCCCAAATTTCGGTATTGGGACCATTATTGTTCATTCTTTTTATAAATGATATTGAAAAAATTAAAATGTATGATAGTAAAGTTGAGGTTCAAATGTTTGCAGATGACACTGATATATGTAATTGGCGAAGATGTAAGTAAAAGTAAAAGTCAAAATGTAAACAATGTCTTAATACAAGTATGTAAATAGTTATCTCAAAATAATCTTATGTTGAACATAGATAAAACAAAGTTGATGGTAATTAGAAATCAGTATAACCTCTTAAATGATAACATAATTGAATTAAAAATTGAAAATAAAATAATCGAGATAGTTACCGAATTTAAATATCTTGGTATCATTATATACCAACATTTACTGTTTCTTCTCCACGCAAATTATGTGATAAAGAAAGTATCAAAAAAAGTCTATTTCTTACGTAGACCCAGTAAGAACCTTAGCTAGTGAGCTAAGTTACTTGTGTATATGCCATTCACATTTTATTTACATGAGGGGAGGCTTTGGAAAATCTGAATTCTGTTGGTATGAATGACTGTTTTAATTAGTGAGGTTATGTTGAAAAGTCAAAAACATAACCACAAATTCAAATTGGTTCTACATAGTTGCCAGAGTGAGACCCTAAAGAAAGCACAGCAATGTTATAAATAAAAAATTTGGCAATTCAGCCAAAAATAAATGACAGTGACGATCAATTAAATCTGACACTTCAATATTTTGTCAATAGTACACAACCCTGAGACAACCTAAGAAAACCATATCATAGCCTCCCCTCATGTAAATAAAATGTGAATGGCATATATAATACTATTATTGCTCCTCATTTTACATATTGTCCTACCATTTTGTTCGTGTTCAACAATAGTCAATTTAATGATCTTTAATAAATTCAAAATAAAGCCTTAAGATGTATTTTAAATTGTGACATGTATAATAGAATAAGTTTTATGTTAGATAGTGCTGTTATCTGTTAAACAAATTGTGATGTTGTATGTTCTTGTTTTTGTTTATAAACTTTTAAAAACATGCTGCCCAATCACTTGCTAGAACGTTGTACTTTTGTTTATGAGGTACCGTAGATTTCGGACGATTTTTTGGTTTTTTTGCTTATACCTTCTTCAAATTAAATCGAAGAAGTCTAAATCTTCTATGATAGCTTGCTCTATCCTTTATGAGTAGACTCTTTCACGAATTGAAGGAAAAAACTGTTTGCTTCAATTTTATTTTTTTTCGATTTTTTGCTTTCCGAAGTTACCTCTCAATGTGGGGTAACTTCGGACGCAACTAGAAAACCACAATAAAACAAACTTAGATGCGCCTATAGTTAACTTCGGACAGTCAAAAATTTTTTAAAAAAATTTACAGCTGAAAAACAAAAAATGAAACATTTCTGCTGCCTTAAAAATATATTTACCTACCTTATAAAATAAACAAAAACTTAATAAATACACAAACTTTGCAAGAAAAACGAAAGCAAATAACATTTCTAAAAAAATATATTCATAAAAAACATTTCTACTATTCCAGAATGATATCTTCAGGCAAGTTCGTGTCCGATAGTTCCCCCCAGAAAGTGTGACATTTTGTTCATCACCCTGTATAAAAAACAAATCGCGAGGTAAAGTAATGAAATTTTGATGAAAGATTATTTAAACCCCATGTTATCGAACTTATCAAATCAAATTATGATACATCCAACGTGCTTTACTGGGTCACGGTTACTTTTTCGAAAACGTCATATTTCGATCGAACCATAAAATAATAAAATAACATAAAATACTCACCGTTAGCGACAAACTACCCCACACTTTGCTAGACATACACTAACAGGAACCGACATGTAAACGCAGAACTTTGACGACGAGCACGCCCTATTTACTACAGAATTTACAATACGCTAAGGTCGGATTGTCCGAAGTAACCAGCTCTGTCCGAAGTAGCCCCGTTTTATGGTACACGAGTATAATACACGCAGAAATCAACATTTCTATGTTGAGAAAACAAATACAAATTTTTACCAAAATCAATTGTTCATTAAAAGTTCACAGTTGTATAACGCACTACCTCAGAACATAATATTACCACCAATTTTATGTAGTCTTTCTGTATTGTACCTATATATTAAGAAAACTAGTTTATTAAAAAAGCAACAGTTCGTCAAGCACTAAGACGTGTGTGTATTTTAATTTTATTTTAACTTCCTTTAAACCAAAAAATACCTACGTAACCTGTATGCAATTTACTACTTTCAACTCGGAAAACTTAATTTTAATCACGTTGAAGATGATATAATAAAGATATCGAAACGTTTTTTAATAAACCAGTTTTCTTAAATATAGACCTAACTCCCAAAAATGATAAGAACTATATATGTATATAGTTCATTGATTATTCTTGGAATTTGATTTCAACCAGCTTCTTCTTTCTTAAGTTTTTTCTTCCATTAATTTATTAAAACAGCAAAAGGGGGAATAACGATTATTAAAAAGTGTAGTTAACATTTAGACAGACATGTTTATTCTATTATTCTATACATGTTGACGTTTCGCCCCTGATCAAGGGCTTTTTCAAAACATTATTACATTTAAGTACATTACCAAACAGGAAAATTGATAACACTAGTTAAAATATCATATTTTATTAAAATTTATAATTATAGTGGAAACAATTAAAAACGTGGTTGTGGCCATTCCACCATTTTGGACCAAACGAAAGTTTTTTCGTTTTGTTTGGTCCAAAATGGTGGAATGGCCACAACCACGTTTTTAATTGTTTCCACTATAATTATAAATTTTAATAAAATATGATATTTTAACTAGTGTTATCAATTTTCCTGTTTGGTAATGTACTTAAATGTAATAATGTTTTGAAAAAGCCCTTGATCAGGGGCGAAACGTCAACATGTATAGAATAATAGAATAAACATGTCTGTCTAAATGTTAATCGTTATTCCCCCCTTTTGCTGTTTTAATAAATTAATGGAAGAAAAAACCTAAGAAAGAAGAAGCTATATGTATATAGAGGTCGTAAATAAATTCAATGTTTTTTACTTTGAAAACCATACTACATGTTTCTCTTTTCTTTAGATGAAAAATGCTTCGTATGCAGGTCTTCTGTAGTTTAAAAATCCTGTTTACTTCAATGGAGTTTCTCCAAAATATACCGAATCTTATTCTGGAATCAATGTAAGCATAGTATGCAGTGATGGCCGCTTCCTCACTTACCGATTGAGCTATAGTACGTAATGCATAGGTGAATGAGCTAATTTTTGCAGTAAGATAGTCTATATGAAGTTTCCGGTTTAATTGGGGATCAATCACAATTCCCAGAAATGTTGTATGGTCCCTATCAGTATTTCATTATTTTAATTGACAACAACAGGTAGTGACTCCTCCCTGAGGCTAAATTTTACTATTTATATTGAGCTGTAGGTTATTTACTACAAATACCAATCATTTATAATATCAATTGATATTGAAATTTCAACTTCTAACCTCACTAGTTCCTGCCCTGAAGTATCATTCACAAGATGGTTAATAAGTCATTTGTAAAGGAGAACTAATATTGGGCCTAAAGTTGATCCCTTCTTTACCAATTTCCAGTCTGAAGTAATATTCTTCCCATTATCTGTTGCTAGTACACATTGCTTCCTGTTTTCTAAATATAATCTCATGATATCATGTATATTTCCTCGAAAGCCCATTATTTCTAATTTTTCCAAGAGACTAATGTGCTATGAGTCTATAGTTGGAAATATCATTTTTATTACCTTTTTTGTGTACCTACTGGTTTAATAACTGTTTGTTTTAAATCTTCAGGAAATATACCTAGACTGAAGGACATATTAATAATGTATGATATGGGTTCACATATCTTTCAGCACAATATTTCAATAATTTTGTAGGTATTTCATAAAATCCAACAGCAGCTGTATCTTTTAGGGAGTGAATTGTGTTGTATATTTCTACAGGTGTTGTGTCATACAAAACCATTGAATTATTATTCCTATGCACATGTTTTAAATTATTATTATATTATATTATCTCAATATTCAAAACTATTCTAATGTATGTAAGTATGTTCTTACCTGTGATGTTTTTCACTGTTTAAACAATTTTGTTTAATATTTAGTTCTTAATATAAATATGTTTCAAAGCTTTCTCGATCAAAAAATATTTTTAGACTGCAGCGCCATCTCTGGTAATGTTATAATAGTAAATTGTACTGCCTAAAGAAAGCATTAACGGCGGCGGTCCCCATCGCTAACCTTATAAATTCCAACAAATTAATGGAACTATATGTAGCTTTTGCAAATATAACCGTTATAAGTTATCTACTAAGAGATAGGTGGAGTGATTTGTTATAATTTATCTACCTTTTGATAGATGGATACATATCTAATTAGGGCCCGTACTAGTGACTTTTGTTCTGATAATGTTTTTAGATTTGACAGCTTGTTTTATCTAATTATAGTTATAATTATTATAAATGTTTACATTATTTTGTGATTTGGATATTTGTAGATTTTTTTGCGTACTATTGTAACTGTTTGGACTTATAAATTGTAAATATTTATTTGTGCCTGGACAAAGGTGTTTTTTATGGGTATAGTGTTGTAAATAATCTAACTGTTTAAGCAATATCATTTTTTTTACTACGACCGTATGATTAACATAACCTTAAATTTATAGTTTTTGTAAATTTATTTTCAATTTTAATTTTTGTAGTTCTAGCTTGGATCCATTATACAATTTAAAAGCTCATTCAGATAACAGATGGTTTCATCCAGAGCCACTCAACGTAATACACACACACACACACAGATAACAGATATATAAAGTTTCAATATTGTAGATTTATTAAAAATAGACTGCTAATTATAGGTTGGATTTCCAACCAACAAAAAGCATCTTATTTTATTTGATCAAGGTAATTAAAACTTTAATAATTATGCACTAAACAAGATTTTAGTTGATATAGTACAGGAACCCAGCAGAAATTTTTTGATAAAAGTGACATAATATTCCAAAAACTTAGAAAATGCATAATTTTGAGGTTAGTTGTGACACCCCAGAACAGCTGTTTGTATACTTTTCTTGGCGTACCTGCCATAGGTACCTACTATTTTCCTAAGAAACAGAAATCATTTTCCTTCGGATATATATTTAAGGTAGGAGTAATAAAACATAAAACAGAAAGACATTATTTAATAATATATTCATTATATTTAATAGAATCATTGCATTATTAAAAATAATAAGAATTGTTTTACAATCATATCAAACTAGTGGTTCCTAACATATTATTCTGAACAACTTGCTGTAGAAATCTGTTTCAATTTGGGTACTTCCTTTTCTAATACAGCTGAAATCTGAAATACACACATTTTACTTTTTCCCACTTTGCCAAACTAGCTGATTTCCAGTAACATACTATAGATTATAGATGTTAATTAAGATTTTTCCCTTTGTTGGTGCAGCCATGTTTAGGTGTTATGAACTTCGGCACTTAAAAATTTCACGTTCGCAATATAAATATCGTTTATTAGGTACCATATCGTCGTCTAGAACTCGTAAATGTCAAATTCCTTTTCAATTTAACTCATCTTTTTAAATAATACTAATAATAAATAACACATTTCCAATGTTCATAGTCGTTAACACATTTTCTTCTGTCAGCTGTCACTACTTGTCATTCACGTGCGCTTATGCGCAGCCTCAAAATTCGGCAACATGAAAATACATTACTTAATAAAAAATCAAAATTTAAACATGTATGTGTTTAATGTAGCGTAGCGGATTGGACCAGTACTATTTTATTGAGATCACGACTTTTTTAATTATTTCAATATTAGGTTAAAAGTTTACGAAGTTTAACAGCTTGGTAAGAAAAAAATCGTAATTTTCTTGAGTTTTTTAATAGTCCAGTACTATTCTACCGAGTTTTTTCTAAAAGCCTGTCGAAAAATATTTTGAATCGGTTCAGGGATGCGGCAGAAATTGTCGAACTACGAAGTGCTTATTTAAGGCAAATCTAACCTATTTTTCCGCCCACCTTAACTATATAAATCTATGACCGTTTTCGGAATAAAAATATATTTTTTAGAAATGATATCCAAAGACGAAGTCAAAAATCAATAGAGGTAAATATTTAATAAAAGTAAGTTTTACTATTTACGTCAAAATGCGAGTCTATATCCTCTAAATAACGTCTTAAAAAGACAAAACTCTTTACAGAGCTTATTTGCAAATTCTCCATTGATGAAAATCAAGTACTACGAATGTAGAAAGCAAATAATTTAATATTGCAATGAGCCCCACCAGATGGATTAATCCAAAAGAACACCTCTGTTATCAGGCAGCGCACGTCACCATCTTATGGACCGGTTTCTGGCTTATTAGCCTTCCTCAGCATGGTACTGGTAACGCACACTGCCAAACAACAGAAAGTCCAAAATTCTTGATAACCTCGATCGACTTTAAGTAGGTGAGGTGCAAATTTGGACTGTGTGGCCCTCTGGTGAAACCTATTGCCTTATGGATTGTGCCCAGACCAGGCGAATAATATAAATGAAATCTAAAGAAGTCAGAAATCCATAGAGGTAAATATTTAATAAAAGTAAAATAGTAAAAGTAGGTAAGTTTTATTATTTACGTCAAATGCGAGTCTATATCCTCTAAATAACGTCTTAAAAACACATAAAACTCTTTACAGAGCTTATTTGCAAATTCTACATTTAACTGATGAAAATCAAGTAGGTACTAAGAATGTAGAAAGCAAATAATTTAATATTGCAATAAGCCCCACCAGATGGATTAATCCAAAAGGACTCCTCTGTTATGAGTTTTATCATTGAGTAAACAAATAATATAATTAATATTTTAGTGTTGTATTTTTTTGCCAATAACTACAGAATTATATACAATATTTAGGGCTATGCAACTGAATTACAAATACCTTCCCGTAGCACCAAAAATTGATAACAATCCTGAAGCTATTGGCAAAAAAAATACAATACTAAAATCTCGGCCCCTTGACGGTTGCGCTTCTTTATATTATTTATTTACTCAATGGTTTTATATCTTTTTAAGACGTTATTTAGAGCATATAGACTCGCATTTTGACGTAAATAGTAAAACTTACTTTTACTATTTTACTTTTATTAAAAATCTTTGGATTTCATTTATATTATTCGCCTGGTCTGGGCACAATCCACATTGCAATACCAGAGGGCCACACGGTCCACATTTGCATCTCACCGACTTAAAGTCGATCGAGGCTATCAAGAACTCTGGAGTCTGAACTTTCTGTTGTTTGGCACTTTTGGCAGTGTGCGTTACCTGTGCCATGCTGAGGAAGGCTGTTATCATGCCCTTTTTTACTCCGTAATGAAATATGGAATACAAACTTGGGGAAATGCAGAATGCAGCCCATGTCCACATTTAAAGAATCCTAATCATACAGAAGGCAGCAGTTCGGGCAATACTTAAGAAAAACTATCGAGAATCTTGTAAACGTAAACCATTATTTAAAGAACTAAACATAATGACGATTTTCTCCCTGATAATTTTTGAAAACATTAATGACTTCCCCATGTTTAGTGATATACATGACCATGACACGAGACACAAAGGAAACTTGATATGTCCCCACACACAAGACTTAGAAAAACTGAACATAGTGGCTTAAAATTCTATAATGCCTTGCCTCCAAATATAAAAACCCTTGGTTTAAAAAAATTTGAATACAAGTTAAAGGAACTCCTGATAAGTGCTTGCCTCTATAATAAAAACGATTTTTATTCATTCTGCCATACTCATACTTTTAATGTGTAATTTATCTTTAAAATTTTTTATTTTAATTACGTAATATGTCTTTAATATTTTTAATTTATTCATGTTTGTGCATTTGTAATATACAGGGTGTTTCAAAAGTAAGCGTAAACCTTCTGGGGGCGCAATCCTCGGATAAAAATAAGACAAAAAATAGCGAACTTTAAATAGCGAATAAAAAAGGTTCTTATTTTATTGAATCTTTTAATTTTAATATTTACTAACTAGACTGGACCAAAATTAAATCACATGTCACAATGACAATCAGTATCAGTAAAACTTCAAATTACTTGAAAACAATGACACACGTTTGTATGATCGACTGTTGTATCTTTTTCATAATCAATTTTCTCGAAAACGGTTCATTCTATCGGGATGAACTAAGAGTACCTTTTTTACGTAGAAAACCTTAATAAACTGAAACGAAAAAAAATGGGGTTATTTTAGCCCTTAACTTTCCCGGTATGTGACGCCCCTGACTAAAATTTTTAAATTCTGAATTCAGCATCGAGTTCAGCGTCAAAAGTTTATACAGTGTATGTATTTTCGAAATTTGATTGTTAACGGTTTTCGGAAATATTGCGGAAAAACCGTCTTCAGGGTGCCCCATTCGAAGGGCCGTAACTTCCTCAGAAAGCATTTCCGGACCCATGTTGATGGGAACTTTTTGTCTTATTTTTATCCGAGGATTACGCCCCCAGAAGGTTTACGCTTACTTTTGAAACACCCTGTATATATTGTACTATTTGTACTAAGTATATACATATAAGTAATAATTTTATTTGTTATCAATCTTAAATATCTATAACGTTAAATATTTCCAAATTTTGAATTTAACCTACTGACATGTCTATACACTGTATTGTTTCCCAGACCAATAAAATATTATTATTATTATGTGGGATTTTTTCTCTTTTTCTTTTTTTTTTTTGGATTTATTACTACATTTGAAATTCCTATCCAAAAAAGTTGTTTTATCTAATAAATATATAGTTTCCGAAACGTCAGCGCACTGTTTTTGTATTATTTGAATTCCTATTAGTTGTCAAAAAACATCCTCTAACTGTTCCTCTGACATCGCGTCAAAGGCGTGGAGGTTAATTCCCAATTTTAAACTGGTTAATTTGAATATTTTTTAGATAAATTAACTTTTTTGGATAGGAATTTCAAGAAATGTAATAAATCCCAAAAAAAGAAAGAAAGAGAAAACATTTATGAAATGCCACAATTAACATTTAAACAAATGATGTGGGCGATGTTACTTTATAAAAAAACGCTTTTGCATTATCCAATGTCAAAAAATAAGTCGCATTTTCAAGAACACCTCGTATAAAAGTAACAATTTTTGTTACATATCAATTGCATTTGCTAATAATAATAAACTGTATTGAAATATATTTTAAAGACAATTGACTGAGGTCTTTCAGCTCCATTTATTACAGTTTTCAATTTTCTTATTTAAATCTGAACATTATTAGTTATGGGTTGAGGGTCCATTCACAAAATGAATTGACTAATTATTCCCAAATAATTATATAAAGCCTTCACTTTATAACCGACGCAAAAATCAATTATATTGGTAAAAATCAATCTAAAATGAATTTGTTTAATAGATAAATAATAGTATGAAATAATTATTGATTAATTTTATTTTTAGGCAGTTAAATATTGTCCTGAAGCAGTCAAATTAGCACAGCTATCCGGAGGATGTAAAGGTGTTGGAAGTGTTGCCTTAGACTTGCACAGCTCGATAGATTCGAAAATACGATCCTCCGTTGAAGTAGTGGTAACGTGGCATCTGACATATACATTAAAATCTGTACTGAGAGACACAAATCCAGATTATTTAAAAATTTATGGTAAAAATTATTTAATTTACTGAAGTTATCGAGCATTCATTTAATATTTTCAGATATGGAGATGGACACCATATTATGTGTAGCAAAAATGGAAATAAATGGTATAAGTATAAGCAGAAAATTGATTCAGAATTTAGTAGATACATTAAAACACCAAATGACATTAATTGAAAAAAAGGCATTTTGTTTAGCAGGAAGGCACTTTAATTTTGTATCATCTACAGAAGTTGCAAAAGTTATAGGTAACATTTGATCGTTTAAATTGTGACAATAATGATTACCCATTTGAACACATATTTTTGTACCTTATATCCCATACTACATTAAAAAATAAAATTGTGCATCAATTTTGGGATTCTGTCTGTAAAGAGAATACTTATACTTTAGTGAAACAAATATGTAAATTTTATATATTATATAACTTAAAATGTGATTTAGGTACGTTCAGAGGCAGAAAAGTAAGCACCAGAAAACAAATTTTGGAACAAAGTGAGCATCCAATATCAGATCTAGTTTTACTGTGGCGAAAACTTAACTGTACCTTAACTAAAATGATTTACCCATTACTTAGAATGACTGAGGATGAACACATTCATGGGTGTTACATTACCCACACTGCCACAGGACGTATATCTATGCACGAACCAAATTTGCAGAACATTGCCAAAGATTTTAACATACCGAATCCACTAACTAAAGAAAATGTTAAAATTAGTTGTCGAAGTGCATTCCAAGTTTCTGATGATTTTAATTTAGTATCTGCTGATTATTGTCAGTTGGAACTAAGAATTTTGGCACATCTCTCTCAGGATGAGATTCTCTGTAAAATAATGAAAACACCAGGAGATGTCTTTAGGTCCATTGCCGCCAAGTGGAATAAGGTAGATGAAGATAAGGTAAGAATTTAATTATTTAATGTGGGCGTAGTTTGATATTCTGAAATTCTATTTCCAATTTAAATGGATTCAACATTCATCTTGATAAGGGGCTGCTAATACTATAAATCCAAATTCAGGTTTAAAAAATGTTCTGCAGTAATAAATGATTCATGTATTATTCACTTTGAACATTGTTTATAAAGTATTATAGTTATTCAACCTGACTTCTAAGTATGTGCTGCCAACTTGTGAGTAACTTACTTACTAGTCAGTTTCAATGCCTTATTTTGTTTTTACGAATTAAATATCATTTAAATATACATTTCACGATGCATTACACATTGCGCAGCCGGATATTAATCAACTAAAATCTTGTTCAGTGAGTGCATATAATAAATTTTTTATTGCCCTAATCTAATAAAGTAAGATGATATTTGTTGGCTGGAAATCCAACCTATAATTATTAGCAGTCTATTTTAAATAATCTATAATATTGAAACTTTATATATTATCTACTGTCTGAGAGAGTTTTTAAATGTTATAATGGATCCAAGCTGAAATTACAAAAATTAAAATAGAAAATAAATGTACAAAAACTAATAATTTGGGGTTACGTTAGTCCTATGATTCACATTATCCATTTTATGGCTTTCGGGCTATTGTAATGAATTTAAACGGTGATTGATTATTTTTTTATAAAGGCTGATTAAAAGATGAAATAATTATTTTCTCAGAAAAGATCAAGTATAAGCTAGTGGAATCACTGCTTTATCCACATATCGACTACTGCATAACAGTCTATTACAGTTACTTAACTGTAGAATTTAAAAATAAAATGCAACTAGCCCAGAACTCATGTGTTTGTTTTGCATACGGCATCAGGAAATTTGATCATATAACACCTACCTATAATGTAAATTCCATTCTAAAAGTTGAGTTCAGATGGTTACTACTTTTTGGAGTATTTCTATTTAAAATCTACATAAACAAAAAACCTGAATACTTGTACAACTGTGTAGTACCCAGACAAGAATTGCACAATTTAAATCTGCGAAATATAGCAAGATTCGCCAACCCAGACACAATAGCAAGAAATTTGAAAGTTGCTTTGCATATTTAGTTGTTAATCTACTTAATAAACCAGAATTTTTTGATATGTTGCAAAATAGATCAATAAGTAGTTTTAGAAGGATTTACAAGGAACTAGAGACACAAAAAAGCATGCCGTGTTAGTTGTAAATATATATATATTATATATCTGTGTGTATTCTTTTATACCTCATTTTGTTTGCTCTTTATTACAATATGATGTAAATATTAGTATTAAGTAATTTTTATACTTGTTTATGTGGTGGCATGGAAGAACGTATATACGAATGTCACCTTTTGTGTTTGTATAATGTCTTTGTACATATATAATTCACAATAAATATTTTTTCTTTTCTATTCTTTCTATTCTATTTGAGGTGTTTATTTGTCTATATTTGTGATTTATGACATTTTTTAGGTAAACATCCACATCACTAAAAACTAGGTTTTAAATACAATATACAGGGCATATATGTGTAAAAATTATAACAAAAGTACAAAAGGTATTGATATAAAATATTTCAGTTTTCCGAAGAGCGATTTGGCAAAACAGAAAAGATAAAATAAATTTGATGAATGGCAAGTAAGTGGAGGAACATGTTATATACAGGGTGTTCATTAAATATGTACAATAAATTTAACAGACGATTATTTTAGTGATTTTAAGACAGAAAGTTCATATAAATATGGGTCCGAAAATGCTCCGTTTTCAAGATACAGGGTGTTAAACTTTTTTAAAAAATTTCACTAAAAATACTTTTTACAAAAATTACAATTTAATAGCTTAATAAATTGACAACAGCTGTCATATTGTTTGCCAAATGCTGCAATCGTTTTCCAATGCAACCCTTGATTATTTCCTACGTTTCCCCATGTTTCTTGTGTGGTCCAGGGATATGCAATTAATTGAATTTAATTTTCTGTCTCGAAAACTAAGCAAGATCCGAAAAAAATACAAGAGACATAAATGTTGCATTTTCAGTTGCTTAACCCAAAAAAAATATAAAAATTACAAAATAGTCAGTGGCGTACATTTTTTTGTCATAAATATTCGTTAAGGTGCCGCTCGGGACACCACTGGACTTAATAAATTTTATCAAGTTAGTGCGTAATTAGCCCCTTAACACTACAAATAACATTGCCAAATTACAACAAATTTGGGAAACGAATATTTAAGATATTTACGAAAAACCAAATTTTTTAAAAAAGTTTAACACCCTGTATCTTGAAAACGAAGCATTTTCGGACCTATGTTTATATGAACTTTCTGTCTTAAAATCACTCAAATAATCTTCTCTTCAATTTATTGTACATACTTAATGAACACCCTGTATATAACATGTTCCTCCACTTACTTGCCATTCATCAAATTTATTTTATCTTTTCTGTTTTGCCAAATCGCTCTTCGGAAAACTGAAATATTTTATATCAATACCTTTTGTACTTTTGTTATAATTTTTACACATAAATGCCATTCACATTTTATTTACATAAGGGGAGGCTATGATATGTTTTTCTTAGGTTGTCTCAGGGTTGTCTACTATTGACAAAATATTGAGGTGTCAGATTTAATTGATCGTCACTGTCATTTATTTTTGGCTGAATTGCCAAATTTTTTATTGATAAGTGATAACATGTTTTTGACTTTTCAACATGACCTCAGTAATTAAAACAGTCATTCATACCAACAGAATTCAGATTTTCCAAAGCCTACTCTAATGTAAATAAAATGTGAATAGCATATAGCTACAGCACAATTCGTCATTATAAATTGTAACAGGCAATAACAAAGACCATTAATTTAAACATCTTACTACAAAATCTTAAAATTGTCCTCCGACCGTTCATTGAGCAGAGCGCTCATGTAATAGTACATTGTATATTAGGGAAAGAAACCATTACTTTTTTTAATGTAGTCTGTAGCTCGAGCGCAGTCCGAGGGCTCTACAAATACACAGGTGAAAGATAGCGTATCTACCGAGCTATACTATTTTTTCTGCGACAGAGTAGAAACACTAGAAAAATCCATTATTTTAAAAATAAAAAACTGACAAACTGTCAAAAGTTCTTAACAGTCAAGTCACAGTAATCTGTGATCGAGTGTCAACTTAGGACTCTACCGTTATAACCAAGCGATACAGGTTTCCGTGAACTGTATAGATTTGACAATATTCTATAAAGTTGTTGATAAAGACTTTCACTGTATAGAATATTAAATATTCTTATTTAGTTGTACTATAAATTTTATAGTACAACTAAATACTCTGTATTTAATCTGTATAGCGATTATAAAGTATTATCTTTATATACTTTCCCTATATAGAATATATGATTTACATTTATAGCACATATAAAGTATCGTTATATTATCGATAACTGATCAATATAGATCCTGTAAAGTTCTCTGATAAAAAACATTTCCTGTTTGTATTACTACTCTATTAAAGCTATGTCATCTAAACGAATGGCTATGGGTATTCTATACTAAGTAGGTATTGAATCTGTACTTAATCGTTTCTGATATTCCTGCAGTTATAGCATATATAAAGTGTCATTATATTATAGACTACATAACGCACCAGGATAAATTCTGTTCAGTTCTCTGATATAGATTTAATGAAGTATTATTCATTATACATTATACCAAAACGATAAAATGAGTATTCAGTACTAAATATTTATTGAATATTGACGTGTAGGTACCGAACTGACCTGCCAGACGTCAAACGTGGATTTAATTACCTAACTTAAATCCACGTTGTCAACAATTAATTACTATTTATTGAAAATAAGGAACAAATCTTAACCCAAGCAACTAACCAAACTCTGTGTACACATATCTTAAAACAAATAATACAATTACAGTACAATCGCGATAATATGAATATGCACTCATATGAACGACTCAGCAATATGAACACAATATTTTGTGCATTGACTACTCTATAGTATGAACAGCGTATAATATCGGTGATATGAACAACTTGTTAGAGCTTGTTTGTTACACGTACAGAACAATTTTATCTGAAATCATTATTGTGTATTCGTTTGTGGGAGAGTTTATATGGTTTTGATCTTTGTGGTTAGGTTAAAGTGTGTATTTGTTAAATTGTATTTTATTTCGTGCATTAAATAATACTGTGTACAATAATTGTTACATAGTTCTTGCGACCTTCACTAGTATGAACATATCGTTAGTATGAACTCCTCAGGATTTTTTGTGTTCACGTTATCGAGATTGTACTGTATTTACAATAGATTTTTTTAAATCGTCATTAAAGTACCTCAGAATAGTCATATTAAAGTGATCGAAATAGTCATTAAAGTAATTTTAATTTTAGAAAATGCATATATTTGAGGTTAGTTGTGATGTCACTCACACGACACAGTAGGACAATGCATATATTTCTGGAGCTCGACGTCACATCCCTGCGCAATGTGTAATGTATCGTGAAATGTATATTTAAATGATATTTAATTCACAAAAACAAAGTCATTGGGTGCGTTTGTTATAAAGATTTACAATTCCGAGCAGATTTTGTGATGAGCTCGGAGATATCTGAAATTGTCGAACGCGGGGAGTGGGGTAATGCATAATCTGTTGGCTCGGTCTCGCAAGACCGATTACATCGAGCATTTTTTGGAGCTCAGTGGGATGCCTATTACGAACGATACGAGTTTTCTCAAAGTAATCTAAGCACTATAACAAACGCACCCATTGAAACTGACTAGTAAGTAAGTTATCACAAGTTGGCAGCACATACTTAGAAGTCAGGTTGAATAACTTTAATAAGGCTCGATCTTTTATTCACCGATGGTTCATCCGGATGCATCAGACTTCCATCAAGTTGTTCTTTTATTCACCGAGTTAATTCAATACGCGTCTGTTTATTAACCGGATTAGTCAATCGGTGTTCCATCAGTTCTATCGTAGTTTAAGCTCGATGGATGCGGATGAAGTTTGATAGACGTAGTGGGGAAGCTTGTCAGCTGTTTTATTTTGTTGCTATCGGTCCGTTGTTTGAGGTTATAGTGTTTTGCACTTTTGTACGAACGTTACAAAAAAGGAGATAAGAGGATCAATTCAACGTCACTATTACTGCTATCTATAAAACTATTATCACTAGGGCAGGTGGAGGAGTTTTCATTCTCATCATTATTAAAAATATACTTCAGGACAGTTAAGCCTTCCATATTTGAAGATGTAATGGATGCAGAGATGCTCTTACTTAAATTGCTTCAAAATTACACAAATAATAAATAGCCTTCCTATAACCTTAAAAACCATAAATGTCAAATCTTCGAGCACGAAGCGTCAAACGAGCGACACGAGCGTTCTTAAAATCATCTATGAATTTACCACCTGACATCCATCGGTCACGTGACCGACATCAATCGGTGGAATCTGTCGGAGTAAATACGGTTTAATAAAAGATCGAGCCTATACTTTATAAACAATGCCGGAACTAACGAAACTGTTTTTTTTATATAATACTTGTCAAAGTGTTACAAAGTTGGTAGAAATGCTGCTTAAACCGTCGGAAATTTCTTAATTTACTGTTGGAAGGTCTATAAATTTTATAGGTTGAAATTTCAAATTTTATTTTACTTTATTTTTAATTTTCAACTTCAAAATGCATAAATTAAAAAAAATATATTAAGGTTCCTACTGTGCAAGAAAATTAAACCTTCCGCACTATTGTTTTGTATATTATTTTTAATTTAAATGTAACATTTTAAAAATATACAATGGTTGCGTTCATAAAAAACAAAAGTTGCAGGTAGCTGAAGGTGGCTAAGGATACAGCTGCTAATGTGATGACTGAATTTAATTCCCTATGGAGGCTGTAACCTTAAAACAATCTATGAACGCAGCCAATATTGACAACAATATTTTGACAAAAATTATTTATCTAGTGTGAAAAAAGTAACCAAAAAACCCCTGCGCCAACATAATTGAAGTTGGGAACTTCAAGGAATGCAACTTTTCCCCTAAAAATTTGACCTTGAAGAGTATTATAAAAAAAACGGACTATAGTAGGTCATTAAGTACGCCAAAAAATATGTTTTGATATCCCACACATTCTCCAATTTTAAATTCTAAAGTTAAAGAAAATTCAGCATTACCTAAGAACTCAATGTTATTGATGTAATTAGAACTGTTACAATAAAATGTTAATATAAATACTTGTGTACACGAAAATACATTTAACAGGTTGATGAACCTATGAGACAAAATACAAAACACCTGTGTTATGGTATAATATATGGAATGGGAAGTAAGACCCTGGCAGATCAACTTCTAATTAGTGAAGAGGAAGCTGTTGTATTCATGGACACTTTTAAAAACACATATCCAGGAATAAAGAAGTTTATTAAGGAAACAATTGATGGTTGTAGAGTCAAAGGTTACATTGAAACAATTTCGGGGAGGAGAAGGTACTTGCCTCATATTAAAGAAATAAATATTACTCAAAGAGGTACGTGAATTTGGTCACATCGAAGTATTTTAAAAATCTTATAGTAGATTAAATACAAACTTTATTATACACAAATATTATTCTATATTATTTTTGGAGTTACGAACTCAGTTAAATTAGCAAATTCATTCAGTTTTTAAAATAGTGAAAACCAAAAAAATAATTGAATGTAGCATTTGATAGTTCAGGAAATCTTTAATTTTTCAAATAATAGAAGACCCTCTATATTTTCTGACATTAAAAAGTTTCATTGAAGCTTAACCGTAATCTCCGGTAAAGAGGCCGCAAACAAAAATCAGTGATGTAACAACAGTCGGCTGTCCATCATATTTTATTAATATGCCGTATCATATTTATATAAGTAAAACTAAAAAATTTCATACAAAATTCTTATTTATGGGAAAATAATTTCGAAAAGGTTTTCCACGTCATCATATAGATAACCTAATAGATCTAATAGATGCAATGGCTCTTAAGGGGGTTTCGTCAATAGCCCTATTTCCACCAACAAAACAAATCATTTAATTTGGAATTTCATTAATTTTCTATTTGATGTCTTTATTTTGAGGGTAAATTTCATTGTTGATTATTTTTGATTAATTATTAAGAAATATGTTAGAAAGAATGGTTTTATTTAATGTCAATATTTAATTTAGACTTGTTACATGAAATACATTTTTCATTAATTTTTTTCACATACTTTCTAATTTTAAAACTGTCAACTCCCAAACACTGGCAGAGGTGGACATATAGGTCATCTACACACCACACAACACAATAAAGTGTTTTCAAAAATGTAATCTTATTATAGTTTGTTTACCTTGTGTAAAGGTTCAATAAAAATTTTAAAAGTCAAGTTGGGTTTAATAACCCAATTAAATACAATTTAAAAACCTAAATGTATGATACAGATATTAATAAATTTGGAAAAGAAAATGTGTACTTGATCATTATGAGCTTAAAAAAAGTTTTTCTCAAAATAGTTATTTATGCAACAAGTGCGTAAGGTGACTTTTTTTCACGAATGGGAATTTGTCCCATGAGTGAAATGTCATTTAAAAATCACAATATTTTAAATGAGTGAAACTAATCAGTCTTGAGAATATAAATAATGAAACTTCAAAATTATAAAAAATTAAACCATTATTGTTAAAGAATATTGAGAATTAGGTACGTTTTATAATAATATACCGTGATATTAAATAAATGGAGTACAAAAAATTAAATAACCACATTTAACGTTTTTAAAATAAGATATGATTATTATAGGTGCTCTAATATGCAATTGTTTTTAATATTTTACTTTACGCACTAGTGCGTAAAGTAAAAACACTTTATGCACTAGCGCGTAAATTTTAACTTTACGCACTATAAAGCGTGTGTAAAGTTAGTACTTTACGCACGCTTGTAGAAAAAATGATTTATACAACTTCGTTGCAATTTACATATACCCATATTTAAGAAACGATAATCAAACTAACATACACATTATTACTTTACCTCTTTTATTTTAATTTGGAATCCTTTGGGAAACTAAACATTTTACATCCAGTTTTATTGATATGATCACACTCAGGTGCAAAGCACAAACCCATATTTGAAATTAAGCACGAAGGCTAGTTTATTAGAAAAAATAGTAGAATAGATTTGAAACTGGGAGAAAACTTAAGTTTAACGTCAAGTTCATTGTCAAAATCAGCGACTTAATAATACAAGACAGGAGATCACCTATGTATCCACTGCATTTGTTTGGCCTGAATAATATTACCCAGTTGATGCCCAATTGCTACACAGCGGTTGCGCAGTTACTTTCGTTTTGTTTATTCTACACGGTTTTGCGACGCTATTTTAAAGTCTTGTTCGATTGTTTGACGTAATGTCAGAGGACATTACGTCAAAGGCGTAGAGGTTATTTCCCAGTTTTAAACTGGTTAATTTGAATATTTTTTAGATAATTCAACTTTTTTGGATAGGAATCTCAAGAAATGTGGTAATAAATCCCAAAAAAGAAAAGGAAGAGAAAGAATATATTTTCAGGTCAGAACCATTATCTCATTCACGTTCTTCTACAGTATCTGTTGAATCGCCATCAAAATCTACTATAACAGCAGATTCTCCGGTGGTAGAGCATGAAAAAGAAAAACTAAGTACAGCAAAAGTTCACAAATAAAATTGTTATTTGTTTTATTTTGTGTGCTACTACATAATTAGAAATAGATTTACACTGGCGTAATTAGAGCATTAAATTGCCCTATTTTTTAAATGTTTATGGCATAATAAAACAAAAAGATATTATAAAAATTTTATTTCAAATATTATGATTGATAATTAAGATGGCTCCGGAGGCAGTAAGAAATCGCAAATCACTCTGAAATTATAAATTTTTTCGAAATTTGGTTTTTGCTACAGTATTTCTAAAAACTGTCAGTTAACCAAATCAGATTATATATAATTATATATATAAATATAATTAACACAACTTAAAATTATTTATATGCTTTTTATGTACTTACATGTGAAAACTACGATTTGACGTTGACACAAAAGTTTTTTTACAAATACAAACACTGTTTAACCATATTTATAATATTTTTAAACACAAAGCAGATAATTAACAACACAAAGCAGATAATTAACCAGATAAATAGAATTAACACGAAAATAGATAGAAAAGCGCGATGACACATAAATCAAACAAGACTTCAAAATAGCGTGCAAAGCCGTGTAGAATAACACAACGAAAGTAACTGTGCAACCGCTCTGTGGCAATTGTGGCATCAACTGGGTAATATTGTTCAGGCCATACGAATTCAGCTTATCGCCAGTCTCCTCTTTATAAGTCGCTGGTCAAAATGAACGAAAATGAATTAAGTGTTTGAAGTTAGCTGCAAAATCATAATTTGAATTTTTGCATTCTTTATTCCTATTGGAGGAAGTTTCCGCCGCTTTACATATTATTTTATAAAACTAAAATGAAGTTTTTATAAATCATACGTGGATACATATATTTTAACATATTTCTTAAATGTGAAATAGGTATTGGAAGTCCTTAAATAGATTTCAACATACAGAAATACTATAAAATTCCCGACAATGTTTTATTTAGTACTATATATTATAGTCCTTATGGACAACGCAATACGGGTCAAATTCCAATATTACAATTTCGACCGCAAACTTGTTTGCCACTAGAAGTGGGGTTCGTGACGTCACAACTAATGGAGTCTATTGAGTAATTGTTTAAATATTTGAATGCCGGAAAGTCCAATGGGCTCATTTACTGATATTTACTTTTTAATTTATTTTTGTATTTTCTGTAAGTATTTAACTCTTTAAGTATACAGGGTGTTACGCTATCGTATGTCACAAACACGTAGGCGTGTTCTGGGAACAAAAACAAGGAAAAAACTCTTGATAAATTTTTGTCCTAGCTTCATTCGTTTTCGATGAAATTAATGAAAGCTGCGATAGCCATTAGATTTCAGTTACATACACTATTTAAAATAGTTTATTGAGTCAGTGTGGAAGGTTTACTAGTTTTGACTTAACTTTATTTTTTTAGTTCGCATTAATTGACAATGTTAGTAATTAATAATTATTTTTATAAAAGTGACAATGGGTAAAAGAATCTGATTTACTGTCAGAAAATAGCAACGCTGTAAAATTTAAGCACCACTAGAAATTTAACATAAATTAAGCTCATTTTTTCTGAACCATTTTTGTCACTTGTATGATTTATTTTTTCAATTTTAAATTTAGCAAAAAATCAGTATTACAGTTACATTCCTGACAAGTCAACCTACAATTTAAAAAAGAGATCATTGTAATCATATAAACGGTTCAGAAATATATTAACGACAAACGTAAGGCATTTCTAGTGGTTCATAATTTTGTGGAGCAGTGTATTTTTAAGGGTCGTTATATGTTATATTATTGTTTTTATATTATTCATACAGGTCAAGCAGAACGTCAGGCAGTAAACACCACTGTACAAGGGTCCGCAGCTGATATTGCAAAAAGAGCTATGGTTGCAATTGAACAAGAATTACAAGATATTTTTAGCAAGACAAAAACCAAACCAAAATTAGTTTTACACTTACACGATGAGCTAGTGTATGAAGTACCTTTAAAATATATACGGAAAGTTGCCAGGATTATTAAAAAGAATATGGAAAATTCGGTGCAGCTTTCTATACCATTTCCAGTAAAATTAAAAACTGGGAAATCTTGGGGACAACTGACTGACTACATTTTATGATATCTTTTTTGTAATTTTAACATTTTATCAAGCTTAATTTCTTTTTACATTCATTTATATTATATAATTTATTAATTCAATTCTAGGTCATTTTCTTCTTATATTTTTATGTCGATGATCATTTTTATTGTGTAATTTATTTATATCATTGTTTGAGTTAATTATATAGTATATTGTGATGTAATTTTAAATAAAAATCAATTCAAAGATTATTTCAATAATTTTATTTAATACTTTTATATTTAAATAACAGATTAGCTTACTATATAAAAAAACACAATCATTAAAGAATTACATTAAGAAGCTATCAATAATACATCCTTTGACTTATACACATATAATATACATATTAAAAATTTTCATTCAAGCTAGTACTTTCCATCATTACATTTTCGGTAAATGGAAGAATATCGGAGGGTAAAAGATGGTAGAATTTGATGCGCGTGCCAAATTGTGTCATTTAGTGACAATTTTGAGGAAAGTTAGAATATGATTATTATTATTATTATTATTAAATTGCCTATTGTATTTTATAACTTCACATTATATTATATAATTATGACTAATAAGAAAATAAATATTGTTTTTTTAACGTGGAAAGTCATCGTTACATACTTTAATTGGTTTCAAGAACATATCGGCAATCATGTACAAGCTTATAACATGCTGCGAAGTATTGGTGACCATATATACACCCATGGACAAAATTATCGAATATTTTAATTTTCCCAATTCTTTTGTATTTATAAATTTTAATGAAAGAAACGCATTACACAAGAAAGAAATAGTTTATTTCAGTAAAGAATATTGTTTTCATTAGCAGAAAATGCTAAAAAAAAATTAATGCAAAATGTTATAAAAATTAAGAATAATTAGTTTCAACTTAAATTATTCGGCAATTTTGTCCATGAGTGTATATAATTATTTAATCTCTTTGTTTCTGTAAATTGTTTGTATTTGAGGTATTATATATTTCTTGTGAATGATGAATAAATGTGTTATTTGTAATAATATTCGGGCAAGGGATGTGGTCGATCATTCCACATTGAGTAAACATAAGTCTTGAGCATTAGAAAAGGGATAGTAAAATGTTTCTGTTAAATTTTTGGTGTGGGTTTCTTAGAGTCTCATGCAAGAAAAAATTGGTTGGATGCTTAGGTTTGAAAGAGGGCGTGCAATTAAAAATAGTAACTGTCTATTCGGTTCATTTTTCATCAGAAGATCTACTATAACAAATGCATCAGAAGCAACTTTACTAAAATGTAATGTTACAGGTACCTGTAATGTCAATATTTTGTACCTGGTGTATGAATATTATTTAAAGAATAGTTATTTATGCAACAAGTGCGTAAGGTGAGATTTTTTCACGAATGGGAATTTTTGAATAGCTACTTTACAGGGGTGACCCGCAAACGATTGGGTCACACTATATAAAACATATTACTAGTTGACAGGTGGAAAGCATTCTAAAGGGCCTATTCACAATCAAGCTTGTTGCGCAAAATTTTCTGTCGTGCAACAAGAATGGAAATTTTATGGAAAATTAAAAAATGCATCGGTATTTGTTACATTACGTCAAATGGCAGAAAAATGTGTATGACTTTTATAGTTATTAATTATATAAGGGGATTAACAAGCCTTTAATCTACGAGAAAAAATGTGCACTCGAGGCGCAGCTGAGAGTCACATTTTTTCGAGTGGATTGAAGGCTGTTAATCCCCTAATGTAATTCAACGTTTTATCCATGACCACGGCCAAATTAGGAACGTGAAAGCCGTATGGGAGCAATGACAAGTTTATTTTGACTAAGAATCCTTTGATTTTGATCAAAAAGATAGAAGCGTGGTATTGTGAATTCTAATACACTAGTGTATTAAAGGGCGTTTAATCCACGGAAAACAGACGTATTAAACCTTCCTAATATAGTGGTCGTGGATAAATAAATAAAACTAATATTTTTAAAAAAGATTTTGAGAATTAAAAAAATCGGTTGATAATTTCATCACTTCAGAATCTACCGACAGATATTTATTTTCAATTATTTGTTAGATCACAGATTTGACTTGATCCTCTTAATGATCATGCGTTGATCGTCTCCAAGCTCATATTAGAAAAATACATAAATGTCAGAATACATCATGAGGTTACAAAATTCTACAGATAGAGTTCGAGTTAGTTTATTAACAAAAACGATTCTTTTAAAAAATCAGTAGTTATATAAAAATGTTTCGTTGTTTTTATGTATTAGTTAAAAATTGATATCACATGATCAAACTTTGTGGTAATAACTCGGAAACAAAGTGCTTCTGGCAAAAAAAGTATTTTACATTTTTTAACCAGAATATGACACTTCATATGCTTCTTCATTTTTCGCCTCGGGTTATGGAACCCCTGTGTAGAAAGAAACATTTATATCTATGCGTTTATAAGGGGTATTAGTTATAAGAAAGTAGAGATGAGCAGAAATAAATAGAGCAAAGGAAACTTTCCTTTAAATGTTACCAGGAGTGTTTCCGGAAACTTCCCGGAAATATTCCCTTTCACATTTTGAATTTCGCGCCATTTATTTGTATACGCTCATTTAGTGAAAACGTCATCTGACAGATAATTGGATGCAAACAATGTTTGAAGTTAGTAAAAGCGATAATAATTTATTTAAATAAAAATATTTAAGCACTAAAAAGGTATGTATATGATTGATTTACCAGTATTTTATAACCTGTTATAATATAACGTAATATAATAAAGATTTAAATTTATAAACAAAAATAAAATAGTCTTGTACAGGGTGTTTCCTATAAAACTATACCCCCCCTTATTTCGGTCAATTACCACCGATTTTAATTTTTCAAAAACCGGTCTAACACAGAATTTTCCGTATATTTTGAATATGCTATTACTTTTTTTCCTACTTCAACCGTATACGAGGGGCAGAAAAAAGTTTGGTTTTTTTAAATGGAACACCCTATATATTTTTACATATTTGGATTCGCCTCGTCCTTCTGATTACAAATATATATGACACTTATATATTTGCTATAAAAATGGCGTAAATAATTGAATTTAAACTTGGGGCGTTTCCTTAAAAACTATACCCCTCTTATTTCGGTCAATTATTTACTGATCAAAATTTTCAAAACCTACACAGAATTTTTCGTAGATTTCATATACAGGGTGTTTCATTTTTAAATGTCGTCCTTTAAGGGGGTGATAGAGCATCGAAAAATAAGTCGACCTGCCCAAAAAACCTATATCAAAAATGCATAATAACGAAGTTACAGGCCTTCAAAGTTGGAATAAAAAAATCGTTTTTTTGTCATAACTTCTAGACCATACGACCGATTTTAACCAAATTATGCACAGGCAGTACTGAACTACATACCTACAATCCTATAAGAATAACTCATGTCAAAAATCACCAGTGGCGTAGATACTGGGGTGACGCCCGCTATTTCTCACCCTATTTTCCACGCCACTGGATATTTTTTTTTTGGGCAGGTCGACTTATTTTTCGATGCTCTATCACCTCCTTAAAGGACGACATTTAAAAATGAAACACCCTGTATGCTATTACTTTTTTTCTCCCTTCAACGGTATACGAGGGGTGGAAAAAAGTATGTTTTTTTTTATGGAATGCCCTGTATTTTTTTACATATAGTATAAGGTATTATATATATATTTATAATCAGAAAGGTAGGGTGGATCTAATTATGTAAAAAAATACAGGGCATTCCATAAAAAAAACATACTTTTTTCCACCCCTCGTATACCGTTGAAGGGAGAAAAAAAGTAATAGCAAATATGAAATCTACGAAAAATTCTGTGTAGGTTTTGAAAATTTTGAATCGTTAATAATTGACCGAAATAAGGGGGGAAATAGTTTTGAAGGAAACGCCCTAAATTTAAATTCAATTATTTACGCCATTTTTATAGCAAATATATAAGTGTCATATATATTTGTAATCAGAAAGATGAGGCGAATCCAAATATGTAAAAATATATAGGGTGTTCCATTTTAAAAACCATACTTCTTTCTGCCCCTCGTATACGGTTGAAGTAGGAAAAAAAGTAATAGCATATTCAAAATCTACAGAAAATTCTGTGTTAGACCGGTTTTTGAAAAATTAAAATCGGTGGTAATTGACCGAAATAAGGGGGGGTATAGTTTTATAGGAAACACCCTGTACATACCTTGCAAATGGTTATTTATAAATAAATACAGTTTATTTGATCAATTTTACAAAATTACACGTGTTTATATCAGTAGATGTTATAAATTCATAAATTGTTTGCATCCAATTTTGACATTACATGACTTATATGACACGCACTAAATGTGCGTATTGCGTCATGTAACGTAACCTCAAAATAACTAGATAGTCAATTTTGAATGATTTGTCAGTTGGTGTTTTTGAGATTTTGCTTTTCGGATTTAATAAAACAAAAATCATTTCTTGTGCTATAGTTGCACAAAAGATAAGATAATATATTGTATTAGGTAATAATGGAAAATTAATGTAAATGTATTCTTTTTTAGCCGAAAAAATGCCAAGACAAAAATCGGCCGTGTGGATGAATTTTAAGAGAATTTCGCAAAATTCAAAAGATTTTACAAAATGCATATACTTTATAAACATAAACATTTTTTTTGTATTTTGTCATATAGAATCGCTTCCAGAATCTGTACTGTGCTTCATCGAAACACGCCCTAATCAAAATATATTCATCATAAACTGGTAATTCGAGAGCTTTATTCTAGGTTATGCTAAAGGTTTTTTAAGCAGTCATTTTTGATTTTGTACATTTTCTTTTCTAATAGCAATAATGAACGATAATAGAGAAATTGGCATAAATTACGGACTATTAGTGTGACGTCAGAGTCGCCATTTATTGTAGGTAGGTAGGTCAAAGTGCTATATCCAAACAAACTTTGAGGTTTAAAACAAAAATATTTTATAAAAGAAGATACCTAGCAGTTGATAGTTGTTATATTGCTTGTTAATACTTCATCCGTAGCCACCGCTACGCTTCATCATATGATATACAAAACAATGATAAGTAAAATAGTTTGGATATACCACCTTGATATGGGTTAACAAAAATGACTGCTATATGTCACCACTAATACAGCGTATTACAGGTAGTTGTAATTTTAACCCAATAAACCATCACATATTTGGTATTTTTGGAAAGCTCAAAGAAAACTGTATACAATGAGAATAAGAAAAAAAAAAAGGAAAGTTTCCGGGAATTTTTAACAAATGGGAATTTTCCCATCTCTATAAGAAAGTATAAGTATACAAGCTTAATTATGAAATAGTTATTTTCATAACGAGTATTGAAAGTGGCAATTATCATGCGAGTGTGATGTTTATGAACAAGGCGTAGCATAACAAAACCAAGTGAGGAAAATTCACGCAAGCGTCGAAATGACACTTTCAAACAAGTTATGAGCACTATTTTTCAGATGACCAAACAGGATAATATAATCGATTTACTAAGATTTGCGTATCTGTAATTGTTGTTATTGTGCTGAATAAACAAACAATTTGGGCGTCCTTAGTAAAGAATGATTACCATTGTTCCAGACAAGTTGATCAGTCATTATTTTTTGTCATTTAGCAACAAATAGTAACTACGATACTAATAATATATATTAATTGCATGGCATGCATATGATATTCTGAACTTTCTAAATAAAGTAGGTTACTATTGAGATATGATCAAATTTCTTATACAATCTGAAAAATCTTTAATTGGTGAAGTGTAGATAGCAATGAAACAAAATATTTTCATTATTTTTGAAATGCACGAGGGATTGCTTTTATTGATATTTTTATAATGAATTATACCATTATTAAAAATCTAGTAGATTACCTACCTTATAAACAGCATTTTCACTCTTTAAACAACTACATAATAACTACATTTGAAGAAGAATATTTTTTTTACTTGATCTTCTACATTTTTTTTATAAAATATCCTACCAAATTTTGAGTTTTTAACACATTTTTAACATTACCTACTGCTTGTTCTATTATTCATTTACAAAATATATTTGCGATATTGACCCTCTAAATAAATGATACGCCCATGAACCGAACTCTACCCGTCTTGCCCCCCTCTATTATTCCCTTCAACGAATGTAGACATGAAACATAAACAAGCTATTCCTACATGGTCGAGGACGATACCTCTTCGTTATGTAAACTGTTTTGTTCTTCTTGGGCTGCAACAATCTCTTGTAAGTGTTTCTGCTGTTCTTGGAGTTCTTTTATCTGATTTTGCAAAATTGCATATTTTTTCTGCAATGCCTTTTCTCTTTCCATTTGTCTGTTCACATCTTCAGTCAAGGACTAAAAATATTATAATGTTATTTTGTTTACATTTAAACGATAGCTTGATCCAACTTTCAAGTAATATGGACAAGAACATGCGTTTCGGCATTTGTAAAGAATAACAAAAAGGTGCAATTGAGAAGGTTTTTGTTATTCACTATCACTAAACTATCAGGATTAAATAAAGAAATTTTGTAGAAAAAAAATTGGAGATAGAAATTTGCGAAAAAAAGTTTTTCGCAATTTTTTTTTAAATATTTGTAGAATATTTGCAACACATTTTTTTCTGAGTCAAGAGGAAGATTTATTAACAAGTTTCAAATTTCGTTAGAAAATATTGCTTTTTTACAAAGTTACAGACTTTTGAAATTTTGTTTTAGATTTTTTTTTATTGTACAAATTTCAAAATGATGTACCTTTATAAAAAAGCAAAATTTTTTAACGACATTTGAAACTTGTTGATAAATCTTCCTCCTGAATCAGAAAAAAAATGTGATGCAAATATTCCACAAATATTTAAAAAAAAAATCTGGGTGCGCACACCATTTTCCTACTTTTTTTCACAAATTTCAATCTTCATTTTTTTCCCCACAAAACTTCTTTATTTAGTCCTGATCAAGGTATTTTTTGGGTCCCATACTCCAATACTAAAATATGATATACCCAAAAGGTCATTTCAGTTGAAACCGGAAATGACAGAAATGTGACAAATATTGAAAAATCTGCATTTTGCCCTGTATATTATGTCCTCCAAATATCTGGGTGCTATGGACTTGTTTAATAATTTCGTTGACACCCGGTATATTGTCAAAACCGCAATTAAAAAAAAAACTTAGTTTACTCTCAAACTACAAGTTGTCAACAGTTTTTGGAGGTGTCAAAAAAACTTTCAAAGTACCCCACACATTTGTTATAGGAAGTGGCCCTCGAAAAAATTCGCTGGAATAGATATATGTTATTTCTCTCGAGCTCCTGATCAAAAGTTCTCATAGGCACCAGGTCAGAAAATGGACAGTTTTCCAGATATTGGGGGTGTAAAGTCGATTGTCCGGGATTTTGTCGATAACAGTGTAGAGCCATGGTCCTATCAATGCGCCTTTGCTAGTATTTTTTTGCTGATTTGAAATCCAATGTTAAAAGCGACATTTGACAGTTTCAGCTGCCAATGGCACTGTCAATTCGCCATATTTTTGATAAAATTTCTATCAGAATACATACGGGAATTTTTATGGTTGCTGATTCCAAATCCGAAGTCAAAAGTGATATTCGACACTAGCAAAGGAGCATTGATACGCATGGCTGCTCTACACTGTAACATTTTTATTTTGGAGGATTACCCACTAAAATATCCTCGTGAATTTACTTTTAGGTGGGATCAAGAAAGAGATGTTGAAAAATATTATTTTTTTTTGCAGGGGCAGGGGTTAAGAAAATGTGCTCCCCTCCCAACAAAAAAGTGTTTGAACAATCAAAGGACATAGAAACAATTAATAAAGGAATGGTAATATTCTAATTTTTAATTAATACTAAAGCATTCCTTACTAAGTTCCTATAGTTTTCTTCAAATTAATTTTAATAACCAGAAGTTATATTAAAAAATTAAGTAACGGATGAAGCAAATTATATTTACCTGTATTCTTCTCGGTAGTGCGCCCCTTTCTTGTTCTTGCAGGAACTTAAAGGTATTAAATTCTAAGTTGGCTTGATCAATGTTTTCATACAAATCATGCAGCTGCTTTATTAAACCTTGAGCCCTTGATTGATAACCACCCGTTAGTATTTTAAGTTTCTTTTCCATTTTAGCGGCTCTTTTAGCTTCTTTAGCCATATGTGACCTATTTTGTTCCAATCTTTTTTCTGCTGATTCCAATCTATCCTTTTTACTGGCTAAATTGGCTCTAGTATATCTATTTTGATTGGGCAAGAACAAAACTTGACTCAAACACTCCTCCCACACTTGTGTATAGGCATCGATTGGCAACTCGCCATGATTCATTCCATTCTTGACTACATCCATTTCTCTCTTCAACATAACCTTGGCTACTTCCAAATCATTACTTTTAAAATTATCATAGGGATGTTGTTCTAGAAAAGCCAATTGCTGAGCTTGCGAGATATTCGAACGCTTACTTTGTGTAGGGACAGGGTTTTTTAAATTGTCATATTGAAGCATTGTGACCATTTCACGTTTTATAAGTTCTTCAGCTTTCTGCAGATCTGTTAAAGAGTAGCTTTCATGTGGCGGACGCAGGACAGACATGTTGACATCTTGCGGTCTAGGAAATTCTCTTTGAATTACTTGAGATCGGGTAGCTAATTCTCTGGCTGCTTTTGCTTTGAGTTCTTCCTGATGTTTTTTATCTACATCAGCTTGATCTTCAACCTAAAAAAAATATAATTAGATTTTTGATTTTTGCAATAAAAGTGTTGTGATACTGGAAAAATTATTATATGGGTATTATACTAAAACATCTTTTTTTTCTGTGACATATTGGTTTTTGCAATATCATTTAACAACGTAAAGTTAACATTTATTGTGGAGTAAGATACCGCCGATTTCCAGTACCAATGAGCAGTATAGTAACTATGCTCACTAAGTGAACAGTTGTTTTTTCATTCAATGAAATGCACTTTTCTAATGTTACTCTTTAAACTAACACAATAAAACTATTCTAGAAAAAAAATTATATGTATATCTCAAGTCAAAGTGTCTGTCGCTCTCATATTATTGCAGTTCTTGCAGTCAACTCTACTGCAATTCAGTGGTGGCTGGTGAATTTTCGATGTTTGATTTTCTCTATTTAGAGACATGGGACCTCTACCAAATTATAAGATATTTCATTTGGGATCAAAATGAGAACATTGGCGGGGAAAAAATTTGAAAAACAATTTGCGAAAAAAAGAAAATCCCGGATCGAAGATTATTCGAATATTTAAAAAGAAATTCAAATATATAAAATTTCTGGACTTTCCAGGTGAAGCCCGGGATTTTCGGAATTTTTTTTCACAAATTGTTCTTCAATTTTTTTTCCAATGTTTTCATTTTGATCCCAAATGAAACCTCTTATAATTTGGTAGAGGCCATGTCAGAGAAGAACGATCACAGAGAAGCGACATAAAGGCTTTCAGCGTGAACAGTTTTCGTACGCGCATGCGCCAACTATGGTGTGTTGTTGTCACTTGTCAGTTGCCACGCGTTTCGCGTGCTATCTAGTTCGGGTTTTTAAGATGTCTGGATATTATTGGGCATATCGTGGGTGTTCAACAAAAACTGGGGAAGGACTAAGCCTTTTGAGATTCCCCAAGGATTACGAAAGGTAATTATTATTATTTTTGCGTATATTTCAATATTTTTTTAGGTTATACCTATATTGAAAATATTTGTTCAAGCAGTAAAACGACTATTAAATCTATTTCATTTACCGATTAAAGACAAAGTAAACGAAATACCTAATCAACTTGCCAATTTTGATGTACTTATTTAGGTTATAAAAACACTATGAAGTAAATTGAAATAGGTAGGTATATGCGAACACATTACATCAGGAAAAAGTATTAAAATATTTTATTCTGTTAAATATACTAATAGGGATTTCAAAATAAATAAAGTAGATAAAAAATTGAACATTTTAATCCATATATAAATAAAAATATTTGTTGTGAAACATCTTGTTTTATTTTTATATACATACTATTAACACATATTATTAATAGCTTTGTTCGCGGTAGCAATCCCGAACGTATTCAGACATCAGATTCATGCGCAGTTTGAAACTGGGCGTTCGCGGTGCACAGAATGCAAGTTAGGGATTAAAAATTTTGCGTTTGCGGAGCACAGATTTATAATTTTGAACTTGTTCGGAATGTGTCCAATGCATCCCCGGACACGGGCCAGAATTTCGAATCCGACGCATGCGTATCGCAGTATTATGTTATTTATGTTGTTGGCCTGTCAGTGTTTGTGGGGTTATGTTATACTATTTTATTTGTTTAATTTCCTTAATCCTTCCTTTTATCTTTAACGCGTTATTTATCAAAGTAAGCACATTATAATGCATGTTTTAGGATATTTTTAAGTGTATGTTATATTTTTAGATACCAAGAACAGAGCTGAACACAGAATACGTTCATAAAACGTTCGCGGATTAGTTAAAATTCGAGAAAATTCAGAACTTCGCATGCGCATTTGAAATGTTCGAGATGAGTTCAAGTATTAATTCAGGATATGTTCAGGATTGCTACCGCGAACAAAGCTAATAATAAATATAAGTGTGTGAATGTGGCACAAAATCCTTCTAAAATGTATTTTAAGAAATGCATTAAACATCTCTAATATTAGTTTATATGTGAATCAAACTAATTTATATTTTATTATAAATAATGCCAAAGTTTTGCAATAGAGATTATAAATATTAATTGGTCTACATTTTATAACATTTACCCATGCGCTCTAATTGCGATGAACAATATTATATAATACACAGTCATGCAGTTCGCTCAGTGTACATCTCGGTGTACATGTACCAAAAGGATAACTTCTCTCAGTGTAAACGTGTGTGTTTACTTCAAATCGGCTGGGCCATAGAACTTCAAACGTTCCGCCGGCACTGTCGCTTCTCTGTGATCGTTCTTCTCTGGCCATGTCTCTAAATAGAAAAAATCGAACATCGAAAATTCATCAGCCGCCACTGCTGCAATTACTTAGGTAACATCAGGTCGTTTTGAAAAATGGCGCCTTTGACGATTTTATTAGTATGAATATTAGCACTAGGGATAAACACAGTCTATCAGTGACGATAATACTAGGAATAAGATGTAATGATCAAAATTTGGGTTTAGTTGCCAGGATTCAGATAATCAAGACGTAATTCAGGTCATCAGATAATAATAATAATAATATGTCTATTCTTTTATAAATATTACACAAAAAAGAAAACTGAAAAGGCAGTATTCATATCTTCTTCCAGATTTATACTGGAGCTAGAAAGTCATATAACGACGTCAACATTAGGTGAAGTATAAAATATGTAGCTTATCGGCAACAAGAGTGGTGAAGTTGGTATACAATTACTTACTTTGGTGGTTATTAACTTTATTTAAATAAGCTCTAGATAGTTATTCAAATTTCTAAAAATTGTTACCGTACAAGGCAAGATCTTTAATATGATACCAAACAAGGTATATGTATTTATTTAGTGTACCTTGTATGTAGTATACCGCGCACTGAGTCGGCCAGTATCGGCTATCGGCATTGATACATTCAGTATTCAGTTTATTTCACAGCACGGGGTTTATTTCAGTGGGTGAAGCTTGTAAACGTTAAACAATGAGTTCCAGTTCATCAGATTCTGACGAAGATATTATGATTGCCTTATCATGCGCAGAAATGGAAAGACATAAACCAAGGTTCTGGATCCATGACATTAATCTTAAATAGACTGGTCAAAATACTGAAAAAAGCTCTCCGTACCATTTTTAGAAGCATTTCATATTACTTTTGAGCAAACGGTCTTTTCCCCCTATTTCGACCCCGCTGAAACCGAAAATGCCGGTTGCCAAAGCGAAATCTCAACCGGAAGTGAGATATCCAAGATGGCGGCCAAAATAGCGCCAAAATCAGAAATCGGCGCTATGAAGCCCCCATACGACTTAGGAACACGTCCAAAATGTCGAATCATATGTTTTTGAGCATGAGAAATTCAAAAATATTGTGTAAAATTATTTTTGTGAAGTTTTTAACAAGATGGCGGCCAAGATGTCGCCGCCAGTACTCTCATGTTTGTCGTTAGCGTAAAAAAGAGTGTGACATGTCGTGATATGTTTTGCAGCATAAGGATTTCAAAAATATACTCAAAAAATACTTAGGCCTAAAATTTAATTCAAATACAATGAAAAATAAACTTGTGACTTTTCTTACTACGAAAAACAGATCGTACAAAACACTACACTGTGTTTCTCCAGAATTTAAACAAGTACATTTAGGGGGTGCACAACTTCAAGCATGGTACAGTTGCTTTTCTGCAACTGCAGTTTTTAGTATTACACAGTCCCTTACAGTGACAAATAATGATTTCAGGGCAAGTCTTAGGGATAGGGTCTAAGCTCATGAATCTTAGAACTAGTTCTTCCCCGGCAATGGTCCAGCCGCAATCTTCAAGCAACGGAAGTGATGGTTTTGGGAAGTGAGCATTCTCTTAAACACATACCTGCCAATTTAGATATTGTTTAGAGAACGTTTTAATGGTCTGATATTGTTCTATTTTTTTCGTATTTCAGGTCTACTTACTTTGGCATTCTAGCTAATGAATCACTTTGCAGAAAAGCATATCCAGTGAAGTATAGGTTGCAAAATTACTGTACGGGGTATTACAAATTTAAGGGAAAAAATATACTTTTTTATTTTCCTGTATATTCCAACATGTACAGGGTGTCCCAATTTGCTTGATTTTGGCTGGTTTTCCTATTTCTAGACCAGGTAGAGAAAAACTGACATATGGGTCTAGAGCTCGATTTTTGTGAAACGCCGATTGGTGAAAACCACATTTCGATATCTCTAACCGTTTCCAAGATATCGGCAAAAATTGACATTTTACAGATTCCGAAAAACTGTCAACTTTTTTATTTGTGGATATTTTTTCAAACGGTAAAAACTTTCTAGAGGCACTTTTTGACGTAGAATAAGATGCATTTGTCAAAAAACGCTAACGCTATTCGATTGTTTGATATCAAAGCTAACTTTGTGGAAACCATAGTTGGCTTTGACTCTAGAAAATAGGAAAAAAAATAAGCTTTCCAAAAATATATATGCCAAGATATGTCTAGTCATCCTTGCTGCCAATATAACACATTTCTCTTTAAAAATAACATTTTTTAACATTAAAAAAAGTTTTTCGGAATTTGTAAAATGTCAATTTTTGCCGATATCTCGGAAACGGTTAGAAATATCGAAATGTGGTTTTCACCAATCGGCGTTTCACAAAAATCGAGCTCTAGACTCATATGTCAGTTTTTCTCTACCGGGTCTGGAAATAGGAAAACCAGCCAAAATCAAGCAATTTGGGACACCCTGTACACTCTCTTTTCGAAAATTCAATAAAATTAATTAAAACCGAAACATTTATTTACAAAAAATAAAGTTAAAATCGGACTATGGAGCAAAAAGTTATTGTACAGGGTGTTCAACGTAACTTGCTACCCCCCATAATTTCCTTATTTTATAAGGTAATAAAAAAATAAAAAATTTCTTATTGCATTTTTCACATACTATTTAAATATGTTATCAGATCATATCGATGTCAGAAAATATACAGTGGGTGCGAAAAAATGTTTTTTTTATGGAACACCCTATATGTTTTTACATATTTGGATTTGCCTGTTTTTTCTGATTTTAAAAATATATAATACTTGTATATTGCGAGTAATATTAAAGAAGTTATTAATAAGAAACCGTTCGCAATAACAGATAAATTATATTTATTTTATCTCTACAACAATCATTATTTGAAGAAGAAGAGATATTATGATCTGATAACATATTTTAAAAGTATGTGAAAAATGCAATAACATGAAATTTTTAATTCTTTTATTACCTTTTAAATAAGGAAATTATGGGGGTAGCAAGTTACGTTGAACACACCCGTACATTAAATTTGATCAAAATTATAGGTGTCCCAAATTTTATGTCGGTGAGTGTATATAAAATTTCAGGCTTTCCAGGGGGTATTCAGAATTTCTTTCACAAATTGTTTTCAATTTCTTTTTTCATCAATACCATCATTTTGCTCCCAAATGAAACCTGTTATAATTTGGAATAGGTCCCATGTATCTAAATTGAAATATGAAACATCGAAAAATCACAAACACAACATTTGTAAAAGCATTACGTTCTCAGAAAACGTATTACACAAATTAATGATAATAAGAAGCCACAGTATATATAGCAACAACTACTGTGCTCCACTATTATAAAAATCTATTATAGAAAACTTTTATTTCAGTTTTAACTTATATAACTAATTTCAAAATATATTTATCTTTCTTATTTATTGTATCGATCTGCATGAAATAACTAAGACACTATTGAATGTTTACTGAAATGATAGATTAAATAAGTAAAGACACGCTATCCTGTTGTAACAACACAAACGGATTTTTGCATTTGGAAAAAAGATGGCAGCGTCCTGAAGCTAGTTTCTCTGCACTGATATTTTGAAGTGTAAACTCTACTATTAATAACAGAAACATTCAAAAGCATAATAAGAAATTTTCAGTTAGCAACTTTACAGAGAAAACTACTCTTACGCACGGCACGATTTTTTAGAATGCAGAAAATCCACTATTACCAACAGCACTCACAAGCCATTCTTCATATATCCCTAAAGTTAGCCACCGCAGTTTATGAGTTAAAATAGACTTTAGACTCTTAATAATTACATACAACTACAAGCTAAGATACTGCATTAATTTGTATGAGAAGAATCATCATACTGTTCATAGCTTCAAGAGCAAATTCCCTCAGATCTGGTCTATAGTTATGTTAATTATACTGAAGATTTTCGGATTTCCTAAGTTTAGAATGAAAAATAATTATACATTCTGATGGAAGTATTTTAGAATAAATGGCTGATTCTAGAAGATTCACTTTATTTACTGCTTACCATTTGTTCTTGAGCTTGTTCTGGAACTTCTTCTTCCTCATGTTCTGGAACAACAATCTCGTAGTCATTTTTGGGTTGTGGCAAACTACTCAACCCCATCTTTAACTGTTCTTTCAACATCCTATGTGCTGCTGGTGTATCCCCAACATCAATACCATCCTCTGGATTAATGTTTAATTTATCTCTTACAGACGGAGTAATATTACCAGTCTGTGTTACCATTGGCACAACTGCTCCACTTCGTGGTGTCATAAATCCGGCAGTGCTGCCTGGAGTAGTGCTTCCGTCACTCCTAGTTGATCGAAAAGGTGTAGCCAATACAGTGTTGGGTGTAGAGATACTCTGAGCCTGAGGCAAAACTCCACTGAAGTCGGAGTTGTGTAAAGGTGTATTTAAACCGCCTTTTAAAGGTGTGTCTACATGGGTGAGGGCCATCATATTCTGGGCTTCTTGAAGGATCCTTAAAACAGTATAAAAATATATATTCCTTATTGCTAATATAATATTTGTACTTTTAAGTAGAGATGGGACCTAACAAAAGTAAATTTTGGAAAATAATAAACAACAAAAATAAAATTTTCCTCAAATCCAATACCAATACAAACGTAAGCTTGTTACATGAACGAAAAAAATGTCGCCGGGGGCCGGTCTGGTAAGATATCCAAGGTCGAGGGTTCAACTTGGAACTGCATCCTGAATTGCACGGTTTTCGGCTCGGGAGGAGTGAACGAAAAAGTTCAATTTTAATGTCTATCGTCCTGAAAACGGTGGCCATTTTTTTTCAATATTGTCACCGTGGAATTATGTTTGCGAGCTATTAGTACAAACGTATAATAATGGGCTCATTTCGGAAATTTTTTTTAATTCATATTCCGAAAATACACCTTGTAATTAGTAAATGTGCGAAATATTAAATTATTTTTTCAACTGCTTCTCCCTCAAAATAAATAATGAAAATAGAGCGCTGTGACGTCACACCACTCGCAGCGGTCGGCCGCTAGCTTGTTTCCTATAGTTTCATACCGGCGGCAGTTACTACACACACGGCGGAAGTGGTAATTTCGTTCATCTTTTAAGTGCTTCGTCCTTGGTACAGCGAAATCTAAATACCATATATCCGTATAACTCATAGAACCAGTGGAGTCGGGTGGTGTGACGTCATAGCCGTTTCAAATATGTTACGAATTTGAAATCAAATATTAGAGTTAATATTAACGCTAGCGATCTAATTTTTTCACTATATACTTAGAGGATGAAATACTTACGGAAAATGCTAAACTAAATTAAAAAGCAAATATCACGAAATGAGCCCATTTTACTACTCAAAATTTCATTTTATAGTTTTATTATAGAAGACCTCACCACATCAATGAAGGTTCTTAAATGGTATACTTCAATTTAAATTCGCTATTTTTTTCTGTAATTTGAAAATTGATAAGGTTGGTTCATTCATCAGCCCTTTGACTATAAAATTAGAAACAGATACTAAACGTGACAATACTGAAAAAAATGGCCGCTGTTTTCAGAATGATAGACGTTAAAATTGAACTTTTTTCATAGACTCCTCTGGGCCGAAAACGAGAGCGGGACCGTGCAATCCACGATGTGGATACTTGAAGTTTTCTATTTTTTTTCTTGTTTCTGTGGGAAAATATGGCTCCGATGAACACCCACTTAAAAAAAGTAAATTTGCTTTACTATTAAATTCTCAGTATTTTATTTTAATAGCAACAACACACTGTTCAGGAATCATGCACGGCCGCCTAAGTTATTAGTCATTACCCTCATTAGCACATTCCCAAATTAACATAAAAAGGGTTTAAACAATATTCATTTTTCATAGCACGTTTAGATAAACGCTAATAAAAAAATATATAGTTTCGTGTTCCTATAGTTGAAAGGTGTCACCCCCTATGATTATGACCCCCACTTAAAGATTCATCCTGTATACATTATTGATATTTTTGGAAATCTCCAGCTGAGAAGAACCTAACTGTAGAATAATTTTTAGCCTTTAAATTTTCAAAAGTAATTTACCGGTAAAACTGAATTTTATGTTTTTTCAATTTTCCCATCTCTACTTCTAAGTTAAATTATAGTAATAGAACTGTAGATTTTTATTTACCGATCAGTTTGAGGTGCGGGAGTTCTTGGAGTTATAGCAGCCTGTGGTGTAACTGTATAGTCATTTAACAAACTATCTGTTGTCTCTACGCCACTTTCCGTTGCTACTTCCCTGGCAACTTCACTAGCTCTTCCTAATTTTACAACCTGGTGCATTTCTTGATCAGAAATTTGAGGTTCAGGTAGAACTAGTTTGGAACGTTTTTTTGCTGGTTCTTGATTTTGAAGCATAGCTTGAGGAATATCATTTTCTTTTCGTTGTTTTAATTTTTGCTTGTCCTTTCTACGTTCTCTCTAAAAAAAAAAAAAAAAAATTAGATACGTAGTAGTGATCAGCATAAAATGAAAAATACCTCTTCTTGTTCACTTCTTAACTCTCCATCTAAATGCTGCTGTCTCATCTTTGAAAAATCTGGAGCCATTGGATCTAATACCTCATTGGCAGTATCATAGAATCCTATAGCTGGTCTCTTTTCAAAGGGTATTTCTGCATTATAATCTACCCCTCGTTTTTTCTTCCTGCGTGAGTTAACTTCAATACCAGCAGCCCTTAACTCCCTTCTTTTCTGTAATGCAGCTAACCTTCTAGCTTCTTCTAACTGTTTTTCACGAGCCTTTCGTTTTGCTTTCTTACCCTGTGTGTTAGCTAATCTGGCTCTAGCTTCTGATAACATTTCCAGTTCTAAAATATATACATAGCAAATGGAGACATTAGGTAAATAGATTAAACTAAATTACAAACACCCCCTCAGTGTAACACGAGAATGCGATGCACATATACCTATTTTCTACTGTTACGTCTCTCTGGAAGGTTCCTTTGTTAAATAACTTGAATATTCTGACAATACAAATATTAGTGTAGATTCAGTCATATACATAATATAAGTAATGACTTGGGTTTTATAGTTTGGTATGCAAAAATGACTTGATGTTAATTTTAAACAAGGTCTCAACAACTAATACATAAGAATAATCAATAACTGACCTTCTAAATATGAAAAATAACAAATGTACTACTAAACCTCGTACTAAACTGATCATTTAGAAAATAGGTAGGTATATCTAATGTGCCTATATAGAAATATTATTACCGTCTTCATCCATATCTTTCGGGTCTGGCCTTGCAGGTTTTGTTTCTGGATTGGGATCAATTTCTCCAGGTTTAAGTTTACGAGGATCATCAACAGCATCTTCACCCTCTTCCTTTTTCTGAGCTTGATCACTAAAAAAAAATAAGCCATTTTAACAAAAATCGTTCAATTGCAACCCTAACTTACAGTAAATATTCATATCTTTCTAAACATTGAGCGGCTGTTCTTCCTATAATAGGGGCAATTGTTCTCCACTGTGTTGGCATGAGTTTTGCTAAATGTAGTAGTTTTTCATCTTCCTCGCGTGACCATTCAGTCTTCTTAATACTAGGATCAAGCCATTCAAACCAACGAGCTTTGCACTGTTTAGCTGATTTTCTGTGTAGTAGAGAAGCAATTCGTGACCATTGATTTTTTCCATATTTCATAACAGCAGCTTTGAGGATTTCATCCTATAATTTTTAAACGTGGGAATTAGGTACATCAAATACAATTAAACAAAATAACTCTTGCTTACCTCGGTATTTCTCCAAACACCGCCTTTAATCATTATTCGTGGCATCTTGCTCGTTTTATATAAAACGTTTTACTAAATGACTTTTGATTTTAAACCTGTTTAATTTTGTGAAAAATTATCAATAATTAATTAACATAACCTATACACATCGACATCACATCCAAAGATAACACAGAACATAAAGGTAAAAGATAACTAACCACACAGAATATTAATAAACTAACCAGGCACAGAACATGACATAAAGGTACTAACCAGTTAAGCACTAACCGGCACTAACCCCACTGCAACTAACCACTAACCAGTACAGTAACCCACAAAACATCAGACGGGTTAAACCGACCATTTATACCGTTGATTGAAATAAATACCACAGTTATTAATTCTGTGTAAATACTTCAATCAACGTTTATACCTATCTATACTAAAGCCAAAATGAGTAGTCAGTAGAGCAAAAAATTCACCGGAAATTCTTCAAAGTATTTAGCTGTTATGGAATACAGAAGCGGCAGCTCGTTTTACCATATAATCCCATATTCGCCTCGGTCACCGCCTGGCGGATTTAGTCAGAACCCTCGCCGTGTACCGCAGTTTCCTGGTTTTCAAAGTTTGTTATTACAAAAATGCAATTTTTTATACCAAATATAGTACATGCCTTTATACCCAATATTTGTTCGACTATTGTAAAGGTCGTCCAGCGAGCCTAGATAGCGCATTCAGTGGCGTCACATATGCTGCAACGCAAAGGATGTGCGTTGTTCAACTGCGTTGCTATACCTAATTCGTGAAGATAATGTTGCCAGATGTAAGCATATTATTTAAAATTTAAGACATGGTAACTCATACTCATGCATAATGCATAATTAACACAATCCGCTTTCATTTGTTCGAATTATGGAATTTATGAAATTCGTAAATCCGTACGCCCCTGGCTCTACCGACTACTCTTTTTGAGTAATTTGTCAATGTCACTACATGATTGTCAGTGTCACGACATGACAGAATAACATAAAATAATGGTATAATTTTGCGTACCAAATTTAAACAAATTACGCATTCCAATAAATTTACCAGAGTTGAGAGGTGTATTAGAGAGAAAGGAAGGAAATTGGCATTTTGTCACGTGAAACATGTAGGCGCATATGTTGATATCAGCTGCAATAATAACACTACAGCAAAGTGCATTCGACAAACGGCTGTAACAGATACGCCTTAAACTTAATTTACAGGTAAATACATGCTTTTACTTGACTCTTTTCAAAATTTTGATCAACTTCGCGCGTTATTCAAGGTTGTGTTTCCGCACACGAAATCTGTAAAACTTTATTTTATGGAAAGTGTCACTAACACGACAGCCTAGAACACAACATTTGTTTGCAAGTAGCTTAATTTTTCCCATTTTTCATTTATAACTGAAAAGCACTATTAAATTACGACTCTTCTCGTTCAAACAACAATTTTTATTACTTGATGACAATCTTGACATTCTTGACAGCACGAGCACAAAACATAACCATACCTTGACAGATGGGAAAATTAGGGGTTCAAAATTTACAATTATGGCCACCACAAACGCTCGCGTCGGATTTAGTAATAACTCCGCCCCTTGCACATAGTCAATTGACAGAGCTTATCTTATTTACATCAAAAGGGAAGTCGACAACATCCGGGGGGGAAAACGGATGGACACAGTTTCCTATTGGCAGTATAGACTCCATTAGTTGTGACGTCACGACCCCCACTTCTACTGGTATAAAAGATTACGGCCGAAACTGTAATATGGGAATCTGACCCGTATTGCGTTGTCCATAAGACTCGTCCAATGATCCAGGCGCCCTAAAGTCGGCACGTTCGATTATACAGGCGATTATAGTGTCATACGTACTATCGCGGCCGAAAAAAAGTAATCGACTGATTTTCCCGTTGTAACTATGGTTCTATTCAGTGTCGCATCAATCCCAATATTTTTTTATTAGTGTCAACGTCATTGTCATATTAAGCAAAAATAAATTTTGTATTACTTAATCATGCCTTATCATGTTTTGAGTGAAGAAGAAAAAGGCTACATCATCGCCAAACTTGGAGAAGGGTGGTCTCAACAACGCATAGCAAGTGAAATTAATTGCAGCAAAAGCACGATTCAAAAACTAAACAAAAAGTGGATAGAAACTCATGATCTGAGCAGGGAAGTGGGTTCTGGGCGGCCAAGAAAGAGTTCTCTAGAATACAATACCCTGGTTAACTATGTGAATTTAAACCCATTTTCTAATTCTATTGAAGCCAAAGAGCAAACCAACTTCCCAGCGTCTGTTAGGACAGCAAGAAAACAGTTGCGAGAGCAAGGTCTATTTAACTGTGCCAGTGTTAAAAAGCACCGACTAACAGATGATAATAAAGAGGCAAGAATGCAGTTTGCAAATACTTTTATTAATGAATAAGATCGTTACTGGGAGAGAGTGGTCTTTTCTGACGAAAAGATATTTCAGTCCTGCTACAATGGTCAACTGCGAGTTTACCGTCCCAGGGGTCATAAGTTTGATAAGGAATATTTGTACAAAACAGATAATAGCGGAAGGTCTGTCTTTTTGTTTAGTTTTTGAATTGTGCCTTTGCTGCAATTAATTTGACTTGTCATGCGTTGTTAAGACCACCCTTCTCCAAGTGTGGTGATGCTGTAGCTTTTTTCTGCTTCTCTCAAAACCATACTAATTAATTGTTTTCTTATAATTAAAAAATATTAACAACTTATTTCTTATTAGTTTTTTTTTAAATAAATACGACCCCACCAATGACTTCTTGTCAAAATAATTTAATTGACATAACTGATGTAAACGCTTCCATTTGCAAAGGAAAATTTTTCGAAAAACATACTACTTGATAAAAAATCGATTACTTTTTTTCGGCCGCGATAGTACATGTTCTTTTTTATAAGAGCATTAAACAATGAAATACAAAAAAGCACAGAGTACAGAATACGGGCTATTAGTGTGACGTCAAAGTCTCCGCTGTATCCAAACAAACTTTAAGGTTATGAAGATTTAAATATTTTATAAAAGGAGATACCTACCGTTGATAGTTATATTCCTCGACTTTTGTCAAAACTGCTTTTAATACATTTAAAATTCACAAACGGAAACATCATATAATATAAAAAACAAAGGTAAAATAGTTTGTCTGGATACAAAAAATGGCAGCTATACGTCATAATAGGTACGTCATCACTAAAACAGCGTATTGTATTATGATGGGGCAGGTTGAAAAATATTTATTGACGAAATCATAAATTTTAAAGAAAGCCACAGAAAAGTTTTTATTTGACATCGGCTAATGAAAAAAATAACTATTTAATTGATCAAAAATTTAATAATCCATTATTTAATAAAAAATATAATTATAATTAAATATAAATTAAATGAGGTCTTCGTCTTCTTCTTCATCAATTTCACCTTCGCCATCGCTATCAATTTCTTCATAATATTCATTAATATCATCATCATCTTTTTCGCATCTGTCGTCAATATCATCAATAATTTTTTCAACCATATAGCATCAGAATCAGGGTTGTTATCATCTTCACCTGCAGACGCATAAATAAAATTATACATTTAGAAAATTCAATGTTCAATGTTCATTCAATTCAAGTATCATCGACGCTATATAAAACAAAAAAAATATGTACCTTCATCTGGTTGAATGGCGACTTCACTGACACAAACGTAGGCAGCTGATCATGCACCTTCAAAATCAAATCATCGAAATTCGTATATTTTCCATCCACCTCTTCCTTGTGAGTCTTCATGATTGTAAATGTCAGCCAGACGTGCACTTTCGATGAAAATATAGTATAATCTATATGTGACAAATTTTCAAACCCGGGAAAATAAGAGCAAAAACTTTCTATTTTTCCCATTTTGAAGATGCCGCCAGACTCATTTGCCAATTCCGTAAATCAGCCAGACTTATTTTTAATTACAGTTTATGATTATAACAATTTAGGTATATACTAAATTTCAAACCTGGAAAAATAAGGGTTACGGATCCGCAAAATCAGTCAAATTTTTGAATCCGCAAATTTTCAGCCAGACTCACTTTCCGCTATCTAAGATAGGTAAGCCAGACAGTTATTTTCACAAACTTTATGTTCCACTTTAGTAAATGTAAAATATTTATGACTGGGAAAATAAGTGCAGGACTTGTATTATATTTTGATTTTATGAATCCATCCAAAAATTTTAGCCATACTCAAGAATTCTTGTTTTTTGTCACTAAGAGAACAGATTAAAATATATACACCGACTGGGAATATAAGTACGAAAAAAATTCACTGCCTCCTGGACTATAATGAAACAATGGTAGTACATAGTACACATCTTATGTAATTAAAAAGTCCTATACTACTCGCTACTGACTGAATTTTTGAATTTTAAATGCGTTCTGTGACTTCTGTGTGCGTAGTGCGTACCCAAGAATAATATACTAAGAACCTATATGTTTTGTGGTGCGTACCTATCTTCGTGTTGTTAATACCAACCAAAATTTGAAACAAAACAAAAAAATATAAAATGGGTAATGATAATGAATATTGTTTATAAAAATTTGTACATAATAAAGTAAAATGCGATAGTGTTTGGAATAAACAATCCAAACTACTGTGGTAAAAAATAGTGAATTGATCATCGATCGGAGAAACACCGAAAGTCGACCTCTCTGTCAAACACCAAAATTGTAAAACGGCGAGAGTAACAAAACAAAATAATCAAGAACAAGAAAAAAGTATTAAATCAGGAATCATAGTTTAGAACTTTTTATTGTAGTAAAATGGCAGGTTTTGCGTTAAGAGTGAAGACAAAAAGCGGTCATCAAGTGGTGAATACATTAACAAAAGAAAGTACTATAAGAGAATTAAAGCAAGTGTTATCAACCTTGTCGAATATTCCTATAAATCGACTTCATATTCTCTCAGGGTTTCCGCCTAAAGTTTTAGACATTAGTCAAGACAATGTAAATTTAGCAAATTGTGGAATATCTTCTGGTGACACTCTTATACTCGAGGAAAAAGCAGTGCCTGTTGAAACTAAAAACAGTAGTTCCGAAACAACCTCAGAACACCAAGATAAGCCTTACAAAGAACAAGAAAATCCTTTTGATTGTCCAGGAATTTTAATGAAACATGTAGTGCCTGCAGACAATTCCTGTTTATTTAGTAGTGTTAATTTCGTGCTTAATGGTAAAATAGACGAAACAGGAACGGCAGCTCCATATTTGAGAGAACTAGTAGCAGAAACAATTAAATCATCAAAAGATCAATATGACGAAGCAATATTAGGAAAACCAATTGAGGAATATTGTTTGTGGATACAAGATGATAAATCATGGGGTGGTGCGATAGAGTTAGCTATACTATCTAATTTTTATGGAATAGAGATAGCTGTTGTTGATACAATTAACGCAATAATTAACAGATTTGGTGAAGATCAGAGCTATCCTCATAGAGTATATTTGATGTTTGATGGTATTCATTATGACCCCCTCTATATGGAGCCATTAGACGTAAGTAATTTTTCTACATTGTTAGGTTCTTGATATAAATGCTTATGAAATTGTAGCTTTGGATTTCTTTAATGCCACAATATGATTTGTTGGGCAATTTTGAATATGTATAAAATATCGTAGGCCGGGGACATACTAGCATTCAGTTCAGATCGCCGCGACCAGGAGGCCGTTACCTGGTCGCACTAGTGTATTGCATTGTTTCATATGAGAGCGGTCAGACTAGCGACCAGGATGCTAGTCTGACCGTTCTCATATGAAATAAAAAGATAGACCAAAAATATTAAAATGTGAACTGTTATAGATGATTAACTGCAGTAGCTGCAGTTTCATAATCTAACTCATAAAATTATTGCAGATTTTATGAGTTAGGTATTAGAATGATGAATAAACTTAATTGAAAATCATGTTAAAATAGAATAGAATAGAATAGAAAAATGTTTATTGTGATATACAGGGTGATTCATAAGCTCTATTATAGACAGATAACAGCTGACGAGATTCTAAGACAAAAACTTTATATGAATATGAGTCCGATTCGTCTTATTTAAGGAGTTGTAAGCGTTTAAAGATATGTAATAAAAAATCGCGACAGCAATGATGAATGAATCACATAGCATTGCTATGAGACTTGACTAGGGGTGGGTGATATTGAAAATTTGTTATCGAATATCGATAACTGAAAACATATCGATAAGTTCGATATATCGATATATCGATATATCGCGATAATTATCGATATATCGCGATAATTATCGATATATCGATAGTTATCGATGTATCGATAGTTATCGATATATCGATAAATATCGATAGTTATCGATATATCGATATGTCGATATATCGATATTTATCGATATTTATCGATATATCGATAACTATCGATATATATCGATATATCGATAACGATCGATACATCGATAACTATCGATACATCGATAACTATCGATACATCGATAACTATCGATATATCGATATTTCCAATCGCAAATATCGTTATTCGATATATCGATATTTATCGATATATCGATAAAAATTTCCAGAATAATCGCTACACTAATTTTACAAATTATAATGCTCTTTTAAGCATCACAGAATTCACACAAGCGTCATGGGCAAAGTAATTTTACCAAGAAAATTGCTGAATTTTATGTAGAACATTTATCTTTCAGTATTATACAACTTATGTCACCTAATTTTACAAATAAAGTTTCTAGGCTATTAAATGTCCGAGCGCGCACAATAAAATAAAATCATATTCTTTCACTGAACTCGCAGAATAAGGCGATAAGTATTTAGCACGTGTTATTATTTCCAACCGCAAATATCGCTAAATATCGATATATCGATATTTATCGATAATAATCGATATATCGATAATAATCGATATATCGATAATAATCGATATATCGATAACTATCGATTTGTCGATAATAATCGATATATCGATAACTATCGATATATCGATAACTATCGATATGTCGATAACTATCGATATGTCGATAACTATCGATATATCGATAACTATCGATATGTCGATAACTATCGATATGTCGATAACTATCGATATATCGATAACTATCGATATATCGATAATTCCAATCGCAAATATCGTTATTCGATATATCGATAACTATCGATATTTATCGATATATCGATAAAAATTCCCAGCCCTAGACTTGACTGTCATACAATTTAATGTTATGTGTCATATTCGCAAAGTTTTCTAGATTTCGATCGAAAATGTACACATTCATGACTCAGGAGTATGCAGATATCGTTGGTGTGTATGCGTTTTGTGACGGAAACGCTCGACGTGCAGTAAGGGAATACCAACGTAGGCTCGAAATAAACACCAACCTGCACATACAGTGTTATTATTATTGTCTACGTTATTTTTTTAATAAAGTGTATTAAATCTTTAAACGTCTATAACTTCTTAACGAATCGGACCCATATTCGTATAAAGTTTTTTTCTTAGAATCTCATCAGCTGTCATCTGTCCAAGTTTGTAATATACAAACACAAAAAGTGACATTCATATACAGATCGCGCCAACGGACTAGGAACACGACTAGCGGTATGCGTAGTTTATAAGCCGCCCGTCTGTTACCAGCACGATGCGATGAAGCGGGCCATGCGGACCATCGCAGCATGAAAATTGATGCGCCGACATCTATCCAATTTCTAAGTGCTCCGTGGCATGCGTCTGATTCTAATGCGCATTTGTTAACTTACGTTCAAACTTCATATTCAGTCACACGGCCACTTGTAGATTACCCTAAATTTTCTCGTGTTCCTAGTGGTGTGGCGCTTACTGTATATACGTTTTTCCATGCCACCACATACACAATTACAACTAAAAAATAGTTATCTAATACTAATGCTAAATAAGTACAGTAACAAAGAGTGAAAGGGAATCTAGGTCTTAATAATTATTTATTTTATTTCTTATCTTATATCTTACCCGCGCATGCATACAATGCATACATACATACATACATACAAACTATACAAACATACGTACACGTGTATACAACACCTATGAATGTAGGTCTTAATAATTATTTATTTTATTTCTTATCTTATATCTTACCCGCGCATGCATACATACATACATACATACAAACTATACAAACATACGTACACGTGTATACAACACCTATTGCATGTTTTTTTGCGCATTTAGAACAAATTTTTTGTATATATTTCTAAAGCTAGCTGCAGTTCTATTTTGCAGCAAATAAAAGAATTCTATTTTATTTAATAAATTAACTTCTAAGTATTCAAAACAATTTTCACATTTACTATGTCTAGGTATATCAAATCCTCGATCAAATCTCACTAGATTTCACAGATTTAAATTATGTAATTTGTGCCTAGGTACTGCATAGGCATACAAATACTTGGGTGTTTTGTTTATATAGATTTTAAATAGAAATATGCCGAAAAACAGTAGCCGCCTGAACTCAATTTTTAGAATGGAATTTGCATTATAAATAGGTGTTATATGGTCAAATTTTTTAATCTTGTAAGCAAATCGAACACAAGAGTTCTGTGCTAGTTATATCTTATTTTTAAAAACTCTAGTTAAGTAACTGTAATAAACTGTTATGCAATATATGCGATATGTGGGTAAAGAAGTTTGTATTTGATATTATCCAATAAAATAAATTTAAATTTGTACAATGATTTAAGTCATTGAGTAAATAAATAATATAAAGAGGCACAACCGTCAAGGGGACGAGATTTTAGTGTTGTATTTTTTTGCCAATAACTACAGAATTATCTACAATATTTAGGGCTATGCAACCGAATTACAAATACCTTCCCGTAGCACTAAAAATTTATAACAATCCTGAAGCTATTGGCAAAAAAATACAATACGGTGTGCCTCTTTATATTATTATTTATTTACTCAATGTTTAAGTTTCATATAAAGAATTCTTATTTTATTAGTTGTATGTTCTTGAAAATTCAGATTGGAATCAATTATAACACCTAAGTTCTTAGCTGAATCTTTTTGGAGTATCTATATTTTCTATTCCATGTATGTGCATGGTGGTAAAATTATACAAGCTTACTTTATTTCTTAAGATTTTAGTCCCTATTATCAGAAAGCAATTCTGCAAAGCATTTAAGCGCAGGCCATGTTCCTCAGACCAATTAAATACTCCACGTAAATCTGCATCGACTTCTTCCAGAGCTTGACTTGCTTCAGTCTTCAGTTGGATCAAACGTTTTTATTAGTTGCGTATCATCCGCATAGAGATGTTATAGTGCAGTGTTTTATAGTATCAGGTAAGCTTGCAGTGTACAAACTAAATAATATGGGGCCCAGTATGCTCCCCTGTGAAACACCTTGTGTAACAGTAGCTGGATTTAACCTAGAACCGTCTACTTCCACAATTTGAGTCCTACCAATTAGATAGTTTCTAAACCACAGGTAAACCATTTCAGAAAATCCGTAATAACTCAATTTAGCAAGTAGAAGTTCATGGTTTTAACAGATCAAAGACCTTGCTGTAATCCAGCCAGCAAGACTAGACAGGCTGCCTCCGACCTATCGATGCCACTTATAATATCCGTTGTTACTTTACTCAGTGCAGTTGCTGTACTATAGTTAGGTCTGAATCTCGATTGAATAGATGATAAAATAGGAAGAATATTTATAGGTCTTAGGTCACTGTACGTAATGGCATTTAAGATCTTAGGAATTGGCTTTATCATAGATTAAATAAGTATAAGATACACCATCCTATTGTTAGAATGTAAGTGGACATTATACGGAACTTGTGCATTCGAATAGTAGATGCCGCACCCGAAACTGCCAAAAATCTAATCTTTTCTGACTATTTTGATATCATTTGTTGAAGAACCATGTTTAAAACATAATAAATGGAAAAAAACGCCCAAAGCTCTAACAATAAATGTTTAGCTATAACTGTACATAGAAAAATACACTTTAAGATGCACCGTCTACTATTCGATTGCACAAGTTCCGTATAATATCCACTTACATTCTAACAATAGAATGGATTATCTTATACTTATTTAATCTATGGCTTTATTATCGACATTTTCCAGATGGACGGAAACTCTCCATTTTGTAGATACTCATTAACCCTTTCACTGCTAAGCCTGAGTTTTTGGTTCTCTCCCGTGTGCGGCGAAATTTAAGTGCTGCGTTTTTATACGTCTGGAGCAGCGTATGTCCATAGCGTATATATACGTCCCGAGCAGTTAACCGTAAAACAAGCCGACTTTACGAAAATGTTCAGGGCCGGATTGTTTACTTTTGGCAAAGGTAGAATAAAACAATCAGTGGTTATTCATTTACATATTATATTTAGTATAATAAAATCAAATATTACTCTTATTTAATAGAATTTTTATATCTACAGAAAATGTAGGGATAAAAAAAGATTTCAGAAAAACAACATTACCGCATGGTAACCTTCAAAATGAGCACACAAAATAACAAAATAAAATCGTTATAACTAAATAAAAAATACCATTAATTATTCTTTCTGGCATAACTTTCACTAAAAATAAACAAAAGAATGTGCAGCTAAATAAAAAAACTGCAATAAATGTAGGTAACTAAAAAAGGGACTTTCGAAACACAACTACATTAATGCAATCGATTCATTGTCACTGTTTGCTAAAATGTCCTCCATTTCTTGGTCAGTGTAGTAAACAGTTTAACTATAACGCTCCATTACGAAAATACACACCTTTAGCAGAATAATTGCTACGTCGATTCGTCAACTCCGCTGCCCATCTTAGCGCCAAAAAACCTGATACGGTTCAGATACGTGGGTGGGGAACTCTCGGCGTATTTATACGTCTGGAGCAGTCAACATATAAAATATTTTTTTTACAAAATATGGCTGCAGATCGACATATTTAATGCTAAAAATATGATATTCACAAAATACAAGACCTTAGTATTACTTTATACAAGTTAAAATGTACCGCGTTTATATACGTCTGGAGCAGTTACTGGATTGGCGTATATATACGTTTAGAGCAGCTAAAGGGTTAATTACATTTCGAAGGAATTTAGTAATGTGCGGTAACCTTAAATCTAGCATTTTATAACTGATTTCATCAATTCCCATGCATTTTGATTTTAACTGTCTGAAAGCCTTCTCGATGTCATTTTCTCTAACGAATTCAAATCGAAACAATATATGTTCATTAAACTTATTATGTGTATAATAATAGAAAGTAGTATCTCTAATAGGGATGACTAATTGACTTACTTCTGAGAAACATTTACTTATTTTATTTGGATTTATTAGGTGGGTGGGGACCTTATGGGATGGTTTTGAATTAACATTCCACTGATTTAATTTTGCCTATAATTTCTTAGAGTTTTTATTAATTTTGTTAATTTCAAAATACATGTACGCTTTCTTCTCACTTCTTATGGCAAAAGACAAGTAGTTTTTTAAATCAAGATAATATAATTTATGCGCAGGGTTTTGGGTACGTTTATATTTATTGAAGACTTTTTTCTTAAGTTTAATAATTTCCCTGATCGAGTCTGTAATATACGGCTTATGGGTGCTTTAATTGTACCGTTCTAATTGGAGCATGTAAGTCAAACACATCAGTTAGCTGCTCATTGAAGGCAATCACTTGATTATGTAACGGTTCAATTTCTAGTATATTACGATAATTGATATTTTTTTATATCTGTTTCAAACTCGAATATGTCATAGTTACGAAAATTTCTATAAGATATTGTTTTTACCTCATGTTTAGGAATATTAATTTTAATTTTACAATGTACTAAGATCAAATTTTGACATAAGCAGTCTATTATTTAAAATAGTTAGGCTTAGTTTGTGCTCGTACCCTTGTTCGGAGCTTCCTGGATAACCGGTTGTTCCAAGGGTTGTTCCTCCTAAAAAATTATTTTTCTTTCGTATATTAAAACGCCGTAAGACTACACCCCTGGGCCAGTAATTTTCATCATTAAGTTTTGTTAATAGGTCAAATGGGGCACCGATTTTAAAGTCATGGTTCTGGCCACACTGCCTATCGTGTCCGGATTCGAGGCCCGGTATTGGCAGATGCCAATGTCGATGCTGCGATTTTTCTAATGTGTAGCCCCCTTCCGGACAACCTTTGGTTTTGGATTTGGGGGTTGTCTAATTTCTGTGGTGTGTTTTATATTTTTTTATCTAAAAGGGTCTTATTTATTTCCCCTAATAAGTTTCCACTTATTCCTACTGTATTCATTGTTTCCTTATGAAAATGACATATCTATCGAAAACAGTAATAATTTCGGTAGAATGATCTTGAACATATTTTAAGTTTAATTCAGCATAATTTATTAAAAATCACCGTATTTAATAAAATGTTATTTATTTGTATAAGAAATTATATGTAACATCCTCAGGAGCTCGAAATCACTCCTACGGTTAGTGAGACGTTATGAAATCTTAGGAGTTGGCGTATTGGTGTTTAAAGCAGCACAGAGGGCTGCAGATACATTTATTATTAACATATCCGATTTATGTGGCTTTGGCCTCTATCCACCGATGTCATTTTTGTAAGTGGTTTACTGCACTTGTATGAGATAGACCAAATACCAGTGCTACCTTACATTCCCAGATATATCGAGTCGTTTCTTGAAAAGAGAAGTTCTAATTATTGGTGGATATTTCTTGTTAAATATCTTTGCATTTCATATTCACATATTATAAATACCTTTATTTTTAATATTTCTCTATACAGTAAATTCACTTTTCAACCAAAGCACTTTGTGAGTGAATAGGAGAGAATAAAGCGAGAGCGCTAACATTCTGAGATCGACATGCAGTCACGCATGTGTAGTGCTCTCGCTTTACTGCTATCTCCTATTCACTCACAAACTGCTTTGGTTCAAAAGTGAATTTACTGTATACGTCATACAATCACATTTATGTTGGATTATTCTTATTTTTAGGGTGGCAAAATCCAAACGATATTTCCTAGTGAAGATGAGAGAGTCTTAAGAGAAGCTGAACAGTTAGCTCAAGAAGCCAAATCAAGTAGACAATACACAGATGTTGACAAATTCACCTTAAAATGCATGATATGCAATATTATGCTGAAGGGACAGATTGCTGCTCAGGAACATGCACAAACAACAGGACATGCTAATTTTGGTGAAATTTAGCAATTTTCATTTTGGATAATTTAAGCTGAACATTAACTAACCATACCTCAACTGTTAAAACACATGCTGTTATCGCCTATATATTGTGTTCGAATTATTTACAGAGTTTGTACTGCTTGTAAATAACATTAAGAGTAATCTATTCATTTAAATATACATTATTATTACTATTTAATAAATCAATTGTGTATAAGGAAATATCACTGTAGATTGAAAGAATACGGAAGATACACAATACGCATATGGTGCAAGACATACTGCATAAACAGGTTGACTTATAGGGGCTCGACTCGCGGTTTGGGTTGAAATTGTTGCCAAACACCAGCCAATTTGTATAGTAGTTTACATGAATCATTGTATAAATGTGCTGAAGAGTTGGGGCGATTTAATATATATTAAGTTTTCCATCTACAATTAAACAGGTTTGAGGAATGGACAAAAATTGTCCCAATATTTTTATAGCAGAAAGGATCAATTTAGACTTTAATCATATTTTGTGAGAAACACTTATAGCAGATATTACGCAATCCTGCCAGAAAAGTGAAATACTGAAAAAGTAACTACCTACTGCTATAAGTGGCAGGTATGTAGATGTTTGAAATTATTAAGTAATTACTTAGAGACCAGAATTCATGCAAAACGTCAAATACATCTACCTTCATAGTTGTGCTATTTTTATATATGGTAATTGTGGAGGAAATGGGAGGCTGCAGGTCCAAGCCCTGCCCCCTCCCCAGAGCCGAGAAATTTTTTTTGGAGAAAGTATGTTGTGTACTCTTAGCTAATAATTTCGTAGGAATGATAAAGAGAGTATTAAGAGCCATTTACCTAATTCAGAGTATATTTTAAAATTCATTATCTACCATAAATAATTAATCTAGACCTTTTAAACTTACTGTGCATGCGGGTATAAAAGTTAAAATAAATTGATTATTTGAGTGTTTTAGAAATATTGGCCAACTTTAATATTTACCTTTGTTATAAATCAATATGAATAAAATTACCAAACAAGACAATTTTACAAGATATAAAGCAAAGTAACTATACTCTGGTCGGCGACCAAATGGAAATCGACTCCTCCCCAAAAATGCCCGCAACATTTGAATGGAATTTCTCTATTGGTCGAATTTACTGAACCCGAATTACAAAGCAACCACTAAATTTGACGAAGGTCGACGCTACAATAGTCGCGTCATATATTAAATTTTTACGCATTTTGGCAACAGACCAATCAGCATATGTTATCATTGTCGCGAAACGTATAAACGCTAAACATATGGAAAACGCGAATAAATGGAGAGCCAGCCTCACTGTCAACTGCTGTATTATTCTTTGTCTGTGTTTTGATATTTGAAATTTCTACAGTTTACATTCGTTTTTGTGAAGGTACGTATAAGAATTAAATTAACATTATATGTTTTGTGTATTAAGTATTAAGTTACGTAATGCAAACGATTAAAATGATCATTGATAAAATGTTAAAATCCAACGCCACCTATAAATAAGGCCTCCATTCTAAACGCGCGAAACGTGCCCACGTCACACGTGGCAGGTCTACAGTCTGAGAGTTTTTGTGTCATAATTAGTGCTGAAACTGTTTTATAATTAAATTGCTAGTGTAGAAGTTCGTAAATATGCCCTATAAATGGTGTGCCGGCTTGTAGAGGAAATTATGTCGATGGACCAAAAGTGCGTGTGTTTTCTTTTCCGAAAGATGAAGCCTTGCGTAAAAAATGGATTTCGGCTATTCCAAGAAAAGGATTTACACCTTCGAAGTCTAGTAAAGTGTGTGATCAACATTTTCTCAAAGAACAATTCATTACAGAAGTCTCTGAACAAGATTCCCGTACAGGTCAGATTGTAACCATTAAATTAATGTACCCTCGCTTGCAGTCAGATGCAATACCTACAAAATTTCCGGGTTGTCCAGAATATTTTTTTATTTATTTATTTATTTATTTATTTAACTTTATTTACGGGACTTGCCCATTAAATACACACAATTTAACAAGAAAGACAGTAAAGTTTACCATAAGCATTTCGTAAATAAATTATAAATTACATAAATGATGGTATATATGGTATATATAATACATAATTTCATTACCAAGAAAAAATTAAATTCAAAACCGACTTAATACAAACTTAAATAAATTTACAGTAAAGGAAACTATGACACATTAAGTTACAGAGGACATTAACTGTTTTAACTTTCTTATGAAAGCTTTCGGTGGATCAAAAAAGTCAAGCTCGTTACTATACAGGTTAGCTAATCTAGTGCACCTAGGGATGTAAGAGTTGAAAGCATAATTTGTTCTGTGAACTGTTTCGTGAAATGTATAGGTCGAGCGAGTAGTCCTGGGCGGGACAAACAACCCAATCCTAGAGAGGAGATAAGGGCACTGAACATTATTATTCAAAATTTCTTTCCTTAGGTTTGGGTGGGATTGAGGCCAATAATCAAAACAACAAACTGTTTTTTAATAATGTCGACGTTTCGAAATAATTTTATCAGTTTAATGTTTTTATCCATTATTTTTAATATATTGACAACAATAAACTATTTTAAATTGTCCTGAGGATGAAATAAATTATTTCGAAACGTCGACATTATTAAAAAACAGTTTGTTGTTTTGATTATTGGCCTCAATCCCACCCAAACCTAAGGAAAGAAATTCATAACAGGCTACTACGCTCATTTATTATTCAAAATATTATATAGGAGCTTTAGGTCTCTGAATTTACGGCGGTTCACTAGAGAAGAGATATTAAGTTCAGATTCTAATACATCATAGGTGCGAGGAGGAAGAGTTGGGGTTTTAAATGAAATGTATCTCAGAAATCGATGTTGAATCTGTTCTATATTACTAATGTGAATGGCATAATAGGGATTCCATACCGTGGAAGCATATTCAAGATGTGGCCGCACTAGCGTGCAATAGAGAACTTTGACTGAGGCAACGTTGGTGAAGTCCTGCGAAATCCGTTTTATAAATCCAAGCATTCTGAGAGCTTTAGAGATAGAAGATGAAATGTGAGGGACAAAATTAAGTTCAGAGTCAAGAGTGACACCTAGGTCCTTGATGGTGGAGACCTTCTCTAGAGTAACATTATCAATCCTGTATTCAAAGTTAATAGTCTGATTATTCCTAGATCGGGAAAAAAACATAAAGTGACATTTATTTGCGTTTAATTCCATGCCATTGTTCTCACACCACTTTGTAAGGTTATCAAGATCTGATTGTAGATTCACACAATCATTTAAAGTGGATACCTTCATGTATAATTTGAGATCGTCAGCAAAGAGAAGAAAATTACTGTGCACAAAGCATTTATGAATATCATTAACGAATATATTGAACAATAATGGACCGAGATGTGACCCCTGGGGAACACCGGAAGGAGTTTGAATTTCAGATCATTCAAAGTTATTTATTCGAACAACTTGTGTGCGGCCTAACAAATAGCTCTCAATCCATTGCAAAAAAAGACCATTGACACCCAAAGACTGGAGCTTTTTTAATAGAACTTGGTGGTTTACCCTGTCGAACGCTTTGGAGAAGTCTGTATAAACAGAATGGACCACGTTTCCATCCTCCAAAGCGCCCGACAGGAAGTCAATATAAGATAGCAGGTTTAGCTCAGTTGATTTACCAGACTGGAAACCAAACTGTTGATCGATGATAGAACCAGAGAGCTCTGAGGTTAAATATTCAGTAACTATACTCTCAAATAACTTTGGAATTACACTTAGAATACAAATAAGTCTGTAGTTCTTTATATCTGCTTTATTTCCTGACTTGTGAATAGGGGTGATAAAACCAACTTTCCAGAAATCGGGAAAGTGACCTGATTGCAGAGATAAGTTAAAAATAATAAATAGCGGTCTAGCTAATACAAAGCTACAGTGTTTGAGTAAACTAGGAGGTAATCCGTCCGGCCCAGGACCTTTGTTACTGTCAAGGTCAATAAGTTTCTGATAAATTTCAGAAATTGATATAACGCAATTCGTAATGTTCAAATGATTTGTGGATGGATTGCCTTGGGTATCACACTTCACGTCGGTGTAAACACTTGCAAAATATTCAGCAAATAAGTTGGCTAGTTCGGGACCAGAAGAGCAAGTCAGATTATTATAGTACATTTCATTAGGAAGATTACTTGTTTTACGCTTAGAGTTGACAAAATTCCAGAAGGATTTTAGATTACTTGAAAGAGCATGTTCAGTAGATGCTACATAATTGATGTAACAATCTTGTGATAATCTCTTACAAATCGATCTCAGCCTGGAGAATTCATTATAAACAGCGACAGAGTGAGTTAATTTGTACTGCTTATGTGCTCTTTTTTTTTGATAAATATAATTCTTTAATTCAGGTGAGTACCAGCGAGGAAATTTTCTAGACGAGAACTTTTTTAGTGGAACATATATATCTATTGCAGAGTATAATATCTCGTAAAAAATGTTTGTACAAGTGTTTACAGATTTGTCAGTGAAGAGTGAGTCCCAATCAAATAGAGAAATGTAGTTATTGATTTCATTAAAATCAGCTGATTTAAAATCTCTGTAATATCCCTGTGGCTGAAAGTTACAACAGTTGTCATGACCCTGATAATTTATACACATAAACAATGGAGGGTGGTGAACATCAGGGTTTAGTATTGGCACATCCACTTTGCAAACATTGATATCCGGATCACTGGTAAGCACTAAATCGAGAATGTTACCATTAATGTTTGGTATACTGTTATTTTGGAACAGATTATGGAAAGCACACATGTTTGACACAACTTCTGTAGCCTCAACCTCATGGGGGGATCCATTAAGACAAGTGGCAACAGAACTTAGATTGGTATTACTCCATTGGGCATGTGGTAAATTAAAATCGCCTAGCAGGAAAATATTGGAAGATGGAAAGTCCTCAGATACTCTATATAAACTTTCACTAAGGGTAATATAAGGCACACTGGTGGACTTCGGTGGTAAATAAACGCCACCAAGGATTATCTGATTGTTACCTTTACCAGCGGATATGAAAAGTTGCTCAATCACGTCAGAGGTTTCGAGATAAGCACTAGGAATATTGCGTTGGATAGCAATAAGGACTCCGCCGCCTTTTGTATATGGACTAGTGATAGGTGAGCGATCTCTTCTGTAAACAGTATAATTGTCCAAACCCAACTCAGTATCGTAGAAGTCCTCCGTCCTCAAAACCGTTAACTATTCGTAAAAGTAGGGATGCTAAACTTCGGGCAATTGATGAAACTCGATTTGTTCAAGCCCTTCAGGAAAGTGAAAAAGAATATTTATGTCTCCAAAATTCTATAAGCTATAAAAATTACGAAGAATTTCTCAATATTCTAAACACATTGCCAATTCCGGAAGGTTGGTACAATATTCACGATAAAAATAAAGCCACACTATTTAAATTAACATATAATAATAATAATAATAATAATAATTTTATTAATCTGAGAAACAATACTGCTTATAGACACGTCATGTGAGATACAGAGGTAAGTTCAAATTAATTTAGGAATTTAAAAGTAATAAATAACAAGAAGATAAAAATATACATACAGTAAGATAAAAAATAAACATACAGTAAGATAAAAATAGACATACAAGTAATCAGTGGTAAAATCGAGGGTAAAATGGATATACAGTAAACAGTGGTATGTTAGTATTCCACATTAAAAACATAAGTATTGCAATATGAATAAAAATCTTGAATATTATAGAGACAGGCACTGATTAAAAGTTTCTTTAATTCATATTTAAATTTTTTTACACCGAGTATTTTCATATTTATAGGCAAGGCATTGTAAAATTTTACGCCACTATGTTCGTTCTTTTTAAGTCTTGTGTACGGATATATCAAATTTTCTTTGTTCCTCGTGTTGTGGTCGTGCACGTCACTGAATGTTTGGAATTTACTTAAATTTTGTTTAACATAGTAGATATTTTCATAAATTATTTGAGCAAAAACTGTCATTATATTTAGTTGTTTAAATAGTGGTTTACAAGTTTCGTGATAACTTTTCTTAAGTATTCCTCGAATCGCTGCTTTTTGCAAGATTAGGATCCTTTGGATGTGGACATTTCCCCAGGATAATATTCCATATTTTAATGTGGAGTGAAATATGGCATGACAACACGTGAGTGCGGCCTCAGAGTTTACAATGGAGGTTATCCTTCTAAGCATGAAAACTATGGATGAGAGTTTTTTACATAAACAGTCTATGTGAGTGATCCATGTCACTGATTCATCAATGTAAATACCTAAAAACTTGGAGGATTGGCTACTGGTTTTATTTACTGAGAAAGACATGGTATCGGTTTTGTTTTCGTTAAGGAGAAGTTCGTTATTGTTAAACCACATTTTAGCTGTTGTAAGCACAGATTCACTGATATCTTCCAAATTTGAGTATTGCGGTGCTCTAATGCTGAGAGTGGTGTCATCTGCATACATTATAGTCATTAGATTAATGCCGTTCAATTTCATATTGTCTGGAAAGTCATTTGTGTATATAACAAACAGGAGGGGGCCCAGGCTTGAGCCCTGTGGAACTCCTTGTTTCATATTTAACGGTAGGCTATTTGTTTCATGACACTGAACTATTTGTGGTCTATCTTTCAAGTAGGATTTGAGTAATTGAAGAGCCGGTCCTCGTATTCCATAATATTCAAGCTTTTCTTCCAGAATTGGGTGTGATACACAATCAAAAGCTTTTGAGAGATCGATAAAAATGGAGTGGCACAGTTGTTTTTCTGCAAAGGCTTCGTATACATTTTCTATAAATTTTAATATTGCATCCGAGGTATTTTTATTTTTCTTGAATCCATATACACCAGCTATAACTTATGCCGTTGTCATAAATTCAGATTTGACTGTAAACACTTATTTATATGGCCGAAAAATGTCTATTTCTATAAATAAATTGAAGGCGCCTTTTAAAACGTGTAATTTGAATGAAATCAGAGATTTGCTGGAAGTAATAGATACGGGGGAAATGGAAAAATTTCATGAAATCTGCCAGGTTTTTGCTTTGAAATTTCGTTTTCCTGTTAAAAAAATACGTATGGGGTGCGGTGTAAGGGCTCAGTTCACGACTGGCAATCCCATTTTTACAGGAAGCTCTTACTAAACGCTAAACATATTACACGGTGCTTTATTATTAGTTTTTTCGATGTACTCACGTAAGCATGCCGGCTTAGCTGGACCCAGCAGTGGTGACGTCACGCTGGTGTACTGAGGCCTTATTTATAGGTGGTATTGTAAAATCTCGTTTTTTTTAAGGTTAAATCGAAAATTGGCTGAAGGGGGCCCGGACCCAACTTCTCCACCGAAAAAACGAACGTCCAGATATTTTTCGGTGGAAGACAAGGAAAGCGAGCTGAACATTTTTAAGGCGTACGATGGGGAAAATCGGGAGAAACCAAAGATGGAAGGCATAAAGTTCACTGCAACGGCAGCAGGTGTGAGTGTTGCAAGTGTTTATAATACTCTTGGTGAATACAAACAAACACACCAACTTCAACTACCAAAAGTGTACCACCGATAAATGGCAGTTTTGGACAATATTGATGAAGGAACTAAAAGTGCTCTCAAGCATATAATCCATTATTTTTTTGAAGGAGATAAGAGAAATTGGCTTTCAGTGAGTAAACGGACTTTTTATTTCTTCGTGTTGTAATGTAATTGTGTTTGGCATTATAGGTTTTTAACTAAATAGTGCCCAAGGGGAAAAAATGAGATATCGCTTGGAGGCGAAGATTGCTGCGAGACATCAGAAAATACCGGGAAGAGCATAAGAAGTTGTACTTTTTAGATGAGACTTGGGTGAACGCTGGCCATACTGTAAGTAAAGTATGGAAGGACACGGCAATCCTGATTCAAAGGCAGGTTTTCATCCAAAGTTTAACGATGGGGTTAAAAAATCCATTGGACAAGGGAAATCATCTTATAGTCCACCACATAGGATCCGAGGACGGTTTCGTTGAGAATTATATTACTTATCGTTGTTATGTTATTTACAAATTTGTTGTATACAACACGTAGGGCTTTGAGAGTCTATTTTTTCTACTGATTTACCAAATGTATTAAAATGATGAATAAAGCATTCTATTTTATATTATATTTATATCTCTCGTAACTTTCTTAAACGAACTGTAGTAGAACCTTGTGAAAATAAAGAAAAAATAGGTAGGTAAATAACACGTTTTATTTATTTGGACATGTTAAAACTTATAGTTAAATTCTCGCCTTCTAGCAAATGATAGGGTTTTTAAAGATTGGTACTTGACTTTGTATAGTTTTTATTGCTTGAACATTCCACAACTTTGTAAAAAAAACCGAAAAGTAAACGACTCTTAGCAGATATGACTATTTTTGAGTAGCTTACATTGGGGTTTATCCAGTGAAGTCTGTGTGAAATTGTTACAGTAAATCACAAATCACAAACTAAACTTTTTTGAATTAAATAACCACGGACGTTCTTTAAAGTATGGGGAAATAACTCGCGAAAGAACCTAACCTAAAAACAAATACAAACGTAAACAAACCAGGTAATCAGCTGGCCGCAGGCCGAGACAGGAAATAAAAGTATCTTGAGTTTGCGCAGTGCGGACTAATAAAGGAAACGTCGTTTAAATTTTTGCGGGAATAAAGTATTATTTTTAAAAGTCCAAAATTGAAAATGTATAATAGAAGCTTCAATGGGTATAAACATTATAAAAATATAATATAGCCGTAGTAGAAAATGTAACACGTATAATAACAAATTTTGTTGAAGCTATCACAACTTTCATTAATTTCCATCGTGTAAAACTGACTATTGTGTGCACCGTTCTGCGCGGCCATAAAATTAATGGGGCGGAGTCGATTTCCATTTGGTCGCCGACCAAAGTATAGAAGTTTTTGGATGTACAGCACTTTTTTGCTTGTATATCAATTATTAGAGAAAAAGTGCTAGAGATAAAAATGTTTAAAAAGATATCTTAATAAAAAATAAATAATACCATTTTGTTTTCCTCTTAATAGTACATTGTTAGTAAAAATAAGAAAATAATGATCCAATAAACTTGCAACTTGTCCTTTTGGGATCCGACACGGAAAGTGATGGGTTTCAATATTCAATGGTTTCCCCAATTTTATTAGAGCCTGGCATCCTTAAAAGCCACCCCTAACGTGCACGCTCGCAGTTTTTCGCATTTTACACAAATGTTGTGCAGTAAGACAGTATTTTTGAATTAAATATTTAATATTTAAGGGCACATGTTTATTAATTAGTAAGTGTATAAAAATCAATATAATAATTAGTCTAGTATTTATGTTACATGTTCTGTGACAGTTTAAAGCTGATAATCTCGGAATGTGGTTAGCAATCTCAGGATAATATGGTGCGCCGACTTGGACTACAATAAAGAACGTGTGTTATTATATGTAACCGATGCAGCTGCCTACATGAAAGCATCTGCAAACGCCTAAAAACATATTACAACTATATGAATTTACTACATGTCGCATGTCTTGCACAAAGACTACATTAAATTGCAGAAACCGTTGGAGACTGCTATCCCACAGTTGATAGATTAATACGAGGATTAATATCTTTCGTAAACAAACAATTTTAAAAGCGCTACACAATAGTACACAATCTCCTATTAATACATGTCTTAGATCCGCCCCTGGATTATCAGGTATGTATGAACAACTCCCGGTCTCTAATAATCAGTCAGATTGTTGGGAATGGACTCCATAAATGGATTAAATAGATTCATTAACTGCAGTATATGCATAACTTTTCTTTTTAAAACCGGCCAGAAAGTAGCTCTTTCCTGTTTACTTTTAGGCCAGAAAATCGCAATTTATCGAATTGCGGCCGGTAAAATGATGGTTGCTATGGTGAAAGTGCTGAAAAGTTTTTTTGCAATTTAGTTACGAAAAGTCATCTTTTTGACACTGATTGTCATTGTCAAAAGTTGTTCATTTTAGCACAAGTGCTAATATGAGATTTCATTTTAACACTTGTGCTAAAATGAGTTTTCATTTTATCACTTGTGCTAAAATTAGTTTTCATTTTAACACTTGTTCTAAAATGAGTGTAGTCACATAAACAGATATTGCGACAGATCCATTTATTTTTACTAAGAATACAACATAAATATTAAACGTACAACATTTTTATTGAGAAAACTCTTATCTTATTTATTATATTATGTTAAACGTAAAGAAAACGTAACAAAAATTTTATTTTTTTCGTACCAACTAAATTGCAAAAAATATTGTATAAAACACGATGCAAAACTGCGTGTTTTTTGCACACGATGAGTTGGACCACTCGCTACGCTCATGATCCAATCTTCACATCTAGTGCAAAAAACACGCTCATTTTGCAACTAGTTTTATAAATAGCTATTCTATAAAATAGGTAACTTGACATATTTTGCCTTTTAGTTGAAAGCGTGACAGTTGTTATAAAATGGAAGACGAAAAGACGAATACGATTTGTTCAAATCGCAGCCCGACATAGCGCGGGAACACAGCCACAGCGCGTGCGCGCAATTGCCTATTCTAAACACGAGGCAGTCGCCCGCCCCACCGTCTCAGTGTCTTATTAACCAGCAGGGAGTAGAGACTCATATCATTACGTTTAAATTAATGTTTAACTGAATGTCAAGTCTTAAGTATTGTTTGTAGTGAATATTTATTCTTTATTAAAAGGAATTACTATACAAAAAATACAGTCCACTTATTTGTCCCACTGTGGGACCAAACAACCCTGCAAGCAGTACCACTACACGATTTAATGATACAATACTATGCCCTTTTAAAAAAAATATTGTACGTAACACGTCCCAAAAGTGCTTTTACTGGACTCGCAGGCTTCCAGGACTTGCCCTGGGGTTTGCCTACTCGTCCAGTAAAATGCCATTTTCGGGACTTATTACGTAAACTACTATTTTTATAACACTGTAAATAGTATGTTCGCTTTAAGCAGTATCTACCTGATTAAAACCCATAAAAGTAAAGTCCTACCAGTGAAGTTATAGGAGTATAGGAGTTAAATTCGAGGTTAAATTGCTTATTTAATTCGTTGTTTTCGATATTCTTTAATTCTGACATACTAGTCACCCATATTTATTTATTTTTTTATTTATAGCAATTTATTTTCAACAGGTTTAACACCCAATTATAGGAAACACTTAAAACTAATATAGTGTAAGAAATTACAGCACGTCTAGTAGATAAGATAAACTTAACGGAATACATTATAACAGTATAAATTTGAGGCAAATTTTATAATGAAATCCACGTATAACTACTAATACTAACAATAAATAAATTTGAAATACAAAAATATCACAAGTTCAGAACTGTAATATCAACAATTTCTTTAATAGAATTATGGCGACACAAACGACAAATTTTGTTAAAATTGTTACACATAGGTACTATATGTATATTGGTGATCTCATAAAACTGTTAGTTCGTGGAGTACTGTAGATAAAATGTCTGACTAATTCTAGTTTCTAGTCTAGGTACAAAAAATAAGTTATTTAATAAAGTACTACAATCGTGCTGTGCCGTAATTTAAACAGAAACTTAATAGATAGCATAGATTGCCTTAGTTCTAGTGACAAAAGTTCAAATCTGTTTAATAAAATGTCATGTCTATTCCTCGTGCAGTATATAGATAGATAGATAGATAGATAGACTTTATTAATTCTGTATGCCAATTACAAAAATTGGATAGAATAGGTCGAGTATACAGTATATTCACTTTTGAACCAAAGCAGTTTGTGAGTGAATAGGAGATAGCAGTAAAGCGAGAGCACTACACATGCGTGACTGCATGTCGATCTCAGAATGTTATCGCTCTCGCTTTATTCTCTCCTATTCACTCATAAAGTGCTTTGGTTGAAAAGTGAATTTACTGTAGATTACAAACATTCAAACAGGAATACAATAATGTACGTAGATACATAGTAAAAATATAAATAATTTGTTAATATATAATGAAATATAAGTAGTTAAAATATAGTTAAAAAATAAAAATGGTTTATAATAACTAACACACATAAAATATATATATATATCTTCCTTATATGCCAAGTATTTCAAAAACTTTCTCTGGGGAGATTCAATGTTGTCTATATGACACTGATAAATGGGATACCAAATTATCATTCCATACTCAAGCTTTGATCTTACATAATATATGTAATGTATAATAGCTTAAAGGTTGAAATGTTTTTAAAATTTTATTTCTCATAATAAAGCCTAATTGTCTACATGCCAAAGATACATTATTGATGTGATTCAGTTTATCATCGAAATATATACCTAAGTCTTTAACCTCTTGACAACGAGTAATTAAAATTGAGTTAAAGTTGTAGGCATATTTAACAATATTCTCTTTCCTCACTAATGAAATAATATTACATTTAGAAATATTTAAGTTAAGACGGTAAACCTTACATCAATTAATAATACTGCCAGTAACAAATTGTAAAAATAGACAATCTTCAGAGGTTAAAATTGTTTTATCAATCTTAAAATCGTTCGCAAATTAATAATTTTGAACACATAATTTGATCAACAAGATCATTGATAAAAATAAGGAAAAGTAGAGGATACAAGTTGGAGCCTTGTAGCACATGTGAAGTAACAACATTTTCTGTGGATTCGACACCATCATATTCTACGAACTGCCTTCTCTCTATTAGGCTTAAAAAGCAGAATTAATTTTTCGGAAAATCCAATACATTTCAATTTGTATAATAGCACGTAATGATCAATTTGGTCAAAGGCCTTTTGAAAATCCAATAAATAACATCTACTTGATCTTGATTATCCAAAGTTTCACAAATATGTGTTACACAAATCAAATTGGCGATACATGATCTATTCTCCATAAAACTATGTTGGTCAGTAGAAATTATATTTTTAGTTAATGCGTAAATATAACTGTATATGCCCTTTATTTAAATTAGAGTAGGCTTTGGAAAATCTGAATTCTGTTGGTATGAACAAAGTTTACTAAATAGTATAAGTTACCTCACTCCTTCGCGGAACTTTCATATTTGGATATCAAAGGCGTACCGCGAACACGTGTTGTTGACCATTAAACGATACGGATACCGGGTGTATTAGCAACGTTTAAAAACGCAGTCAGCGCACTAAGTCATGTACCTAGGTCACAGAAAAATGTGTTCTGTGCTAGGGTGTTCCAAAAGTTTGAGAGCATAATAATTGCAGTCAGATATTATATAAATAAAAAAGGAATGAGTAAGTAAGTACAAATCATTCGTAGAGTGAACGAGTGCCACTGTGTACATGCAAGAGTGATGCTAGAGGATCCCTGGTACCTTTTACCAAGGACGCGGGGGTCAAGAGGTAGGCGAGCCGAATAGTGGGGCAGGCGGATTCGCGCCTTTCGTAGAGTGAGGTAACTTATAGTATTAGTAAACTTTGGTATGAATGACTGTTTTAATTACTGAGGTTATGTTGAAAAGTCAAAAATATAACCACAAATTCAAATTAGTTCTACATAGGGGGCGTTCGTTTTCACGCCCCAAGGGCGCCCGAGGCGTTCGGTATTGTTTTAAGGGTTTTAGTTAAGACTCGGAGCGTTCTCCCTTGCGTTTGAGACGGCTTGGGGCAGCACGTCCGAGCGCGCTCGATGTTCTCGGAGTTTGGAGGTCGTCAGGGTTTGCTTAAAACATAACCTTAAAAGTCGTACCAAAAACTAAAAAGTGTCAACAACAACTGACTGTCGTTGCCAAAATGTTATCATACGATTTATACGTTCTGTGAAATAGTGTGAAAGTAAAGATAAAAGTAGGCAGGCCTAATTATTAAATTATTTAGTGCAAAATGGAAAATTTGAGGTTGTGTTGTTGTGTAGTTTACTCGCCACCTACCGTTCGAGTTAAAATCAACCGGTACGCTCGGTATTGACGTCACAATACCCGTTACCCGCACTGTTCGCCTTGCCCCAGTCAAACTCGAATGTAGCCTTAGTTGCCAGAGTGAGGATCCTAAAGAAAACACACCAATGTTATCAATAAAAAATTTGGCAATTCGGCCAAAAATAAATGACAGAAAATCTGACACTTCAATATTTTGTCAATGGTAGACAACCCTGAGGCTGTGTCCTCATGTCACGGAATTACCACGGATTAAGATCGGAACGGAATGGTTTCTCGTTACTTAATTGGCTAGAGGATATATACTGTCGTTCCTTGTTATTCTAGGTCATTCCAGAAAAAGTTGGGAGTTAACTTTTTACGGAATCTGTGTAAACAATAGACCTAAGAGACATTTCATCAATCATTACAGAAAAGTCTGTCACAATTCCATTACGAGTTTCCGTCACATGTGGACTCGGTCTGAGACAACCTAAAAAAAACATATCATAACCTACTCTAATGTAAATAAAATGTGAATGGCATATATGATAATTTCAAAAATCTTCGCAAAGTTACTTGGAATTGAGATAGCTCTATAATCTAATACAATCTTTTATCACAAAATTAGGAATAGAATCAATAGCAGAAGTGAGTTTTTAACAACATGCAACATATCCTGTTCGATAATTAATAGATATGTTATTTGAATTATTATTGGATAGCGAGTCATTATCATTTTTTGCAAAACTAAAATAATTTGCAAAACCATTTACTATTGACTGGGGATTATCATAATCTGTATTATGATATTAGAAATGAATAAAACGGACAGTTTTCTGTAACATACTTTTTTTTATTTATATTGTGGATACAAACTTAGCTTAGTGACAAATAATAAATAAGGATATGATAATTTAAAATCACACTATATAGTTATAATTCACAATGACTTAAGACTAGATTCTACTATATTGAGCAAATTACTTATTCAACACAGCGATGATTATCATTGTACAAGCATAAAAAACAAATGTATTATAAAAAAAACTTTTGGTATCTTCTAATTTTCATAATACATTTGTAAATTTATAACTTAGTTTACTTCTATAAGTAATATATACTATTGATAAAAATAAGGGAAATAAACTAGTTTAAAACCGATATATACTTATATAAACAGGCACATTATATGAATTACATTTGCTCTCAAAATCTGATTGCATCGGCACGTATACATTTATTTATTCAACTATGGATAATTGAGCTAGCTGCAATGTTGGCATTCATTTTATAAATTTACAATGGTTATATGATGATGCAAGTAAATGCTGTTGAAAATCACAGACCGTTTAGATTATTATTGTTGCCTGTCTCAAACCTTCAAATAACATCTTTTAGTGTTATAATTTAATTTTTTAATGAATCACATTATATACAGCACTTTTAACAAGATCACAAAACTGTTTTGACATTTGTGTGAACCTATTTAATAAAAATTGATGCAATTTTATATTGAAAAAGTGAAAAAGACCTTTATGCAAAGTTTGAGTTTATTGCTGTTTCCTACACAACAGATGATTTAAAAATTTTGGCCCCGTATAAAAGTCTGTTTTAGAAAAAAAAAATTACTGTAGTTTTTTTATAATTATAATATACTTATATAGAGGGCACTGAAAAGGATAATTAGAAATTCCAATCATTTAGTGGATCTTAGTAAATTTTGAAAACATAAAATATAAAATAATCGAATTTTTTACGCTGTTAAAGAGTTTTTTGAGTGTCTAAAATATTTTTTAATTTCAAAACACGAAGGTGTTGCAGTCTTAAATTACACAAGCTGTATATTATGAAATTATATACAGGGTGTTCTAACAGTATAGGGATCTTTTAAGATGCCACAATTAGCTAACAAGTAAAAAGTGGTAAATCATTTATCAAGCTTTATGACAAAAAAATTCGTTTATGTTGATGAAATTATAGGTGACAATTTTAACCAATAAATCCTCAGAATCTTTGTGAACACCAATGTATACGATAATTTAGAGTTTTCGTTTCTATGAGCAACAGATTAAACAGACATAATTTATAACAATGGTTATATTATATAATGAATATAAAACCTTTGAATAAAGGAAAAAGCATCGCCAGTCATTTTATAGCTGCACATTAACTAAAATATTGGTCAGGTATAGGGATGTGTCTATTCACATTTAGCCAATGAAGGCCTTGGAGTATTTGGGACGGAAATGGGGTGGTCATTCAGCTCCAGCAACACCAATACTCTATTCAATTAAATTCAAAATAAGTAACTGCTAATTATTGATAAAAACCACACCAACAAAATGGTAAGTAATGTGTGAAGCTATTATTAATGCCATATTTATGAGAATGAATATGAGATAGACACTTGAAAATCTATTGCTTGACTTGAAGAGATTAAGTTATTTTTTAGACAATCTATCATTTGTTTCAAATTTGGTACTTATTAAAACAACATAAAAAGAATAAATTTTGAAATTATTTACAAACAATTTGATCTCATCTCTCTTCAATAAATACTTATAATTCTTATAAATGTTAATATTGAATTTTGCACTGTTAAAATGAAACCACATAAAATTCAGAATTCAGTCCTATCACTAGAAATTATGACCATAAGATTTTTGAATTATAAAGAATAGTTGTTTGTAACCTACAATTTATTTATGACTACTAAACTTTAAACAAAATATATATTTTATAGTGCAATAAAATTTAAAATGCAAAAAGTAGAAATATATTCGTTTTTAAATCAAAGGGAGTATTTTCCAAAAAACAATTAAATTACACTCTTAGTTGCAAATACTTTATTCATTTTAATAGTGATAGAAATACTGAACTAGATTCAACAATCAAATTAAAATAATCAGTCTTATTAGCTCGAAAAGAAGATGATAATATATCATTAATTTTTAAGCTTAACACAATATTAGTTCAAAAATGAAACACAATTAGTTAAAAACATATAATTTTCAACTAACCGGGCATATAATTCTCTGCGTACTTTTGCTGTAAATTTATTGACAACACAGAGTGTCGATGCAGCTGCAAAAGACAGGTTGTACAATAAAACGATTTTAAAGTTTCCTAACCACTCTATGCTGCCAAAGTCGCCCAGGAGATCAAAGTTGGTAATACCTACAGAAGAAAAAATTATTTAGTTATGTTTTCTACATAATTTTGTCACGTTGCACTAGAACTACTTATTGTAAATGTGAAGTAATTCTGAAGAGAGTTGGAAGTTGGAAACCTTTGATGTGGCCATCATCTACCGAACTGATGATATTAAAACACTTTGTTTTATGAATTTAAATAAATATTTGACTTACCCAATATTTTTGACAACAAAGGCAATGCAGAACTAATTATCAATAACAAGGCGCAGTTTCCTATTACAAGGCTAAATGGTGTACTCTTAGGTTTCGGCCTTATCTTCTTCATACACGGAGCTGTATAAAGACCTATTGATGATGTCAATATTAAATAGATTATCAGTACTATCTCCAGTGCAGCTCCGAAGGGTCCCAATTTTGATAACGAACTAACTCCTAGAGTAAATTGCTGGAACAAAAAAAATTACCTTGCAAAACTTATATACCAATAATTATCTATTTTCTTACTTTTAAGAATATTTACAAATCTGTTTTTATTGATAGGGTATTACAGTTTGTTCAATTCTACATTTTAAAATATAGAGTGCAAATTTTCTTTCTTTTCTTACTTGGGGTTTACTACCACACTTCTGAACATTTCCCAGACAATCTAAAAAATATCTGGATTTTCTCAAAACAGAAACTTTACGCACATCTGTTTCCTTTTTCAATGCTTCGGATCTTTTTGCGAAACACCATTGTTTTTATTTTATTTTATTTATATTTTATGTCAAAAATACCAACCTTTAACTGTTCCTTTGACGTAAAGTCACAGACGTAAGGTTATTTATTTTTTTTTAAAATCCAGATATTTTTTAGATTGTCTGGGAGATGTTCAGAAGTGTGGCAGTAAATCCCAAATAAGAAAAGAAAGAAAACTGAACGATGCCACAAATAACTTTTAGACAATATAGAGTGCAAACAAAATCGAAATAAGCATAAATGTCGCCACGTGAAAAGTAGAACTATGCGGTAATCATGGTAGCCTGCGATAAAGTTCAAGTATAGAGCAACAATATTATACTAACAATGGGCATATTCATGAAAATTTTCGGAATAATTTACATTCTTCGTTTGAAAATTTATGCAACTAACAGCTCTAGTTGTACACGGTGGTCCAAAATTGTCTCCCGATATGTCTGTGACAGATAGTACATCCAAAAATAAAGGTACTCTTTTATATAAATTTTTTTTTTCCAAAGAAGAATAATAAGGGAGATATACCCCTTTAAAGGAGAGTAATAAATATCAGTGTTTCTGCAATATTTTCCGACCTACTTAAAATATCAAATTCATATTTTAAACTTAGATATAGGCCGTCTGGACTCCAGTTTACATAGTATCAGTAAGACCCTCTCTTCTGGTTAAGGGGTAGTTTTAGGGTGTGACTTTACCCCTAACTTTTTTATTTTTTACAGATTTCTAAAAAATTCTTATAAAAAACTAATTTTCACGTCATTAGAAATAAAAAAGGTATTCTTATTGCATTTCGAAAAACCGAGCCGTTTTTGAGTAATTTATGTTTACAAATCAACGTGCATTTATAACAAAATTCTTATTCTATCTTATTTCATATCTAAATAAGGCATTTCCAGATATTGCCCCATTGCCTACTATCCCACATAATATTTTGTGGATATGTACATTCATAGTATATACATAATATATCAGAATTTGCATGTCATTTTTAAATATACATATTATGTGAAATGTATATGCATATATGTATATCCACCAGTGAAACAGTTTCATCAATGGTGTGCAGACAATGGACTAGTACTGAACCTTAATAAAACACATTTTATGTCCTTCATACCAAAAAATGTATGCAACAATTATAGTACCCTTATTAGTATGAACCAGAAAAGTATTGAGCAAGTAAATGCAACTAAGTTTCTCGGAGTTTTTATTGATCAAAAAATGACTTGGGATGATCATATTACACAACTATCGTCCAAGTTGAGCACCGCATGTTTCATTCTAAGGCAATTAAAAAATACTGTCTCCTTGGACATATTAAAACTGGCTTATTTTGGATTGGTCCAGTCATTACTATGCTATTGCATCAGGTTTTGGGGAAACTCTAGTCATATGCATAAGGCATTTTTAATTCAAAAAAAGATAGTCAGATGCATGGTAGGTGCACACTTTCAATCCCACTGTAAACCTATTTTCAAACAACTCGGAATATTAACCCTTCCCTGTCTGTATATTTTACAGGCGACACTACATATTTATAAACATAAGCAAGATCTGGAAACATATAATACCGTGCATGAATATAGGACAAGGAATGCAGATAGGATATATCCCCCATTTTCAAGACTAACTGTCGGTCAAAATTGTCCCATGTATCAGGGTATCAGATTGATAATGTGCTAGGTCCTCATACACATTTCAGTAGCTTTAATTCTTATAAAAAATCAGTGACCAATTATTTGCTGGATAATGCCTTTTATTCAGCAGAAGACTTCAGCGACTTATAAAGAGGAGACTGGCGATAAGCTGAATTCGTTTGGCCTGAACAATATTACCCAGTTGTTGCCACAATTGCCACAGAGCGGTTGCACAGTTACTTTCGTTTTGTTATTCTACACGGCTTTGCACGCTATTTTGAAGTCTTGTTTGATTTATGTGTCAGCGCGCTTTTCTATCTATTTTCGTGTTAATTCTATTTATCTGGTTAATTATCTGCTTTGTGTTTAAAAACATTATAAATATGGTTAAACAGTGTTTGTATTGTAAAAAAACTTTTGTGTCAACGTCAAATCGTAGTTTTCACATGTAATAGTACAGCGGATTAGCTAACCTATTGTGCACTTTTTGATAAAAGCACCAAATTTGGCACAGAGGTAGACCGATATAATATGAACAATTTTGGATGTGGAGCCATTGGCCAACTGCCCCCTGGCGGCCATTTTCCAAGATGGCTGCCAGTGGACACCCGAAAGACAACAGCAGTTAGATACAATTTGCTGCTGAAGGTTTTAGTGGATGTTTATTGAATGTTTTGAATGAGAGATGGTTTGTAAGTTATATACAGGGTGGGTCAATAGTGCGTTCGTGCGGAGATACAGACTGTATCTTCTGTCTCGTTAGAGATAGAGGCATGGTTCAAAATTTTAATTAAATTGTGAGAAAAAGTACATTTTTTAAAATTATTAACAATTATACAGGGCGATCCGTTAAAGTGGTAGATGAAAGAATATATATTTTTTAAATGGAATGACCCAATTTTTTTATTATGTTTGAATACGACTATGATGGCCTATTCAGTGGTAAAATATTTTAAAAATTTGTTTGATGGTTAATGAATTAAAAAATATTTTTATTGAAAACTGCCGTTTGCAGGTATCATTTTGAAAATTGATTTTGGACTTATTTTTGGAGAGTAATTTTTTTTCTTTGACATGGTAGTAGTGTATGCCATACTTTAACTATTAGCTGATGTAGAAAATATTTTTTTTATACAAGGTGTTCATAAGCGCACTGCTAAATAAATATTCAAACTACCAAAACTCAACTTTTTCAAATGGAACACTCTATATATTTTTATAAAAATTGTGTAATTTTTATTTCTCTGCAACTTTGATATGATATGTCCCATACCTAAAATGAATAATTTTCTAGATGTAGTTGTTTATGTGTAAATAGGTATGTTTTATTCAGAAAAGTCAATGTACAGGGTTATCCAACGAAAAGGCCCACCCTTATATTTCCTTTATTTTTCGAGTTAGGAAAAAATGTTTCAAATAAAAGTTGTAGTGAATCAAATGAACTCATTTAAAACCCCTGCAAAGAATATACAGGGTGTTCCATAAAAGCGGGACAAACCTAAATTACATTTTTTTAAATGGAACACCCTATATTTTTTTACATTTTTCAAATCTGTTTTTTTGTGATTTCAAATATATATATATGTTGTATCTTATCTTTTACTGTTTTTTATTTATTGCAAATTTCGTGAACAATATTATTTATACCACCAGCATCTGCATGCGTATCAATCAGGTTAGCCATGGATGAAAATTTGCTTTTTGAATTTATTCAATTATTCTGTAAGGCATAAGTCTCAAATTAATTGTTTTTCATCCATGGCTAACCTGATTGATACGCATGCAGATGCTGGTGGTATAAATATATTGTTCACGAAATTTGCAATAAATAAAAAATAGTAAAAGATAAGATACAACATATATATATATATATATTTGAAATCACAAAAAAACACAGATTTGAAAAATGTAAAAAAATATAGGGTGTTCCATTTAAAAAAATGTAAGTTAGGTTTGTGTCGCTTTTATGGAACACCCTGTATATTCTTTGCAGGGGTTTTAAATGAGTTCATTTGATTCACTACAACTTTTATTTGAAACATTTTTCCCTAACTCGAAAAATAAAGAAAATATAAGGGTGGGCCTTTTCGTTGGATAACCCTGTACCTTTGAAATTATTTCATAGAAACAAAGACATTTAATTTCAGTTACTTTCAATTTTGTTGCCTCCAGAACTTACGCTAAAAAGGATTCTCACAAAACCCATCTACAAGAAATATCTTCCAAAGGTTTAAAAACAGATTTGAAGAAACAGGTGGCATTTCTTATAAAAAAGTCAATCGTAGAAAAAGGACTACAAATGAAGATAACGACAGTTTTCCATAAAAATATTTTTTATTTCATTAACCATCCAAGAAATTTTAAAAATATTTTACCACTGAATAGGCCATCGTAGTGGTATTCAAACATAATAAAAAAAATTGGGTCATTCTATTTCTTTCATCTACTACTTTAACGGATCGCCCTGTATAATTGATAATAATTTTAAAAAATGTACTTTTTCTCACAAATTAATTAAAATTTTGAACCATGCTTCTATCTCTAACGAGACAGGAGATACAGAAGAAATATGCACTATTGACCCACCCTGTATATAACTTACAAACTATCTCTCATTCAAAACATTCAATAAACATTCACTAAAACCTTCAGCAGCAAATTTTATCTAACTTCTGTTGTCTTTCGGATGTCCACTGGCAGCCATTTTGGAAAATGGCCGCCACGGCCGCAGTTGGCCGATGGCTCCACATCCAAAATTGTTCATACTACATCGGTCTACCTCTGTGCCAAATTTGGTGCTTTTATCAAAAAGTGCACAATATGTTGAAATATCCTAGCTAAACTGCCGCACTATAAGTACATAAAAAGCATATAAATAATTTTAAGTTGTGTTAATTATATTTATATATATAATTATATATAATCTGATTTGGTTAACTGACAGTTTTTAGAAATACTGTAGCAAAAACCAAATTTCGAAATAATTTATAATTTCAGAGTGATTTGCAATTCCTTATTGCCTCCGGAGCCATCTTAATTATTATCAATCATAATATTTGAAATAAAATTTTTAAAATATCTTTTCGTTTTATTATGCCATAAACATTAAAAAAATAGGGCAATTTAATGCTCTAATTACGCCAGTGTAAATCTATTTCTAATTATGTAGTAGCACACAAAATAAAACAAATAACAATTTTATTTGTGAACTTTGCTGTACTTAGTTTTTCTTTTTCATGCTCTACCACCGGAGAATCTGCTGTTATAGTAGATTTTGATGGCGATTCAACAGATACTGTGGAAGAACGTGAATGAGATAATGGTTCTGACCTGAAAATATATTCTTTCTCTTCCTTTTCTTTTTTGGGATTTATTACCACATTTCTTGAGATTCCTATCCAAAAAAGTTGAATTATATTTGAAATAAAATTTTTAAAATATTTTTTCGTTTTATTATGCCATAAACATTAAAAAAATAGGGCAATTTAATGCTCTAATTACGCCAGTGTAAATCTATTTCTAATTATGTAGTAGCACACAAAATAAAACAAATAACAATTTTATTTGTGAACTTTGTTGTACTTAGTTTTTCTTTTTCATGCTCTACCACCGGAGAATCTGCTGTTATAGTAGATTTTGATGGCGATTCAACAGATACTGTGGAAGAACGTGAATGAGATAATGGTTCTGACCTGAAAATATATTCTTTCTCTTCCTTTTCTTTTTTGGGATTTATTACCACATTTCTTGAGATTCCTATCCAAAAAAGTTGAATTATATTTGAAATAAAATTTTTAAAATATCTTTTTGTTTTATTATGCCATAAACATTAAAAAAATAGGGCAATTTAATGCTCTAATTACCCCAGTGTAAATCTATTTCTAATTATGTAGTAGCACACAAAATAAAACAAATAACAATTTTATTTGTGAACTTTGCTGTACTTAATTTTTCTTTTTCATGCTCTACCACCGGAGAATCTGCTGTTATAGTAGATTTTGATGGCGATTCAACAGATACTGTAGAAGAACGTGAATGAGATAATGGTTCTGACCTGAAAATATATTCTTTCTCTTCCTTTTCTTTTTTGGGATTTATTACCACATTTCTTGAGATTCCTATCCAAAAAAGTTAATTTATCTAAAAAATATTCAAATTAACCAGTTTAAAACTGGGAAATAACCTCTACGCCTTTGACGTGAACAAGACTTTCAAATAGCGTCGCAAAACCGTGTAGAATAAACAAAACGAAAGTAACTGCGCAACCGCTGTGTGGCAATTGGGCATCAACTGGGTAATATTAATCAGGCCAAACAAATGCAGTGGATACATAGGCGATCTCCAGTCTTGTATTATTAAGTCGCTGGAAGACTTTATGACATAGATTTGATGTATGTATTTTCACATGTGTATTTTTATGTGTGTTTTTTATGTATGTGTGATGTGTATTTTTTTATGTATGTACGTTTCTATGCTTCATATATATGTGCTATATTTAATATCTGTTAATAGTTTTAAGTATTATTTTAAATTACCCCTATGTCTAACATATATTATAGTTCCATTTGTATTGACTAGCCCGATAGATTTATAATTTTAATTGTAAATTTGAGTGGTGAATAAATCTATCTATCTATCTATCTATCTATCATATACCTTGTACATATTTGAATGTATATACATTTTAGGTATATTATTTAAAATAGTTACTGATATAAAAAAAATTGCAGTCAACACGTATTTATAAAATTTTAAAAGCAACTCCCAAATTTTATGATTTCATAAAAAAAGTATATGTATTTACATATAGGTACAACACAGCACAAGCGGGATATGGGATGACAAATTAAAATACCTGGATATCCCAGGATGTAAAATCACTAGAGAAACTTTTGAGGATGTCCTATTTTAGGAGGTCCCAAAGGCAATACATTTTAATATCATGATATCCTTTTATTGGAGACCAATAGCAATCCCGAATTGTCTCTATTTTGACAATAATTGTATAGGATGACATCGAGATGTCTTAAAATTAACTTCGTGTACAGGATATCTTGTCATGCTGTGATTTTGGTCTTCCCCGTCGCGAACAGATGGCGCGAGAACTCACTGGCCAAATAGGAGCCGCTATAATAATAATAATGTTTATTGAAGTAGGCCTAAGTCCTAATATATAATACATACGATGAATAGTAGTTATGAATATAACATTGTTAATATAACATTTACATAATGCATAAGACTATAAAAATACAAACTATATCTCTTAAATATAACTTACTACTAATAAATTAATAAATCATCTTGTTCTAATGTGCTCATTAATTTTAGATTTAAATTCTTGAAGAGTTACTGAATTTTTTACAGAGATAGGGAGTTTATTATAATCATCTAAACCTTTATAAAACAACATTTTTGAAAAATTTTAAGAACATCAGTGAAGACGATAATAAACAAGCCGATGCGATGGCCTCTCATGGATGGACTTCCAATTTTGTAATTTATTGTGTTAATGAGAGTCCCTGTCCTGACGTGATGTATTGTGGATCGGACATCAGACTTTGATGTTGGCTGGGCCGAAATTCGAAATAATTACGGATTACGGCTGCCGGCCGGCGCATTTTAGTATTTTAGTTAATATACAGATTGCGAAAGTCCTCATCTTGACGTAGGACCTAAATTTGGCGCTTAGTTTTGTTTAGTATCGCAGCTTTAATGTGTAAACAGTTCGAGACGCTAGCATACGGCGACCAAGGACGGACATGTACGAGCAGTAAAGCACTTGTTTCTAGGCAGCGGCACTTCACGTCGTATGTATTTTGAGGTTGGCTATGTCAAGATGGGAACTTTCGCAATCTGTATGCTGTGTATGTAAATTTCATATACATTAGATGTACAGGATATGTAATGTATATCCATATATTATACAATCATGTACTTGATGTACGTTTTATATGTAATGAATGTACATGGTATAAGTTTATGTACATTCTATGGATATAGAATGAATCTGGAAGTTGACAACAAACCAATATTTAATGTATGTTAATTTCACATCCATCAGATATATATAAAATAACTCCATCAGGGTATATACATATCCATAAAAGGCATATGATATGTATATACACTGTATATAATTTTGCCGTGTGGGATACTAGATGGAGTAGAATAACGCTCTGTTATTTTTCGGTCGTAATGAGATTCGTTTGTTTCTTGAACCACTTCTACGGGAGTATTTATTTTTCGGAGAGAAAAAAGTTGTCTTACCTCCTCTGTTAATCAATTTTTCAGCATAATTTGCATTCTATGTTATATCAATAATTTTTTTGAACCTAGGACCAAGAAATCTAGCTTTCGCTACAATTTTATTATATTCAAAAGATCCCAGCGTTCGTGTAATCAAGTTAATTAAATCGACTTTTATTGATTCACCCACCTCAGTTTTAGCAATAATATTCTTTGTTGTGAATTAAAAACCACGAATTGGAGGAATTATTATAGATATCGCTCGATACCTTTCACATGATAGAGTAACTGTCAAGTCATTTACAGACCTCAATATTCTTACGCAATCCTCAATAATTTCCCATTCATCAGAATCAAAGAATTTTGGAAATTTTAATAAATTTGGTACGCACAGTGGATCTTTTAATTGTAAAAGTCTTTACAGCATAATAAAACACGAATTCCATCTTGTCGGAACGTCTTGTTTGACCTTTAATAAAGGTAAACCCATTTGCTGTCAGACTGACCTATGTTTATTGCTTGCAAGAGAACTATGTTTAAAGCGACCAACCAGATTTCTACATTTTCTTAAGATGATGGTTATTTTCCTGTATCAGCATTTCAAATGTCTGAAGTTACGGACATATATTTAACGGAATTCAATATTTTTTTTTAGGACTGATGCCGCCGCTTTTGTACACACACTTGGCTAGAATTTCATTGGCCAATTTTTTCCTGTTCGGGAGTTGATATAGTGGCTGTAAGATTTTTGAATATTCTAAAAATCCTTCATTTTCTACAAAGAAAGTGGTTTGAAATCATTCTCATTAATTTTAGAAATTTCGAAATTTCTAAATCAGAAAGATAATTTTTTTTCCTTGAACCGTAAAATTTTAATCCTTTAGCAAGCTTCTTATTTCTGGTACAGCGAGTAATTCTTGATTTTCAGAATTAGAGTGTTGGGGCCGAGATGAGATGTCATTTGCTCTTGAACTTTCAGCATTTTTGTTATCAGACGGGATATTTTCACTTGTAGAAAACTATACAGGATGAATCCAAATCAGGTGTTGTTTTAAAGTAGTAGTTCCCTCATTTTTTGCAAAGTTGACAAGTAGTAATTTTATAATCTATTTTTTAAAGATATATCCAAGCGAAAGATGTTTTACTGCTAGTACGCATTTTTCAATCCGTTAAATATCCAATTTTTAGTACAATATAACAGTGGATAAACAAAACAACTAAATTAAATGCTGCTTGCTGCTAAAAACTAACTAAAGTACAGTGCATCAAGAATAGCTAGGTGGGTGAAGTAGTCCTCGCCTTCTGTTGCACGCTGTATATAATAGTATCTATAGGATATAGGATATAATGCGTTCTTGCTTCCTGATTTGTGCATACTGCAGTAATGTTTACCCACCTCGCTATGCTTGCGGCACTATATTGGCGTAGTATACGAGTGACCCGATATAATTATTTGCAAAGTATTTTCGTAATAAACTTTCTCACAAATCGATTAAAAATATTGACATTTCTGGCAAAATTTCTGAAAGTAAAAGTCAATATTTCTATGCATCTAGTAGTTGCCAGGCAACGAAATATAACTGTTTATTTTTGTACTGCCAGGAAATATTATTTGGAAATAAATATATCATGGTTTTTTCAAAATTAAACAAGAATTTAACTTCTGTCGTTTTGTCAATGATTTGCAGAAAAATAGTACGTATACCTCATAAAAAACCAGACTCCTGGACTCTGTGTTGCTTGGCGAGGCGCAGGTCGAGAAACTTTACGGTAGTCCGGGAATATTAGGCTTTTCATACTTCCTGCTAGGTATACACAATATTGTTTGTAGTTTATTTGTGGCGGATAGTTAATATTCATTAAACTTATTTCTGGGAATCACGCCAAATTCTAAAAAAATAAATAGAAATAAGAAAATGGCCAAAATATGTCAAGATAAAGTGTAATATCAAAGGCAAACCTCAACAGTTTGCCCGAGAAAACCACTGTATATAGTTCCAAATGAATATAAATACAATATTGTTATCTAAAATTCGTATCAGTGGTTTTCTAGTATTTTACACTAGAAAATATAATAACAAAATGTATATTATATAATATATATATATGTAAAAAACAATTATAAAATAATAACTTATCTTAACAGAACGTTTCGAACCAAAGTCTAGGTCCTTTTTCAACTGTGATAACAAAAAATGCTTTGTTCAAAAAACCTAGACTTTGGTTCGAAACATTCTGTTAAGATAAGTTATTGTTTTATAATTGTTTTTTACATATCATATAGGGTGGTTCAGAATTTACCGATTAAACTTCGGGAACTAATAGAGTACGTTAAAATAAATGGACTTTCTTTAATAAACTCATATCTAAAACCGCATAGTTTCTGAGATACAGGGCGTCAAAGTTTAATTTAAAAAAAAATATTTTTTTAAATATGTTCTTAATTAGTTGAGGTATTTTAACGAAACTTTCTTGACAAATTAACAGTAACAAGTAACGTTTTCCGTAAAAAATTCGACTCGCTAATTTATACAGTGGCGGAGTATTTAAGAATCTAATTTATAGCTTTGCAGAACGTTTTCTGAACCAATTTTTTGGACAAAGCGTTGGGTTATGACAAAAATGACAAGAATACTTTTTTATTAAGAAATAATTGTAGTTTTTAAAAATGTTAATTTTTTAAAATTTATCCAGTGGTATAATCACTATTTTTTAACAAGTAAAAATAAAAAAATTGAAAACTCCGCCATTGTATAAATTAGCGAGTCGAATTTTTTTCGGAAAACGTTACTTGTTACTGTTAATTTGTCAAGCAAGTTTCGTTAAAATACCTCAACTAATTAAGAACCTATTTAAAAAAATATTTTTTTTAAATTAAACTTTGACCCCCTGTATCTCGGAAACTATGCGGTTTTAGATATAAGTTTATTAAAGAAAGTCCATTTATTTTAACGTACTCTATTAGTTCCCGAAGTTTAATAGGTAAATTCTGAACCACCCTGTATATCTATATATTATACAGGGTGAATCTTGAGTGGCGGCCATATTTTTGGGGTTAATAGTACTAGTCGTCATGAACATGAATCCGAATTTTTTTTTTTGTAGGTTGTAAAATGGCCGAGTTATGAATTTTTTAAAAAAATTCGCGATTCATGTATAATTCTTGTAATTCTGGCGCCGCTGGGCAAGCACTTGCTGCATTACGTGTGGCTGGTCGACAGTGTTGCCAAGTGTAGATGATATAAAACCAATCGATTACATTTTCACTTTTCATTAATAATCCAGAGATACCCAATCACGAGAGAGAGATAAGGGTACCTAGTGAAAATGAAAAATTAATTAATTCAATTGGATAAACAGGTTTATTGAAATACACAGTTTTAACTTCCATAATGAAAATTGTAATACAAAACAAAATGAAAAAGCCGGCTGCATAGTCTGCATAATTTTTATGACACAAAATGAAAAAGATTTTAAAAACAGAATTAGTTTATAGGAATTTTACCACCCGTCAGCTGTTAGAGTCGCTGAACTCTTTACAAACTATGTCACTGACCTAGTTACAAGCAGGTGCATTAACAAAAAAGAGCGATAAAAAAAAGGTTATCCTGAAATGCAAAAGCCGCGCACGGCGAAGCGTGCCAGTTGTTTTTCTATGTTTTAGTTTTAGTTTTTAGTGTTAGTGACCAGTCAGACAGCAGCTAGTGTGGTTTATTGTGATTATAAAATTAAATAGTATAAGTTTTTAGTGAAATTTATAAAAGTGGAAGTTTTGTGTTTGTGTTTAATAATTGAGTGAGGTGTACCTTCTACGTGTGTGTAGTTTTATTTTAGTGGTGTTTTAGAGGCGACTTTTATCTGTGGGGGCACATGAAAAGTTTGGTGTACACGACTCCTGTCAACAACGTTGAAGAATTACGGGAAATAGTAGAAAACGCTGCGAATTACATAAGGCAGAATACGGACTTCAATAAAGTTAGAGATTCTATAATGCGGCGAGCTACAGCGTGTTTGGAAAATAACGGAGGACAGTTTCAACACCTGCTATGAGAAATGCCGATCCAAGATAAGTAAAGATTTATTGTTATTAGAAAAAATAATTTTCTGTTCATTATTTGTTAACTAAGTATTAAGTTTTTTAGTTATTACTTTTTTTATTGTTACACTCACGGAGAATAGTTTTTTCTTTGTTATTGTTTAGATAGTTCATTTTATTTAGTTTCTTGTTTGCTTTACTATTAAATTCCCCGTATATTATTTCAATCGTGAAGTTTGGCAACAACGCACTGTTCAAGACAGGCGTGTGCGTCTCAGTTATTAGACGTTACTCTCGCTAGCGCATTCCACTGGCGGGGTACCCAAATTCAAATAAAAAAGGTTTAAACAATATTCATTTTTCATAGCGCGTTAAAAAAAAAAAAATTTGTAGTTTTGTGTTCCCATAGTTGAACGGAGTCGCCTCCTGTAAATATGGCCGCCACTCTAAGATTCACCCTGTATAATATACATTTTGTTATTATATTTTCTAGTGTAAAATACTAGAAAACCACTGATACGAATTTTAGATAACAATATTGTGAATATTGTATTTATATTCATTTGAAACTATACACAGTGGTTTTCTGGGGCAAACTGTTGAGGTTTGCCTTTGATACTACACTTTTATCTTGACATATTTTGGCCATTTTCTTATTTCTATTTATTTTTTTAGAATTTGGCGCGATTCCCAGAAATAAGTTTAATGAGTATACACAATATACTATTGTTTTGAAATGTATGAGTATTAGTGGTTTTATTGAAGATTTAAGAAAGAATACAAAAATGTGTAATAAAATATTACCTTCGAACTACTTGGTAGTGCTTTTATGCCTATCAGCAAAGACAGTGTGTTTTGTACCACTAATAATACAGCTATTATCGTCAAACCTAAAAGGAGTAACATCGCAATTGGATAAACAACATTTCTTCTCAAGGAAGAAGTGTGTCTTTGTTTATCTGAAAAAATAAATAAAAAAATTAAGTTCCCAAGCAGTGTCTCACCCTAATTTAATTAGTGTTAGTACAGAGCTTTCATAAATGATCGCAAACTATTAACCAAAAATAGGCAACCAGATATAGTTTGTTTTCTTTCTGCATATACCGGGTGCCACAGGATACTGGCTCACCCCTTTAATTCCTTTATTTTTTAACTTTTCCATTTGAAATTTGGGGGGCATAAACTACCGTTTAAAATGTATTTTTGCACATAACAAACACTATGGTACCACTTCCGGTTTATCCGGATATTACCTCAACTTTCGATTTTCAAATGGAACACCCTGTATATTTTTACATATTTGGATGCAGGGCAACATTCTGCATACACCATGTAAGTTTCGCGAATTTTTGAGCCGATGTTCAATTTTTACAAGCATTTTAAGAAATCCGTCTAGAGTGCTTTGGAATTCCAAAATTCGTTATACGGTAGGTAAACTTCAAAGGAAAAATATAATTTTTGCTAACAATAAACTGTTTACAAATGTCATCATTCTTTTGTTTTATAATGTGTCAATTCGCAGTGCAAAGGTAACTATGTTAAGGTTCAATAAAAGTTATTTTGAAAGTGGCTTTTATACTTTTAAACGAATGAAATAAAATTGAAAATAAATAGCACAGATATGAAATAGATATCAATGAAATCAGAAAGAAAATTATAATTTTTCAAACACTATGAGCCACCACCTTCCCATTTGAAAAAAAAAAGTTTTCGATAAAAAAGTGATATGTTCAACTTTGGAGGCTTCGCAAACAGTTGTTAGTGAAACGAAAAGAACAATTATATTTTTCCTTTGAAGTTTACCTACCGTATAACCAATTTTGGAATTCCAAAGCACTCTAGACTTATTTCTTAAGATGCTTGAAAAAATTGAACATCGGCTCAAAAATTCGCGAAACTTACATGGTGTATGCAGAATGTTGTCCTGCATCCAAATATGTAAAAATATACAGGGTGTTCCATTTGAAAATCGAAAGTTGAGGTAATTTCCGGATAAACCGGAAGTGGTACCATAGTGTTTGTTATGTGCAAAAATACATTTTAAAAGGTAGTTTGTGCCCCCCAAATTTCAAACGGATAAGTTAAAAAATAAAGGAAATATAGGGGTGAGCCAGTATCCTGTGGCACCCGGTATAACACCGTTAAGTGTTTGTATGGGTGCCCAATTCTGTGGTCACGTGGTTTACAGTCATTTATGAAGACTCTTTATTAAATTAGTTATATTGAGCCGTGTTCACGTGTAAGAATTGGAAATAAATGTTGCACAATCAAATATTTTTTTTACGTTTGAATTAAAAACGTACCTAATGTTTTTCTCCTTTCCTCAATAGCAATTAATCTGGTTCCAAGTCCTGTCTGCAATTCTCCATTCCTTAACCTCAAGAGGCTTTCTGGTAATTTATAATCGTCATCTATTATTGGACCATTTATTCCTAATGACATCGGGGCTGGACTTACATAGGATTTCCCAGTATTTTGGGCATGTTTCAGTCTTCTACGTAGGCTCTCTTCCTCCATAGCACAGGCAAAATATTCCTCGTTAATATCACGAAGAAATTGGGGTTTTATTAGGAACTGTCCGACAACGTCAAATAGGCGGACAAAACCCAAAGGAGTACATACTAGATAACAAAAAAAAAACAGAAATAACTAGAATATGTTGTTAGTTTTACATATTTTGTGGTTCAGTTTATATTTTTAATTCCTAAAAGTACAAGTGTGGGGCCTAAACCTAAGAAAACATTCAAATAAACTTATGCTCCATTGAAGATATGTACAGATTCAAATTCAAGTATTTTGCGCTTTGACTAATTTTTTTAAATCAAATTACTAAAGCCGTTCATAAATTATTAAACAAATACAAACCTTAATTTTTAGCTCTCCATAATGACTTAATAAACAACTTTAGAGCATAAGTATATACAAACTACTATTCCTAATAATAAATATTTGGGGATTAAAAACTGAATCACTTTTATATTTAAGTATGTACAAACTTGGAATAGTTGGAATATAAGAAAAAAATGTAATTTGTAAATACGAGTTAATGATTTGCTAAATATACCTATCTGCCTATGTACGTAAAATACCATCTGAAATCAAACATATAACAAGTAAAAACTAAAGCCAGGTTTTTAGAGGTTTTAAAAATTCATAGACAAAACTTACCCAAAAGCATCAGTACTCCAAGAAAGGAAATGCACGAATAAAGAAAAGGCAAATAATAACTCCACAGATCTAAAATAAGAAAATTTATGTTAAGTATTTAACTTTTTTGTTCTATGATAAATAATGATTAACTTACTTAATATCGTCTGTATACTGGACTTATCTTTATCAATAAGGGCTGATATAACATATGTCATTCCTAAGACAACCATTCCTAAAAGGGATAGCACAATGAAAGTCTCATAGACTCTAGCCATCAAGCCTTTGCGGTGACCAAAGAAACCCTCGGATTCCGTAAAGAGATAAGCAAAAGGTAGTAAAACGAAAAGGGACAGGTTGGAGAAAAGAAATACATGGTTCCAAAGACCTGTAAATAATACAATATGTAATATATTACACGAAGGACCGAACACACATATACCGGGTGACCACGGATCATGGTAAACCCCCGCATTTTCACCATTTTTGAGCTATCCAAATGAAATTTTGCAGCAGTAATGTACGTCCAAAAAAACTCATTCACCTGTCAAAGTTACGTCTTTTAATTGTTTCTTCCACGGCTAGTGTGATAAATAGTATAATATGTTGTGTTCGATGATTTTTTCCCTATTTTTATTATTTGCACGTTGCAGATTTATCAAGGATGGGCACATCAATGGATTCCATATAAAATGTATTTATGGTATCGGTTTATCATGATATCTTTTGGGAAAATGGTCAAAATGGACAAAAAGTGATTTGGTCAAATTTGAATGCAAGCCAAGACGCTATTTTTATATTTTTTTTGTCGATCTAATTTTTTGGGAGTTATACCAGTACATTTGAACCAAATTAGACCAATCATGGCACTCTAGATTAATAAATGAAATTGGTTCTAAAAAAAATCAAGTGGGCTTAAAGAGTCCCCAAAATAGTTCTATCGTACTCAGAATTTTCTCAGTATTCCAAAAATGCAATAATATACAGGGTGTTCCATTTAAAATTCCAAAGTTGAGGTCACTTCCGTCGAAACCGGACGTCGAAAAAAAAATCGGATGGGCCAAAATGAGTCTTTTAGGACGTTCATTACTGCTGCAAAATTTCATTTGGATAGCTTAAAAATTGTGGAAATGGTGGGGGTTTACCATGATCCGTGGTCACCCGGTATACATTTTTTCTTAGACATCTGAAGCGATAAGAAATTTCTATCGTTTTTATATTTAAAACTCTACAAATATTTTATTTATAAATTATATATACAAAGTTAAATACATTTTTTTAAGCACATGCCCCTTATGCCCTTTTTGTCTATAAACAGACAGCTTTTTTATATAGAGTTGGATTTTTTTAGTTTGGACTTAAGACAAAAATGATTCTACAGAAACATTTACCAATATACGTAGATAAATTATTAGTAAGACCATAATATAACTCAAAACTAACCTTGTATAAGCGATGAGTTTAACCATTTTATGTAATAGCTATTAGGATAGTTGACAAGAACTTCGTTTGAAACAATTGAAATAGGGAGCAGTAAAACTGCACCTATGGAAACTGCCAGGGAAAATGTGCACAACCAAGTGCTTATTCGATAAACGGTCACTTCATCTTCATCTGTGCTGTAGTAGTCTTCCCTACCTCTTCGTTTAAAACGGCCTAACAAGGCGAAACTTGACAAGTATAAGAGAAGAAATAGTAGAAGGAAGATCTGGAAAAAAAAATTATAATTCAAACACATTACTTTCAAAATTAATCATCAGATGAGAGTGCATTTTACATTCAAATATTAGACAAAAATGCAATAATATAACATTACATCACATGTAATTACCACCCTCTTTATCCCAGAAGGCTCTAGTAGAAGAGCCTTGTGAGGGAGGGGGCTACACATTTAAAGACAAGGGACACACACATCCAATATCCGTGTATAATGGAAAAATCCCTCTCACAGTATTTTCCATTGCCACGACCAGGAATCGAACCCAGGAATTTTGGGTGACAGGAAGGTACGCTACCATCTCGACCATCACTCATATATTAATAACAATATTTCAATATTTGTAATATGATTAGTGATTACAAATAAAATATAAATTCATCCATGTACAGTCACAGTGACAATAAAATAATTTGCCCAATGTGTCTTCTGCGCAACCACATTCCTACATCGGTGATAGAGTGATTACAAATAAAACACACTTTACATTGACAAATAATATTGCAAATATACAACAGTTTGTATCAGTGTTTCTTGGCGGAGTTGCGCATGCGCAAGCCTGGTATGCCCGCCCCGTATGCCTAGATATTTTCCTCGATATTTTCACTATACTACATCGTTGAGTGAAAGAGAATTATTTCACTCAACGATTACAGCTAAAGTCATAGCAATTTTAGATTTAGATTTTATGAGACATACAAAAGTACAGAATTACTTATGGGTACGCCTACGTAAAAAAAGGCTTAAGCATCGAAACAAGTTTTTAAATACAGTGATAAATGCATCCATGGGTTATCTCGTTCTTATCCCGTAATACTACTAAGAGATAAACGCATTTGATGATTATATCAATTATTATACTTGTTGCAGAAAAACAATATATACAGGGTGGTACGCTGCCTTCAGTAAGAAGAAATAAATGCAACCTAGTAGGGCAGGCAAATAAATGCATGTGAATGATGGGTCACTGTCAGTTTTCGATGTACAAAGATTATACTTGATCATGCGAATATAATCGAATATAATACTTAATAGAAGATCGCGTGCGGACACTTCACGCCTTTGACCTAGACCAATTTCCGCGAGTATGGCCAATATGGGCTTAATTTAAGTTTATCGGAGCATATTATCTTCCTAAAACAGGGTGGCCACCTAAAAAAAGAAGGCATCGAAGAGACGATCGCGCTTATAATTAATATGATTAAACTAAGACACATTGCACCAAACTTTTATGAACTGCTTTCAAATAATAAAATGAATGAATAAATAACCTTCTCTTGATATTTGTACTAAGATTTGCAAAAAATTTCACGAAGGTTTATCATTTGAGCACGTTGGTTTAAAAATTGATTTAGGGTATCAGATGGTAAAAAACATAATGACCTTACACGTGCATGATAAACAAACAATTTTATATTATTTAAAATTAGAAGATAGCTAAGTTGTAAGCAATTCTAAGATATTTTTAATACCTTTTCTAATAAAACTTTGTGAATTACGACATGTACTAATACACGCTTGCACACGCATATGAATAAGTTCAAAGTTCTCACGTTATATTCGATCAAATAACTAACGTATAAATAACGAATAAAATGTGGTTAAATATTAAAAATGTTTTCTTTTTAATTTTTACAGTATAATAAAAAAATAAATCATCATATAAAAATTATGACTTATGAGTAAAATGAAGATAGGTACCTACACTCTCAGAAAGCCTATATAGGTCATAATTTGCAGATATATTCTACACAAAAAACCAGGTTATTTTGTTTAATAAATGTGTCCTAAAATGCTTCGTTTCAGAGTTACAGGGTGTTTACTTTTCATGGAACAAAAAATGGTTGGCCCTAATGGCCCTATGTCTCAAAATAATCAGTATACATACTACAGCAATGCTGCAAACGATTATGACTGGTTTTGTGACAGCGTTTACTGTCATTTGCATTAAAAATAAAAAAATCTAGGTCCGGCTTGACAAAAAAATTTACAAAATCTTTCATCCACAAACAATAGTATCTGAATTTTTAAAATTTGTTTCCATATTTTGAAAAAGGGATGAAAACTGAATTTAACCATGTAAATACTTTTTATTTTGCAGCAGAAAATTTTACTATAAAAATTTCTGGTTAAAATTGTATTTTGAGCATTTTGGGGGTACACAATGAAATGAAACATATACAGGGTGTTGTTTTGAGAACGGAAGATTTTGCAAATTTTTTTGTCAACAAGGATCTGGATTTTCTTTCTTGTTAAAGCTACACCACAACACACATGCGGCATTCGGCGAAAGGCATTTGGCGAAAGGCGAACGCTTTGATACACACATTTGTTTATTTGTCGAATGACAAGCGAATGTGGGAAACACGAATATTTGGGTACAGTTTTGTTATTTGTCAGAATGGACAATGACATATAAGTATGTATATTAATTGGAATAGCAGCTTCTGTTATTATGTGCTGTAAAAGATGTAAAATTTCGGAAATTTATGAATGTTGCGAATATTCGCTGGAATTTATGGAAATGTATGGAAATATTAGGAAATTTTCATTTTTTATATCAGTTTTTTAATTATTGTACTTTAAACCTATTTATAAAGAAATACAACATTATATAATGCCTTTAAAATTTAATTTATTGCACGTAAAAGACACATAAAACGTTTTTATAAAGAAATAAATATATAAATAGTATAAAAAATAAAAACATTCTCTTCAACAACAGAAAATAACGAGATTATTTGAAAAATAATACATAAATATTTAAGAAAATACTAAATAAATAATAAATAATATGCTCATATTTATTATTTATATTTAATCATTATTCATTACACTCATTACTCATTACCGGACCGGGATCATCACACTCCATTACATCTATAGTCTTCTCCGATACTAAAATCGGTGTCATGTAATGACATTTCAAATAAGTGTCAGTGTCGTCAGTACTGTCAAAGTTTACATGTCTTTATCAGTATTAGCAATGACAATGTAAACTATAAAGACATGGAACGACATTGTTGTAATTGAAGCAAGAAAATGTAGAAAATGCGGTTGGACACTGCCAGAGAAATTCATGAATTTATTGTCCAATTTATTGTAGAACTGTTTCTGTTTTACACTTGTGAAGAAATTCATGAACTTATTTTACAATACTGTCACTGAAGCAGTTGTACCAACCAATTTGAATTATTTCAAATTTGACGGATCGCTAAATATTTGAGGTTAGCTAGTGACAACAACAGAATAAACATGGTATAAGGAGAATGGTATGCCCGCACGGTGACGTCACTCAGTTTAAAAAGTGGCAGGGGTGATATCACAATTAACCTCAAAAATATGTATTTTCTAAAATTTTCGAATATTATGACAATTTTATTAAAATTTCTACTTGATTTCTGTAGTATCAACTAAAATCTTGTTCAGTGCATTATTAATAAAGTTTTAATTGGCTTAATCTAATAAAATAAGATGTCTTTTGTTAGTTGGAATTCAAACCTAAAATTAGTAGTCTATTTTTAATATTTTTTCCACTCTAAGCGATCTATCACAATTTATTTTCCTTTTACGACAGTCAAGAAACAGCACCAGACATATTAACAGTTGAAACTACATCAGATCTCCAATTTCTACTGTTTCTGGGGGGAATATAACAACATCTGCTGTATTAAAGAAATTTCAAAATCTGTTGATTCTGTTGGGTTGAAATCAATAGAAAAAATACGTGCTATAAACAGACAATAGGCAATGAAAAGGATAAACCGGCGAAATTAAAAATTAACCTGCTATTTTTCGAATTAATTTTATCGTTCATCCATATACTATCGCGAGCTTTTCAACGCGGAAAAATTTAAAATACTTGATGTCAGTACCTTTTTATCATCGTGCAATAATTGTTACACCTAGCCACAGCCCACAGCACAAGCAAGTGCTATTCGTTAACACTAACTTCTTCAAGTGTTATCTTATTGTGCTAAAAATTTGATGTTGGTAGTCCTGTTATTCAAGGTAACTTCACGAGAAAATAGAACAAGTTCTAATTTATGAATAAATTGGTGAATTTATTGAACGTCCAAGTTGGTGTTTTACATTAGTAAAACTTCTTCATAAGCGACTTCATGAATTTATTCATGAATAAATTGTTAATGTAATACAGTCATTATAGATGTATTTCCGAAAATGCTTCCTAACCGAAGTTGCACTTTTCCGCACGCTAATAGAAAAAAAATCAAACGATGTTGTAGCCATAGCTTTGTTTGTCATCAAAGTGTAGTGCAGAAAAGTGTAGGTTTAAAAGTGTACAAAATGTTAACTAGTGCAGATGTGTAATTCTATAACAAACAACTTTAGAGTGTACGTACTCTTGTCAGAAAATCAACATAACCTATAAATAATAGCAATAATAGATTCACTACCAGTATCTTCACTCTCATCATTAAATAATTGTGACAAAATCACATTATTTCAATTCATACCTCTGTCAGACAACCCGTTTCAGTAAATCTCAAACTTCAAACCACAGAACAGCGTCAAACTTCAACTCAGGTGCCTGCGCTGCACTATCGACACTCGTTACACCTCCTCAGGAGTCAGTGTCAAAAGTGCAAGAAAGTGTACACTATACTGGTATACCAAACGGCTAGCACTGTCTGCACTAATTTATAACAAACGACTTATTGGCAAAAAGTGTAAAAAAGTGTACACTAGTGGCTGATGACAAACAAAGCTCATGACTGTCTGATTTTGAGGTTTCTCAGTCACATAACAAGAGTCATATTCTTTTCAGCTGCCCCGGTGTCCAGGGCACCAATTTTTGCATTCTTTTGACTGCCCTAGTGACGTAATGCTTCACCAGGGTTACCTCCCCTACCTTCCCAAGCTTAACCAGCTCTGTAGTTGGGTATGCTTGGGTGAACTTCTATGCTTGGTAATTTAATGATATAACAATAAGTTAATAACATATGAAATTATAGTACAGGTTACGTTATAGGTTATAAATTTCATTAAAACCAAACAAAACCAAAAATATTAATCTTGAAATTAATGGCATCGGGCAGATGAATAGAATACTTTGAATTTGGCACTTTTTGTGACGTCAAAATGACGTATTTTACCACCTCCAACTGCCCTAAACAACTGCACTTAGGTAAAGATGGGCAGCCGAAAAGAATTTGACTAATAATTAACTTCGCAATTAACAAACGTCAAGTCAAACAGTAGCATATTTTTAAAGTAAAGCCTAGTTTTTTAACTGAGAAAAACGTACTTACCACGCTCGTAGGAAAAATATGCGTAGGTATCTTAAACATGTGTAACAGAATTTTTATCCCTATCGCAATAGAGAAGACACATTCTTTATCATATTATGCTCTTATTCGTTCACTGCCACGTCATCGTACGTTCGCAATAAATAATATTGCCTTCTACTTCTCTTCTCTTTGCGTTAGTTTGTTTTTTAGCCATTGTAGTTTCAAGCTCAATCTACAAATTGCAGATCCTAACTTCAAAAATTTAAACAAGTAAAGTACCATATATCTGTTTCAGACGATTGACTGTTGCTTTTGTTTATAATCAACAGCTATCCTTCGTTTATAATAAACAGCTATCCTTCGCCGACATTTGTTTCATGATCTGCCTAGGATTTTCATGAACTGACGAGTTTCGTTGTTTCGCCATGTGATCCACACGACATATTGTACACGATAACGTCGATTATTTCGATAGAATTTGGTTGATGGTAGTCTATGAGTATGAGTTTTATCTATGACTATTTCCGGCCGTTGAGAGCTATCTCCAGCCGTTAAATGAAGAAATTATTTCTTCAGAAATGCACACTTTCAGTACCAAAAAATGTCAGTCATGACTTGCAAATCTTTCGAAAGAAATTGATAAAATTTGGCATGTGTGCTACATTTCTGAAGTGATATACCAAATTTTAAATAATTCTTATAAGGAAGTATCGTATTTTATTCCAGATTATTCTTAATGTTTACAATTAATATTTAAATATATATTCGAGAGATAAAAAAATGTTTGATAAGACAACACAAATTTTATAAATAATGTGATGATACAATTGTAAATATGATTTGCTATAAATATATAATTTGTAATTACACGATGTAGGATGCAGAAATAGATAGGTACCTATCCTGTTTTTACTTCATTTCCAATAAAATTTATAATCCATTATTAATTTAAAAGATTGTATATTGTATTAAACAAGAAGTGATATTAAAATATGCCAAACAAAATTCGGATAAGGCCGAGGAAGATGATTTGGCCGAGGTGGACACAACATTTTCTAGACAACTGTCTTAAAAAGTAAAATAAAAATAAGTATCAGTGAGGTCGAGTAGTAAGGAACAAATTCAATATCCTCAAAACGCCGAAGTTTTGGAAAAATCGCTTGGACAGGTCGATTTTGATTTTATATTAGGCTCGATATTAGGCCTATTTTAGAAATATTTTTTATTCTACAAGACGTCCCAAGAAAGCTGGGCAATGATCAACTTTGATTTTTCAAATAGCAACCCCCAATTTTTGTGGTTTTGCCTTGGTTTTTACATTTTTATCATAAATCGATAAAAAAGTGACGTGCAAAAAAGCTGAACAACAAATATAATCAGGTACTAATAGTAATATGTTCATTCTGTTCAAACAAAATGCGCTTCGGGTTCTCAATCATTACAATAAATAATGTTGACACTTCATAAGTAGTAATACGAGTAGACAGTAGACCAAAGTTCTGCCAAACAAGGTTGCGTAGTTTAGAACCAGTATTGGTTGGCAGATGTCCATTTAGTCCAAGCAAATAGGTAGGTTGTCGTAAAAATGTGACCGAAGGGTGATCTCTTCGGGAAAAGTTGTATTGAGATATGAAGAAAAAAAGTCTAATATACCACTATTCCCACCCTTTCCTTAAGGGTAGAAAAAAAAACATTGTTTATTTTTGCGTATATTTCGAGAACGGTGAGATATAGAAAAAAAAAATTAGATAAAAATTGTACATTTTGTTTAAAAAAGGTTATATGCATTAGCACCCTATTTCTGATAGTTTGGGTCTAGAAACCGTATGACGTTTAGGGGGTGAATGGAATATTAAAAAAATTTTAGAAAATAAAAAAATAATTTTTCGTTTTTTTTTTACAGTACTTTATACCGTTGGCTGTTTACACTTAACTCAAAGGAAAGGATCACAATAATTATTAGTTAGTCTTAACCTATTCCTGTGTGTTCATAATTATAGGTCAGGGACGAGGCTAGGGAGTCTAGGGACCAATAAAGATAAATTACTAACTAGCGGACAGTAGGTACCTAACATATTAATAGAATATGATGTTTCGGTATAAATAAATTGCTTTTCACCTTTTAATTGTTGTTTTTAAAATCATAACTCATAACTGTGGTGTGCTAATTGCCGAAACCACAAAACGTATATTGAAATAGCCAATAATAGGAAACACACAAGGTTATAGCATAGTTTAATTAGGTCTTATATGTACGGTGGTTATAGTATGGCTCAGTTTAAAGCTTCGAGCATATAAGGGAAAATAGAGGGGGCCTAAGCCCCGTTTGTTTGTCTGACCAACAACGTGTAAGACAGGAGAAAAATATATAGCAAAAAAAAATATAAGGGAGAAAATATACATCCCTTTTTTTTTTATTTATAAACAGACAGGGCGTTATTGCCAATAATCTTATAAGTTACACTATAAACAAATAACTACTTAAAGAGTAATGGTTTTATAATTACTTCTAGAAATACACATTTGTCATGTCAGGACAGATGGCGGTTATTGTGATGACGAGGTGATCCCTTTGGTTATACACTCAAATGGTAGCCACTGTAAATAAATAAAAGTATCTGAGCACCATGTTTTCTAGTTGATCAACAATAATAATTAAACACATGAATAATCCAATATTCTTAGAGACATGACTACTAAATACCTTTAACCTTTATCATAATGATATCAAACTTATCATGTCAAAACCATGGTATCAAACTTATCATATCAAAACCATGATATCAAACTTATCATATCAAAACCATGATATCCAACTTATGATATTAAAATCATGGTATCAAACATATCATATTAAATTCTTTATATCAGACTCATTACTGTCCTTGGCACTGAATGTCCCAGTACCAACTTCAAGTGAACTACTGTCCACCCAAAGAGCTCACTCCACCAGTCAGCACCGAGAGTGCAATGGGCACGAAACAAGACGGCCCTCCCAAGTACTGACCTTAATAAATAATAATAAGATTCAACCAGGCCCATTAGCCCGGGAGTGCAAGGGGCACGAAACAAGACGGCCCTCTCAAGACTAATGTTACCTTATTAATAAGCCTCAACTCAGTAGCCCTAAACCAGGCCTACTAGACCAAGAGTGCAATGGGCACGAAACAAGACGGCCCTCCCAAGAACTAGTATTACTTCGTTTCGTTGACCATTAACTCAGTAGCCAGACCAGGCCCACTAGACCGGGAGTGCAATGGGCTCGAAACAAGACGGCCCTCCCATGAACTAGTGTTACCATATGCCGATTAATTTTAGTAGCCAAAACGGAACCAGGCCCACTAGACCGAGGATGCAATGGGCACGAAACAAGACGGCCCCCCCAAGCACTAGTGTTACTTCGTCAAGTAGCCAAACCCAAAAACCAGGCCCACTAGACCGAGAATGCAATGGGCACGAAACAAGACGGCCCTCCCAAGCACTAGTGTTACTATTTCGATTAATCATGGTAGCCCAAAAATATAAACCAACTAGTACTAGTAGAATGAATCAACAACATTTCAGCACAGATTTCTCTGCACTGGTGAGCAAAACAGTACTGCGCCTATACGCATTAATATTGTATAAAACTACATATATACATTAATATTTAATTCAACCTTAACTTTAAATTCAAATCTCTAAGCGCACGCCTATGGGCTATGCGCGCCAATGGTTTACAAAACTGTATATCACTGATTAAATACTTAACTCAAATTACTTTAGTTTTGAATGTAAATCACATGTCAATAATTACTTACTGTAATTCAATTTTGAATACTAGGAAAGAATGCTACTGGCTTAATATTTTAAGCTAAATTAATCTCATTTAGAATATAAATTACATATCAATAATTACGTTAACTTTAAGCATATTTAGAAAACTAGAAAATGATGATCAATAAAAACTCACATTACTGCTTTAATATTCTAAGCCAAATTAATATCATATAGAATATAAATTACGTATCAATAATAATTACTAGATCACTAGGAAAGGATGCTCAGTGAAAACTCACATTACTGCTTTAATATTCTAAGCCAAATTAATATAATTCGGAATATAAATCATATACCAATAATTACTAGATCGCTAGAATGATGCTCAGTGAAGACTCTTATTAACGTAGAAAAGCCCAGCAACTTAAATCACAAACTATTTATTAAATATCAACCACTCACTAGGAACACAAAAATAATACTAAAGAACCAAAGGGAAAGTATGCAAGTTTTTGGATATATACCTAAAATCGCTTCGGGCCGAGTTAATCGCAAACAGATGTGGCGTACAAGTGCAACCCTAATTTTTAAAGAGGCATACAAATTCCACAGATAAAGTCGACAACAGATCTATCTACTTTTAAAAATATAATATTTCTTACAAACGATAAATATTAGTAAACAAACAAACTGCAAATCCCCTAATCTTATTGGTTGACGCAAAATAATAACATGCTCCGTACGTTCATTGTTTATTTGCGCGTATATGGCGTCAACTGTCATTTGCAGATTATTTGTTGTAGTGCTGATTTCCGTGTGTTTCTTGTGTTTTTGACTGTTTAAATACTTTTTTAACAAAAGACAATGAGCAAAAGGTGCATATTGTGTCATACTATAAAGGACAAAAACGAAAATCGAACATTTCAGTCGTAAGTACCAAATTCCATATGCGTAACTTTGGTATTTTTTTACGTACTTGTATTATATTTTCTATTTTTTTACTTCCTAGATTTCCAAAAGATATAGAACGACAACAGACGTGGATAATGATTTTGGTCATTTCAAGAGATCTGCCAAAGTATGCCTATATATCTGCTCTGATCACTCTGATCACTTTGCGGAAAACGATTTTACTAAAAAACACGAGGCAAGAAAAGTTTCAGATGTAACCATAGGAAATATTTAGAAGTGTCCTGACAAAATCAATTTTGTTTCAAAATCAGTAGATTAGTTAGTGGAGTGTTTTCTAATATTTATTATAGCCAGCCGCAATAGGATCATACGTTGTGCAAACCAAATGGAATATCTCTAACCTAGCTGCGAAGTCATAACGGGGTTAATATAATGCGGATATGCAAGATAACGAGAGGATTATAACGAGGATACACGCTTCGGGTCTGTCAGGACTTTTTGATTACACAAACAGGTAGGACCACGGTTAACAGGGGAATAAACATGTTGATATAATTTTGATGGTAAACAAGTTATTTGCCACATGTAAAATTTTTGTATCTAAATTGGAATTGCAAGTCTTTCGGAGGTGAAACTATCAGTCACGATCATAAATTCCAGTTGCACAAGCACAAGTGATAACGACCAGTGTTAGTAAAGGTTCAAATTGTGTTAATATTTCGTCACCTTGGTCGTTAAGTGGTCCACCTCCATTTTTAGCGGTTTTGAGTTAAATCTAGTTCCTTACAATTATACAGCTCTTTTTTCATTTAAAACAAAAAAATCCATATTTTTCTGGCGGCAAATTTGATTTTTTTTCGGAAATTTTGTACCATCTCCAAAATATCTTACGATTCTTAAAGTGTTTTGTTCCACGTACACTGATTAATATATAGTTTGTGACATATCCTACCATTGAAATACAAAAATTTATAATTTCGATGTTCCATATCCATTACGACGCGTTGCAGATGTAACACGTCCACTATTCTTCATAATAAAATAATTGTTCCATGGTCATTAAAGTCCGTATTATGTTCCATTAGATTTGTTTTATATTTTAATTTATCGCATTACTAGACTCAATAGACGATTGTATCAGATATAATATTAATGGCTTATTATATCGCATAATACCATGGGTTTTAACCGCTACAATTGTGACATATCCAGAGCTATTTGAAGTTTTTTATTGAAACTTACCCTTTTGATCCACCTCCAATATATTATTTTTTAAATTCAGAATAATATACATAAATAAAAAGCAGAATTCTTTGTGGTGAAAGTGCATAGAACAATATTACCAGTTTGGATGAAATTTTATCCATGCACCATGTATAAAATATTAGTTTTCTAAAGCAGGTCAACTTTAAAGGAATTTTCCCAAACATGTCATAAAAGGAGGTAGAACACTTATCGACTAAGGTGACGATTTATAAAAAATAAATAATTATTTTTTCTTGAATTAAGAGTGCCAATTTCATTACCCCTCATTGGAATAACAAGACTTATAATTAATATATAGGTTGAGTCTGATATGGTAATTTATCCCACTGTGATAGATAAAAATAAGACATCAAACGAATAGATAAAACTCTTGGTACATACTATGCTTTATTTAATTTTTTCACTAATATGATCGATATGTGCAAACCATTTCACATTGCTACGCTATTTAATGTTAAGAGTCTAATAATTCGGTTTAAGTTTCAGGCGTATGCCAATTTAATTTACCTATTTGGCTTTATATATATTTATTGATTTTGTCAAATAATATATTAAACCAGGTAAACAGTGTTTCTGTACACACTGAGCTCAAATATCTTAATATTTAGCTTGGCTCTCGCTTGGGGTATTCCTTTAAATCATAAAAACTAATCATAATTAAAATTTTTACCTGAATGAACCCACCTTAATATCATTTCAAATATACATAATTAATTATTACTAACATTTTTAGAAATATTATTGAAGTTAATAAATAAATGAAAATAATTGTAAAAATAAAATAAAAATAAATGCTACGCCACTGTTGCGAGGATGAGATGTAAACAAATGCACCCCCCTCGCGCGTCCCTCGCCTATAGTCGCCTGCCAGTTCCGCGGACATACAATCCCATTGTTACGAGCTGTCACGCCACCTCTATTTCCCTTATATGCTCGAAGGTTTAAAGTACAAAAAAAATGCAAGCTCTTATCGGTAATGAACGGAAGCGAGATTATTTATTATGCAGAGAAATAGTTAGTACTTCACACAAGGAGGATATTAGACCTTATTATTAATTCATATAAATGATGCCAATTAAACCTTTTAAGCTACAGGAAATAAAAACAGATACAGGGGGGGGGGGGATGGGGCGATCGAAATTCAAAATGTTACATAAAATAATACAAATTCACAAAAGCCACTGCTTAATATGCAAATCACTTTTGCTTGTTAGAAAAAATTGTAGCACGATAAATTGAGTATACTATAGTTCATATTTCTTAAGCAGGGAAAAAATGCCTCTTTAACGTTCAAACAAGCCGCCGCACGTGTTCCTTTGTCGGCAATTTTTTATCTGCCGTAGAAAAGTGAAGTCTAGTACGAGATAAATTAAGTTATAGTTTGCAAGATAGAAATATATGCTCAGAGATATGCTCGATAAACTTTGTACGATATATTAGCAGATTCTGTATAGTACACATAAACCAGTTGTCATTAAATTAATTATCCTCTGGTAAACATAACCTAACCATAACAAACGCTAGATTTCCTAACCTAATCTAACGTAACCCAACCTAACCCAACCCAATCCAAGCGAACCGAACCTAAACTAACAATCATTATTTTCATTTTCATAATAAACAATGACAAAACAAGTAGATGTCACTATGTCATAATATGTTTTTTATTCTAATCGCACGTCTAAAAATTTATTTCAAATGATTTTTGCCTATAACTTTTTAAATGATCGTTACTTATAACTTTCTAACGAAAAGGGATAGAAGAAACCATTTTTTCAGTGGTATACAGAAAAATGAGAGCATTTTGAATATGAAAAAATTAGGTATGTTCGTGGAGAAAATAATTTTGATGACGTCATAGTTCGTATTTACGTGATTCTTAAAAATAATATTTTTTCTGCTAAATATAGCTTACATCATCCCATTTGAGATACCTTTTTCAAAATTGTCTTTTCTCTTCACGTTTTCACGTAACAGGCGTCAGGCGTCGAGTTTGAGACACCCTGTACAGGGTTATCACGTGGAAATGTTAGATTCTACTGTAACTTTGTTGCTTTTGAATTTATCGGAAAAGTAAAAATAGCTTTACTGACTAACTTTTTGCCAGGAATTCAAATTTGTATAGAAAAAAAAACAATCGAGCATCGCATTACAGAGATATAGCTATTGACATTGTTTTTTCTTATGTAGCACCCTGTATATTATTACATCTTTTGATTCTTCGTTTTTTCCTAATAGTAATTTGATCGATATAAACGCTATAATCTTTAATTTTTTACGAGATGTAGATAATTACATAATTTAAATTACAACAATTAATATATAATTAATTATTTTTTATAGATATTGTTCAAACTGCCTTCCTTGCTTTTGTACACCCTCGTGTACACCTAACCTATATCGTTTTTCCAAATTATCTATATCTCGTAAAAAATAAAAGATAATAGCTTACATGTTTATTTCGATGATATCAGGAAAAAACGAAGTATCAAAATATAGGGAGTTACATAAGAAAAAAAAAAAAAAAAAAAATAATAATAATAATCCGATAAATTAAAAAACAACAAGTTATAGTAGAATCTAACATTTTCACGTGATGACCCTGTACAGGGTGATCGTTTGAAAATTGTACTTTTTAAACCTTTTATTTTGCTTAAAAATATTGCTAGAAAAAAAATTAAAAATGGATCTGTAGCATATTCTACCAAGTTTTTGTATGTTATGAGTCTGTATCTATCTTAATGAATATACAGGGAGCGCCACATAGTCACATTTTTCCCGAGATTTTTTCAAACGGAACACCCTGTATATTTTAGATAGTATATGGCTGGCTAGCCCTTTTCATCCCCTTTATAAATATATATAATTATTATACATTTCATCTTCAAATAACTTAGTTATTTATACTATATGTACAGGGTGGTCCAGTTTATAATAGCAGGACTTTACCAGAAGCTAGTTCAGCATAAAATAAAGACATTTTGTCCTATGGTCGAATTCTGCTTCGTTTAAGATCGACAGGGCGTTAAAGATGGATTTTTTTTAGAATAATTGGCCATAACTTTTATACTAACAAATGACAGCTCTTTGAAATTTAACATAGAGAGCTTGTTTTACATTCTTTATCGGATAGTGGTTGCAATTTTGTTATCAAGAATACAGGGGCGTGCGTACGGGCTAGTCAAAAATTATTTTAATTGAAAACAAAGGTACGCCACTGTTTTTTCACAAAATCGATGTGCTTGTGTTATTCCCTGTACCATTTATCGACTTTTTTGTATCTCTTAATATGTTAATTAAATGCATCGTTTTCGAGTAATTCAACTTCAAAGACGGAAGAAACTAGCACCAAATGCTGATTTAATTCAATTATAAGACGCTCTCGATTATGCATTCAACAAAATGGTTCTCATTTCGAACATTTATTAAATAAATTTATTTGTGGTCCATTTGTAGTTCTTATTATTAAAAAAATCTTCTTATTATTAAAAAAAAGTCATCATTTGGTGCTAGTTTTTTCGTCTTTGAAGTTGAATTACTCGAAAACGATGCATTTAATTGACATATTAAGAGATACAAAAAAGTCGATAAATGGTACCTACAGGGAATAACACAAACACATCGATTTTGTGAAAAAACAGTGGCGTACCTTTGTTTTCAATTAAAATAATTTTTGACTAGCCCGTACGCACGCCCCTGTATTCTTGATAAAAAAATTGCAACCACTATCCGATAAAGAATGTCAAACAACCTCTCTATGCTAAATTTCAAAGAGCTATCTTTTGCTAGTATAGAGTTATGGCCAATTATTCTAAAAAAAATTCCATCTTTAACACCCTGTAGATCTTAAACAAACCAGAATTCGACCATAGTTTATAGGACAAAATGTCTTTATTTTACGCTGACCTAGCTCCTGGTAAAGTCCTGCTATTATAAACTAGACCACCATGTATATTATTATTATACTCGGATCGAAGAAAAATGTTTGCAAACCTACATGTGTTTGCGAATATTTGTTTAGTGAAATATCAACAGACAATTATTGCAAATATTTGCAAACGTTTGCAACCGTATGGTGAAAATGATTTTTTGGTGCATATGCACCTTTAGGATATAATTGGGGTTTATATGACTGGAACCATGGTGAATTGTCTTACACCGTGACTGGAACCTACAAATTAGTCAGTTTATGTAAAGCTTACGTTGAAAATTGAGGAAGTAAACCATCATCGGTATTAATACACATAATCGAATGATAGACTATTAATTTGATTGAGACATTTGGGATTTTAAACACTTTTAACAAGCTTGCCAACTTGCCAGGAGTTGTCTGTTAAACTGCACTGACTATGGTTTCATCAAATAAAAGAGTGCGTAACCATGGTAGTTAAAGTGCGTGCTCTCTGCTCATCATTTATTTAAAGGTGGAGATACACCAAAAAAGCGAGCAGGACTCAGGAGCAAACATACGCGAGCGAGCATTCTTTGCGATTAATCGTTGGGTGTGGACACTTTTGCGAGCGAGTGAACGTTGTTTGCTTACGTTCACGTATGATCGAGACAGCAGCGGTACATCAAAGAAAAATCGTGTTCTTGCTTGTTGGGTAGTGGCACGTAGTTGAAAATAGTTGAACATTTGCAGCGATCCTACATGGAGTGGAATAACGATTTAGTATTAAAATTAATTAAAAATTACAGAGAAAAAACTATATTGTGGGACACGAAATATATTTTAAAAATAAAAAGAAAAAATTATTTTTCAATAGTCAATTTCAATTTCAATAGTCAATTATTTTTCAATAGTCCAAAGATAACAATAAAACTTGCACTTGCACAGAGAACTTTGTTTCGGGACGCCATAATTAAAATGTTTGCTTGCAAACATGCGGATCATCGCTGAATTTCAATAAAATCGCTTTGTAGTGACACACCTAAATTTAAAAGCCAGAGCACAAGCAAACATCAAGGGAGCACGATTAAATGTTTGCTCTTGTTTGCTCATGCTCGCTTTTTTGGTGTATCTCCACCTTAATACGTACACAAAAAAGAAAGAAAGTGGAAGTAATTAAGAACAACAACGATTATTAGTTAAACTTTGGAACTTCTTGCTGCAAAATTTGTTATTCAGCGCGCAGTTATATTTTGCAAGAATTTTAATTGACCCTAATGAATTTAGTACAGTATAACTTCGATAGTCCGGACACATATCGTTCCGCCCAATGTCCGGATTACCGAGGCGTCCGGATTACTGGAGGTACCTATATTTTTGTTTTGTATTTATTTTTGGGTGGGAGTACGTGAAAATCATGACTTTTATATATATAAATCAAAAACATGAAAAAAAATCAGTACATTCTCATAAAATATCATCTACCTACATAGTATGTCAAACGAAAACATTAATTTTCAAATATAAAATATGTACTATGTACATAATCGGAAAATCCTACATTTTGTTGAAGTATATATCAATAGATATTTCACCGCAACTCGACGTATATTTTGTTCTTCATCAAGACAACCTAATATTTTAGATTTATCAGCGAGGTGTTTTATGCGTTCTTTTGCTTGGGGCCATTACGTTGCCTATTGCAGAATGACGCACGCCGCGCGAAAACGTATTGCTTGCTTGTCCAGACGAGAAAATTCTTGTTTTGTTATTTTAGTCCGGACTACAGAGGTAAATTTTTCAAAATGTCCGAATTATAAGAGTGTCCGGATTACTGGAGTGTCCGGGCTAGCGAGTGTCCGAACTATCGAAGTTATACTGTATTGTGCTCGTTAAAACGGACAATAGCAATAAAGTCTCTAATAATAAATGAGTACGTGTTAACATAATTTTGCTATTTGCATACTTTCCTGATGTGTAACAATTTGACTGAGTAGTTATTATTTATCACTGATTGCAGCTTATCGCTTCAGATTATCATTAACTATACACAGCGGTCTAGGGTACAGAATATTTGAGTTTAGATACCTATACAGGGTATTCATTAAACTTGTTTCTGGGGATCACGCCAAATTCTAAAAAATAAATAGAAATAAGAAAATGTCCAAAATATGTCAAGATAAAAGTCTATTTATTTTTTAGAATTTGGCGTGATTCCCAGAAACAAGTTTAATGAATATTAATTATCCGCCACAAATAAACTACAAACAATACCTATACAGGGTGTATTCTAAAATCACCGACAAACGGAAACTGGAGATTCTGTGATCCAAAATAAGACGAAAGTTGTTATAAATGTATTTCCGAAAATGCTTCCTAACCGAGCTACAGGGTTTTGAAATAAATTTTTTTTTGTAGTTTTTTGGAGTTTTTTTTCAAAAACTGCATAATATATTATAATGAGTATTTTTATTATGTAATAGTTATCTGCGTTATTTTGATAAATTTTATTTCAATAAAAAACAAATTTTATTTTTTATTAAAATGTGTAGTCGTACTTTAATACAAATTATCTCAAAAAACGGAGTGCCTAATCGAAAAAACACAAAGTATGATTTCATTTGCAGAATAGAAGAGTGAATCTAAAAATAAACGTTTCAAAAAAAAATGCAGTGGCGTACGTTTTTTTGTGATTTGAGGGAGTAACTTATACGATGTTACGCCACTGGATTGAGCCAATCGACTCAAACTCACCTCATTAATTGTATTCAGTAAGACATTCGAGTGTACCAAATCTCAATATAATATCTTATGCAGTTTTTGAAAAAACTCGAAAAAACTACAAACATCAAATTGTTTGTTTTTTCCAATCGTAGAAAAAATATTGTAAACAACACGTTTGAAAACATCTTTTCACACTCATTCGACTTGTGGGCCTCGCCTTCGGCTCGTCCAACCAAACTGTCTCACTCGTGTGAAAAGATTCGTTTTCAAAACTTGTTATTTAAAATACTATTATAACAACTTTCGTCTTATTTTGGATCACAGAATCTCCAGTTTCCGTCTGTCGGTGATTTTAGAATACACCCTGTATTTAGGTTTGTCTCTAGTTTCTACAGGTATATCAAACCGTTTGTAACTATTAGACGCATGCGTTATCCATATTTGATTATTTTTTTCAGTCCTGATTTCAAACTGCAAATAATGTGGATGTTCTTACAAATTTTGCAAAATAATTCTAAACAGTTTGGTGACTTCTAGAGCAGTTTGAGGATTACAAGCAAATTATGAATAAGCCGCACGTTTTGATTTTTTGGTCCCTCTACCGAAATTATTTATTGTTAAATTAAATTAAAGTTCTTAAAATGCGTTAAATATTTAAATGCAGAATGTTTTCATAGGATAATGCGTATTATCATTGAGTAAATAAATAATATAAAGAGGCGCAAGGGGCCGAGATTTTAGTATTGTATTTTTTATTTTTTTGCCAATAGCTTCAGGATTGTTTTTTTAGTGCTAGGGAAGGTATTTGTAATTCGGTTGCATAGCCCTAAATATTGTTATTGGCAAAAAAATACACTAAAATCTCGGCCCCTTGACAGTTGCGTCTCTTTATATTATTTGTTTACTCAATGGTATTATACAAAAATACTGACATTTTCAGAAAACTTTTAGGTAGGTAATTTCAAGTTTTAATTTTAAAGTACCTACCATTAGTTTCGATTAGATTCTTATTTTCCATTCATTTAATCATGCACAGAAATCATTTGAGTCTGGATAAAATGATTAAAATGTTAAGGGCTATGGGCATGCTGGATAATGCGTACGAGTATAACAATTTAACTTATGGGAACATATTGTTTGTAGTTTATTTGTGGCGGATAGTTAATATTCATTGAACTTAATTTAATTATTTAATTCCCAGAACTAAGTTCAATGAATATTATGGGAACATATCGTAAAAGTGGAGATGTGTGTGAACCACACTTAGAGCCAACGAGGGTGATTACAGGAGAGAATTATAGTTCAAATTGCTCTACGGAATCCGACGCCGACGCGACGGTCAAGCTCATGCCATTAGTGTTTCCAATGCACTGTCAGAAATAGCCTACATGAAACGGTTTAGGAAGTAGACGACCCTTCTCGGGTTGCCGACCTTTTTCATGAGGACATGAAAGTGAAGAATAGGACTTGGGGTGGTTACTGCACAATGGGGCCCAGTTTATTTACTGATGAATAACGGTTTAGGCTGTACACCCTCCATTCAAGAGTCGGATGCTAAGCAAGAGTACAAAGGGCCTTGGAGAAATGTACAGAAAATACATATTACAGAAGTAGATTTGTGATGATGTGAGTTGAAATTCGAATTGGTGGAAGCATGGGACACATTTTGGTGGTGAATTTTTTGACAGCAGCTTCTTATGTAGACATGCGGTCCTTCCTACCTACTACTGTTGGCGAAAAATGCCTCGTTTGCACCAACAGTATCAGTATCTATCAGAAAGCACACGTTCTCTTGTCGCTATTAGGTTATCTGGGAAGCTAATCCAGTTATCCGTTACACATCGGCCTGTTCAGTCGCCTAATCTTAAAGAACATGCATGGGACGTGCTCCAAAGAAGAGTTTTCAGTGGCAATAATTATTTTAAAAATTACAGTTACCTTTTTAGATTTAATGTTTAATGCTTAATTTTCATTTCATAAAGCACGTTAGCCGAGTGAGTAAATGCATTTATACGTACTTACTTCCTTACTTGGTTGTAAAGATTGATGGATCAAATCCTGAGACAATTAAAACATTTATTGGTAATTTGCTTTCAGGCTAAGATGGATAAAAAACTATCGATGCCCTAGATGTGGTCCGGACTTCACAATAAACTGTAGGGCTTCGTCTCTCTTTCTTAACATATAATAGGACTTTCCGGAGGTTACTTCGGTGACTTGAGAGCCGGTTAAAGAAACATTTTTTTTTAAGTTGGATAATTTAATCCGGTGAAGTACAATTAGGATGATCCGTGTTTAGCGGGACATAATTGGTAATAAAAAAAAATATATATATAATTAATACAGTTCCTTTAAATGTTATAAAACGTTTCAGCTTAAATTGTAAAACTTTTTAAAGAAAATAATTTTATTTATTTTGTAGCTTATCTAATCACCCACTTTCGCAGGCACGTATGTGCATTGAGTCGGGTCAATGTCTAAAATTCCACTGATTATATCTGATGAAATCAATGATGACTTATTTGGATGATAGAAACGATAATTAAAATGAGAACGTAGGCACAAACATAATGATCCTGTGGTCCAGCTAAACTAGCGATTGGTTGGTTGTACGTGAAAATTTCTGGGCTACAAAAACACCTCACTTTTATCTTGGTCTTTATAAACGATTCTATTTTCTTCTAACAACTTAAACTTATTATATTTAGAAGACTGAAATATTCCACACAGACAGCCTGCAGTTTTAATATCCTGTTTTAACCCAAATCAGCCCTTAAAGTTATATTAGTGTTAGAGTTAGACATTAGTTGAGTTAGAAATTATTGTGCCCTTTTTGTTTTTAACGCAATTTTTAGCATCAATGATCTGTAAAATGAAATTTTACCCAATTTCTTCGACAGATCTGCATATAATATTAACCATTGTTACAGTTCAAAATGAAATTAATACAAAATTTACTATATTGACTTAAAATATCCAAAATGATAGTAAATTGCTCAGAGTTAGCTAGCTCAGACATGAGACTCTCAGAGTGAGATTCGTTTATTTTTAACGATTCTAGGATTTTGCCAGTTCTATAAAATGATAGGCGCCAGGTAATTTAAAATTTAAATTCACCAACCTCAAGCGCACGTTAGGCACACCGTTTATAAAATTACCAAACGCAGTGTCTATTTCAAACTTTAAGTAAAAAAAAAACAATTTAAGGAATTACTAAATATATTACAATCAGTAGATATAGGTATAACTTTTCACAGTGCAGGTTAAATGATATAACGTACAGTTACTAAAGAAATTATCTCTTAACTCACATTTAAAATATTAAGATTTGCTGCGAAATACAAACTATCGACAGGAAGATTTTAAGTTTCTATTACTAATAATTTACCCAAAAACAAAATATTTCCACTATAGGAGAGATCGTTAGATTTTAGTATGAGATGGAAAGTACAAATGTACATTCTAGATATATACGTATACAGGGTGATTCGCGAGCAGTGTACCATAGCCTAATGGCAGATAGGGCACTTCAAGGTAAGTCTAAATCTATAAGGAAAAAATTTTTTCGCCGCTGGCTAAGAAAATACAGTGTTTTATGCATTTGGTCTGACAATTCAAAGAGGTATATCTCTGTAACGGATGGGTGTAATCGAATGAAATTTACCAGTAGCATTCCTTACCTAGGACTTGTCAGAAAGCTCTACTTGATTTGGAAAATCCAGGCCCTCTTTGTTTTTGGCAAAAAAGTACTTTTTCCTATCGCCTTTCTGGAAAACTATTAGCGGATTCGGAAAGTTCAGAAAAAATGCTATCAGAATGATTAACCAATTTTGACGGCACACCTAATCTGATTCGGCAAAAAAATCACAAAGCAATTTAGTGCATCAAGACTAACGCTTTGACCTGGCATTATTTATTTATTCTTCTGCAATGGTTGGAGGTAATCGAATGAAATTTGCCAGTAACATTCCTCACCTGGGACTTGTCAGAATGGCCTACTTGGTTTTGAAAAATCCAGGTCCGAACTTGGTAAAAATCTGCCCTCCTCTTTTTTGACAGAAAAGTATATTTTTCTATCTCATATCTGGAAAACTATTAGCGGATTCGGAAAGTTCAGAAAAAATGCTATCAGAATAGCTAATCAATTTTGTCGGCACACCTATACTGTTTCGGCAAAAAAATCACAAAACAATTTAGTGCATCACGACTAACACTTTGACCAGGCATTATTTATGGAACAGTTTGATAGAGTCTATTCAAATACTTCAGTACATCCCTTCTGAGATATAGCAAACAACATAGCAAAAAGCATATCCAGCAAGACAAAGTCGGGGTCCTACTTATGAATTTTAAATGTATACAAAATGATAATAGCTAACATAATAGCAGAACATAAGACGTGCAACTTCACTACCAGGTTGGAGACGTTGGACCTTTTGGATGTGGTAAGGATACAACTGTTCCACTTTTAATGCTCTCCATACATGGGTTTGAGGAACACCTAGCGCGTGTGCTATATTATTCTAGTGCTTGTAGAAGGATTTTGCTCTGCAATCTCCACAATGCTTTCTTCGACCGATCTAACTACTCTTTCTACATTTCCATGAGGTTCAGGAAATCTTTCATGTTGTCGAGAGAACTGGAAAAATCTGGTGAAAGTGTGGCGCGACAATACTCGTCGACTAGGAAATCTTCGCTGATATTCTCTAACGGCAGCCCTGCATTACCATTGCAAAACCCATACACGTACATGATATCAGCAAATTCAGCATTAGTAAACTGATTACGCATCTTTGAAATGCGAAGAAATCATGGAACAATTAGAAAACCAAATAGACAAAATAGTAATGTCAAGGTATTGTCAAATATCATAGGTTATTATTCTTTTCAATTTCAAAATAAAACTGTGTATGTATCTTTCTTATAATATTGTTTTTGTTTCTTCCTATAGACTAGATAGGAAGGTTTTTTGCTATGTCTCAGGGATGTGGATCTGAAGCATTTGAATAGACTCTATCAAACTGTTCTATAAATAATGCCTGGTCAAAGTGTTAGTCGTGATGCACTAAATTGCTTTGTGATTTTTTTGCCGAATCAGATTAGGTGTGCCGTCAAAATTGGTTAATCATTCTGATAGCATTTTTTTTTAACTTTCCGATTCCTCTAATAGTTTTCCAGAAAGGGGATAGGAAAAAGTACTTTTTTGCCAAAAACAAAGAGGGCAAATTTTTAACGAGTCCGGCCCTGGATTCTTCCAAACCAAGTAGAGCTTTCTGACAAGTCCTAGGTAAGGAATGCTACTGGTAAATTTCATTCGATTACACCCATCCGTTACAGAGATATACCTCTTTGAATTGTCAGACCAAATGCATAAAACACTCTGTATCTTCTTAGCCAGCGGCGAAAAAATTTTTTCCTTGTAGATTTAGACTTACCTTGAAGTGCCCTATCTGCCATTAGGCTATGGTACACTACTCGCGAATCACCCTGTATAACTGCGCAGTTACTCACATGTCGCATATACAGGGTGAGCTACGGTGGGTGGAGTATTAGAAGTATATGGAGAACGGATCAACCGATTGCTTTGAAATTTTGGTTACCAAGATAATCGAGTATGATCTCTCTAACTAAAATATTTTCGAAAGTGCAGTGTTGCCGCTTATGCGTAAAACTGGCAACAACTTCGTTATTTTAAATGGAATGCCCTGCATATTTTTGCATTTTTTGGATCGTCGTCTCTTTCTGAGTAACTGTTGTTAATATTTCCCTATTATCTCAAGCGGTTTTCGAGATAATAATTTTTTTCTGAATTTATTGTCAAAAATTTGACTTTTAGTAAATCGTGTTTTCTCCTACCTACGCAGCAATTAAAAGATAATTTTTTAGTTGCAGCTAGGCAAGGCCTGGGGGCATCTCCTCCATTAATCAAATGTTTTAAATTTTATACAGGGTGAGTTAGAGAACGCTTTCTATAAGTGACTTAGAAAAATGCACGAAACTCAATTTTTTTAAATGAAACGCCCTGTATATTATTACTGATTCGGAAAGGTGATACATTTACCTATTTAAAAAGGTAATACACTCTATACCTAGTGCTCACCGTTTTCGATTTATGGGCACTTTTCTGTAACCTTACTAAGAATATTAGTCTTTTGGTAGCTATCATGACGGGTGGGACATGAAATTTTTATTTTGTCATTTTGTAATGACATCAGATATGCTACTTTTCTAAATAAATTTGACGTTAGTGATATTTGCAGTTAATTTGAATAGCTGTAGCACAAATATGGCAGAAAATAATTATACAAACACAGTTTTAATGGATTTGTTTATTATCCACGGACAGTGCAAAGGCTAACTGTAGAGCTTCCAGTCTTATTTTATTCTAGACGTTGTAGTTCCTTATAACCAAAATCCACATACTCTCGACACGTGGTCATCCAGTAAAAAAAATCCAAAAGAAATCCTAACTTCCCAGTTTGGAATTAAGGTAAACCAACTAGGGTAGATTTGACATACATACTACTTATTGCCTATATAAAAAGAAATAAATCGGTTCAGAATTTGATATATCAAAGAAAATGTACTCAAATGGTCTTACCCAACAATGGCGTGGGCACACAAAAAAAACACGATCCAGCAACTTCGTATTTGCGTATTTTAGAAGGCCTCTCCTAAATTCTCATCGGCTTCAAACAGCTCACCAACATAAGGCACTTCCAAATTTGAAGATCCTCTATTATAATCCCCCAAAATTACACAATATGGTGCTTCTTACAGCATTTAGAAGAATCTCTGCTTAATCACGAAACCACGCGTTGCCTGCGTTGTTAGAAAAGAAGGTCCACGTTTTTTTTTGTAAAACCACCTGTTCCTATGAACCAATCACAGATTGCCATTTCCTACAAAGATTACCCATAATTCTTACCGAAACGCGCACCTACTTTCAAAATTCCAATGAAATAGAAATTAATTCCAACCAAGGAAAAACTGCAACAACCACTAGATTAAGTAAGGTAAGTACAAAATCTATTATTAAACAACATTTACAACAATAACTTCTGAAGTTAGAATTAAATGATTCAGTAACCCTTCTCCTTACAGAAACGCAGTTGGTACATCTGATTTTCCCTAAATCACCAACCAACAAATATGAAATATGACAGCTAAATATTCTAAATTAGACAATCAAAACAAATAGAGTGGAGGTCTACCATACTTATTTAAAAATATGAACAATAAGAACGTCCAGGTCCACGTAAGGTAAGGTCCAGTTTCATGTACATTTTGGGCAGTTGGTTCAGCCCCACACGTGCTTGAATTTTCGCGTGATTGCATACACAAAAATATGGAATTGTCAATAGGAAATATAATCCAGTCATCACGTCACAAAAATCAATAAGTTACGAAAATGACCTAAGAAGTCCTATAATGTTTCTTTGATTGATTCTTTTATTATGATTCAACATGATAAAGTAGATATTTATCTTCGATCGAATTACCTGGCGCGTACTTTCAAGATCTGCCATCTAGTAGGTACAGGGCGTTTCCTATAAAACTATACCCCACCTTATTTCGGTCAATTACCACCGATTTTAATTTTTCAAAAACCAGTCTAACACAGAATTTTCCGTAGATTTTGAATATGCTATTACTTTTTTTCCTACTTCAACCGTATACGAGGGGCAGAAAAAAGTATGGTTTTTTTAAATCGAACACCCTATATGTTTTTACATATTTGGATTCGCCTCGTCCTTCTGATTACAAATATATATCACACTTATATATTTGCTATAAAAATGGCGTAAATAATTGAATTTAAACTTTCCTTCAAAACTATACCCCCTTATTTCGGTCAATTATTAACGATTCAAAATTTTCAAAACCTACACATAGAATTTTTCGTAGATTTCATATATGCTATTACTTTTTTTCTCCCTTCAACGGTATACGAAGGGTGGAAAAAAATATGTTTTTTTTTATGGAATGCCCGAGGGAATGCCCTGTATTTTTTTACATATTTAGATCCGCCCTACCTTTCTGATTATAAATATGTATAATACTTATATATGTAAAAAAATACAGGGCATTCCATAAAAAAAATATTCTTTTTTCCACCATTCGTATACCGTTGAAGGGAGAAAAAAAGTAATAGCATATATGAAATGTACTAAAAATTCTATGTGTAGGTTTTGAAAATTTTGAATCGTTAATAATTGACCGAAATAACCGTATTATACCTTCGGTTTCCTTCAAAACTATATATAATACATAGTTTTGAAGGAAACGCCCTAAGTTTAAATTCCATTATTTACGCCATTTTTATAGCAAATATATAAGTGTCATATATATTTGTAATCAGAAGGACGAGGCGAATCCAAATATGTAAAAATATATAGAGTGTTCCGTTTAAAAAAACCACACTTTTTTCTGCCCCTCATATACGGTTGAGGTAGGAAAAAAAGTAATAGCATATTCAAAATCTACGGAAAATTCTGTGTTAGACCGGTTTTTGAAAAATTAAAATCGGTGGTAATTGACCGAAATAAGGGGGGGGTATAGTTTTATAGGAAACACCCTGTACCTACCATGATACAATAAATAATGTATCATGGGTACCTACTATTTTAGACGACCTTACAGGGTGGTTATAAATGCCTCATTAACTTCTTTATTTTTGAATTTAGAAAAAAAGTTTTAAATAAAAGTTGTACAAGCTGATCTGAAGTTTTTAGGGGTGCTACACAAATTTACACAGGGTGTTCGAAGAAAGCGTGGCCGACCAAAGTTATGTTTTTTATTGGAACACCTGGTTCTGTCAAACTGTTTTTTATTAACACTGACATTAGGTACCATAATAGTAAAGTGACATTTTCATGTGGTAAAGTGCCACTTTATTAAACAATTTTGAATTTAGTAAAATAGCATACTATTATCAGTCAAAATGCGAAAAATAGCTTTTTATTAACTCCTTTTTCCAGTGATAAAAATCGAAAATATGCCTAGAAATAATTTCTAGCCAAGCATGCGAGCATGGCTTAAATCCATATTAAAATGAAAATTATAAGATTTTAGTCGATTATACCTCGTAACTCGTAAAAGGTAATTCAAATATTTTTTTTATTTTTATTTTATTTTTTTTATTTATGGTCTTATTTATATTAACGTCCTGGCGAAGTTTAGCTTAGAGCTATTCTAACACTTAACCAGGACACACCCATTCCCTCCGACATTGCCATCTGCCGGAGCTGGGACTCGAACCCAGGAGAGATAGGTAGTAGCTAGTCGCCTTGTGCCACTCAAGGGCGATCTAGCCCGCTGCACTATCCTCGGCAATGTAATGAGATACGGTCACCCATCCAAGCGCCGGCTTCGATAAACGCTGCTTTGCTTCGTTGATCGAAGACCGGCAGTTGTACGCATGACCCCATCTCACTACAAATACTAGGACACACTGTATAGGCAATGGCATTGAGTAAGACCAAAGTAAACATTCTTTCCAAAACATAAAAACCTGAAAATAGTTAAAAATTTACTAATATGACCTAAATATAGCAAATTAGTATCCATTACATAGAATAGAAAAAAACTAAATTGATTATCTTTTCCATGAACCTTGGTACTAATGAGTGCTTTTCATAATAATTACAGACATATTGGAGTTACTAACTTATAATACTTAAATAAGTGTGTTTATGTTTATTATTATTTATATACAATTCCTCATTCCTCTCGCCTAAAGAAACTTGAAAGTTTTAAAATGTTGCAGCATCTACATCTCAGGTTTCTCATGATACAATAGTAACAATACAATCCTGGAATTGATTTAATTCAAATATGTAATTATGTAGTTTTAAAAAGAACTGTAATCATGTAGGGTGTATATCGCCATTACACGCTCAACGAAGCGAACTATGAGCCCTACCGATAATCTATAAGAGTATGTGAGTTTTGATTCTTCAATTAGCATAACAATCTCCCATATTCGTATCGATTAATATATTTACAAACTGCGAAGGTCCTTATCTATGCTTTTGTTTAAGTGACCTCCGGTCAAAATAAACAAAGCGTCGGAATTAATTTGGAGAGTGATGAATACCAGAAACAAATACATACATTTTTAATTCTCCACGTCACTACTGGTTAATTATAGACAATACGTTCTCTATACTGTAAACAAAATGTTTAAAATTTTTCAGATCAATTTCCAACGTAAATTGCGTAGTTGAAATTACTGGTGAGAGAAACATTTCAATGTGATTTTGTTAATAATCTCTTGTTGTTTTTAATTTAAACTTATAATAATTTACGCAACATTATTTTAAAAACTAAATGTAAAAGTTATAGGTACCATTTACTGTTTTATTTATTATTTATGTGCCATGTACTACTTTTAAACATACGTACTCCTAAACCATATATACTCTGTCTGTCCAACAGATAGAATTACACTCCGCCCCAAAAATGTCCGCTAAATTTGAATGGAATTTCTCTATTGGTCGTATTTATAGAACCCAAATTACAATGCAACTTCTAGATTTGACTGAAAGGCCGCCTCTACAAGAACTTGCGTCACACATTAAACTTTTACGTATTTTGCAACAGACCAATCAGCAATCAGCTTATGTTATGGATTGTCGCGAAACGCATAAACGCTAAACTTACGAAAAACGGGAATAAATGGGGATCCGGCCTGTACTGTCAACTGTCATGTTCATATTTACACAGGTTATGAAATGATTGAAATGATGAGCATATATTATATTATTATATTATATTGATATCTCTCATAACTTTCTTATACGATTAATTAAAATAAAGGATAATATCTTCATCACTTGAAGCACTACTATCAGTATCACTAGAAATTTTTTAACACCATAACAACAATAGCTTTAATCACAGTAACAGAATAATTATTTAAACACAATGTAACAAAGCCATGATACAAATGTAATTTATTGTATCATGTAACAAAGCCGCAACAATCGAAAAGGGACTTGATTTTATAAACTTTCAGTAGCGTCGTGTGCGATTCATACTTTGTAACTAGTTTGTAGTAGCTTAATGTGCGGACTGCGGGCCTTACAGTAAATCACAAACTAAACTTTTTTGCCTGAAATAACCACATACGTTCTTTTAAAGTATGTGGAAATTACTCGCAAAAGCACCTAACCTAAAAACGAATACAAACGTAAACAAACCAGCCAGCAATCGGTTATCGGCGACTGGTCGTTTCGTTACGTCTAGATGGCGAAATAAACAAAGTATCGTGAGTTTGCGCAGTGCGGACTTAATAAAAAAACGTCGTTAAATTTTCGTGGGAATAAGTATTATTTTTAAAAGTCCAAAATTGCAAATGTATAATAGAAACTTTAATGGGAATAAACATTATAACAATATAACATCGCTGCAGTATACAATGTAACACGTATAATAAACAAATTTTGTTGAAGCTATCACAGCTTTCATTAATTCCATCGTGTAAAACTGACTATTGCGTGGACCGTTCTGCGCTGCCATAAAATTAATGGGGAGGAGTCGAGCTCTATGTTTCGAACAGATCGAGTATAGAGAAAAACCGACTCGTGTCAAGAGCTCAATTTTTGTGAAACGTCGATAGATAGAAACCGTATTCCGATATCTCTAACCGCTTTCGACATATCGACGAAAATTGATATTTGGCCGAACATTTGGCAGACTTCCGAAAAAGTGCCATAACTTTTTTATTTGTGATTTTCATGCAGTAAAAACATTCCTCGGGCACTTTTCAACATAGAACAAGATACACCTTTCATAAATTTTTTATCGCTACTAAATCTTGAGATTTCAAATGAATTTGACTTCATCATAATATCGAAAAAAATTCAAGGTTTCCAAAAATACATATTAAGCTGGAGTACATTATTTTATCATCAGGAAAGGTATAAGAATATTTCTATTTAAAAAAAATATTTAGTGACATTTGAGTGCATACGTTGGCTATGGAAAATAAGAGCTTTTAATATTAGTAAAACCGACCACCAAGAAAATTCCGGCAAACATTGCGGTCGATCGGTAAATGTCCAGCAGAAGTCCTCAAGGTATGGTTCCACAAATTTTTCTAAAATTTTTCTAAAATTTGATATTTTCGACGTACATAAATCTCAGTAATGTTCCTTTAAAATGTCTACTGCTCGCTAATACTCGTGGCGTTTATAGTTGTATACTCTGCTAAATCTGCCTCGTCGAATGCACACCAATATGTATTTTACTAATCAAATGTTAAAAAAAATCATTTTCTTAACCGCCTCTCAAATCACCGAAGTAACCCCTGGAAAACCCTAAGATTTTGTGTTAGGGGAAAGAGAGACGAGGCCCTACGATTTATTGTGGAGTCCGAACCATATTTAGGGTATAAAAATATTTTCATCGAATTTTGAACTAATTGAACTGATTCAAAACCAAGTTCGTATGTATCATCAAGATATTGCGTAACTCTATTTTTATTTAAAAAATCTCAAACAACATTTTACTTTCTTACAAGAATTATTTTAAAAAGTTCGGTACTTACAAAAAATTAGTATTCTACTCGGTATTCTATCAATATGTAAGTATTAAATACAAAAAAATCGATTGCCTGCGAGTGCGAAAAATATAGCGTCCATCAGTTATTATTTTCAACAGAACGGAACTGCATTGCAGATGCAAGGTGAAAGTATTGGCTTGGTGCCAGTCTTCTAACAATCAAACAATAAAATTAGATTGCGGTAAATTGCGGCCACAAATTAACAAAAAGATTAATTTTTGACTGTTAAAGCTTGATTCAGGCCCGGACTGGATCTTTTTCTGTTACCGGGCAACTTTTTTACCGGCCCCACCCCAGCTGATTTTTTTTATTTTTTTTGTAACTATGATGAGATATAACAATAATTTTATTATTTAAGTACATATTTTCTCGCATAATTTGTTTGTATCGAGTATTGTATTATGTATACGCGATAAAAATATGAGTGTACTTTATATTAATTTAATATTTGTTTTAAAAAGCGGGTTCTCGGCGCACAGTGAGACAAAAGTGACTTGTTTTGTTCAAATCAGTCTGCAGGTCTTAATACTTAGGCAATCGGAAAGTTCTTTATTTTGAAATCTTCGTTTTTTAATTGTCTTCGATCTATCGAGGTAAATTTTCAATTTTTGTGTAAATATCACTCTATTTTATAAGTAATCACAATTTTTTTTTTTAAATCTTCGTATGTTGATTCTCTAACGATCTGTCGAGCTAGATTTTTGATTTTTGCCACTAACTTTTCAAATTAAGGGCAAAAATCGAAAATCTACCTCAACAGTCAACAGGTAGATAGGCAAAAAGCGAAAATTTCAAAAAATAAAAGATTTGCGTGAGTATTAAGATCTGCAGATTCATTTTGAAAAAAGAAAGTTATATTTCATAAAGAAACCTCTCTTTTTGTGTAAAATCACATTACAGACCGTATTTCAAGTAATCACGACAATTTTTTTTTGGAATCCTCGATTTTTAATTGCTTATCGATCTGACGAGGTTTTTCGATTTTTGCCCCTAATTTTTTAAAAGTTAATGGTAAAAACCGAAAATCTAGCTCGACAGATCGATAGGCTATCAATAAACGAAGATTTAAAAAAATTGTCGTGATTACTTAAGAAATACGGCCTGTAGAGTGATATTTACACAAAATAGACGTTTTTTGATAAAAATTCACATGTTTATGGAAAATTTTTGAAAAATTAGGGGCAAAAATCGAAAGTCTACCTCGACAGATCGATAGGCAATTAAAAAACGAAATTTTCAAAAAAAAAGAACTTTTCGATTGTTTAAGTATTAAACCTGCAGACTGATTTGAAAACAAAAAAGTCACTTGTCCCACCGTGCGGTGGCCCAGCCGGCCGCCGCTCCAGTCCGGGCCTGGCTTGATTTGCTATACACCGGGTGCCCCCATTATATTTTGACCCTTTTTAAACCTGTATAACTTTTAAACTAGTTGAAAAAATGGAATGCTGTTTTCGCCAATCTTCTTCTAATTTTGATAAGCTTTTTCCGCCGAGTATCCGTCTTTTTTGCTCACTTCACTTCCGGTTTAACCGGAAATGACATAGCGTATTTTCGGGGATAGGGCAACTTTGTTATTTCAAATGCAACACCCTGTATATTTTTTCACAATTGTAAAGATCACTGTTTCCCCTTTCCGAAAATTCCATATTTGTCAAGGAAATTATGCAGAGTGATGGTTTTATAAGCGTGAATATTGCGTTTTATCGAAATGCTACGAAAAAAACAACGATTCACAAAAAAGACAAAAATTAGATGATTAAACATAAACATACCTATATATTTCAATACCAGAAACCAACTTGGTTTAATTAACGCCACCTATAAGCAATAGATGGGTCTTGCGCAATTGCCGTGAAAACTTCCACCAGAGGGGTTTCAACACAGAGTTGACATTTCTCTAAACGATAGAAACCCATGATACTAAAACCATACAGATAAGCTCACGCGCATGACATGTTATCGCTGACGTCATTCTGTGACAAATTTTTAAATTTTGCGAGGGCTATCATAGTTTAATGGCTAAATGTACGCATTTTAGTTTGTTTACTTCGATTATTGTGTTTTAATTCGGTGTGAATACGTTATATTAGTTATTTTGATCAGTTGTGGCTGTGTGTTTTGGTTTTTTTAATATAGTATAAACAGTGGTTTACTGTGAAGTGATGTGTTGTACCAGTAACAATAATAGAAGAAATAAAAGCTATTTGTCTAGTTGCGATACTTTAGTTTTCCTGCTGCTAAAGAAATTTGTTTATGGATTCAAAAGTGCTATCAAATGTACGATTTTAATATTAATAATTCTAAAATATGTTCGAAGCATGATGATTTTAATGTTAAAGAAAAACTATTACAATTGCCCAAAATAAGTGGATGTTTGCCGCTTTTAATATTTGCCCTAGTCTGCCTGCTATAAGTTTCCTGTATATACCTGTGCTTTATTTAACCGTAGCCAAAAGTTTTATTGTGTTAAATTCCTGAATAAAACCTGTTATAAAATCTTAATCCGACACTCCTGAGTTTTCCTTATAGGTTGATATAGACTCCTGGCTTAACAGTTTCTTTACTGCAGCTACCTACTAAGCGTCTATTATCCTGCTAATAGAAAAACATGGTGTTTCTGCATTCTAAAACAGAAACTGGCGCTCGAGATACACCGTCCAGATGACACCGCCGCGCGAATAGTATCTAGATAAATTGAAACGAATTAATGTAATTTGTTTTTCTATGAATAAATTATATTGAGGCTTGTAAATGCAGAACCTGCTTTAGGACAAAATTACGAAAAATTAGTTATTGGTACCACCCTCTTCCGTTTTTTTAAGGACATATTTATATTAACGTCCCACACCACCCCACTCTTGAAGATTCTCCTGATTCAGCAATTCAGACGTGCTGGCAATATGAATTGAAGCTTTAAAAATCTTTAGGGTACTGTAATAAGAAGCTGGACTGTTTTTGAATCATTATGGAATATCTAAAAAAGGTCAGAGATTTTATTACACCGGCCCACACCCAAAATATCCCCTGATTCAGCAATTCCGACGTGTAGTCCATGCAGACAATATCATTTAGCTGTTCAGGTGTCTTTAGGGTACTGTAATAAAAGGCTGGGATAATTTAAATTCATTATTCACCTATGACAATGGTCACAGATTTTATTACACCACCCCACTCTTGAAGATTCTCCTGATTCAGCAATTCAGACGTGCTGGCAATATGAATTGAAGCTTTAAAAATCTTTAGGGTACTGTAATAAGAAGATACTGTAATAAGAAGATGGACTGTTTTTGAATCATTATGCAACATCTAAAAAAAGTCAGAGATTTTATTACACCGGCCCACACCCAAAATATCCTCTGATCCAACAATTTCGACGGGCAGACAATATAATTTGGCTGTTCAGGTGGCTTTGGGGTACTGTAATAAAAAAAAGGCTGGGATAATTGAAATTCATTATTCACCTATGACAATGGTCACAGATTTTATTACACCACCCCACTCTTGAAGATTCTCCTGATTCAGCAATTCAGACGTGCTGGCAATATGAATTGAAGCTTTAAAAATCTTTAGGGTACTGTAATAAGGAGCTGGACTGTTTTTGAATCATTATGCAATATCTAAAAAAAGTCAGAGATTTTATTACACCGGCCCACACCCAAAATATCCCCTGATCCAGCAATTCCGACGTGTATTCCGTGCAGACAATATAATTTAGCTGTTCAGGTGTCTTTAGGGTACTGTAATAAAAGGCTGGGATAATTGAAATTCATTATTCATCTATGACAATGGTCACAGATTTTATTACACCACCCCACTCTTGAAGATTCTCCTGATTCAGCAATTCAGACGTGCTGGCAATATGAATTGAAGCTTTAAAAATCTTTAGGGTACTGTAATAAGAAGATGGACTGTTTTTCAATCATTATGTAATATCTAAAAAAAGTCAGAGATTTTATTACACCTGCCCACACACAAAATATCCTCTGATTCAACAATTTCGACGGACAGACAATATAATTTGGCTGTTCAGGTGGCTTTGGGGTACTGTAATAAAAGGCTGGGATCATTGAAATTCATTATTCACCTATGACAATGGTCTCAGATTTTTTTACACCACCCCACTCTTGAAAATTCTCTTGATTCTGCAATTCAGACGTGCAAGCAATATGAATTAAAATTTCAAAAATCTTTAGGGTACTGTAATAAGAGGCTGGACTGTTTTTGATTCATTATGCAATGTCTAAAAATGGTCAGAGATTTTATTACACCGACCCACACCTAAAATATCCGAGACAGAGCGCTATTCTGTGATCGTACCGTGCAAAGCATTTACGGCGCATTGTTGTCGCTCCGCAACTCATCCTATGCATTTATATATCTAACGATTCGTTACACACAGTGTATATACTTATATATATATATCAACTGTAATAAATTTGTAATAAATTTTGGATCTTTTTCCACTCGAACGAACGCCTTTCCGACGGATGTGGGCTAGCTTCAGGCGAAACCTGCCCCACAACCTATTATTTCAGACTCGGGAGGTGTAATAAATATTTTTCCCACTGTAATAAATTGTAATTAATGTGTAATGAATTCTCCCGGGGTTAGTCGCCGTTCCGACGTATGTGGGCTAGCTTCAGGCAAAACCTGCCCCACAGCCTAATATTTCGGACGTGGGAGATGTAATAAATATTTTTCCTATTGTAATAAATTGTAATTAATGTGTAACAAATTCTCCCACAGTTAGAATTGTGGTGGGGCAAAAGTGCTGGTCCAGCTTTTGTCTCATGTGACATTGTTTTTACGAGTTATTTCACTTCTTAAGAATATGTCGTAATGTGGTAAATAAGATTTTTCTATCGTCATTTTCATGGGGACATCCTTTACACACTTGATAGAATTCTTAATTTAATCAAGCAAATAACGTAGCACTTCACGAGGCAATTAATTCCTTTGCTACGAGACTGCATATCTCTGTTGAACACACTTTAATACTTGCAAAATTTTAAAAATAAATATAAATAGCCAGCGTCATTAATTAAAGACAAAATCCCAAAATTGAAAATTATAGAAATATGCATTTTCTAAAATGCATCTTGCGAGGCACCTTGTTACAAATATATCACGCATATCTCTGGCCTGTTTAATAGATGTACACCGAGATGTACACGTATAATATGTAATTTAACAATACCAATAAAATCGATAATGAAATTTATAGAGGTGACTTAAACGATTTTGCTTCACCTTTACGACTTCATTTTATACCAATAAGCTATAAAATATTAATTATTTAAATTGTCATCAATTCTATGGTTCGTAATAAAAATATAGGTGATAAAACAACATCTATTAATGATAAAAACGCGATTATAAAATCCATTGGAGAATCCTATCAAAGAAATTATCGGGGAAATTATTGAATTTTTCTTGACTTTTACTATTTATTACCATAATTTGACAAAAAATGCTTTTCTAATTTTTTTTAAGGAAGTGTCAAACCACAATTTTTCGCACTCTCTGGCTGCGATGAAAAACTAGTCGCCTACACGGGTTATATTCTGAATGGGTTCATTTAGGAAAATTTTTTTAATTCATATTTCGAAAGTACACCTTGTAATTAGTAAATGTGCAAAATATTACATTTTTTTTCAACTGCTTTTCCCTCAAAATAAATAATGAAAATAGAGCGCTGTGACGTCACACCACTCGTAGCGCTCGGCCGCTCGCTTGTTTCCTATAGTTTTATACCGGTGGCAGTTCTACACACACGGCGGAAGTGGTACTTTCGTTCATCTTTTAAGTGCTTCGTCCTTGGTACAGCGAAATCTAAATACCATATATCCGCATAACTCATAGAACCAGTGGAGTCGGGTGGTGTGACGTCATAGCCGTTTCAAATATGTTACGAATTTGAAATCAAATATTAGGGCTAATATTAACGCTAGCGATCTAATTTTTTCACTATATACTTAGAGGATGAAATACTTAAGGAAAATGCTAAAATAAATTAAAAAGCAAATATCACTAAATGAGCCCATTGTATATTATATTGTTAAAGCTGGATTCTATGCCTCATTGCCCCGCACCGCAGCTTGCTTCAACGCGACAAGATTTTTGTTTGCCTGTTTTCTTATGTAATCGTTCTCTTCTCACTTACGCTTCGCCTCGCTTTACTTTACTGGGTTTGAAGCCCTCAAATGAAAACATGTTGGAAAACATGTCAACTTTTCGAGGTAGCATGTTGCGGCACAATGAAGTGCAGTGCAGTGCGGTGCAGTAGGCGTAAGTGAGAATTCAGCTTATACAGGGTGATTCGTGAGGAGAGGGTCGTACTTTACCAACAGATAGGGAACATTGAGGTGATCTTAAATCCCCATATAATAATGGCTATAGCGGCTTCGTTTCCGAAATACAGGGTGTTTTATATTTTTTGGAAGAATTTTCTTTTCGCCATAAATCTGTAATGCGTAAACGGAATTCAATGAAATTTTGTATTTTTGTTACAGTAGTCATTCATCATCAAATGCGTGAGATATTAATAAAATATCAGGGCCGGACCCAGAATAAACTTATTTTTAAATTATTCCTAGAAAATAACACTCGGTATACTGTTTATGAAATTCTTGATATTAAAATATTAATTTACATCTAGAAAGATACAAGATCCCATAAAAAAATATTTTGGCACCATTTCATTGTTTAAGTAAAAAAATTAAATTGTTGAGGAATCAATTTTTTTTTTGAAAAATTGAGAGAAAATAGTCACTTCAGTCCTGTTGCATGGCCCCCGAGATCACCAGATCTCACACCCCTTGACTATTTTTTGTGGGGTTATTTAAAAGTGAGGTAGGTATACAAAGAAGAAATAAACACCAGAGAACAGCTGATTGCAAGAATTGAGCACTTTTGCAATGAAATTAATAACAATTTAGAAATTGATAGAAAAAGCATAAATCAAATGACAAATCGATCAAGAAAATGTATCGAATTTGGCGGTGGTCACTTCGAAAACAGACTGATTCAAAAAATTTAATTGTATTTAGTAAATTTGACTGTTAAATTGTTAATTTTTATTATGTGTTATTTTTTTAAGATTATTAATTACACAATCATTACAAAATATTTTTATTATTTTACTAGGTACCATGTGATACGAATAAAAGATAGTGCAAACAGAGAAGAAAAAAAATATATGTTACTGATATCTGAAGTGACTATTTTCTCTCAATTTTTCAAAAAAAAATTAATTCCTCAACAATTAAATTTTTTTACTTAAACAATGAAATGGTGCCAAAATATTTTTTTATGGAATCTTGTATCTTTCTAGATGTAAATTAATATTTCAATATCAAGAATTTCATAATCAGTATACAGAGTGTTATTTTCTAGGAATAATTTAAAAAAATAATTTTATTCTGGGTCCGGCCCTGATATTTTATTAATATCCCACGCATTTGATGGTGAATGTCTACTGTAACAAAAATACAAAATTTCATTGAATTCCGTTTATGCATTACAGATATATGGCGAAAAGAAAATTCTTCCAAAAAATATAAAACACCCTGTATTTCGGAAACGAAGCCGCTATAGCCATTACTATATGGGGATTTAAGATCACCTCAATGTTCCCTATCTGTTGGTAAACTACGACCCTCTCCTCACGAATCACCCTGTATATATTGATACTCATAATCGTAATTACATGTGGTGTTATTATTATAATCGAATTGTTTTATAACTAGGCTTATAGTGATACGAAAAACGGGCCAAAGTAACTAATTTCCAAGAAAAAAATGCTGAAACTTTCCGGTAAGGCTTTAACTTTAGAGTATTCTTTTTAAGGGGTAAAAGGATCTATTTGTTATAATTATTATTATTTAAAAAAATATTTTTGAAAGAAAAATCGTTTAGTAAAAATCCGAGACAAAACCTTAATGTAAATGTTGAATAATCCCTCGAATAATCCTTAAGTGTGAGGAAAAAAATTGAGAGGCAAATACTTGAGCATTATTGTGTGACCCAATTAATTTTAATATCGTGTTTTTCGAGGTGTTTTTAATATGATCGTATACAACCATTCTTCTAACTAAACCTTCAACTAAATATCTTATTTCATTTTGTTGGGTCTCTTCCCACTCTTCTAAAAGTGTATGTAGCTTGTATCTACTTGATTCAAGCTCCTGGGAGCAGGTACACGATCCAATGCTCGATCCAAAGTCCTTCTGTCAAGTATACCCAACACATGCTCGATTGGATTCAAATCTCGGCTGCGTGGGCTATGGCATCTGTTCTTATTTGGGATTTACTCCTGAACATTTCCCAGACAATATAAAAAATATCTAAAAAATCTAGATATTTTTTAGATTGTCTGGGAAATGTTCAGGAGTGTGGAGTGTGGTAGTAAATCCCTCGTAAATCCCAAATAAGAAAACAAAGAAAATTGAACGATGCTATAAATAACTTTTACAAAATGCATCTGTGTTATTTATTTTATTTCTCGTTTTATTTATTAAGTAATAAGTATACAGGGTGAACCCCTCGGTGAACCCCAACTTATTTAATGCCTTTTAAGGGGGATCTCTGTTGATATTTGTAACACCAATTACAAGTAAAAAAACATTTAAAAAAAAGTTGAAAAACTGACCTACCTTCCGTAGACAAAGTGTCTTGGGGGCTACATATCTATCCTAAAAAGCTTCGCAAAAAAGCCGCTAATAAAGTTAGCACCTGTTCGACGGGATGCAGATACATCGGCACGTTTGATGTTTGCGTAAACAAATGATATAAAAAATATGAGTTACACAGATTTCCGAGGAATGTTAATTGATAGGGGTGCTGTAAGAGCTAGTGAACCAATGTAAAGCCCCCCCATACACTGCGATGTTACCTGTCAATTTTAACCACGCGACTAAGATTGTGGACGCAAGATTGTAGAACGAATTGTTCATACACTACACCTATCCGTTTGTTTGGTCAGTTTAAATCTACTGCAGCATGGACCGAAAATATTTATTGGCAGTGGCAGCGGCTTTAGTGGCAAAAGCACCAGCCATGGATTTTTTGTTGCGTTAACTTTTTTTAATTCTTTTCGAAATGGCCCTTTCATACAATATATTTTTTTATCTGTTGCTTTTGTCTCCGTAGGATCACTTCATGTAATTTTTTTATTCATCGTAAGCTTTATTTTTTATTTTGTTGGAGTAATCACATGAATTTACTTTCCATAAACAGGAGTGGTTTCTATAATTCAATAAATTCTATAAAAAAGTCTTTATTCCAGGTTCTTGTATCCATTTTTAATTAACTGCGTTGTCAAACGGACACCCTTTAACGAAATGCACTGACAAAATGGTCAAAGTTAACATTGCGAAACACACACACCGACTTGCGCGATCTTGTAATCAAAGAGGTAAAATTATGGTCAAGCGCGTATAGTGTTTACAAAGTCAATTATTGAATCCAAGCGTTTTTATAACTTAAAAGTGCCGACAAAGTACCGACTACCTTTAAGGCGGTGCAGATGAAACGTTTCAGTTTCAATTGACTTTGTATAAACTATAACTAAAATTGCAGAGTAAAATTGTCGGTTTTTCACCATACACGACAATCTTGTGTGCACAATTTTAGTCGCGTGGTTAAAATTGCCAGGTAACATCGCAGTGGATGGGGGAAAACAAGCTTATTTTCGATTGAGATAGGTTAGTTGCTAAGATTTGTTCTAGGTATTTTAATTTTTTTCTCTCGAAAACTGCCGTGTGTATTTCTTTCATTTTTTTTTATATGGATTTACGGAACCCTCCCTTAAAATTAAATAAATAAGTTGGGGTTCACCTTGTCTGTATAATATATATATATATATATATATATATATATATATATATATATATATATATATATATATATATACATAGCCTACGGATGATACGAAGCCCGGTAAATATCACAGGCAAGTCGAAGCCCGGGTTGAGAGGTAGGGGATTGCAGTGAATATTGTACATTATTTTAAAATTTGTCAGTTAGTGTTTCAACAAAATAAAGCCTGCGGATGTTAAGAAGCCCGGCGGTGTTGCCGTTAGAAATAGATATCTTGGGAGGTATGATAATAATACTTTATTAACATATCTAAAGCTCTACAACAATAATAATAAATAATTTTTCACAGTGTATTTTTTTCATTCAAGAGTCCCACATTTTTTTCCTGCATTCTATATTTGTAAAGTGTGGAATGTTTTTATAGTCCCTTTTTAATACGTGAAATATATATTTCTTAGTGCATTTGAAATATTATAATTTGCTTCCTAGTTTTTCCTTAACGAAAAATAGAATACCTCTGCTTTCTTTGTTGAATAATCTATTGCATACCAGAAAAAATATTATTGTGAAAAATTCACACCTCGATAATTATGCATTTTTTACGCTCTACACAACTGCCTTCACTTAGTTAATGAATATTTTTTCAGGAACAGGTTAGATTTGTATAAATTTTTTTTAAAACTTTTTCTTATATTATGGGCTGTGGCCTGTAGTACATTTTTTCATACAACGTACAGGACTGCAACGTAAAACCCTAGATTTTCGTGTATTTTTGCTGGCGCCCCTGTTTAGTTAAGTGATTATTCGGGTTATTTAGTAGGATCCAGTTTAAATTTCTCGGGACACATGTAGAGTCAGTCAGGAATTGTCACTTTAAAGGAAAAAGGGATGAAGAGTTTCGTGTATTTTCGCTTGCGTCCCTGTTTAGTTAATGATTCGATTTAGTCGGATCCGGTTTAAAAACCTCGGGAACATATAGAGTCTGACAGGAATGACAGATGAAAGGAAAGAAGGTTCAGGAATGAAGGGTTTCGTGTATTTTCACTGTCTGGCGTCTCTGTTAAGTTAAGTGATGATTCGGGTTATTTAGTTGGATCCGGTTTAAATATCTCGGGAATCATGAATTGTCCCTTGGAAGGAGAGAAGGTTCAAGGATGAAGGGTGTCGCGCATTTTCGCTGGGGTTCCTGTTTAGTTAGGTGATGATTCGGGTTATTTAGTTGGTTCCGGTTTGAAGATCTCAAGAAACATGTGGAATGCGACAGGAATGTCCCCTGAAAGGAGAGAAGGGTTTAGGATGAAGAGCTTTGTGTATTTTCACTGGCGTCCCTGTTTAGCTAATTGATGATTCGGGTTATTTAGTTGGATCCAATTTAAAGATCTCGGTAAACATGTAGAGTCCGACAAAAATGTCACTTGAGAGTCAAGAAGTTCAGGGATAAGGGTTTTGTTTATTTTCGCTGGCGTCCATGTTTAGTTAAGTGATAATTTGGGTTATTTAGTTAGATCCGATTAAAGATCTCGGGAACATGTAGAGTCCGACACAGCTGTTGGATGAAAGGAAAGTAGGTGTAGGGATGAAGGGTTTCGTGTGTTTTCTTTAGTGCCCATGTTTAGTTAAGTGATGTTTCAGGTTATTTAGTTAGATCCGGTTTAAATATCACGGGGAACATATGGAGTCTGGCAGGAATGTCACTTGAATGGAGAGAAGGTTCAAGGATGAAGGGTTATGTGTATTGTTGCTGGCGTCTATGTTTAGTTGAGTGTTAAATCGGGTTATTTAGTTCGTTCCGATTTGAAGATCCCGAGAAACATGTAAAGTACGACAGAAATGTCCCCCGAACGGAGAGACGGTTCAAGGATGAAGGGTTTTGTTAATTTTCACTGGCATCCTGGTTTAGTTAAGCGATGATTCGGGTTATTTAGTTGGATACGGTTAAAGAGCTCAGGAAACATGTAGAGTCCGACAGAATTGTTGCATGAAAAGGGAGAAGGTTTAGGGATGAAGGGTTTTGCGTAATTTTGTCGGCGCCCCTGTTTAATTAAGTGATAATTCAATTTATTTAGTTGGATACGGTTTAAATATGTAGATATGTAGAGTCCGACAGAATTGTTGCACAAAAGGAAAGAGGATTTAGAAATGAAGTGTTTCGTGTACTTTCACTGGCGTCCCTGTTTATTTAAGTGATGATTCGGATGATTTTGTTGGATCAGGATTAAAGGTCTTTGGTAACATGTAGTGTCTGACAGGAATGTCTCTTGATAGGAGAGTGGATTCAAGGATAACGGGTTGATTTCGCTGGCGTCCGTGTTTAGTTAAGTGATATTTCGGGTTATTTAGTTAGATCGAGTTTAAAGATCTCGGGAAACATGTAGAGTCCGACAGGAATGTCACTTGAAAGGAGAGGAGGTTCAATGATGGAAGGTTTCGTGTATTTTCACTGGCGTCACTGTTTGGTTAAATAATGAATCGGGATATTTAGTTGGATCCAGTTTGAAGATCTCGGGAAACATGTAGAGTCCGACAGGAATGTCACATGAAGAGAAAGGAGAATCAAGAATGAAGGGTTTCGTGTATTTCAGCTAGCGTCCGACAGGAATGTCATTTGAAAGCAGATAAGTTTCAAGGAGGAAGGGTTCCGTGTATTTTCGCTGTCGTCCCTGTTTAGTTGGAGTGATGTTTCGGGTTATTTAGTTGGATCAAGTTTAAAGATCTCGGGAAACATTTAGACTCCGACAGGAATGTCCCTTGAAAGGAAAGACGATTCAAGGATGAAGGGTTCCGTGTATTTTCACTGGCGTCTCTGTTTGGTTAAGTGATAATTTTGGTTATTTATTAGGATCCGGTTAAAGATGTAGAGATGTAGAATACGACAGAATTGTTGCATAAAAGGAAAGAAGGTTTAGGGATGAAGTGTTTCGCGTACTTTTACTTGAGTCCCTGTTTAGTTGTCATCATTCGGGTTATTTTGTTGGATCCACTTGAAAGATCTCGGGAAGCATGTAGAATCCGACAGTAATATCAGATGAAAGTGGATAAGGTTCTGAGATGAAAGGAATCGTGTATTTTCGTTGGCGTCTCTGTTTAGTTAAATGATGATCCGTGTTATTTAGTTGGATCCAGTTCAAGGATCTCGGGAAACATGTAGAGTCAGACAGGAATTGTCATTTTAAAGGAAACAAATATCAGGGATGAAGAGTTTCGTGTATTTGCGCTAGCGTCCCTGTTTAGTTAAGTGATGATTCGATTTAGTTGGATCCGGTTTAAAGACCTCGGGAACATATAGAGTCCGACAGGAATGCCGCTTGAAAGGAAAGAAGGTTCAGGGATGAATGGTTTCGTGTATTTTCTCTGTCCGGCGTCTCTGTTAAGTTAATCATGTAGAGTTCGACAGAATTGTCCATTCAAAGGAGAGAAGGTTCAAGTATGAAGGGTTTTGTGTATTTTCTCTGGCGTCCCTGTTTAGTTAAGTGTTGTTTCGAATTATTTTGTTGGGTCCAAATTAAAGATCTCAGAAAACATGTAGAGGGATTATCACTTGAAAGGAGATGAATTTCAGGGATGGAGAGTGTCCTGTATTCGCTGGTCCCCGTTTAGTTAAGTGATGTTTCGAGTTATTTAGTTGGATCCGGTTTAAAGATCTCGGAAACATATAGAATCCGACAGGAATGCCACTTGAAAGGATAGAAGGTTCAGGGATGAAAAGTTTCGTATATTTTCGCTGGCTGGCGTCTCTGTTAAGCTAAGTGATGATTCGGGTTATTTAGTTGGATACAGTTTAAATATCTCGGGAATCATGTAGAGTCCGACTGGAATGCCACTTGAAAGGAAATAAATTTCAGGGATGAAGAATTTCGTGTATTTTCGCGGGTGTCCCTGTTTAGTTAAGCGATGATTCGGGTTACTTAGTTGGATCCGGTTTAAAGATCTCTGGAACATATAGAGTCCGACAGGGATATCACTTGAAAAGAAAGAAAGTTCAGGGATAAAGGGTTTCATGTATTCTCGCTGGCGTGTCTGTTAAGTTAAGCGATGATTCGGGTTATTTAGTTGGATCCAGTTTAAATATCTCGGAAAGCATGCGTAGAGTCCGACGGAATTGTTACATGAGAGGAAATAAGGTTCAGGGATGAGAGGTGTCTCGTATTTTTATTGGCTTTGCCGTTTCGTTAAACGATTCATGTTATTTAGTTGTATCTGGTTTAAAGTTTTAACATTTTTTTGACAGTTGTCAAAAAACTGTCAAAGTGACGTTTAAATGTCAAAGGGAGAGAGGGGCGCCATCTACGAACCGAGAACGGTTTCGGGGCGCCGAGGACGTCCGGATCCCGAAACTGCGATCGGTTCCGTCTTGGGGCTGATAATAAGGAAACGTCAATTTCGGACCATAACCTAAAAGTTTTATCGCAACGCACTGTAGATTTCGAGATAACCTAAAAGCGGCGCTTTGACATTGACGTTGTAATTTTTAAGTATTGTCAAGACCTGCGCGCGCATCCGGCGGCCATTGATCTCGTATCTCTTTTTAATTTCTCAAATTTTACAAACCTCTCCGACACGGTGCTACCAAACGGCTAATAACTTTTCTTAATACTCAAAGGATCGCAACGAAACATCGACGTTGGGATTTTCCCGATATGATTCCGCCTACGAAAAGCCAATCTCCCCCGTGAAAAAAGCCTTTGCGGGCGCAAAGTACACGAAAAACCGCTCCCGAATTAGACGGACATAGCCTTATCACATTTTAATATTTATAGATATAAAAGATAGATAAAAAGAATAGAATATAGAATAGAATAGATAGAATAGATAATAATAATAATAATAATTGTAACTAGTCAATAATCACATAATCAAAAATTAAGAACTGAATATAAGTCTAGGTACTAACAGAATAAAATTACCAGATCTGCTAAAAGCTGAATCAGATTCATGATCAGTTAATAATGGTAGTTAATGCATCCGGAATTATTTTCTTTTTTATTTTCCGTTTACCTTGCCTGTCTCCTCTTCAGTAGTATATAAAGAATACTTAATATTTTTATATCATTTTAATTCCATTATCAATTTCTTTGTGCAATTTATTTATATTGAATCTGTTATTGACGATATATATTTTAATAATTTAATTGAGAATTAATGTATCTTGTTAATTTTTTTTTTAATAGCAACTACATAACAAATGTAAATTATTGTTAATTAGAGTTTTATTCAATAAATATTTATTTTAGTTATTTGATTATATTATGGTCACCAATTAAAAAACGAAGTCCACAAGAAGATGTACATATTCTTTCGCTATTTGTAGCTCATCAGGTAGACGATTAATCTCGAAAAACAAAATGATTTACTTGAACTTACATTTTACAATTAATAAACTGTCATGTAACCATAAAAAACAAATTTCTATAATTAATGCCGCCTACATTTTCATGCTTTCTTATAAAATACTCTTCCTCTCTTTATTCGAGACTTGTTGTATAAACAACCTTATTCAAGCCTTATATTGGCCCAATAATAACAAAATTATGTAATACATTTATTGATGTTCCATTTCTGAACATGCAAATATAAATTATGTTGAATTCAAAAAAAATCGTTGAAAACAATTTAGAACGTTATTATTGTCGAACAATGCAAAAACAAAATACTCTGCAGGACTATATGTCACATACAGCATTGCAATATATTGCAGAATCCATTTAAATGTTTTACGTTTTGCTTTAAATGTAATGGATTCTGCAATAAAAGTCAGTTACCCCCCTACTTTTGACTGGTTTCAAATATTTTTTGGAGTTTTGGGGTTATACTCCAAGATAGATTTGCGAGTGTTTGACTCTAAATAAAAAAACCGATATTCCAAAATGGCGTCTGGTCGCCATATTGGATATTTCTCTAATGTCGGATCGAGGTGTGTGACACCTTAAATTAAAGATCTAATCTTAACTTGCCCAAATTTCGAGTTAATGCGATGACAATAAAATGCTCGATTATTAATCCCAGTAAGCATTTGAATTGAATATAATGTAAAATGATGTTTGAAATGCAATTTTTTACTATTTATTAAGAATTTTTATATTTAAACAAATATTATTATCTTATTAATTAGATATAATAAATAGTACGTTTATTTACTTTAGCAAAAATACTCGAAGTGAGTTCCATTTTGTTCACAACAGCAAACCCGTTTTATAAATTTTTCGCGAACACTTCTGAGCCTTATGCTACTTCTAGATGTGTTAAAGACAGCTCTATGGTAATTTCTTTTCTTCAATTATTCGTCAAATATCAAAGCGGCTTCGATTTATCATTTAAAATTCGCGGCATGATTATTATAAGTCACTTTATGTAGGTAGAGAAAGTATGTAATAATGGGTAAATAATAACTGTCAAATTTATTTCCACATTTTCAAGGCACATCATTATTATTTTCCTTTTACAGGATGAGCTTTAGTGATATAGATTGTCCTGTAAATTAATGTATTTATTCATTTGACTAGGTACTTAGTCACTAAAATTTGCAAAAGTCTTAACTATATAATGAAAAAATGTATTTCAAACATTATTTTACTTGCCTTATTGACAAACTTTCATTATGTTCAATTCAAATGCTTACTGGGATTAACAATCGGGTATTATTGAGTCAAAAAACCAGGTAAAGAAACTAGTGCCCTGTGTAAACATTCAATTTGTTGTAATGCTGCCATTTTGTTATACATCATCGGATTACCTAAGGCAAGTTACTATGGACGAATATACTTTTAATTTAAGGTATCACACACCTCGGCTCGACAGTAGAGAAATATTCAATATGGAGACCAGACGCCATTTTGGAATATCAATTTTTTTATTTAGAGTCAAACAGTCGCAAATTTATCTTATCTCCAAAAAATATTTGAAATCATTCAAAAGTTAGTAGAGGGGTAACTGACATTTGTGCCTTACTATACATTAGTCATCTAGGTCCACATAAACAAATTAATAACTTACAATATTACTCTGTAAAACGCATAAGATGTATAATTCTAAAAGAGTTTAATAAAGGTAACTGTTAATTTAAATAATTATATATTATCAGCTACCTATTTCTAAATTTAGTCAATATCTTACCGAAATATGTAATTAAAAACTATTGAATCTCATAAAAATCAATAAATTAGGTATTGTACCATTTACATTAATTACAACAGAATTAGAGAAACAAATTTATAGTACCTAACACATTTTTTTCAAATTAATAATAATTCACTTATTTATGTAACTGCAATTAAATTAAAATTAAGGCAAGAAATATTAAATTCCATTTAAATTAACATACCCTTTGTCAATAGCAGATTTGATTGAAACAAATTCTATAAAGGAATTAATAAATAATATTCATGTGTATTAAAATCGAAATACAGATTAAATCAAGTACCTACTTGATTTAATCTTAGGTACCTACCTACCTAAGCCAAGTAAAAATCGAACCTATCTTTTTAATTTTCTATGGTATAAAAGTGTTCAATTAGTGATTAGGGAAGCTAAACTGCGTAGTTGCCAAAATTAAGGGCTTCCTATGCACGGCGAAACATAGCGGGCTTCCTATCATCCGTGAAACTCAGACAGTGTATATACAGAGAGCGTGGCGGCCCTCTGGTGGCAATCACACTGAACTAAAGGTGTATATATTGAGATATAATACCGACTTAGGAAGCCCGGCTGATTTTTTGAAACAAGTACAGATGGAGTCACCTACCCCTGATAGACTTATATACGCAATAATTTTTAGGAAGCCCGATTCGGGCTTCGTAAATTTGCCGCGGGCTTCGTAACATCCGTGAAGTATAGCGTTTCGGGCTTGGTAATGCCGGATTACATGTGTATATATATATATATATATATATATATATATATATATATATATATATATATATATATATATATATATATTATGATTATTATCATTGATTAAGGAATGAATAAGATACGCGACTTCAATGTAAAGTGCGAGGCTAATTTTGGCAGCGAGAATCCCGGTAAGTTGCGAGCATTCCCTGTGATTCACGTCGTATGTTTTTGATAAACCTGTGTCGTGTCTGGTTTTATATAATTTATAATCTAGTGAAAACAAAAATTGAATGTTCAGATTGATTTTAGTTTAAAATTATGTGACGGTTAAAAGTCAAACAAACGTTGAGAAATAGCTGGCAGAGAGAACATACTACGTTAATAATTTTAAACTAAAATTAATCTGGACATTAAATTTTTATTACCACTAGATTATTAATGATATAAAACCAGACACGACACAGGTTTGTCAAAAGCATACTACGTAAATCACAGGAATGCCCGCAACTTGCCGAGATCTCGCTGCCAAAAAAGGCCTCGCACTTTACCATTGAAGTCGCGTATCTTATTCATTCCTTAATCAATGTTATTATGCTATAGAAAAGAAAAAGAAACGAAATAGGAGAATTTGCTACTATAAGTACTAATTTAAGGGAATTTTATCACAAGCTAAATTAACGAATAAACGAGTATTCTTTCAGTCTTCTACCTATAAAAAATGTTGGGAGGTTGATCCATTGTCAATTCAGTTAGCATTAGAATATTATTTGTATTGTTATAACGGGTGCACATATATAAGAAAAGTTGACTTCATATTTATGAATACACACATAAAAAACCGGCGGCTTGTTTGATGCCGATAAAGACTTCAAACATACCGGCTCTTTTTATGCGCCGTATAAATATGAACTTTACTTTATGGCTGACATCAAAATATGCTACAGTTCTGGTTGATCTGTTAGGTATTTTGACTTTTAAGTTATCTTAAATTTTTGGGCAATCTAATAAATTGTTAAACATTTTATAACCAGCGATATGTTAAGGAATGAATAATTTACGCGACTCCAATGTAAAGTGCGAGGCTAATTTTGGCAGCGAGATTCCCGGTAAGTTGCGAGCATTGAGCATTCCTGTGATTCACGTAGTATGCTTTTGATAAACCTGTGTCGTGTCTGGTTTTATATAATTTATAATCTAGTGAGAACAAAAATTAAATGTTCAGATTGATTTTAGTTTAAAACTCGGTTTAAAATTATGTGACTGTTAAAATTCAAACAAACGTTGAGAAATAGCCGGCAGAGAGAACATACTACGTTAATAATTTTAAACTAAAATTAATCTGGACATTAAATTTTTATTACCACTAGATTATTAATGATATAGAACCAGACACGACACGGGTTTGTCAAAAGCATACTACGTAAATCACAGGAATGCCCGCAACTTACCGAGATCTCGCCGCCAAAATTGGCCTCGCACTTTACCATTGAAGTCGCGTATCTTATTCATTCCTTAATCAATGCGATAAGTAATAATGCTCGTAATAATGTTATAGTATGTGTGGTTTAAATATTCCACGACGAGTTTAGCGACATGGGGCAGCACATTATCTTGCATATGGACGAAATTGTCCCCTATGAATGGTGCATAAAACAAAAGAATAATAGTACCTATGTAGTCTTCCAATATTTCCTCTTGGCGGTTGCCGGTTAGGGACCTCTGGGATGGCGCGAGCCTCTTTTGGGAATGGGCCGTTCGGTTCCCGGGAATTTAAAGTTTGTGGAATTTATTTCAATGAAACACAAAAATAAACTACAACAACAGCAGTAGGTAAAGTACATTCTTCAACAGGTACAAAAATCATTTTTGGGAATTTATGAGTAATTTTCCGGGAATATTCCCGGTAGGAGGTTATTCACCTATAAACACGATGTAAAGTGTAGTTCATATTTATAATGCAGATAAAAAATGCCGCACTTACAAAGCAGAAAGGTGGCCTCTTTAACATAACATAACGTCGACATCTTTCATCATCAATTGACAATACAATAGGCATAGGCGAAGATAGTTTTTGGACTTACCGACGGACTTCCCAAAAATAAATACTGACAATAAACCGACAATAAACAATAGTGACACTAGGACTAGAAAGGCACCGACACCACCGAAAACGAATGAACATGACAGGTATGCTGATTGTGACCAAAACAACGCAGTAACAATATTCTGTTTGATAATAACAATCATTCCGTTTTTGTTGTGTTGTATTATGGACTTAAATAAAATTACTACATGCTACCATGATACAACAACACAAGATATGATATCAAAGCGTTCAAATTTCGTCCGGTTTGCGCATGACGTCACACAGTGAGTAATTTTTAAAATCTATGTCGCGTATCGAATTTAATATCAAATTTTGTTAGTTAGGAACTCTGTTTTATGGCTTTTATTCATAATATAGGTTCACTGATTATAGTGTAATACTAAGTTAATGACGGCTATTTAAATTATTACATTTTAGATGAAATTTATTAGAGCTCAGAGATAACACTGATTATTACATTTGATATATTTTATGCAGAAATTTCTATATTATACGTGAATATAAGTATTAATAATACGAAATTAACTCCCAATTTATATTTTTCGTAGGCATGTATTTCGATTTGTAATTGTTGAATATGTCTGGCCCTACAAATTAATAATTTTGGGGTTAATTGCTATTCGAAGTTTTCAAAATTAAAAAAATGGCAAGTCAAATGTAAAAAGAATAAATTAACCATATATACATTCAATATATTTGATATTTAAGAATATTGAAGAATGTTTTTACGTAAAAATACAGTGCGATCGCCAGACAGTAGGCAGCATAATAGAAAACTTATTTATAATTAATTTCTCAGAAATTGTTTCTTGCCGAAAGTTAAGTATATTAAGAAAAACCAGTTTTGACGTCAAATTTTACCTTTAATATGTAGGTTAAGTTAAAAAAATATAAAAATGTTAATAATTAAGGTAAAAAATGTAAATAAACTTTCTCTAAAAATTTTCTAGTTACTAAGAAAATTGATGCTAAATAGTACATTGTGTGCTTAGTAGGAGAAATTTAACATTCCCGGGCGACCGTGCAGATTGCTTGTCGAGGGGTCGAGGCGCAAGGCGCAAGCAACACGGAGTTCGGAAATATGCTTTTACTACGATGGTACACATACTATTTTTTCTGAAACTGCGTTTCCATACACCCTGCATTTTTTTATTTCAGGGAAATAAAAAACGTTATATCGTGCGTAGAATCTCTTGATTGATTATCAACATCACAATCGTACACAGCACATCTCATTTTCGACGATTTTTTAACTTTTAAACCCAAAAATATCCGCAACAACTTGACAATTCTACCTGACACTCCTGACAGCCGGGCGTTTAATGGCGTCCTAGCACTCCTAGCTCACCGACTGACGTCACGAGCTGCGCGATATCTTATCTCTTATTTATTGTATCATGACATGCTACTGAATAATAGCAAGTTTTTTGATGAGTAACTAGTTGACATTAGCAAACCATCAACGGATTTACAATTCACGCATAATAACAATAACCGGTGGCACGACTGGCACGTTTTGGTCGTTTTGGAAAGAACTGATTTGAACCGTTTTCCGTGTTGCTAAGTGTATTTTAAAATGAACTTGATTGTAAATTATAGAGAATTAAAAGTAGGTATCCCTTACTACCGAGCTTACTACCTTCCTAGTAATCTACCTTTCCATCTCGCTCTACTTATATTTGTGTATTTACCAATGGATTCATTATTATCCTCGATTATACCTACCAAAGATTAATCTCATCTACACTCTGTTATACCAGACATCACAAGACGAAAAAATATTTTTAAATTATTAGAATTAATAGGCGCACGTTAAAAATATTTCTTTAAAATAAAGTAGGCTGACCTCTGGGATAATGTAGATTTGGAAATTAAGTCTTGAAAGTCTCAAGACTCTCAAGGAAAGTCTATCATTAATTAGTTTTTTGAAAAATAATCGAGAAAATAATACTTAAATTTTTTAACTCATAAGTGATTAAGCGATAAGTATACGGTGAAAATGTTTACGAGCTTTCAAAATAAATTAAATGACGTGAAGTTAATAGAATATCATCGAAAATAAAATATTTTTTTTTTATTGGTACCCTATTTCGCTTATTTAAAGTACGCCTCAGAGCGTTTAAATCCAACTATAAAAAACGCGGGTGTTTTAAAGTTACCATGGCAACTTCAATAACCCGAGAAACGTCTAATTCTAATTCTAATAATTTGTACTATCGCGGCCGAAAAAAAGTAATTGATTTTTTATCAAGTAGTATGTTTTTTCGAAAAATGTTCCTTTGTAAATGGGAGTGTTTACATCAGTTATGTCAATTAAATTATTTTGACAAGAAATCATTGGTGGGGTCGTATTTATTAAAAAAAAACTAATAAGAAATAAGTTGTTAATATTTTTTAATTATTAGAAAACATTTAATTAGTATGGTTTTGAGAGAAGCAGAAAAAAGCTGCATCATCACCACACTTGGAGAAGGGTGGTCTTAACAACGCATGGCAAGTCAAATTAATTGCAGCAAAGGCTCAATTCAAAAACTAAACAAAAAGACAGACCTTCCGCTATTATTTGTTTTGTACAAATATTCTTCATCAAACTTATGACCCATGGAAACTCGCAGTTGACATTGTAGCAGGACTGAAATATCTTTTCGTCGGAAAGACCACTCTCTCCCAGTAACGATCTTATTCATTAATAAAAGTATTTGCAAACTGCATTCTTGCCTCTTTATTATCATCTGTTAGTCGGTGATTTTTAGCACTGGCACAGTTAAATAGACCTTGCTCTCGCAACCGTTTTCTTGCTGTCCTAACAGACGCTGGGAAGTTGGTTTGCTCTTTGGCTTCAATAGAATTAGAAAATGGGTTTAAATTCACATAGTTAACCAGGGTATTGTCGTTTTCTAGATAACTCTTTCTTGGCCGCCCAGAACCCACTGCCCTGCTCAGATCATGTGTTTCTTTCCACTTTTTGTTTAGTTTTCGAATCGTGCTTTTGCTGCAATTAATTTCACTTGCTATTCGTTGTTGAGACCACCATTCTCCAAGTTTGGCGATGATGTACCCGTCGACGTAGCCTTTTTCTTCTTCACTCAAAACATGATAAGGCATGATTATTATAATACAAAATTTATTTTTGCTTAATATGACAATGACGTTGACACTAATAAAAAAAATATTGGGATTGATGCGACACTGAATAGAACCATAATTACAACGGGAAAATCAGTCGATTACTTTTTTTCGGCCGCGATAGTACATACCTACTGTTACCTACCATTAGAATTTTTGCCTCGATTTTTGCCTTATTAAATAATTCATAATTTTGTTGTAGAAACATTTCATATTAGTGCAATACATTATTCTAAACAAAAAATTAAGAATACAATTTTTTCATATGACAATCCGTTTTACAGATACAATAGCTATTTATAAAACTAGTTGCAAAATGAGCGTGTTTTTTGCACTAGATTTGAAGATTGGACCATGAGCGTAGCGAGTGGTCCAACTCATCGTGTGCAAAAAACACGCAGTTTTGCATCGTGTTTTATTAGTATATTACGTAATAAGAGTTGTAAATAGCGTATTACGCACGAATGGAAAAATTATGCACGAGACGCGTTAGCGTCGAGTGTGATAATTCCATGAGTGCGTAATTGCTTTACAACTCGAATTATGTACTATACTTTACCTACGACCGTATTTATTGAAAGTTTGTATTTCATTTTTATTATTTATCGCTTATGTCAGTTTTGACAGCGTCAGAAAATTAAGTATTGCACTTGTCATTTTTAATAATTTTTAGAGAATAAGTTTGTTTGTATTGACCGTTGCTAGGCGGTTGCTAGGAAAACTGTACGAACTGTGCGATTTTTTTTCCAAGTTGTGCGATTTTTTTACCGTGCGTAATAGGAATCTTACATTGATCGCAGACGGTGTGTTTTTAAGTACTTACAGTAGTGGTCGTAGGTAAACAATATTTTTTGCAATTTAGTTGTTACGAAAAAAATAAAATTTTTGTTACGTTTTCTTTACATTTAACCATTGATTAAGGAATGAATAAGATACGCGACTTCAATGGTAAAGTGCGAGGCCTTTTTTGGCAGCGAGAATCCGGTAAGTTGCGAGCATTCCTGTGATTCACGTATTATGATCAAAAGCATAATACGTGTCGTGTCTGGTTTTATATAATTTATAATCTAGTGAAAACAAAAATTGAATGTTCAGATTGATTTTAGTTTAAAATTATGTGACGGTTAAAAGTCAAACAATCGTTGAGAAATAGCTCGCAGAGAGAACATACTACGTTAATAATTTTAAACTAAAATTAATCTGAACATTAAATTTTTATTACCACTAGATTATTAATTATATAAAACCAGACACGACACAGGTTTGTCAAAAGCATACTACGTAAATCACAGGAATGCCCGCAACTTGCCGAGATCTCGCTGCCAAAAAAGGCCTCGCACTTTACCATTGAAGTCGCGTATCTTGTTCATTCCTTAATCAATGGTTTAACATAATATAATAAATAAGATATAAGTGTTTTCTCAATAAAAATGTTGTACGTTTAATATTTATGTTGTATTCCTAGTAAAAATAAATGGATCTGTCGCAATATCTGTTTATGTGACTAAACTCATTTTAGCACAAGTGTTAAAATGAAAACTCATTTTAGCACAAGTGATAAAATGAAAACTCATTTTAGCACAAGTGATAAAATGAAAACTCATTTTAGCACAAGTGTTAAAATGAAATCTCATATTAGCACTTGTGCTAAAATGAACCACTTTTGACAATGACAATCAGTGTCAAAAAGATGACTTTTCGTAACTAAATTGCAAAAATTATTTTAAGTTGAAAACAATTGTTTTTTGACGGCCCATATCACAAAGACTTTTGAACCCACAACGATGTAATCTTGCGATGTAATCTTGTACAAAGGGGTTTCTAAAGGTGCTGATTAAGAATATCTTACTAGTTTTTTTATAAAAAAATCGCTAATACTTTTTTTTCAAAAATAGACCCCCTTTTCCATCATAGAATCGGACGCCCCTGACTGCAGTCGAACGTGGTTACGTCTAAACACTCACTTCATACATGATACAATTTGTATCATGCACTTCATAGGTATATACGAGATATATATGCCATTCACATTTTATTTACATGAGGGGAGGCTATGATATGTTTTTTTCTTCAAGCGTATAACAATACTTACATTACATAATGCAACACGTCCTGTAGAAAGAGCCTATTATTGTATTAGTACAAATATTTCTCATTTTTTTCCTAGTACAAAAATGAAGTAATGTATCCATGGCAACGAATTAAAAATCTAAGTTACGACTTGTCATAAACTGTCATTTTAAAAGTTGACGTCGCGCGTCTATCCGTTTTTTAAATTTAAAAGCGAAAATGTCTGAAGAAATGCAGTGCGTATCACCTGAAATATTTGAAATTGCAAATTCACCTATGACATGTTTCACTGATAAATAAAATGGTTAGTATTATACCGGGTGACCACGAAATGACGCTCGCCCTTATATCTTCCTTGTTTTACAAGATATACATTTCAAATTTGGGCACGTCAAATAACGGTTAAATATACATTATTTCAACCATATTATCACTTTCTATCGCTTCCGGTTTCACCGGAAATGACACTAACTTTCGTTTTTTAAATGGAACACCCTGTATATTTTTACATTTTTGGATTCAGGAGGCCATTTTGAATACAGTTATGGCATACTGAGATAAAAATATTACTTACAGATATTTTTATGATCAAATTTAATTTTTGATCTAGGCGACCGTGACTCAAAAAAATGTTTTGTTTTGCTTCAATAATTAATCAAAAAATACAATTATGATATTATATCGTATGACATTTGTGTTATTAGATTTTAAACATTTCGGAAATCGTTTTTCCAGAATAACTAATTTTTTTTAAATAGCACCATGGTGGCTCACTACGTAATTTTAATAAAGCATTTCATTACCGATAACTTGGTACCAAACACTTCATTATTTGTTCATATTATCATACATAAAAATTACATTCAACAAGATATAAATGAAAATAAACTCATAATATTTAACACTGAATCCTCTATCAAATAGGTAGGTGCCTTTGAAATGTAACGAAAGAAACAAATGAATAGTTTGATAGCTCAAATGTCAAATAATCTCGCAAATAATATTTAATTAAATCTATGAGAATTAGGTATTATTATGCTGCGTATTGAAAAATTATGATTTATTCACAAAGTGACAAAGTGGTGTTCTTGAGCTACTCTCTCTTGTCTCAGCTCCCGTTCTACTCTAAGAAGGTAGTGCCTGTCAGGATCATTTCTACATATAAATCGTTACATTTCAAAGGCACCTATTTGATAGAGGATTCAGTGTTAAATATTATGAGTTTATTTTCATTTATATCTTGTTTAATGTAATTTTTATGTATTATAATATGAACAAATAATTAAGTGTTTGGTACCAAGTTATCGGTAACGAAATGAAATTAAAATAACGTAGTGAGCCACCATGGTGCCATTTAAAGAAAATTAGTTATTCTGGAAAAACGATTTCCGAAATGTTTAAGATCTAATAACACAAATGTCATTCGACATAATATCATAATTGTATTTTTTGATTAATTATTGAAGGAAAAGAAAACATTTTTTTTGAGTCACGGCCGCCTAGATCAAAAATTAAATTTGATCATAAAAATATCTGTAAGTAATATTTCTATCTCAATATACCATAACTGTATTCAAAATGGCCTCCTGAATCCAAAAATGTAAAAATATACAGGGTGTTCCATTTAAAAAACGAAAGTTAGTGTCATTTCCGGTGAAACCGGAAGCGATATAAAGTGATAATATGGTTGAAATAATGCATATTTAACCGTTATTTGACGTGCCCAAATTTGAAATTTATACCTTATAAAACAAAGAAGATATGAGGGCGAGCGTCATTTCGTGGTCACCCGGTATATATTTTTTTTTACTAAACTTGAATCCATTTGACCTGATGTAATTTTTCAAAAGTAAAGTTTTGATATTTTTGATTTTAACGCTTGAAGAAAAAATACTATGTCACTCGGAGTAGAAGGCTCATTATGTGTTTCGTCCAGATTGCTGCTTGCGCCTCGGCTGAGCAAACTTCTAGGCTCAACAATAATGGTCGCCTTCTACTCCTTGTAACATAATATAGTATTCTTAGGTTGTCTACTATTGAGGTGTCAGATTTAATTGATTGTCACTGTCATGTATTTTTGGCTGAATTGTCAAATTTTTTATTGATGACATTTCTGTGCTTTCTTTAGGGTCTCACTGTGGCAACTGTGTAGAACCAATTTGAATTTGTGGTTATGTTTTTGACATTTCGACATAACCTCAGTAATTAAAACAGCCATTCATACCAACAGAATTCAGATTTTCCAAGGCCTCCCCTCATGTAAATAAAATGTGAAGAGCATATATTCACAACCAAAATTTCAAAATATTCGGATATCAGATGACCGAGATATGATTGAGAGTGGCTCCATGAAAAGTGGGACACATTGTATATAGAATTTTTTTTCTACTAAACTAACATTGATATATAGTACCTATTACCAAATTTGATTTCATTAGATTTTGATATTAGTCATTTCCCACTTATTTTGAAATACTTCGAAATATTAAGTAATCTGGGAGTTTAGTTATATTGTTTGTAGTTTATTTGTGGCGGATAGTTAATATTCATTGAACTTAATTCTGGGAATCACGCCAAATTCTAAAAAATAAACAGAAATAAGAAAATTGCCAAAATATGTCAAGATAAATGTGTAGTATCAAAGGCAAACCCTCGGGCAAACCTCAACAGTTTGCCCCAGAAAACCACTGTATATAGTTCTAAATGAATATAAATACAATATTGTTATCTAAAATTCGTATCAGTGGTTTTCTAGTATTTTACACTAGAAAATATAACAAAATGTATATTATATAATATATAGATATATATATATATATTTATATGATATGTAAAAAACAATTATAAAACAATAACTTATCTTAACAGAACGTTTCGAACCAAAGTCTAGGTCCTTTTTTAACTGTGATTACAAAAATTAACTTGTCAAAAAAGATCACTTTGACACCTGACACTGATTATTAATTAATGCATAGATCACTAGATAAAGAATTCTAATTTATTTTGATATTTCCGTCACGTACTTCTTTTTGGAGAATCGGTAGCCAGACTTCGTCTAGCAACACTGAACTAGTAGAGACGCAGTCGGTACTATTTAGTTGAATACAGGCACTCTCTTTAAGTTTTCGTTTATTACAATGTGTCTCCGTTTGAATTATTTGTTTAGTTGTCAAACTGACAATCTGAAACTAATGAAATATAATGAAATGTCATTTATTATTTACCTCGTTATTTACCTAGGTGGTTTTTTATTATCATTTTTTACCTCGGGTGAGAAATACTACTTCTCATTAGAGGAATGGAGTAAATAATGGTGATTTCTCAGGTTAGTAGTAAAATAGTATATTATGTTACAAGGAGTAGAAGGCGACCATTATTATTGAGCCCAGAAGTTTGCTCAGCCGAGGCGCAAGCCGAGGCAGCAAACTGGGCGAAACACAAATAATGAGCCTTCTACTCCGAGTGACATATACTATTTTTTCTTTACTTTTGAAAAATTACATCAGGTCAAATGCGTTCAACCTTAGTAAAAAAAAATATATATAATACTAACCATTTTATTTATCAATGAAACATGTCATAGGTGAATTTGCAATTTCAAGTATTTCAGGTGGTATGCACTGCATTTCTTCAGACATTTTCGCTTTTAAATTTAAAAAACGGCTCGACGCGCGACGTCAACTTTTAAAATGACAGTTTATGACAAGTCATAAATTAGATTTTTAATTCGTTGCCATGGATACATTCGAGGATACATTACTTCATTTTTGTACTAGGAAAACAATGAGAAATATTTGTACTAATACAATAATAGGCTCTTTCTACAGGACGTGTTGCATTATGTAATGTAAGTATTGTTATACGCTTGAAGAAAAAAGTATATTTTGTCAATATATAAGTAAGTAGGTACTTATCTTTTATAAAATAGGTAAGTAGGTATTAAGGTACCTTGGTAGGTACGTACCCACAAGTATACCTACCTACTTGGGAATTAGGTAGTGTATAACATTTGTTTTATACCTACCAGGGTTATTTTTGCTTTGTCATACTTGTCATAAGCCCCCCCTAAACATACCTTCAAGTTTGTTTGATTTGTCTGCAGATACAAAATGCACATACAAAACTATTGTCAAACTAAACATACGTACAAGTATTACAAACATAGTTTGGTATACTTATCTGTACAAACAAGAATTACCCCTACATTAATACAGCAACGTGTATATGTGATATGTTTGCACCATCAAGTTTTATTAAAAACATTTTCACTGCAACAAGCTTGAATTGATTTGTATGCATCAACATGATATAAAACTACACGTAACGATATATCGTATGTCATGTATGAATTAGAAAATTTGTACAAGCGACAAATCAAGTGTAGTTCCGATATTTGATTGTACAATCTAATTATTCAAACATAATTGCAAGAATCTGCAGAGTTTGATTTTATGTTTGTGTAAAACAAATCGAAGCATATGTAGGGCTGCAACCGACTAGCGGCCTGTGTTGACATCATGCCCATTCCGGCAGTCCTCTTTCTTTTTAACATGTTGAAGCGACTGTCACTGTTTGAAAGGTGTAGTTGAGAGACTACTCTGACAAAATTTGTTTGCGTATTTTTTTATGTTGCTGAGCCCAGACCTTCAAACAAGATTGCACAAATATTTGAAAGCAACTGATCTATACGGGATTGTTTTAACTTGTAGGCGACGAACTTGTATTTGAAACATGTAAATGTAGTTATCAATAAATCTGATACCTAAACACACAAATTATTTATCATCATGCTTGCACAAATTGTATGTGTAATACAAGTTTGATGTAAAGAACTACTGTGTAGCTCTTATTCATGTATCTGATACTTGTATGCACGTTCATGTATTACAAACTTATAGGTACGTTTAGGGGGGGCTATAGACATAAAAATAAAAGTAAGATTAACACAAAATACCGAACAAAGCAAACTAGGTAGGTATATCTTTAAATCGAGGTATAGAATTTAACTTTCAAAAAATATTTAAATAATTACCTGCCTACCTGCAAAATTATTTATATTTAGATACCTGGTACGTAGGTACGAGGATAGGTTAGGTACCATGGTAGGTAAATAACTTACTAGGTCTAGGAATTTTTGAGATGCGTTAAAACTGTTTAATAGGTTTAATCTTTAATCCAAGTTTTATGTCTGCACATGGACCTGGCGTTTTTCTTCACATACAAACTATGTTGTATGTACTTATGTGGAAAAATTGTTAATTTAGAACTGGGTTTTAGATATATCTTTGGAGATTAAAATATTCTAAAATCTAGATTTTAAAATAAGTTAATCTGTTTATGTTAATTGAATTTGAGACCATTTTTTAGCCTGTACCCTAGTACCCTACTAACTCTACTATTTGTTCACATCGCTTTTAGCATAGAATACAACAAGCTGGGGTTAAAAAATATCAGCATTTAAAACTAACTATAGAAATCCAAAATCTGTGAAGCATTTTAATATTTTATTTATTGTAGGTACCTAAAATTTATACTTAAATTCTAATGTTACCATACCTATAGCCTCGCCTATAGCTTTATAAATTAATTTAATTGTTGTTACCATTAGGTAGGTACCACTATACCTTTTTATTTATTAACTTTTATTGTCTACGACTTTATGGATCTATTTATAAATTTGTGTTCTTCAAATAGAACAGCTCGAAATAACAAAAATAAATAAAGGGTAAGAAGGATTCAATAGTATATGTAGGTACTTATTATGCGAAATTTTAAAGATTCACACCATACCATACGTGGTCTTATCTGACGCAATACTAAATTTTTAGTTATTAAAAGAAAACCTAGGTACTTACTATTTGTTCCCTGACATTATTGTGAAATATTTGTTCATTTAAATCAGGCTCATCCTCATAATCTTCCATTATTTCACCTATTTGTTAAAACTGGTCCTTCTAACACAACTAAGTTAATCATGTACATGTTTACAACTTAAATTGTTTAAAGATTAAAACTTTCATTTTAGGTTATTCTCAATTAATTCACATAAACACTATTATAAAATTATAAACTCACGTTTTACTGTTATAACTAACTGTAAATTTGATTAACACTAATAACGCTATTTAACACTGTTCGCAAACAAACAACTGATTGTTGCTGAATCCAGTTTACGAATGTCAATTTTGGCAATTTCTATTCTACAAACTACACAAGCGTTGCCAGATTGTGAGTGATATTATCAGGTCAGAAAATAACTGAAAAATTTAAATCATTTCACTTTCGTGCAGTGTGTAGCTGTATAAGTAAAATCTAGTAGTGCCTCCAATCAACTACCTCACTATTTAGATCTGACCAAAGATTTCAGTTTTTCAAATAACGGAGAGGCATTTTATACCATTTAAAACGACCGAATTAGTTATTTTTCAAAATGTTATAAAAAATTTTATAGAAAATAATGTCGTAATTGGCGAATTTATCGTAGATTACACTATTAATTGTTATTTTTTATCAGACGCCCTTTAATACCAAACTTGAAATTATCGTAGATTCTAATAATTATCAGACATCTGGCAATGTAGCATTCTACCGTCAGTCGAGTCGTCAGGATTGCAAACTTAAGAACAAAATGAAAATACACCATAGTTCTGTCACAGATTATAGTTAATCTGTGGTTCTGTGGTGAAACATGAAAATGGGGTCAATGGGGATGAACTTATAAATTAAAAAAAATATACTCATACTTTCATTGAATCGATAACTTTCTGTAGATATAAATGTGATTTTGTTTGTCTCGGTATCATAGGTATCATCATTGTTTATATTTATAAACAAAGGTATCACGATTCATGATATCCACCATCGTGCTTGGTGAACTTGGTCTAGAGTTTAGTTTAGTATTCTGTGGTTTGGTTTGGAACTGATGACCATGGGTTGCCGTGGATGCCCAAGGCTTGTAGACGTACAGGTTACATCAATGAGCAGCATTAGGGCGAGGAAAATGCGGGTTGCGGCAGGGCTGGCGACCGCGGTCTCTTATTTATTTTACATACTATAAAAAGAGACACTAAACACTGCTCTGCTGTTGTAGAACAGAGATGGATATACCGACGGTCGCCTAGTGACGTATGATATATTGAGATAGGTCAGGTTCAGATTGGGTAACCTTTAGAGTTTACCAGCCTTGGTGGATGCCGTCGAAAACAGTGGCGTAGGCAGATATATTTAAAGTCATCACTTTGACAATTATTTTACTGACAGATTTTTAATATAAAGTAAAGATGCCTTATTTTATCATAAGTGGATATCCAGATTGTCCGCTTTATGTACATGCTATATATGTGGCACAATATTTATCAGATCACTTGCCAACATTTGCATATAAAAAAATTGAAAAATCACGAGAGGACTGGCCAGTAAGTAATATAATATGTACCATTTCTTGTTATTGCTTTTGGTTGCAGTTACTGTTATTTTTTTTTAATTTATACCACATATATGCATATAATTTAACCGGTAAATGTTGAGATAACGGAATCTCCAATTTTCGGAATTTTTTTGCTTTTAACATACGTAGTTTTGTCTCCTGAACAATAAATTCTAAAAAAAAATCGCCGCTCGTCAACAGTTTTCGAGATATTTGGCCCCAAAGTCTCTGAAAGTCGTATTTCTCCACTGCCATAATCACTTATTTTCACCAAATTTTTCATTTTATGCTTATGAACACCTCTAATACAGACTTATTTAAACACTTTTAAATAATTTCAACACATTTATTCCAATCAATAACTATTTTTTTAACCTTCTTATAAAAGCCATGAAAACATAACCTAAAATTTCAAACAACACTAAGATCATTCGAGGTTATGATAGTGCCGTAAGATCTAGGGTACGGTATAAAACGAATATGTTCCTTCTTTGATATAAAAATATACTGTATATTTTTATATCAAAGAAGGAACATATTCGTTTTATTCGCGGAACTTGTAATGTTTGAAATCTAGAATACGCATAAAACTAATATGTTCCTTCTTTGAGATAAAACGATAAAAATATATTGCACCCGCCCGCCCGGGGGCGGGCGGGTGCAGTATCTTTTTATGTTAAAGAAGGAACATTAGTTTATGCATAACATAGATTGCGCGCCACTATCGTAATGTTTTTAGGTTATGTTTCCATGGCTTTCATAAGGTTAAAAAAATAGTTATTGATTGGAATAAATGTGTTGAAATTATTTAAAAGTGTTTAAATAAGTCTGTATTAGAGGTGTTCATAAGCATAAAATGAAAAATTTGGTGAAAATAAGTGATTATGGCATGGCAGTGGAGAAATACGACTTTCAGAGACTTTGGCGCCAAATATCTCGAAAACTGTTGACGAGCGGCGATTTTTTTTTAGAATTTATTGTTCAGGAGACAAAACTACGTATGTTTAAAGCAAAAAAATTCCGAAAATCGGAGATTCCGTTATCTCAACATTTACCAAACTCGGTAATAAACACTTTTCACGTGGGTTTCACTCTTTGAATATAAAATTGAAAGGTTTCACTATACAAGTACACAAACGATGAGTGGCAGTTCTGTGCAACAGAACAGTCAAAATAAAATGACATAATTAAATAGGAGACAGCATTATTCTATCATTAAGAGATCGGGGGTCGCCAGCACAGAACGCATAAAGGTAAGTCGCCCAGCGACGTCACGATCTCCGCCTCTCCCGCGCATTTACCTCGTCCTAATGCTGCCCACCGAGGCAACCTTAAGGTTCCATTACACGGAGTGTAGAGCGACGCGCCCTCAGATGAACAAAAAACATAGATAAATATCACAGTACAAATGACCATATACTTTTACTGCGTTCGGTTTTTAAAATCCAGATGCGAGCGAACAGATACAGATTTATCACACGTGATCACCGAGGCAAATGAGCCTAATTTAATTACCGAACGGATACCAAGGAGGAACATAAAACTTAACCCCGTAAATTATTATTATTTTTGTATTTTGGTGTATCACTCAGAAAAAACAATGCCGTTTATTTAATCTATGTGTTCTGTTATGTTGTACTCAAGAAATCTAGAGAACAGTCGTCTTGGTTGTACCAAAGTTTACTAAATTACTATAAGTTATCTTACTCTACGAAAGGCACGAATCCGCCTGCCCCACTTCTCGGCTCGCCTACCCCTACCTCTTGACACCTGCGTCCTCGGTTAAAGGTACCAGGGATCCTCTAGCATCACTCTCTAGCATGTACACAGTGGCACTCGTTCACTCTACGAATGATTTCTATGACCTAGGTACATGACTTAGTGCGCTGACTGTGTTTTTAAACGTTGCTAATACACCCGGTAACCGTATCGCTTTATGATAACAACACGTGTTCGCGGTACGCCTTTGATGACAAAATATGAAAGCACCGCGAAGGAGTGAGGTAACTTTTAGTATTTAGTAAACTTTGATTGTACTTATGATAGAGTCTGATACACAGATGGCAGAAGAACCTTAAAAAATCTGTTTGCTCGACGCCTTGAAGCCGAGCTAAACGAGGTAGCGCTGACCGCTCGTATTTATGCTTACCGAACGCAGAGCAGATCTGAAAGAGCATGCATTGTCTATTACCGAACGGCAAATGAGGTAAACGAGCAAAGCTAGCTTTCAGATATCTAAAAACCGAACGAAGTATTTGTTTGGTTCCAGAGTATACAAACCACTGGCCAATAAGATTGAGGCACTGCGAGCGAAAAGTGAAAGGGCAAGTACAAGTGACCAATGACATTCCGGAGAAGTGTAAACAAACTCATGTTATGGCCTCAATCAACGACGAGCTTATTTATCTACGTCCAACGTCTCTTATTTGTTCATCTGAGGACGCGTGTGGAGTGACGCATCGAAGCGCGCGACCGTCGATCACGATCTCACGGCCTGGTATGCCAAGTTTCACGCCGCCTGATGTGTTTTCTTTTGAAGTGTGCAAATTTACCGCTATATAATCAACGGGAACCGGCACGCCGCGTGAAGTCCGCCGCGTCGACCCGTCCGACGGCGTGTTGAGTGTCAAGGCACACGCCAGTCGCATCACTTCACGTGCCGTGTAATGAGACTTTTATACAAGTTTACCAGCCTTGCGTTAACTGGACTCTCAGGCCAGTTATAAAAAGAATACGAGCGAATCGAGCGATGTTTACTTAACATAGGTACTTACATTATTCGATATGTGAATATGGCCGGCAGTCTATCTATAAATGAACTTACCAGTGGCGGATTAGACGTTCTTAGCGCCTAGGCTATATTTATGAAAGCGCCTTTTTTAGTCGATCTAAAGAAAAAACTTAGTCGTTAATAATCAAATTATAAATCAATTTTTCTTGATTTAAAAAAAATGGCGGCTGTCGACGGCGCCTCCTTTTGACTTGGCGCCCCTAGGCTGCAGCCTATGTAGCCTTGTGGGTAATCCGCCACTGGAGCTTACTGTATACTGTATCGTCCATTTCGCATGTTCACTCGATCTCTGTTAACAATGTTAACATTTGGCTTAACGGCCTTAACGCTGTTCATGAGTTTTGCGTTTTGCAATATTGCAATTGCAATATCTTCAAATCAAAACAACGAAAGGATCGACGTACCAAGATTTTTTATTTCGGGGGCATCGAACGAATACAGGGTTTATTTATTTATTACAACAGTAGGTACTTAATACAAATGGCCATAAAATTATATTATTTCTGTTCGAAATTGCGTATATTATAGCGAAGGCTAACCTGGCTAACCGATAATATGTCACATGATTAACTAATTTGCATTTTGGAATTTGTTAGCATTTTATTATTGGGCGGCAATGGATTGTTTTTTTGGTTTTGTTGTATCTTATTTACTCCACCCGAGATAAACGAAATTGCCAATTAACAGAATATAATTACTATTATGTATATTAATAATAATTAATATAATTATGTTGAGTTGAGAGTGTTAATTGAAATTAAAATTGATAGATATATTAAAAAGTCAAACGGTGTCCGAAAAAGTTAATTATACCTACTTTTTCCACCAAAGTAAAACTTTTCGATTTGATGTTAATATAAAAAAACTATGATTTTTTATTGGTTGTAGATAAATGCAATTTTCGTTAACGGTGGCTCGAAACACCCTGTATAGTGTATATAGTTACATACATATAAGTTGTTAAAAAAAACTATTTAGAAATAAGAATATAATAATATATTTTTAATATTTTTCCTATTCTCAGAAATACCTGATCAATATAAATAAGGAGAACACATGGTTTGTGACCAAAAGTCCACTTATTTGGAAGGAAATAAATTTATGGGGTGGCAGAAAATATTTTGTAGGTGGATTAGGGGAGTTTTGGGAATACTGTTATTGTTATTATGGACTTGAGTCTATTATCCCAAAAACTGAGTTATTGAAATTGGCTCAGGCTAATTTGAAGGCAATAACTTCAGATTTTAAATAGCTTTATCAATATTTTCATTAAATATGTTGCCGTAGTTCTTTGAAGAGGACCAAGAGGCATCCATTGTAAAAAATGAAGATAATCGAATTATTAGCATTTTGGGTGCAACCAATTACATAACTCCCTATCTTATAAAAGAATTTCTTGACATTCCACAGTTAAAGAAAAAACAAGGCGTTATTTTTAGGCTGTACGACGATTTAAGCCAAAATGAAAAAAAATATAAGATTTTAGTAGATGTTGCCCATTACATAAATTCACTTAATTTCTATGGAAAACGAGATGTTGTTACCATTGTGACATTTGAGAAAGAAGCTGTAGAAGATTGCGACTTGTTGATTCTTATAGAAGATTTTAGACAGTATGAATTTTTAAAAAAATATTAAAAATATACTTTTGGCAGAAAGTCCATTTCATCTTATATTAGACACATTTCAGGCGTGCAGAAGAAGATGAAGATATGTGGCTGGAAAGGTGCTTTGCTAGAATGAATTTTCTTGCCGATACAATCAATTCTAGCTTGAACCGTAAACTGCGTATCATACTAAACAACCATGGACCTATTTGCTTTTTGGCTACTTGTTTAGTGGAATTCTGTACCGTTATAAGTCCTTCAAATATAATAGCAATTACTTCTGACGAGGGTCTGTCCTTCATAAATACAATTTCGGAACAAACAGGACTTGCTGTTTCTAGAATTACTGCTCCTCCAGTTTGGGGTTTTGTTGGTATACATAAGTTTGTGGATGTGAGAAACGTGGTATACAAAGCTGATGTTTATCGACCAAATCAGAGGTAAGGTGTTGGATCATATTTACTGTATTGCAAAATGTGTTTTCAAATAGTATAGGTGTTAGATTGTAAATAATCGTGTCTTCATAGTAGAACTCTCGACCAAAAATACATACTACCTAAATTAATATTTTTATTTTTATAAAGTAAAATTTGTGTTATTGGTTTTTGCAATAAAAATAAAACAATAAAATCAACTTCCATGGCAAATCTATATGTATATTTATACCTATACAAAATTTCTATAATATTAGACAAATAATTTTGGATTTTACAAGACCTAAACGTATGTCGACCGTCTGGAGTTTTACAATATAATTCGATATGTTATAGTTTTACTAGAACATTTTTCAAATTACAAACTTTTGTACCATCTCCAATTTCAGGCTCTATAAAGGCTCTATCGACATGTGCGCTGGATCTATAGAAAAGTTCAAATTATTATAGTTATGCCCAAGGCGACCCAAAGGCTTTATTTAGGCTGGTGGCCCACTGGCGACTTCTCTACGATTTGCTGCACGCGGAAATTGCGACGATAAAAATTCACAGATTTAACAAGCGATTAAATTGAGTACCTACTTGACCATTGCGCGATACGACCTAAAATATCGCCTCGGTATGAAGTTTCCGCAAAACTCGGCGATTTGATGGTCAGAATAAATCGCACGTTTTCGTATGGCGTGACTTTTGAATGCCGCCCACACAACGAAAATCGTAGATATATCTTCGGCGTCTACGTATAAACAGTGCTAATAAAATTAGATTTCTACGATCCATCACTTCTAACTGCACAGTAGTAACTTAAAATTTGGCAACAATGAACTTCTCTTTGAGAGATATTACCACGTGCGGGCGAGTACTCAGCGAAGCGGTACGATATATCGTGCAAATCGCAAAAAAAATCGCCAGTGGGCCACCAGCCTTAGTATAAAATACTTGAGTTACGCCAATGTTTTTCTCCTCAACTGCCATCTACAAACGCATAGACATATTGAACAATTTGTTGGATGCGCAAATTAGAGCTCTATCATTTCTACTTACTTCTAAAACATGGTAGAACTTTAACTTAGGAATCATAGGTGGCAACACTTACCTATGTAATGAATATCTAACAGATTTCAGCCATTCAACCGGTAGTTTTGATATCTTCATTGCGCTATTTAACTGTTATAATACCATTTACCATTTAATACGAAAAAATCGTTATCATTTTAACTGGTAGTTTTAATTACCGTAATGAGTACAATTTAATTGATTTTTCTTTATCTGTATGGCTATACATATACGAGTATATTGAGAAATTAATCATTTGATCACTGATCACTGTTCCAAGCGCATTATTCATGAAGTGGTAATGGTTGTAGTTTCCTCCTAAGAACTAAGAAGTTTCTTATTTTTTATGTTAGATATCATATTTTATATATTTATTTAAAAAATGATCAATATTTTGTTTTATTTATTTGGTACGTTAACATTGGCTGTTTGGAACTAAAATTTTATTTTTTCCACGACTATACAATAATGCATATCTTATGCATTTGACAATTTACCAATAATAGTAGTTATTATATCCTTTACAGGGATTTATGATCTCATAACCACCGAGAACTAACCTCAGGAACTCCAACTTTCATAACCATCGGTCTATAGCCAATCAGAAATCCACAATTTTTATAATCACCGGGTTTAAATTTTCATGTCACACAAAGTAGGCTATATAGGGTAAGTGACATTTTAAAATTAAAAAAAGTTCTTCTGACAATTTTTCGCGTGTTTGTCAGTAATTTGACATGTTATAGTTATTTTATTTACATTTGGGTAGGCTATGATATGTTTTTCTTAGGTTGTCTTAATCTGTCTCACCAACAGATATAAATAGACTCCTCCTCAAAAATGCCCGCTAAATTTGAATGGAATTTCTCTGTTGGTCGTATTTATAGAACCCGAATTACAAAGCAACCGCTAGATTTGACTGACAAAGGCCGACCCTACAAAGTACCCGCGAACGCGTTAAAATTTTACATCTTTTGCATCAGACCAATCAGCTTATGTTATGATTGTCGCGGAACGCATAAACGCTAAACGTATTAAAAACGTGAATAAATAAGCCCGCCTAACTGTCAACTGTCATATTCGTTTTTGTGATAATTATTTCTTAATTATGTCAGCTGTTTATGTTAATGAATTCGTTGAGATTTATCTTATATAAAGATATCTTACTTTGTAAATTAAGGTACTATCGCGGCCGAAAAAAATTAATCGACTGATTTTCCCGTTGTAATTATGGTTCAATGCAGTGTCGCATCAATCCCAATATTTTTTTTATTAGTGTCAACGTCATTGTCATATTAAGCAAACAAATTTTTTATTACCTAATCATGCCTTATCATGTTTTGAGTGAAGCAGAAAAAGGCTACATCATCGCAAAACTTGGAGAATGGTGGTCTCAACAACGCATAGCAAGTGAAATTAATTGTAGCAAAAGCACGATTCAAAAACTAAACAAAAAGTGGATAGAAACTCATGATCTTAGCAGGGCAGTGGGTTCTGGGCGGACAAGAAAGAGTACTCTAGAAACGACAATACCCTGGTTAACTATGTGAATTTAAACCCATTTTCTAATTCTATTGAGGCCAAAGAGCAAACCAACTTCCCAGCGTCTGTTAGTAGGACAGCAAGAAAACGGTTGCGAGAGCAAGGTCTATTTAACTGTGCCAGTGCTAAAAAGCCCCGACTAACAGATGTTAATAAAAAGGCAGAATGCAGTTGCAAATACTTCTATTAATGAAAACGATCGTTACAGGGAGCGAGTGGTCTTTTCCGACGAAAAGATATTTCAGTCCTGCTACAATGGTCAACTGCGAGTTTACCGTCCCAGGGGTCATGAGTTTGATGAAGAATATTTGCACAAAACATATAATAACGGAAGGTATTCTGTCTTTTTGTTTAGTTTTTGAATTGTGCCTTTGCTGCAATTAATTTCACTTGCTATGCGTTGTTAAAACCACCCTTCCTCAAGTTTGGCGATGATGTAGCATTTTTCTGCTTCTCTCAAAACCATACTAATTAACTATTTTTTAATAATTAAAAAATAATAACTGATTTCTTATTAGTTTTTTTTAATAAATACCAATGATTTCTTGTCAAAATAATTTAATTGACATAACTGATGTAAAAACTCCCATTTACAAAGGAAAATTTTTCGAAAAAACATACTACTTGATAAAAAATCGATTACTTTTTTTCGGCCGCGATAGTACGTCTAAGAATTAACCTTATATGTTTTACATATTAAGTATTAAGGTTTTAAGGTTAGGTTTTCATCGAAATCTGATGGCTATCACAGCTTTCATTAATTTCATTAACTGACTATTGCGCACACCGTTCTGCGCAACCATAAAATTAATGGGGAGGAGTCTATTTATATCTGTTGGTGAGACAGATTATAGGGTTGTTTACCATTGACAAAATATTTAAGTGTCAGATTTAATTAATTGTCACTGTCATTTACTTTTGGCTGAATTGCCAAATTTTTTATTGGTAACATTGCTGTGCTTTCTCTAGGATCTCACTTTGGCAACTATGTAGAACTAATTTGAATTTGTGGTAATACCATAGAGATAGAATATAATAGGGAGACGGCATCACGTGGCAAAAGTGGTTTCATGTCCGCCATATTGCTACTACTTTTTTGTCAAAAATGTCAAACTGTAGTGTCATTTGTTGTCAGTTCATGTTGAGCAATATTTAGCATTTCATTTGTGTTTTGAGAACTGTCTAAGTATTTTTTGTTAGTTTGTCTTGTGCTGTGCGTAGCTGCTGTAGCAGAGACGGCGTGGATAAAAAGATGTCGGGAATAACATTTCATAAGTTAGTATAAACAATAAACAGAACCGTACCTACAAAATTATGGTATATAAATGCTATTATTGGTAGTGTACTTTATCCATGCCACAGCGTAGGACAAAGGGCGGCGGTAGACAAATACAAGCATCTTAGAACTTAGAAGGGAAGAGAAATGCGACAAGAAAGGTTTTTAAACCAAGTACTAATATCTGTAGAGTCAGAGTCAAAGGAGGAAACTTAATAAGCAATAAAAAATATATTCTATTTGGATGGACAGAACATTTTCAGGAGCTGCTGGCCGGAGGACCAACCCAAATGAAACACTGAAACCATTCTCTGAAGCCCACCTCGGAGAATATCAGTCAGGATTCAGACCAGGTCGCTCAACTACCAACCAAATGTTCACCTTGCATCAAATCCGAGAAAAATCCAGAGAATTTGACATTGGTATAACACTGGTATGCACCACTTGTCATCTACTTTAAAGCAGCGTATGATAACATTTTTAGGTCGATGTTGCACGATGTTATGAACGAACTTGGAGTACCAATGAAGCTAACTTGTCTGATTAAAATGACCATGGTTGATACCACGCGTCCGCAGTTAAACTTCAGAAAGACATAATATAGCAACCGTTCGAAATACACAAAGGACTGCAACAGGAAGATGCGCTGACGTGTCAGTTATTCAATATAGCCCTGGAGAAAATCTTCTGATTGGTACGTACCACTTCGAAGGAATGTGGGCGTTACACATTCACTGATCGTTTTCTCTATTTACGCTTTACGCACGATCATCCCCCGTCTTTGTTTCCAATTTGACTATAGTTTTTCTTGGGGTACTGTATATTTATGTATTCTGAAACAATCTTTAACATGGGTACCTATATAAATTAAAGATAAATTTACTTATTTGCCTATTGTTTTACTTTCCATATTCACCATCATCCACACACCCAATTAAGAAGCTGTAAGAATTGGTACTATTGAACTAATAGTGCAGTTTTCTTTCAAAGGGACCTATAAGCCCCATAAAACTAGTTCTACTAGATTAAATATCTTGTCTAAAAAGAACCAAAAACTGCACCGAATTTAGTTGATTACGAAAGTTGAAAGTTGACCAACTAAAATCGAATCGTGAAAACGCGCTTAATCCAACTCTGTTAAAGCCGCCATATTGGTGCTACAATAAGCTCCGCCCAGTAGTACCGTTATTTCCTTACCTATTTATATAGTATAGCATCTCCTTATTATATTCTATCTCTATGGGTAATACCAATGACAAATGTAAACTAACATTTGTCATTGGTAATACTATGGACTTTTCAACAACCTCAGTATGTAATTAAAACAGTCATCATACCAACAGAATTCAAATTTTTCAAAGCCTACCCTAATTTAAATAAAGTGTGAATGGCATATAATAGTCGTGGAAAAAGTAGGTATAGTATTCTATTTGCGAGTTATTGCCATTATTCATTCGGCTATCGATAACTCGCTCGTTGAATAATCCACTATTATATAATTATTATCATAGAACTAATCAATTAATCGATTAATTAATTTTTTTCATAGTTCTGTGCCAATTACATCTCTGTTTATAATCCTACTCCCTGAACGAAAATCTTACGCTACAGCGCTGATCAGTTACTAAAGGTACGTATACACTAGAGATTTATTTCACGATAGAAATCTTAACTATCGGAGAGATATTTCTTGGTGAGTTTTTACTATGACATAAATGTAAGTGAATGAAATGCTGATATTTCTGGTTGAGAGAAATTGTTGATATTAAGTTACCGTTTTGTTTAGATTAGATTAGAGATAGAGGAATATGTCAGCACTTTATTCTCCATATTTCCACAGTAGATTTGAACATGCCTTGCACTAAACGTCAAGCAAAAAAAGGCCATTTTGATGTATAATTTTCATCACTACCTTGTCCTGACTTTTTGGAATTAATTTTTTTTAATTCTGTGTTAAATTGATTACGCAAATTATGTATTTTTCGGGTGATTTCTTCTGTACTTGTAATAAATTTTTCGCTTAATTGTTTGATTGCTTGCGACTTCTTTATTTTATTTTTGTATTCTTTAGAATGCACATTCCACAAACAGTGGTGTTCTTCATAACAACATATCAATTCCAATTCCAGCACTTCCGCATGGGTTCATTCCTTTTTGTCCAACATTTCGAAACGCATTTAAACAAAAAATCTCGAGAGAGTGCTAGAAAGTAGACGACTACTCAACTTTTGATATTTCTGTCTGAGACTTGTTGAAACTTGTCTCAGTAGCGTTTACATTTACTACATTTTATCTCAAGTAATATATCTCAGCTTTGTGAATAAATCTCCAATAGCTTCTGTCACCAAGGTTCACACTTAAATATACTTATTGCAGAGAGAAATGTAGTGAAATAAATCTCTAGTGTATACGTAGCTTAAAAGAAGTTGGTCCGTAAGTCTCCGTTTAAGGCGGAGTCCCATGCATCCGATGTCCGATATCCGAAAAATTTGTAATTTTCGCCAGCAAAAATTTTACAATTCGCATATAATATTTAGTGGATGTCATCGGATGCGAAAATCGGATCTATGTGAATTGTAAAATTTTTCCTAACGAAAATTACAACTTTCTGTCACCAAGGTTCACACTTGAATATACTTATTGCAGAGAGAAATGTAGTGAAATAAATCTCTAGTGTATACGTAGCTTAAAAGAAGTTGGTCCGTAAGTCTCCGTTTAAGGCGGAGTCCCATGCATCCGATGTCCGATATCCGAAAAATTTGTAATTTTCGCCAGCAAAAATTTTACAATTCGCATATAATATTTAGTGGATGTCATCGGATGCGAAAATCGGATCTATGTGAATTGTAAAATTTTTCCTAACGAAAATTACAACTTTTTCGGATAATGGACGTCAGAATGCATGGGACCCCGCTTTCATTCCTGAGGGTTTATAGGTATGTTGTGTAATTAGTACAATTATTATTATATTGTTCACATGATACGACGAGATACCTTTCGACGCCATTGACCATGCTTTATTGTGCTCCAATTTTACAAACTATGGATTTGACAATATTTCAACATCATTTTTTCAATTACACCTAAGTAATCGTAATCAAAAAGTGGTAATAGATAATACTACTTCAAATATAGTACATATAACATCAGGCGTCCCGCAAGGTTCAATTTTCGCCCGGTTCTATGTCTTGTTCATACATAAGATTTGTTTAAATGCGTAAAATTTACATACATTCACTCGCTGATTCTTAATTGCATCTTTTATTTAATTCCAAAAATGCTAAACTGGCGTGCGTTCATTTATTAACGATGATTTGGAACAATTCGTTAAATATTCAAATGAAAAATGAAGACAATTTTTCAATGAAATGTATAGTTATTTGCTTTTGTTCACCAAAGACATTTTAAAAACTTATTTTAAAATCAACATTAATGACTTAAAAGGCCGGTTTTTTTCACTTCCAGTTAACTTTATCCGGCAGTTATTTACCTAGGATTCCATTGCTGTAACAATTATTGTATCCTAGGTAAATAACTGCAGGATAAAGATAACTGAAGGAGAAAAAAACGGCCCGGCCCTAACGGTAACAAGTAGCGCCAATAATAATTTTTTATGAGGATCTGACAATCAAAAGACTTATTAACTTAATAGTAAAAAAACTCTTACATTACCTTACTATATTCGAATATATCGATTATAAATTATTATAAATTACGGAAAATCTTTAATGCAGCTTTTAGTATTCAAAATATGCAAAATAGTTGCTGCAGATTTATTTTTCGACTATGAAAGTACAAACATATTTCCCATAAAATAAAAGAACTTGGATGGCTAAAAAATGAAAGTTTATATCAATTTCACTTATTTATATTTACATAATACCCTCGTTTCCTTTCTATCCCAGAAAAAAATTTAACTCTAGACAAAACTTAAGGTTCGTCAACAAACTTTGTGTGCCTAAATATTGTACAGCCATTTTTCAAAGATCAATGATTTTTAATAGAATATTGCGTTATTGATGATGATTTGAAAAAGTTATCCGTAAACACGTTTCGTCTAAACCAAAATTTTCTTCTAAGCAGCTTTAATTTTTTAATTTTTTCTTTTTATTCTCTAAATAAGGCACTTTTCATTTCTCTTTTATTTTAGTTATTGTTTTCTCGTTTGCAAGATCGACTGCAGGTTTTGCGACAAAATTGACCTTTTTAAAAAATTCATATCTCGGCTAACATCGGAGATGGGCGTAAAAAAAAGTTCTTCATTTTCCCTTCTTCTTGCCTGCCCCGGGTTCGGATCCTCTAGATCCAAAGGAAAAGGCTGTGTCGCGTTTCTAAAGGAAAAATCGCCGAAATCCAACAAAATCGATCCTTTTCAAAAAATCATAATTTTCTTAGGAAGCAAAATCGAGAAAAACGATTACGCCTTGGGAGTTTCTAAATTTCATTTAGTTTTCAGAAAAAAAATACCCCGCTGGTCCATCTCGAAGGAGGCGCGAGTTATTAAGCTCGGATCGGATGTGTGTTTGGGAAATTTGAAAAATTTGAAAAATTGCGAAAACACGAAAACCTCAAACGCTATTTCCAAACGAAAAATCGCCGCCGCCGTTCTGGCATGAAATCCAAAGTAGAGTTCAACCTGGAACTACATCGTGAATCGCACGGTCCCGCTGTGATTTTCGAGGCAGCAGGAGGGAACCAAAAAGTGGAATTTTGTCGTTTGACAAATAACGAAAGTTGGGTTAAAATTTGAAAATTTTCTGAAGCGGCCATTGTTCTCGTATCCCTTTCGAATCGCCCGAATTTTATACAACCTTCCGACACGGGTGTACTGAAACGTAAATACCTTTTTTAATAATGGACGGGTCGCTACCAAATATAGCCAAAAAGATTTTTCCGTCACGAAAGCGCCCATCAAACTCGCACGAAATTAGAGCGAGTCTGATATGGTATCCACGAGATGCGCGCCGCTTCACCATTATACACACACCACAGTTTTATATTAGTTTTAGTTTTTCAACTTCATTCTTTTTAATTGTTTATTTATAAATATTATATTTTTACACTTCCGGTTTCATTGAATTTATTCATATGTGTTATTAAAATATGCGATAAATACAATAAAAATTAACAAGAATTTCTTGAAAGGCACAATACAAACGTCGGTAAACCAATAAATGTTTGATAAGCTAAATATTTCATTGTTTTCAAAGCCACCTTCGTTACTTCTTACCTTATAATTGGAACAAAATTATATTTTCTTATTTTCTCTTAGCTGTAACTTTGATTGTATTTCAGTAGGCTCAGTCGTTTCCGAAAACACCGGTGGGGTGGCGTCAAACTGAGGGTTATCAGAACTTCTACGCCACTAGTCCTAATCACAAATTTTAATTTTACCCTTTTTCTAGGATGTAAGTACTCTCAGCCCTAAGAATATCGGGATAATATTATGGACCACTTTGTATATTGATTCGATTGATTATTTTTAATCTAAAAAAATTACAGAGTTAGAAAGTTTGAATGTTTACTTTGTAGATTTTGTTCCTATTATTTGTAGGGCAACCACAGTAGATAGCCGATTTTCATGCAGTTTTATGATATATAAATGTCATGCTAATTCTTTAAAGGCGAATTTATCTCCTTATGAAAGTTATATGTATCTGTCAGATGTTTTGATTATCTCATATTATATTACCAGCATAAAAACTTGGCAGTCATGCCCCACTGGTGACAACAAAGCTATATAACTTCTAAATCTAACTAATTAAAACGCTCTAATAAACTAACACTCATTAACACACTTATTGATTGAATGAAGACATGAAATATTGTTTTTTTGCAATATGAAATATTATTTATAAGAAAGTTTTTAGTGGTTTGTTTATAGTAGTATACTTCTTTTACAGGTCTTTAACTGCTCCTCGTGGTTCAACTTTGCCTCTGGGTACCATAAAATCTGAACTGAGATTAATATCTTACCTGATTACGGACGAGGAAGGAATTAGGATAGTTGTAGAGGAACAAAAAGTAATAGAATGTTTAGTATTAATTACTTTTCTTTGACGTTTCCAGATGATAATTTTTTTTTTCATGTTTGCTAAAGTTAATTTTTGTGCCTTATTTATCATTCAATTATCTCTTGACTCAGAAAGAATAGTTAACTTAGTACATAATATACAATAATAGTTAGTTAAAATGTATTGTAAATAGAAAAATAACTAATTATAATATACAGTATGATAATCAAGGCAAATGGGAAAAACGAACAGAACGTTTATATACCCGATCCATAGGGTTTATCATATAGTGTGTTCTGTTAGTGTAAAACTTGAAGATAGTTTATATTTAGATTTAGATCAGTATGAAATTTTGTACAGACTACCTCTACCATTGGCGCTGAGCTAATGATTTTTATCAAAATCAAAGCCAAAATGTAATTACTACTACTACTACCTCTACCATGACTTTGTTTATAAACCATCGAGACACAACTCATGTTACTCCATGAAGGGGGTTTTTTTTTGGTGATTTGTTTCAAAAGAAAGGTAAGAAAATCGACTTTTAATGCGTTAAAAAATGTTTTTGTATTACTTTAACTATTAAAAATAAGAGAAATATAATAATTAACAAAAGAATTGTGAGCGATACTACACTTCCCGGCACAAAATTCCGCCACCCTAAAATTTTGGTCAATTTTGATGTTTTATAACTTTTTTATTTTTCATCTGATTTTCATGAATTTTTTACCAGTTTGTAGATCCATTTATTGTTTGTCTTTTTAATTATTTTAATAAGTCCCATTTTTGTTTAGGCAATATTAGATAGGGGTAAATCAAAATGTTGTTTATTGTCGTAAACTCAAAACACCCTGTGGGAAAATTGAGGCGAATAATTTTGTTTACAAAAGGGGGCTGCAAATCACCGTTGTAAGCCACTGAAACTGAAATTTTGGCAATTAATAGATCTTGAAAGTAGCATCTGTATAAAATTTGAAAAAATCTGATGATTATTTTAAGAGATATGGCCAAACATATATTTTTTTAATAGAATAAAATAGCAAAATAAATTTTACTATTCAGCCTAAATCCTCTAATGTCTTAAAAAGACATAAATACTCTTTTCAGAGCTTATTTGCAAACTATCTACATTTAACTGATAAAAATTTGGTCAGTACTACGAATGTAGAAAGCAAATAATTTAATAATTGCAATAAGCCCCACCAGACGGATTAATCCAAATAAGGACTCCCTCTGTTACCAGGCAGTGCAAGTCACCAACCCATGGACCGGTTTCTGGCTTATTAGCCTTCATCAGCATGGTATAGGCAACTCACACTGCACGATAACAAAGGGACTCCAGATCTTGTCAACATCGATCGACATGAAGTCGGTAAGATGCGAATGTGGACCGTGGGGCCCTCTGGTGAAACTTATTGCAATGTGGATTTTGCCCAGACTAGGCTCGTAGTCTGGGCAAAATCCACATTGCAATAAGTTTCACCAGAGGGCCCCACGGTCCACATTCGCATCTTACCGACTTCATGTCGATCGATGTTGACAAGATCTGGAGTCCCTTTGTTACCGTGCAGTGTGAGTTGCCTATACCATGCTGATGAAGGCTAATAAGCCAGAAACCGGTCCATGGGTTGGTGACTTGCACTGCCTGGTAACAGAGGGAGTCCTTATTTGGATTAATCCGTCTGGTGGGGCTTATTGCAATTATTAAATTATTTGCTTTCTACATTCGTAGTACTGACCAAATTTTTATCAGTTAAATGTAGATAGTTTGCAAATAAGCTCTGAAAAGAGTATTTATGTCTTTTTAAGACATTAGAGGATTTAGGCTGAATAGTAAAATTTATTTTGCTATTTTATTCTATTAAAGTTTACCTCTATGGATTTCTGACTTCTTTGGATTTCATTTCTTTCATACGAGCCTAGTCTGGGCAAAATCCACATTGCAATAAGTTTCACCAGAGGGCCCCACGGTCCACATTCGCATCTTACCGACTTCATGTCGATCGATGTTGACAAGATCTGGAGTCCCTTTGTTATCGTGCAGTGTGAGTTGCCTATACCATGCTGATGAAGGCTAATAAGCCAGAAACCGGTCCATGGGTTGGTGACTTGCACTGCCTGGTAACAGAGGGAGTCCTTATTTGGATTAATCCGTCTGGTGGGGCTTATTGCAATTATTAAATTATTTGCTTTCTACATTCGTAGTACTGACCAAATTTTTATCAGTTAAATGTAGATAGTTTGCAAATAAGCTCTGAAAAGAGTATTTATGTCTTTTTAAGACATTAGAGGATTTAGGCTGAATAGTAAAATTTATTTTGCTATTTTATTCTATTAAAGTTTACCTCTATGGATTTCTGACTTCTTTGGATTTCATTTCTTTCATATATTTTTTTATGAAAGTTAAACGCCCTGTAGCTCCGAAACGAAGCATTTTAGGACACATAATTATTTAACAAAATAACTTCGTTTTTTTTATGTAGAATTGACCTAGGCTTTTTAAGACACCCTGTTAAACTGCTATTAATGTATATTATAAGTAGTAATACCACAAGAGATTGAATTTTCGCGACTATTTCACTCACCTTAAAATTATCACATAATCTGACCAATCACAAACCAAAGACAGCTTGTATTACAGCGAAAACACCGACTGTCTTTCAATTCTAATTGGTCTATCAGCGTGATGTTTTCAACGACGTAACCATGGATACGGATGGCAAAGCAAAGTTTGACAGTTTAATAAAAATTAATTATAGAGACGTCAAAATGAGTCGCTTCGGTGCTACTTCAAGTGAAGTTATCAACCAAAATATTTGTTCGTGAAACAGTCTAATAAAATACCACTCGTGATTGAATTTATCTTATAAGTCTGTCTTTTATTTCTAAACTCAACTGAGTTGCTTGAAAGCACCACTCGTCCTATCAGTAGTAATACCACAAGAGATTGAATTTTCGCGATAAGTCTGTCGATTTATTTCTAACGAAACAGTTGCTTGGAAACACCACGATATTTTGGTTGATAACTTCACTTGAAGTAGCACCGAGGCGACTCATTTTGACGTCTGTATCTATAATTAATTTTTATCAAACTGTCAAACTTTGCTTTGCCATCCGTGTCCATGGTTACGTCGTTGAAAAACACCACGTTGATAGACCAATTAGACTTGAAATACAGCTGGTGTTATCGCGATAATACAAGCTGTCTTTGGTTTGTAATTGGTCAGATTATGTGATAATTTAAAAGTGAGTGAAATAGTCATTATAATAACAATTTTTAAATATTTAACAAATACGAAAATTCCCAATTATTTAAAAAATATTGATGAAAACGTTAAAGGTGAGGATTATGTTCCCTTTGTCCAAAAATTGTCATCGACCCCAGTTTACATTTATTTAACAATACCAAACTGTTTATTTTAGAATAAAGTATGTACTGAATTGGATCGACCCGCAACTCTCGGAAAATTAAGAAGTCTAATTAGTTTAATCAAATTATGGTATGCTACCGAACGTTCTGACGACATAATCTCTCTAGGAGTTTGTTCAAATGGTAAATTTGTAAAATATGTGTAACTATAATAATTACCAAAGAGGGTCGTGTGTACTAAATTTACGAATTTTTTGATTGGCTCATGACTCAGTGTCCAATAAATGTGTCTGCTGTCAACATAACTTATTGACCCATTTAAGTAAATGACAAAAAACAAGTTTCATAGTAATAAAAAATAGAACGTGTCTACATTTTATTAAGATTTGATCCTATTGAGGAAAAACTATTTCCCCATTAGGGGAATGTGTACAATAAAAATAGCTTCGTTGAAATATTCACGTGTGAAAAAAAATGTACATTAAATAACGACTAAAATATAATTGTGGTAATAGGAGCATTAGTGAAGATGTCATAAATACTAATAGTATCTTGTCCTGTTCTTCTTTAACGTGTGAATATGCGATCGGTTGTCTTTGTTGTACATATAGGTCAGGTCTTTCCATTTACCATTTCTTATAATCCTACCTAATCATACTTTATATAACGAAATATTTCTTTTCGGCTAGTTAATGCAACTTAATGATTAAGAAGAATATTTTGCGAAATCTTTGCGTTTATCTCGTAATCAAATTAATAAATGACAAATGATATTTATACTATATGCCTATTTTTAGGTTCTTTTGGAATTCCCGCAGGCATGGTTTTTTCTCAACCTGTGATGTTAAATGAAAAGAACAAATGGATTCCTCTATCAAAATTTCCTCTAATGAATGAAATTACTACCACTAAAATTAGTGAATGTATTGCAACCGGTTCCGAGATACTAAGCAAATTTGGACTATTAAAATATTTTTGCGAGTCTGACCAAAATATTTGTTCCAACCCAGATTGTCCAATGAAAATAAATTATTGTAAGGGTGAAGGCGATGACTGTTCTAATCCAGATTGTCCAATGAATATTGATTATAAATATATGAGTAGCTGCAACTGATAAATATAACGTGACTATTTTTTTTTTATTCACTTATTTAACGTCGGCCTATTTCCGCTACCAGGGCCTATCACCGACGCCAGGAGACGAGCAACCCCCAACCTGGAAATTTTGCCGAACCTCTTATCTTACTAAGAGTAGGGATTTTTTACTTGCCTAACATTTAATAGACAAGGGACCGACTGCTTTACATCCTCTCCGAAGGATGGTATATCCTCAATACACCTCTCGCCTATAGTTGTATTGCTTCTGCGATGTAGCTGATATATAAGCCGCTAGAAGTAGGGAAACGAGACCGCGTCTTTCCCCGGATAGTCACCCATCCAAGTACTAAACGCGGTAGCTGTTGCTTAACTTCATATCGCTATGAAGTGAGTCAAGTCAGTCCTCCGCTCGCTGCCCCACGTGACTATTTTAACAATAGTTTTATTTAAAAAAATGCATGCCTTTTGTTAAGACCAGTTTATAAAGCATTTGTTCAGGTTTCTTTGCTATCAATTAGATAAAGTCTCGGATAAAGTGTTATGCGTATGATGATGGAAAATTTAAAATAGTTTGAGCACTAAAAAAATATGAGCTAGCTTTGGAAATATAGGTCAACTTTATTATTTAATACAGTCAGTATTAGAAATATAATAAACATAAAGTCTTCAATTTCTTTGCTACGAAAATTTAAAATAATTTGAAGCTATCGTAGGTAGATTTATAGCTTCACATTGGCCGATTTTATGTATATTAAGTCTTAAAAATAGTACTTTGTTTTATAACACGCCACAAGTCTATTAATTAACTTTGGACGTACGTACACGTTCAACGTAACTTGCTACCCCCATAATTTCCTTATTTATAAGGTAATACAAAAATTAAAAATTTCTTCTTGTTGCATTTTCACATACTTTTCAACTATGTTATCAGATCATATCTCGTCTTCTTCAAATAATGATTGTTGTAAAGATAAAATAAATATAATTTATCTGTTATTGCAAACGGTTTTTTATTAATAACTTCCTTAATATTACTCGAAATATACAAGTATTAGTGGTATTACTTATATATTTTTGAAAACAGAAAAAATAGGCAAATCCAAATATGTAAAAATATATAGGGTGTTCTATTAAAGAAAAACACATTTTTTCGCACAGACTGTATATTTTCTGACATGGATATGATTTGATAACATATTTAAAAAGTACGCGAAAAATGCAATAAGATGAAATTTTCTATTTTTATATTACCTTATAAAATAGGGAAATTATGGGGGTAGCAAGTTACGTTGAACACCCTGTACATTGTCATAAGTGGAAACGATACACAAAATTAATAAACAATTTTGGCAACGAAATGATTGTTAAAATATATTACTATCCAAATTATAATGATCAATAAACCAAATATTATAATTTAATTATGATAACAATAACAATTAACAATTACCAGTTACCGAAACAAACAGGTAAACTTTATCATAGTTATCATAACTTACATAAATTTAAACAAAGATTTATACTTTAAGTACTAACTAGGTACATCTTTAAAATTAAATATAAATATACAGGGTATTCCGTGTATACAGAGCTACCGTATATTTCCGGGATGAATATAAGTCGTTTTAACCATATTTACCTTATACTAAAATGCTTCGTTTGCCTAAACATCAAAGTTGAAAAATAAATTCACATACTTTTCAAATATGTTAGTTTTTTTAAATAACTTAAATAAATACGCTATGATCGATTTTCATGAAATTTTATATCTATACTCGATCTGTTCAAAACATAGAAGTCGACTCCGCCCCATTAATTTTATGGCAGCGCAGAATGGTGCACGCAATAGTCAGTTTTACACGATGGAATTACTTAAAGCTGTGATAGCTTCAAACAAAATTTGTTTTTCTTCAAGCGTATAACAATACTTACATTACATAATGCAACACGTCCTGTAGAAAGAGCCTATTATTGTATTAGTACAAATATTTCTCATTTTTTTCCTAGTACAAAAATGAATAAATGTATCCATGGCAACGAATTAAAAATCTAAGTTATGATTTGTCATAAACTGTCATTTTAAAAATTGACGTCTCGCGTCGTGCTGTTTTTAAAATTTAAAAGCGAAAAAGTCTGAAGAAATGCATTGCATTGCATCTGAAATACTTGAAATTGCTAATTTACCTATGCCATGTTTCATTGATAAATAAAATGGTTAGTATTACATATATTTTTTTTACTAAGCTGGAACGCATTTGATCTGATGTCATTTTTCAAAATTAAAGTTTTGATATTTTTTATTTTAACGCTTGAAGAAAAAATAGTATATGTCACTCGGAGTAGAAGGCTCATTATGTGTTTCGCCCAGTTTGCTTCCTCGGCTTGCGCCTCGGCTGAGCAAACTTCTGGGCTCAACAATAATGGTCGCCTTCTACTCCTTGTAACATAATATACTATTATTATACGTGTTACATTGTATACTACAGCGATGCTACATTTTTATAATGTTTATTCCCATTAAAGTTTCTATTATACATATGCAATTTTGGACTTTTAAAAATAATACTTATTCCCGCGAAAATTTAAACGACGTTTCTTTATTAAGTCCGCACTGCGAAACTCGCGATACTTTGTTTATTTCCTGCCGTCTAGACGTAACGACCACAGAACTTAAAATAGGAGAAGGTTCTTTGAAGCCTAGCTACTTGCAAATATTGAGGTCGCCATTTTTACATACTTGGAAGCGGGAATTTTTAAAAATAACATCGCAATCGTAACGGAAAGTAGTTTTGAGTCAAGAATGTTATTGAAAGTATAACTAATATTTTACTGTAATTAGTTTTAAATGTGCCTTAAAAATAATATTGGGTAATAGGTAATAACACATTATTGTGAAAATAGTTATACCAATGCAACAAATGTGTAAAGTGAATTTTTTTCGGAAATGGAACTTTATAATAATATTAATGGACTACATAAAATTAAATAACTATATCTAACGTTTTTGAAATACGATATGATTATTATTATAGGCGATTATATGCAATTTTTACTTTACGCACTACACAGCGTATGTAAAGCTAGTACTTTACGCACGGCAGTACTTTATTGATGTTGAAATAAAATATAAACTTACTCAGTTCTTTTCTAATATGAATGCCCGTAATAGAAAGGCTGTAGGTATAAGTACATCTTATAACTACGTTACAAAATCTAATTTTTCAATTATAGTATATGGATGACTTTGGTAAATACTTATATACACATTTCCGTTTGCTTACAAATGTATTTCATGCCTATGAAAATTTATTTCAGAGCATTAGAAGTTTTTCAACATACTTACAGTTGATAAAAGACTAAAGAAAAGTAGAAGGTACTTTAGAAATTAAAATTGCTGTTAGTTTATATTTAATTACTAGTTTTTGAAGCCCATAAAATTCTCAAATTAAATATATTTATGTAAAAACTACATAGAGGACATACAACGTACAAAACTACTTTCCCCTTCTAAGTACTGTTGTTTCGGATCGTCTCCCAAATGCCAGCCAAAGTCATATTATGCAACCCTCATAACAAAACAAATTTTATAGCATTTCATTGGTTCAATTTATATGTGTAAACAAAAAGTGTGTAAAAATGGACGGCTCCTGTATTTGCATGCGCCAATAGCTGCGCAGAGCGTTCATAATCAGTCTAATTATTTTAGGTCTGTGGTAACGACCAGCCGCCGATTGCTGGTTTGTTTACGTTTGTATTCGTTTTTAGGTTAGGTCACGGTGTAAGACAATTAGGTGATGAAACGCCTGAATGTATTGTATGGTTAGAGTGTCGCCAAACTGTTAACGCAAGAGACGCGAAATCGTAAGACAAAGAGAGAGAGTATAGGGCCGCGCGGGCTGCGCCTTGCATGTACCGAAACTGTGGTAGGTATGCACTCATTTATCGGGAAACCTGGAAACCGAGTAATAGGTATTTGTGAAATAGGTAAGCAGTGTGCATAATATATAATTTTACCAGCTATAGCCGAATTTGTAACTGTGAAATCTAGGGGAGGTCTAAATTATTCAAATGGAACTATATTAATATTCAATTACTTCCTTACCCTGGAAAACATTTTATTCAAGCATATCAACTCAGTTGACGTATTTGAAGAGACCATTGACGAATTCTTATGTATTAATCAGAGCAAAATACTAGAATTTCCCTGTGAATCCCACTCTCAAGACATAATTACAAAACTAATTTTATTTTACATAACAATGCGGGTAATAGTTATTTATGTATCAAGGCATTAAAGTTTAACTTTTTATCATGAAGGAAGGTGGAGTTTTAGTTGCCGAGGCCCGTAGGGTCGAGGCAAATAAACCACATAAATGATAAAAAGGACCTTTAATGCCGAGGTGCATATTAATTTCTTTTTAATCCATAAATTTTCAGTGACATTAAGAAATGTCATATATATTTATTTAAAATTTTAAGTGACATTAGGAAATGTTACAAATATTTTTAAAATGTCAAATCGGAATAATTTTGTGTAAGAAAATCATTATTTTTAGCAATTATAATAGTGATAATACAATTCTGAATGTAAAAAACTGTATTTATTTACCTTTTATTACAACACAATTATTGTCACAAGCAATGAAAAATTTATGTTTACATTTATCTGTCACCTCGGCCAACTACAATTAAAAATCGTACAATAATGGATTACTTTAATGACTATTTCTATCACTTTAATGCCGATTTTGGGGTACTTTAATGCCGATTTAAAAAAAAAAACAGTTTTATAAAAGAGAATCCCAGACAAAAACAAAATATTTTTCCAATAAAAAGAAGGAATCTAGATTGCTGATACTCTATTATAGTTGATTTAATTTACCACATTCAATTTCTGAGCACATTGCAAAAGATTTAAATTAAAATTTAAGAATCAATATCAAATGTGATTAATAGTTTTTTCTCTTTTTATTGATTTTGGACAATAAAAATATCTAAGTAATAATGCTTTATGTTTACTTAACTTGAATAGTTATTTAATTTTTGAATAAATAAATAAACATTTTTTCGTATACATTATATTTATTTCACTGACGTATCCCTTATTATTTATTCGTTATCACATCAAAATATACTACTATTTTTACTTTATTTACAATATTAAAAATATTATCTTTAAATAAATACCTTATTGCAAGCAATAAATGATTCTATCGATCAATGCGATCATTGACATAATATAAAAATCATTACTTACTACAGCTGTTTTAATTAAATTCTATAGGTATAGTGTAAAAATATTGTTTCGTTTTTAATGAGTGAAGTTAATTATTTAGATATATAATACTAGAACATTTAAAAAGAATTGCTTTAGATTTTAAACAGCTACATCCATACAATGAGCCCGATTCACGGTAAAATACCTATGCGGCCCTAGTTCTACCATCTCTCTCTATTCCGAGCGTTAACAAATTGACGACGCGGTCGCCGGCTTGTGGCATCACCTAATTATCTTACACCGTGGGTTAGGTGCTTTTGCGAGTAATTTCCACATACTTAAGAGAACGTATGTGGTTATTTCAGGCAAAAAAGTTTAGTTTGTGTGATTTACTGTAATAGTTTCACATAGGTTACTCTACTGGATAAACTCCAATGACCACAATGTACACTACTCAAAAATAGCCAAATCTGAGTCGTTTACTTTTCGGTTTCCACCACTGTACATATTTATTTATTAATATCTATCGTATGATTCTTTCGGTGGTACACTTTTGGTGGTTGGAGTTGGTGTGTTTCTTTGTATTCGTGAAGAATATTGTAAACACTTGCAATACTCACACCTGCTGCCGTTGCAGTGAACTTCACGCATTCCATTTTTGGCTTCTCCGGATTGTCCCTATCGTAGGCCTTGAAGATATTCAGCACGTTTTCCTTATTCTCCACTGAAAAATGTCTTGCTTTTCGCTTTCTCGCTTTCGATTTTTCATAACCTGTGCATGACAGTTGACAGTGCAGGCCGGCTCCCCATTTATTCGCGTTTTTCGTACGTTTAATACGTTTCGCGACAATCCATAACATAAGCTGATTGCTGATTGGTCTGTTGCAAAATACTTAAAAGTTTAATGTGTGACGCAAGTTCTTGTAGAGGCGGCCTTTCAGCTTTCAGTCAAATCTAGAAGTTGCATTGTAATTTGGGTTCTATAAATACGACCAATAGAGAAATTCCATTCAAATTTAGCGGACATTTTTGTGGCGGAGTGTATTTCTATCTTTTGGACAGACAGAGTATAGACATTCGACTGCCTAACTGATAATATGATTCATTCTTTTTCAAAATAAATCGTTTTGTATTCCTTTTTAGTTCAGTCAACGAATGACCCAAATGAAGGTGCGGAGTGCGTGAGCAGGGACCTAAGCGATTCTTTCAGAAACTTGTTCAGGGTGCTTAGGCACAGATCCAATTATCTGTCAGATGACGTTTTCACTAAATGAGCGTATTACCCTAGTTGTGGCTCAGGAATGATAAAAACTGCTTTTTTCTTCAAACATCAGAAAAACATGACATTTCTTAACTCATTTCATGACATTAAAGTTTGATATTTTAGACGGCTGTGCGTTGCCATAGCAGCGGAGACAAAAGTACTTTTTCTTACGCTGTGAGCTCAAGAAAAAGTATAGTTTAGTAAAAGTAGACCTTCCCTATAGGGGGTGGGGTGCTCACAAATTTGTCCCGCCAAGCTGATTTTTTCAGGGTCGATGGAAGGGTGTCTCCAGAGTATCCAACCAAAAAATCACAGTTCACACCCCTTGTAGGGTGTTGTAATAGGGGTGGTTTCTTATTTTTTTTTTGAATTTTCTTTTTCCAGCTTTACATAATAATATTCTCTACAATTTTGCCTAATAAATTTTTTTTTTGATTTTTGACGGTCACCATATTTATTTATTATAATAATAATAATATAATAATAAATATGTTTATTGTTTACCAACCAAAGATACATACATTATATTGAAACACAATAACATAATATAGGAGGTATACAAAGGGATGTTAGGTATATATTATGGTTCAGGAAATATACAAACAAAATGCTGAATAGCTGGTTTTTGCAGGTTTGATCGAGAACTGTCTCCTGAGTTTCCAACCAAAAAATCGCAGCTCAACCTCTTCGGGGTTTAGCGCAATAGGGGTGGAATTAATAAGAAATAAATAATGCAGCAAAAGAATGTTTCTTTCCGTCTGACTTCCAAATAAATTAAGATCAATTTTGTAGCGGAATAAGGGTGGTTTCTCAATTGTTTTGCTATGCTATAAAAGAATAGCCCTTTCATTCGAATGTCTAGATATAAAATTTCATGAATATCGATTGTAGCGTTATTGAGCTATTTAAAAAAATTCATGGATTTTTCAACTTTTGATGTCTCCTCACAGGCAAACGAAGCATTTTAGTATGTAGATAAGTTTGGTTAAAACGACTTATTCCCATACTAGAAATATACGGTAGCTTTGTGTACACGGAATTATGGGATACCCTGTCTAGCAAACGATATTAGGTGCTAAATAAACACTAATGAACAAAATTGTCTATGATTTGAGATTTAAAAGTTCTAATACATTGTTGTTTAAACGTCTGTCTGGCAATATATCAGCTAAATATCTTCATGTATTATATACGGTAGACATATATATTCAAACCAAGGCCACCATGAATAATCGAACTTGATTTTGCACTCCCAACTGTGAAAATGGTAGAGAAAATTAGGTGTGGTGATACAATTACTTGCGTCCATTTGCTCCAATTACATTTTTTGATCGATTACATTGATTTCCCCGTTATAATAATAGCTTAATTTGACACAACTTTGCCCATTTTACTTAAAACTTCACACTCGTGTTAGCACCCACATTAGTCAAAAAATTCATTCAAACTTTTATAATAAAAATTTCTATTATTTCTGTAATATCTTAATCGTTAAATTCTGCACATTCTACTTTAAATGCGCACAGTTACATTGGCGCCAACAGTATCCCGAAAAATATATATTCGTTAATTTTTTTTAAAAACAATAGCAAAATAGACTTTCTGTTCTTAAGTTGTGCTTCCAAGACACGTCACGTGTTCATCCGTGACGTTTCTTGGACAGAACGGACAGAATTTTTTATATGGAAAATTCGATGACTAACAAATATAAAAGTCAATTTAAGATCAATATTAACGATTTTAGATAGAAGTAGGTACCTGATAAATCAAAGGTATTTTTCGTTTGAGATGACGAGATTAAAAGGTAACTGTACAAAATAGAAATATATCGGGTGATCCAAAAAATCGGAATATTTGTTTTGTTTTTAAGCCTTCACTAAAATATTAAATATCAGGAATTAACATGGTTCGTTTTAATCATATGTGACGGATTTTTTTATCTAATATGTAAAAACCGTTGGAATTTATTTAAAGAGGCAAAGTACATGGTAGAGTATCTATCTTGAAGTCTAGCCTTCTAAGAATATGTGACGTATAGGTCACGAAAATCGATTAAAAATTTAAAAACAAAGATGTAATTGATAACGTAATCATGTGTTACAACAGTAAAATAAAAATAACGTGAAACTGAAACTAACGGTGCAATGGAGCTTTACTTGCTGACTGTCCCCATTGAGATTTTCATTTGGGTGATACTGATACCTGCTTATTATACCGGGTGACCACGGATCATGGTAAACCCCCGCCACTTCCACAATTTTTGAGCTATCCAAATGAAATTTTGTAGCAGTAATGTACGTCCAAAAAGACTCATTTTGGACCATCCGATTTTTTTTTCGACGTCCGGTTTCCACGGAAGTGACCTCAACGATGGAATTTTAAATGGAACACCCAGTATATTATTGCTTTTTTGGAATACTGAGAAAATTCTGAGTAAGATAGAACTATTTTGGGGACTCTTTAAGCCCACTTGATATTTTTAGAGCCAATTTCATTTATTAATCTAGAGTGCCATGATTGGTCTAATTTGGTTCAAATGTACTGGTATAACTCCCAAAAAATTAGATCGACAAAAAATATATAAAAATGGCGTCTTGGCGAGCATTCAAATTTGACCAAATCACTTTTTGTCCATTTTGACCATTTTCCCAAAAGATATCATAATGGTAAACCGATACCATAAAATAATACATTTTGTATGGAATCCAATGATGTGCCCATCCTTGATAAATCTGCAATGTGCAAGTAATAAAAAAAGGAAAAAAACGATCGAACACAACACGCAATTTTATATTATTTATCACACTAGCCACGGAAAAAACAATTAAAAGACGTACATTACTGCTGCAAAATTTCATTGGATAGCTCAAAAATTGTGGAAATGGCTGGGGTTTACCATGATCCGTGGTCACCCGGTATAGTAGATTTTAATTTCTTGGAGTTTATGGTGTGATTTATTCTTGTTTTGCCCACACACCGTTTTATTTACCTTTGCCAAGAATTATTTTATTATTCTATAGTAAGAAATCAGTGGATGGGGAAATAAAACTATATTATACTTAGAAATTGTTTATTTGTATCTCTACTTCTACAATAATTAGAAAAATAAGTGATTATTTGTGAAGCCAGGCAGGATATATATTATACACCCAGAGTTGTCTCGTATTTTTTTATAGATAGAATCCAGTGAATAATAAGAAAATGTCATTTTTCGATATAAAATTTAATTTTTCGAAAACTTAAACAACAATTTCTTTTCTGTGGAAAATTGTCTATGATTACACATATTTTTATGTAATTTTCAAGGTAAAGATTAAAATGAACCAACTTTTATGTTAGCAACAGTGGGAGAGCAGGAGATTTAGGTTAGCTGTATCTTGGTATTGGATTTATAGGAACCAAACCTTACTTGCAGGCATGATTGTTAAGACTAGATAAGGAAGTTTTGTGGGAAACAATTATGTTTGAAATTTGTGAAATAAATTCTTGATATTTCAAATCACTATTTTACAAAATTATAACGAAAATTGATCAACAGGTTTAAAATTTTATTAAGAAATTTTCATTTCAATAAAATTAAATTCTATAAATCAAAAATCACCTACGATAAAATTTCAAAAAGGTGTTTACGGAAAATTCAAAGTTTCAGTGAAATTTAGATCAATTTTCTTCCTGATTTTGAAAAAATGGTTGGTAAATAGTTTAAAAAAAAACTTAGGTTGCACTGATTGTTTTTTGCCAATTTCCATTGTAACTTTTTCTCGTAAAACTTCACTTAGTTCTGGTAGTCGTGCTATTTGAGACCCATGTTACAATACTGAGATATGGCTAACGTAAATTTCATCGGATACTATAGGAAGCTGCAGCTATTCAATTTTAGGGTTACAAGAAGTAATGAAATAACTATAAAATATAAAAATTTTATATATTATCAATTTTTTTAAATTATTTTGCAGTTTGATGTTTGCCCCCTTTGAATGCTTCTTAAAAGTTTGACAATATGGCCGTACCGTTGATATTATATGTTTTGGATACATTTTTAAATTATTCACCAAATTTTATTTAAAAAAAATTGGTTTCAAGGTTTTAGAAAGGATGTGATTATATCGTGCTGTCTTCTCCAGTATTTAATATAATAAAAAATACGACGAAACTCCTTTTTGAAGAATACAAAAATATTTCTATAAATTCGATTTAATGAGATCAATATTGATGCAATATGTTTTATACAGATGGAAATGATATACCTAATTAGCTTTGCATATTTCGGTATATAAATTATTGTAAAGTTATAATATATTTATTTACAAATTTTATATTATACATAACGAATCATTTGTTTATATTATTGCCAACCACTTGATTCAACAATAATGGTACCTTTACAAGGTTAAATTGTCTGAAAAATAATTACAGTAATAATTAATAAATTGTGACGTAAATATAAAGCACTCAAATTTAAATAGTAATTAAATGAATGCACGAATGTGCACAATATAGGTATATAATTTTATATTTGTGCAGTTTAAAAGAGATCTGTAATATAAAATACCAATTATTAATTTGTGATAATATTTTAATTTATTTTTTTTAATTTTAAATTACATAAATATTACTTTTCGTTTT